>OZ012649.1:9336012-10536012 GCA_963942575.1 Priocnemis perturbator
AAAAGTTATATCGAATATATTTTAGCGCTAGTTGGTAATACTTATTAACGTCGTTGCAGTTTTTGAAATGATGCGTCAGAAAATGAGAGTAAAAAAGGGGGAGAGAGAGAGAGAGAGAGTAAGAGAGAGAGAGGATATTTGCGGTTGACTTTTAATTTTATATATAAATACGTTGAATTAACGTACTTCAGTGGGATCCAATAACTTTGTAGTAAGGAGTAAATCCCCGGTTTGGTGCCTTTCTTAAGCGACATAAATAATGACGATAAAGATGAAAAAAAAAAAGAGAAAGAAGAAAGACGAAGATGCGGTAATAAGCAAATTGTTAATGAATGAGCGATCGCGGGCGCGCTTTGCGCGCGTGTATATCTCAATTAAGCCCCACCCCTACCCCCCCAAAGCAAGCCCGGCGAAAGAAAAAGCCCGCGGAGCCAACCCCCCCACCCTCCCGTCAATTTCTCAGACATAAACGCGCCCGACGATCGCATTCTAGTGCCAAATAAGTGAGACCTTGTCGTAAAACGAGCGTAAAAAGGGGAAAAAAAGGGAGAAATTTTATAGGCGAACTTTTTAGAGAAGACGAGTCTTTTCTGACGCTGGGTAGACTTAGTATATTTTATATGCACTGATTGTTTGATTATGACTATCGATAATAAAAAGAACGGTGTTCAATAGATTGTAATTCAAGGATTTTTAAGTCTCGCTATTACCGATTTTATCATTACACACCGATTTATATTGAGTATAGATATATACATATACGTAATACATGCATATTTTATATATGTATATATATATACGCAGAGAGACATATTATACATGCAATCACGCGTGCGCATATACACAATGCACTATGAACACAAAGAGCCACGTGTGTGTCCCGTCGTGTACATGCGTGCCCTATGTTTTTTATTATTAATTAGATACAAGTATGTATCACACGCGCACGTGCGACTTTACGAGATTCGCTCGAGTCTACTTTGCCCAGATCGCTTTCGTAAGGGTCAATAATGTGGCGCATCGAACAATCGCGGGCAGTGTATGTGTACTACGCCCGTCGACGCGAATTGTGAAAGCGGAAGTAGAAGGCGCATCTCGCAAGGTCGCTCCTTATCGCGTCCAACGTACAAAATAGCGCATCAATACGATATCGTGCGGTAGTGGATGGAAATTGAAAGAACGAGAGACAGAGTGAGTGAGTGAGAGAGAGAGAAAGAGAGAGTGCGCGTGTGTGTGCGACTTTGTTGATAGTCCCTCTATGACCGACGTTACGATTTTTTAACTGAACCCATCGCACTATGTCGCTGCGTCAGTTTTGCGAAATGCAGCGTGGCGCATGAGTTTCGTTGAATACGTCATGAATATTGATGTTATTCGATGTTTCGAACGATGAGGGAGTTGTTTACAATGGTGGAACTGATAGTGCAGTCAGATTTGATTGTCGGTCTGATTCGACGACTTTGCTGCGCCGTTCGACGTTTGCGCTGGTTTCCATTATGTGTGTCTACGACTCTACACGGTGTCTAGTGATGCATCGTACAAGCGGAAAGAGGACAGTTTTGCATGGAAAAGAAATGTAATCAAGAATGTGTAAAATTCTTCTGTTTTGAGAGACGAGACACTGGAAAATTGATCCATTTTTTAGACTACATTAAAATATTGCCGTATTGAAAACTGCAAAACTGGCGAAGCTAGTCATTCCGAAACTGAAGATAGAAAAATGAGAAATGCACAAGATGCCAATCGCAAAATTCAAAATTACAGATGTTTCAAAACGATGGATTAATGCGAAGGATATTCATTATACATTCTCGATTTCTTTTTTCACAACGAGTCACCCCTTCGCCGAGTGTACTACGTATCGCGAGACACCCTGTAAACGCCTTTGTTCTCGAAGTAACAACTTTGCACGTTTGTCCGTCGCTTTTGAAGAACAGAAGGCGACGGGAGAACTTGGAACAGAGGCAGCCGCGGGGTAGAAGCTGGAAAAAGCAATATGCAAAAGACGTGAGAGCTGCGACCGATTTACATGAGTGCAATTGTCTGTCATAGTAAAATCACTTCGGTCAAGTTGTTACTCTTGGTCGGAAACGAGGGACAGAAGCAACGACTGTATCGCTAAGACAGTTAACTGTGCTGGCTCAATTAAGACTGTTTGCAAATTCAATTATTGCCTCATCAAGTCACTGCCGATAATTGGATCAGCAATACCGTGCAATTTCCTTAAAAGTTTAAGAACCGAAGCAATCAATTGTATTTACTGTCAGCTATAGATAAATCATTTAACAGTAGGTAACATAAGGTACCGAAATAAACTAATCTGTTTATCGTAAAGCTATACCTTTCTGACTGTCTTTCAAGCAGTTCATGCAAACAGTGTTGCCTTTCAAATGATCACGCAGTCAAACGCTTCCGTGTAAATCGATCAGTCGACCATTACTATATGACGATCAGAAAGAGATTACTGATTGTGAGCGTGTTTCGAACGGAATGCAAACGTCGGACACTTTCGGCACTTCAAACGGCTCCCGACGGACCGACTTTTGTCCGCGCCGGGTCGACAGCCTGGTAACAATCTCTAAACAACTGTTATTAATTATTCCAAGTACCGTCTACGACTACCGATTAATTGACGAGCTAAAACGATCGGCATCGGCGTCGGCCGCGACGATGCATCCGCGTGGGGGCATTATTGTAACTTCACCCTTAACAAGAAGACTAGCCGACTAATCGCAGTCGAAACGCTCGTCGGCCGAAGGTAATTACCGTTACCGCACAACTTAACAGATAGTAAAAAAAAAAAAACATCGTAGCTGTTGATAGCTGTTGCAGTAGAAAGTCGTATGTGTCCATTGTATTACTTTTTGCCACGTCATTTTTTCGCAGACACACACACCCCTCCCCGAACTTTGGTTTTCCCCCTTTTCGCTCACAGTTAAGCGTGTCAAGACGTACGTTGTTTTATTGCGTTTTTGTAAATTTTTACTGTCCGACGCCGGGAGTGAAGTGGGCGCTCAACCCACCCCTTTTTCCCCCCACCCCTTTTGTCGTTCGATCTCGCTCGAGAACTCGCTCGCCTCCTTCTCCACGGTTCGACTCGGCAAAACCCATAACGAAATTGTCTCACTGTCAAGTGCCATAGACTCTTTAGTCGTACGGATAACGGGTTCTCGACGCTCGCTCGGCTCGCTCCGACGATCGAGCGCAATCAACCTCCGCATTCATTACTCCTTTTCTCGAGCGCGACTCAACGACACACGTTCCCCTTCGCTCCCCCTAGCTTAATACCGTAGCGATTCTTTTTTTTTTTTATATACGTATATATTCCGTCACTCTTCAAACACGCATACACGCCTCCCCCTGTACGTCGACGATGCGCGCGTACCGGCTTTGTAAAAGTGATCGTGTCGAAGCTGTGCACGTTTTGAGTGGAATCGAAAACGTCGAGCGCGCTTTTTAACGAGTAGCTTATACGTGACCGATGTGCGGCAATTTGCGTATCTTCCTTGTCATTGGCTCTTGAGGAATCGTACAAAGAGGGATTGTGAGCGGCAGCGTTGTGTTTCGTAGCACTCGTCATGCGTTCCTCTTGTTTATACATGCATAAATTTCGCCGACATTTTCAAGTTCCGAACAAAAGCGCGCGGATATTGATGCAGACGGTCTCGCGCACGATTGCATTTGCACGAAAGTGTTTCCACGCGACGTTCATGTACACACACACACAGACAGACACTCTAATATATATATAAATGAAGGTACACACGCGCGCGCGCCCACATGAACACATATACATACACGCGCCACGGAAGCACCGTTACTCTTAGCCAAAAATTACTTTTATTTAGTTGTTTTTAGCGTCGGTCGATATGCCCCGACGTCGCCAGCCGACGATCGTTATCCACGCGGTTTCGTGCCGAACATATTTCACAAATAAATATCCCCCGATGCGAATCCGTAGACGAATATTAACGTCGGCACGACAGACGATAACGATTTGGCCGAGGGTCGTCGGGACAGACGACACACTTTTTAGGCATTAAGTTTCCCTCGTCTGTCGCTTTCATCGAGTGTGCGCGCACGAAGGGAGTCGCTTCGTTAAAAGGGAGGCTTTGCGTAAAATAAAAAATGAAAAAGAAATGGAATTCGTCGATTGAGCCGGCTAAACGAGAGAGACGCGCGCACACACACTCTGCTTGTCGCGCACCTCGAAAAGTGACAACAGACGGCGGGAAGTCGATGATTATTATTTTCTATGAACTTTTGTTTTGCATGTTGCGTACACGCATTGTTGATTTATTATTTTTACTTGCGGATAGACGATTGCAATGAGAGCGAGAGAAAGTTTAAGGGAGATAGACGATGAAAGCGGTGAGAGGGAAGTGTGGTGAATAAGATTAAAAATGATAAAAAGGAAGCATATATATACTTATACATAAATATGTATATGGTTTGTTCGTTGCATTTAAATCCAAACTCCACGAACCCGTGGGCTGTACAATTGTTTATTGTTTTCTTCTTCAATCATACGCGCACGTAACGATCCCGATTGCGAGCTTGAGATTGATCAGAAGGCGCGCGCAAGTATCTTGAGCGTATGTATTCCACATTCAGGATTGAGATATAATCGTTTCACGCGATTTCTGACGCACGGAAGAAAAGTGATGTTATCCGCGTTCATTAATTGTACATACAACGTCAATTGTATATATCGTAACAAGAGACTTTCAGTGATTCTCTAATCTATCTAGAAGAGTATTTGAAATTATCAGCTTCCTAAGCACACTTTAGCAGATCAAAGCTTAGGCACAGCATATTTAAGTACTTGTTTTAAGTAACACACCGTTATTCTTACTAGTAATAATATCATTATCAAGCCCATATATCCGATGTGTGTGTGTGTGTGTGTGTGTGTGTGTGTGTGTGAACCGTTAAATCAGCATCTACTTGTTCCCAAAGAGTGTCACTCATTCACCATTAAGCACACATTTAGAAAACAGGCCTCTGATCATTCTCCGTATACTCACGGATCCTCAATCTCAATCTTCAACCATATAGTACAAAAAGCGACGAGCCGGTGATCGAACATTGTTGGCCAGTACAAATCATTCTCGCAGCGGACGACGACACGTAGTGTCATCGTGTGTCGGTTGAATTTGATACTCGTCGCAATCGATCGTTACGCGCTGGACGCTGCGAACGATATCCATGGCATGTGCGCGTTTGTTATTTCTGGCACGCACTTTCTCGAACACGAGTAATAGTTGTACATATCCGCGACATTAATTTTGCTCGGTAGAGAAGGGAAGAAGGGGGGGGCGTAAGATGTGGCGGCTTGGGACAGATGTGCCACACGATCATTTCGAACGCAGCGTCCAAGAGAACTCATCCTTAGTCGCTATGATTATTCCCTTAAGTTTATCGCGGGAGAGACTTTGCGAGGATTTCCGCGAGAATTCCTTGGGAGTGTTTCTCGACGTACGCTATGTATGTCCTTTCTTTGTAGATAGGCTATTTGTGCTATGACTCTATGATTTTAATCGAAAGACGCGTTTTGTCACACCCGACATTCACACACCATCTTCACATACTTACATACACACATGCAAACGTATACATACACACGTATACACTTACGCGCACGGAGTTAGATGTGCACATATTGTCGCGCGCAACTTATTAAAAAATGGTATGATTTTACTTTGTTCTGTTTGTGTTATCGAGAGAAAATGCCTTGTTTTTTCTTTTAATTGTTTCGTCAAAGTCCTTATTCATAACCCAAACCAAATGAGCTTTTATCCCTAATTATATCATCGATGCGCGCATCCCCTTTATTTGGACATTACATCCTAAGTTTCTGACGGAAGCGATACTTCTGATTGAGGAGGTACATATCAACGAGCACGTTACAACTTTGAGTTTTACGTAGGCTGATCATCGTTCTCTTCGATGATCGGTCGTAGGATTATGATTTTATTTAGGTACTTAAGTTCGCCCAACTGTCGTTTTTTTGCATGCACTGTCGTTCATACATTACGATTTGCGCGCACGCGTACAATCGTTTATCATTTTTATTAATTTCTCATAATTTGCAGCGTGCATGCCTAAGTATATCACGTTGTTCGATGCTTGCTGAAAACGCACGTTACGAGAAATTATGAGCTAGAACGATGTCGGGTTAGCCTCTTCTCTGCCTGAAATTACAATCATTTAGTAACAGCGATTAACCATAGCCTTGCCTGACCAATTGGAGACCAAAAGCAGAGAAGCGGTTAACTTATATACCCCCTACCCTTACTTAGCATTGAATCTCGCGACATGTAGATCGCGAGCCGATAAATCGAACACAGCTCTAACCGAGATCTTTTCGCAGAATTCACATCGTCCACATCGAGCAGCAACAGCGGCGGCGGCGGCGGCGGTAGCGGTGGTGGAGGTAGCGGAAGTGGAAAAACATCAGACGCGACAAGCGGCGGCGAGACATGGAAGGAGAAGACACGAAACGTCGGCTCGAGCTCATCGTGGCCGAGCACTTCGCAAGCGTCGACGGATTCGGGCAGGCTGAGCGGCTCGTCGACAACGGCCGGGACAACGAGCTCGACGCCGACAACGACCAGCACCACCGCCACCACCGCGTCCTCCGAGACAACAACGACCACCACCACCGCCTCCACGAGGGGTTCCTCGAGCTCTCCGGCGACCGGCAGGGCGAGCTCGCAGGGCGGCGGCGGCGGAGGCGGAGGCGGCGGCACGACAAATTCTTCCAGCAGCAATCAGCAGAGCACGGCTGGCGCAATGTCCGCCCCCGCCGGGCGTCAGGTGCCGAAACGGCGTATGCGCCGTCGCGCCACCTCACACTGCCAGGATCCTGCCGAACAGCTCACCGAGATGTCCGTGCGCGGCCTGAATCTCTTTCGGTACGCCTCGATATCCGAGGGCGTCTACCAGTGCACCGAGTGCGCGAAGCTCGACATCCAGAAAACGTTCAAGAACAAGTACAGCTTCCAGCGCCACGCGTTCCTCTATCACGAGGGCCATCAGCGCAAGGTCTTCCCGTGCCCGGTATGCGGCAAGGAGTTCTCCAGACCGGACAAGATGAAGAACCACATGAAGACAGTCCACGACTGCTTCATGCCGAAAGATTGCGTCATGCCGTTTGGCTTTTTTCTCCCGCCTTAGCGGGCGGTGCGAGGGCGAGGTGGGGTGGCGACGGGCCCGGGACGAGTGTCGAGGACAGGCGCGAGGGCCAACGCGAGGGCTAGCGCGGCAACGGCGGCCGCCGGAAGTGGCGTCCACACGCCGGAAGTAGGCGACGCCGACGCCGACGCCGACGCCTCGACTGCCGCCACCGGCAGCAGTGCCGGTGGTAGTGCTGGCGAGCAGAGGAGCGCCAAGAGCCTGGCGTCCGTGTCCAGGACGACCGCGAGACACAGCAGTGTCACCTCCAAGCTGGCACACGCCGTTCGACGCGGTGGCCGGGCTTGAGATGCCATCGTGTCTCATGTCCTCCTGAGTGCCCTTCATCGTGGCGCCGTTCTTCAGTGCTTCCCGTCGTCCAATGCGTCCGTTGTTGCCCGCTAACCAGAAAAAGGGCTCTTCTTCACTCTGTCAACGGACCGTTCGCATAGTCCACCTCACCCCCGCGATTACTGATGCATATCCCGTATCGACGGATTATACGCTGCCGCGGGGATTCATTCTGTTCTCCTCTTCTCGTTTTATTCCTCGCGGCTAGTTTTTCTTAGTTGCGCGTTCTCGTTTCTGTTGTTCTTCGCTGATTGTCGAGATGACTCGGTCAGCCTGGACGAGAGGGGAGGCTGACGGGGCGACGAAGAGTGCGACTTTGGGCAAACGAGAGTTGCGGGATCGAGAGTGAGCATTGGTCATGGAATATTTCCAATGATGAGGGAGGGAGAGAGAGAGAGAGAAGTTTATGGAACGGTGACTTTCAAATGGTCGATGGTCCAAACGACAAGCGTTTACTTGGTCAGTGCGTTAGCTGTACATTTTGGGAATGTCGACGATTGGTAACGAGTAAGTCTTCTTGCTCTCAGTGAAATTAACTGGTAACTGCGGAAAACTTTCTAACGTATCAGGACTTCATGGATGCGAATTAAATACAGATGGATTAAAATTTGCGAAATGGAACAAGTAGGATGAGTCGAAACTTTGAAAGACATTGATCCGGGACACGTAACGAGCGAACAACTTGTACGGAATACTTTATCGTACAGCCTATCAGTGCAATAGCCCGTAGTGCCAACTCTCGATCGACAACAAAGTAAGTGCACCGTCGTGCACACGAATGACTTTCTACATCAGGAAGCGCGTAGGACCAATTTACGTTGTAGAGTAAAGGATTTTTCGACATCTAACAGTTGCTATCAACGTGCGGATCGCATCGAGACAATCGTTTTGCAACGTGGAAAGGATTTACCCTTTGAAACGAACTGTCTCAAAATTTCAACCAATTATCTCGGATCAAAAAGTGCCTCCGGTCAGCGTTTGAATTTACATCGCAGCCTAAAGGGGGAGATAGAAATAAGGAAGAGGGGGAGAGTACTAGATATCCGCAGTATTTTACGCGGGCGTAGTCTGCGCGAACTGGACGCGTTCCTCATGAACGAGGAAACGGTCGGACATACACAAAAGCGAAACAAAACACAAAAAAAAAAAGGTGAAGCGAGGATGGAATATTTTTACAACACTAACGAGCTTTCTTATCGGGTCACTTTCCTTTTTTCTCTTTTTTTTTCCTTTTTATTCGCCCTATAACGACGAAGCTGTAGATTGAGTGGGGATTATACATGGATTGGCTTTTAATGAGGGACCGAGATGTCCTGTTCTCACCTCTTTATGTTCGAGATTAAGTTTTGCGGGGTGTACTAAATTTGTTTGAATTTCGAGCAACAGATTTTTTGCTCCGTTTACATAAGTTTAATTTGTTCCAATCGTTTCAAGCAGGTTATTGAAAGAAAAAAGAATAGATCCTGAGCCCTTCTTCCAGAATACTTCGAGAGTAGAAAACTGACGCAAGGGTTCTTCCATTAACGATAAGTTTGTTCAGTCGCTTCCTTCTGAGACCAATATAAGTATATAGTGCCTATCTCATGAATCCCTTACGCGCCGAGAAATTACATCTTCGACTCGTTCGTCGGTCATAAGTCAGCTTCGTTTCTAAAGCAAGATCCACGATCGCGTTGTAACTTCCAGTAAAGAACAGCAAAACTTCTGCACGATTTCTTACACATATCTTAATACATGCAATCGTTTAGCAATAAATACATGCATATATACGCACGTTTTTATAACGCTGTAGTAGTCAGCTGTATCGAAGATTTCATTTCGGGTCTTTTAGTCGATCTTATGGGAGAGCTAGGCGCGTGTCGAGAAGAAGACGAAACACGAGGAAAGGAGATTGAATGAGGAAGTAAGAGAGAGAAAGAGAGAGAGTTTCAATTTATACCCGCAAGTGTGTCGTAGCTAGCACGCGTCCTTCGTATTTTTCTCAAGCCTTCCAGCCGATTTGATTCCAATGGTGCGTAGCAAACCATACTAGTGAAATATTATGAGAAAAGAAAGAAAGTGTATATTTACCACAAAGTTTATAAACGGTACGCTGCGGGGCTCAATAGGCCCGCAGGGTTTATTATTAGATAGCGCTTAGTAGAGAAAGAAGAAACACGAATTATACTGCATAGCAGCCCTCGGTAATATGTGTATAGGTTTCTTTTTGGGAGAGTGTATTATAGAATTATTGATTATTATTATTATTATTATTATTATTATTATTATTATTCTTATTAATAATTATTATTATCATTATAGACTACTATTACTTCCGCACTACTATTAATACAGCAACAATATTATTTTTATTATCACCGTTACTATTACCGCTATTATAAATTGTTCGATAAGGAATGACAACACACTATATTATCTTTTAGATATGGACAAGCAACGATTAAACAAAAAAATGATTATTATTGCTAGGTATATAAGGAGTAATGCACATGCGCACGCACATACATTAGAGAGTTGAAAGAAAGAGAGAGAAGTTATATATGTATACAGAGAGAACATTGTATGTGTCGTGGCCCAGATGTGCCGTCGCACGGGTCCTGACCATTTGTTTTTCCCTTTGATTTATTAGTTATTATTATACTTTTTTTTTTCGTTCGTTCGTTCGTTTGGAAAAGAGAGAAGTAAAGAGATCTATTATTTGACACATTGTTGACACATTTTCATTTTCTTTTTTTTTCTTTTTCTTCGGTGTTGGGACACGGTAGAGAGACAGAAAGATGAAAAAGATCAAATAGCGTAGCCACGGCCAATTTCGATCCGCTACATCGTGTAGGGAAATTAGGAAAGCAGGCTGGCAAGCCGGCAATAGATCCGATTCTCTTAGCACAGCCATTGAAAACGCGCACGTGGTGGTGACGCGAATGAAGGTGAACAAAGAATACGAAGAAACGAACGATGCCAAACTATTTTCTATCGGTGAAGAATTGAGCACTATTCAGAGAAAAATTATATATTTATATACGAGGAAACGCGCACATAACATTATCTTCACCTGAGTCTTCCTTTTACAAAGAAAAAAAAAAAGTTAACGTCCTAGCATGAATTCTGCTATATTGCGAACGAGCGAGTGTTTTTCATATTCTTTCTTCTCTTTAACGCGCCCAGCCCTTGCAAAGGAGGAAGCATTACATGTTTTGGACATTCGTAAGACTGAGTCGATTAGGGCCGTCGTGCAAGGTAATAAAGTGGCGCAATGCCAATATTCAATGAGAAGCAAACAATTGCGGACAATAATACGCACGAGCGGAGAGGAGAAAAACGAAATACAAAATTGACAAAGTTATTCTAAGAGCGTGCCTTAAGCCTGTTGACAATCAATATTCTACGCTCGTTATTCCTTAAAACCATCTCGTTTTACGACTCCGATTTTTCTTTTTTTTCTTTTTATTCGAAAAGCGACGTGAGGAGTTGTTCGGCGCGAAAAATAGAAAGAGGCGACGAGGTTAACCATTAAAGACGAAACTCTTGTCAAATCTTCATACTTTGGCAGCCGTTTGCGTGAGAGCTTTCGAGTGAAATAACCGAAGCAGAGAGAGCAGTATTTTCGTCTTCCGCATCGGGTGTTGTTTATCTCTATCCATGTAAAAGAGAGCTGCGTCTGATAGGGATTAGCGTGTGTATGTATAATGTATGACGTGTGAGAGACTGTGAGAGAGTGATATCGTTGACACGACAGAACTATTTAAGAGAATATATATAAAACGAGATGATATATTGAGCAAAAGAAAAAATAAGAAAGAAAAGAAACAAGGAAACGGAATGTGTGCACGTACGCGCGGATGCATTACGTCTGTATCGACCGTGCCCTTCCCATCAAGAGTCGTCTCGCGAAATCTGTGCCGATTGAACCAATCCACGCGATCGACGATGTTGCCAGCAACAGGCCTACGCTTCTCGTGTTCGAACGCTCGAAACGTTAACAATAAACGTGTTCACTGCCCTTCCCGGTATGTCTTCCAAAAAAATGTATAAAAACAATAAAAATTAGAATCCTTTCGAGATAACGTGGAACCGTTGCGTCACGCAATTCGTATTGACGCCCATTCACGAAATCGTGTGTCGTACCTTTTAACGTCGCGCAATTCGGCGGATCCGGTTCAATGTACAAAGAACGACGACTCCGCGACGCGATTATAATGCGAACGCGCGCCTTGTTCACGTCCCCGAGGGCGTCTACTCTCGACATAGAATGGGCAAAAGGGAACAACGGCACTTGTGGTTCCCCCCCCCGCGCGTCGACACCTTTTGAACCCAGGAATAACGTCGAGGCATCGGCAATACACTATGGCTTGTTAGAAATTTCCTAATTTTCACGGCGTGCACGGAACAATTATTATACAACAACAAAAACGGTCGTGTTACTTTTTTTTTTCTTCACTTTCCATACATTGCGATTATCTTAATTCTTACGTTTTAGTTTTATACATTATTATTATTATTAATAATATTATTATTATTATATTACTATTACTGCTATTGCTATTGTCGTCGTCGAATAACGTTTATTATTTTATTTCTAATTTTATTTGTAACACCGGGTACTAGTTAATTAGTGCGTTAAGCTGCGTTAGGCTTTAAAGGAACCCCAGCAACACGTTGAAAAGGAAATTTGCCAGACGGACGGATAAACGCGGACGCGATTACTACATATTCATGATGCAGGCGTTTAAAATCGGAATAAACAAACGCCGGAGCTAACGAGACATAACGTGGCGCTTTTGGTTTACTTTCTACATTCGATCTCTTGTTACAAAATTACCGCTACGTTTTTGGCAAGTCGCCCTGTACGCATGGCATTCGAAAGGATTACGTGTTTTATCTGATCGAACCAATCATTATAATTTTTGCTTGAATAATTTAGACGTATTCCCGTGTACGGGAAAACGTGTCACTTGCCGGAACGTGGCAAATTGAATTTTTCAATATATGGCAAAAGACGCGCGATTTATATTAAAGAACTATTATTTATGTTGTATTGCGTACTCGCGCCTTCTTTTCTTCATTCAACGCCACGCAAGTGGATTTTCTTCGCGTATTCTTGACCCTCCATCATTCACAATGCAAACGCACCGGAATATAAACGTTACAAGATACTAGCACGATATTTCAATAGGGAACCCGTAATACAGGACATCAATGGACACGATCATAGAGAGAATGAGAAAGAGAGAGAAAGAGCGAAAGAGTGGGAGAGTGTGAGCGACAGAGGGGAGGAAGCTTTTTTTTGTAATAGATGAGAAGAAAATTTACCAGAAATATTAAGGGATTTACATGTTGCGAATGGAGAAAATCTATTATATTATATATTATATATAAATATATTATATTATGTTATATTATATTGTAAGTCCGCCCTGACAACGGGTTGGATGCACCTTTAAAAAAACGTTATATATATATAACAGTAACAATAAAAACAGCAAGCTGCACGTTCGCACACTATCGTCGGCCGAGCGTTTGTTCTGATGTATGTACGTATGTACCTATACCTTGGTGCCTGGTGGCGATAAGAACCATAACAATTTAATTAACTATATTATTTTTATTTGTTTTTATCTAATTGTAGTTTCATTTGTAACTCTTTGTGATATACATTGCAATAGTCTACCCGACCGTTTATTTCTTGTATCGACGAGTACATCCTTCATTGAAGCAAATATATATGATTACGCACATAAGAGCACGCGTGCATATATGTGTACATGTAGATGTGTATGAAGTTACGGAAGACAGGATTCAGTCTGTTCGGCGGGGTATTCAATTATCAAGCGTGACATCAACGAAGTTTTACGCTTCAATATCTACGCACAAGATTTGCACGCGGTTCACATTTGTGGATTCGAAGATTTCGGCGTTTTCGGACCATCTACTTCGTGTCTATGCTTAATTTTTCGGACCTGTATACGAGTTATCATTGTGAATTAAAATACTCATAGAATTACTCATCCGGATGTGGGACTGGTAGAAGTCTTTCTTATTCTACACGAATTTTCTATTCGTTGAAACCATAGATGTGCGGAGATTGTACATCGACGGATTCAAAGATCTTTTACCGTTACGTATACCTCAAACGAGCGGTTAAAACCATCCGTGCGACAAGCACCGAAACCAACTAAACTCGAATATACATACTCCTTAAGTATATTCGAAACATCACCAGCAGTTGTGAAACCCTCATGACCGACCTATCTTTACGATGCAAGCAATTTCAATTGGTGCGTCCACTCCTTTCACTCGACTGATCGAGGCGAGCGTTAAACGTCCAAAGCATTGTGGCCGCGCATCAGGAACGCCCAGTGTTCGCCCCAACGCATCCGCGTTACGAACCCAATAGCGACGGCCATGAAACGTCACACTGTACCATATGAATTTCTATGCCCGAAGCAGATCCTTTGCCGAACCTGCCGAGCGACATCACCTTCGAGATCTGTACGTCCTCGTCGTCCTCCTCACCCCCTCCTTCAGCTCCGACTTCGGTGACGAAGAGCGGAACGGAGGAGACGTTTAACGAGACGACCGGCGGAACGTACATCAAGTCCGAGCGAGTGGTCAGCGGCGTCCACTTTCTCACTGACCGCGAGGAGGACAGAGGCGACCTTCTGCTGCCGAAGTCCGAGTCCGGGGAAAGTGAGCCGGAAGTTCGGAAACAGGTTGGTTGACCTGCCGCTTTCGTGCTAACGTACTGACGAGAAGCAATGAATGTGCATGGATTGGCGATGGCAATGACAATGTTCTTGCTCGTTGGGAAGGCGGCGTATTAATACCGATGCTGCGATATCGGCAAACGGGCGTGGACTGATGCGGGTTCATGGGTTTTGTAGGGAAGGCTAGTAGTCGGAGTCGATGGTAGTATAAAGATTACGGCTATGGGCGTAAATGTAATTGTGTGGCAAACATCGTTACCATGGTTCCGTGTAATGCGTTGGGTAATTGGGACTACTGAGGGTACATAGTAATATACTGTCAATGGTAATATGTGCATAGAAATCTCGTGGCACCAGTTCTACAACGATACTTTGAACTCTTAACACCCTGAGGATCGGTGCGTTGTTTGCTCAAACCCAGGCAAGACACGAATCCGTGTCTTCGGTCCTCAACGTGTTAAGTTGTCGTCTGCTTCGTTGCAACTACATCCTGAACAATGCGCTCCGTAATCGTATCATCGAACATAGCTGCGTATTATGATATTGAGTCGACAGATAAGTCGCCCCAGTCAACTTACGACTGTCACTGGTCGAGACTTGACCAAAAGCAGGCGCATGTCCAATCGGTACCACGAGAATAATGACACGGGAAACTAAGCGACGAATTAAGCTCAGAGTGGCGAAAGAGCGAAGGGAGAGAAAAAAACCAAATAAACGTTGTTTTACAAGCTGCTGGAATACCTCATTCAAAACGACGGTTCCGTAGTCTGCAAGTGGTGCGGCGAGGTCCTACCGTCTCGAACCCGTTGGTACAGGCACAAGTACAAGCTCCACGTCGCCACCCAGGTTACTCAGCCGGCGCCACTCTTCAAGTGCCATAGCTGTAATGCCTACTTCAAGTCGCGAAAGGGATACATCGGTCACTTGAGCTCGCGGCATTCCGACAACGAGAACGACGAGAATAGAGAAGAGCCGGCGAACAAAAAGGCCAGGAAGGCGTCTGACGTAAGTATTCTTTGCCGTCAGAATTTTCGTTAGCTCGCGAGTCACGGAAGAACGTATAGTGTGTAACTTTAAAGTGTAACGGGACAATTGAGAGCGACATGAAAGTCAAAATGTTGAACATGGAAAAATCAAACGTAACAGATCGGAAAGGGTCCGGACTGGGAGCAGCAAAGGGAGAAGGAGGAGAAGCTGGTTGCGGATATAATTGATCGAGTGAAGCGGGAATGCGAGGCTCAGGGTGAGACGGTCACGAGAAGGGGCTACTCCAGACGATCTACCGTGATGAACAGCTAAGGCTAAGCCCACTCCGACGTGGAAATGGAACTTCCTACACGGTAACGCTCGTTTTGAATAAATCCATAATCCGAGACAATTGATATTCCGCGTATTGAAGTGATCATCCATTACTAATGTGTCAATGTGCAGAAGCCTCATATGCGACCTTGTTCTGTTGTTTCAGCTGATCGTCGAGGGATCGACGATGCAGCCAAGGACTCGTTGAAGCCTCTGTACAAAAGATCCCCAAGGTTATCGATCTGCTCCAGAGGAATCCGCACGACAATGACGGTACCGAGAGTTGGGGTGACGTGCGATACCAAAGAAAGCACTATAATCTCACGCAGACAAGTACACATACACGCATACGATGTATGCAAGACAAACGAGAGACGAATATACATGACGGAGCAGCTGACTCGACGACGACGTTCGTCTCTTCGGTTCCGCCGGCGGCGAGGAATTGTTCAAACTTATATTAGCTGGTCAGATACTGTGCGGCACTCGCGGCAACCTATATTTTTTCGCAACTATCCGTCAGCCGCCCGGTATATTGACGTTACCGCGATGTAAAATGTCGATTCACTCGAGCGATGTATACGGTGTACAGTGATTCCAGCCTCTTTCGGCCGAACGAAACAAAACACTTTGCGCTTCTATGTCGCACGCCCTCCGCGAGGACGAAATCTTGTGACCTGACGTCGTTCCTATCGAACCAGGGCGAGGACGCTTTCTCTGAATTGTGAGATCTACCGACGAGACTCGTGGCGCGGTCGAGCGGGTGTCTTCTTAAAGCGTCGGTACGATTTAAAGGATGCGTTGCTATGAATCAAATTCGATTGTTGGTGATATCGACGATAGGTACAAATATTAATTCACCCTGTACGAACGTTCTCGGACAATTTCAAACTAACGTATTCAATTGAGAAAGACAAAGTTAGATAATAATGTCGGAGAAGAATATATTACTGGAAACTAGGATATACTGTAGGAGACACTAACAAAACATTATGGGCACGTGATCTTTAAGTCGTGATCGACCGAAGCACCCCGTCAGTGTACATACGTATAAGAATAATTATCCGAATAAACGAGCCACGAAGCGTCGCATAGCTACGTTTTCGTTGAAAGAGTTTATCAAAAAATCGTGGCGGAGCGCGCAGTATCTCTCTTCAAACGGGAGCATGATAAGGAACGAGAGAGGGAGAGATAGAGAGAGAGAAAAAAATCCAGTGCCAAATATATATCTTCCCCAGGCGTAACGACGTCTCGTTGCGCGGACAAAAAGGAAAACTGTAATACGTGTATGTATCGTCATTGAATATGCGCGATGAGAACGATCGTTTGCTCAAAAAGTGCAACCGTACTAGTACTACTGATACACTACTAATACTATTACTATTACTACTCCTACTACCACTATTACTACTATTACTATTATTACTATTGCTAAAACTAACGCTACTACTACTACTACTACAACAACTACTACTACTACTACTACTACTACTACTACAACTACTACTACTACTACTACTACTACTACTACTATCACCACTACTACTAACTACTATTACTACAAAACTACTACTATGACTACTACCATTACTATTACTACTACCATTACTGAATTCTTTTGCTATTTTCGACGTGCGTTTCGACGTGCGTTTCGACGTACGTTTCAACATCGTGTTAAACAACGCAGGCGTTTAATCTCGTCTCATTCGGCGTACCCGCGTAATCACAAATGTCGTAATATTCTTTCAAAACTTTTTGATTGGCGTACGACTTTTTCTACAGCTCATTATACGAAATGTGCTTCGAACACATGTAACATGATATCGGAGGCCAACGAATGCGTGGTTCGTACATCCTGTGTTCTCTCCTCATACCTTCCAAATGCTGATTGAAATAGTTTCGTACAATGAGCAATAGAATTTAAAAAACAATGTGTTGATCTCTATTGACGCAGTAAGACGAAGTATTCTGTACTGAATTTTAGTTAGGAGAAGTTAGCCAAGCGACGTTTGCCACTCGTTGACAACTTAAGCTTTTCGCTGTTTAGTCTTCGCCGAATAGTCTTACGCAACGATCGCGTCGACTTTCCGGCGATCATGTACTTATATACTATATAAATATATATTTAATGTATATAATGACATATTAACATATATTATATATACATATAATATACTTATATAAAAATACAAGAGCGAATGTGTCTACCTTGGGCATCGAACTGTGCTCCAAATTGTCAGAAGTGTTTGCGTCCAGAGCAGCGAAAATATTAAGGAACAACCAGTGTGATTTCTCCTAACTATAAGATAGATTCTCGGACGTTACGGGGACAAAATCTTTACATGCTATTGATCTGTAGAAAAAGGAACGCGGAATCGGTTTCTTTTTTATTGCAAGGTACGCGAAACTTGTGATTATCTGACGGAGGTGCGCGGAACGATGTTTACACACGCGTTATTACATTCTAGTTGAATGATAGATAGATCGATAGATAGACGTCTATACGTACCGAGGATGTACGAATAAACTTAAGGCGCGCCGACGAAAACGTAAAACGGGAAGCGTTATAGGTATCGATATTGCTGATATATTCCAGGAAAGTCTGTCCATTTTTTCGAACGTCTCGAAAGTATTTTAATCCGCAATTAAGATCGCGCGTCATTCACTGGCAACACCAGAGGGGGTTTGCGTCACATCGAGCTCTCTTGCCCTTCGCATATATTTGGGAACCTTGGCCCTGCTTTCTATGAACGTACAAATGCAAATTTACGTCTGCCGATGAGCTGCGAGAGCTTTTACATTCGCAAATTATCGATTAATAGCTGAACAGAATTCCCGACGTTACGAACTTTTATACGCGCGAAATCGGAATGATGCGTGACACGCGATGAACGGAATTCGTCTCATTGTCCGGTATCATTGATCTTCCCTTTCTGTCACTTTCAACAGTGCAAAAAGATACGTAGAACGAACGTGCGCATAGCGGTAAACTGGTAACACTCGCGCGTTGCGTCAAAGAGAACTAACCGTGTGTCAAGATTATTCCGGCTCATTTCACTTTCGTACCCCGCGCGCAGTACGATTGTCGACGTGCGCGACGCGCAATTTTCTCGGCCGGTATCATGCAATACCCGCGAAATCACTCTCGCGCAATGTTCGTTATTTGGACAACGGTACTCGCGTCCTAAAGTGCATCGAAAGCATCAATCGCTTCACGCACCGCTGAAGGACGCAGCGTACCGTTTCCTTCGGAGCATCGAGTAAAATAAAAAAAGAAATAAATATAAAAGATCGCAGATATATAGTCCGCGATTCCGCGCGTACAATTTCGAGCCCGTCGGGTTAATAAGGTTCGGCGCGAATCAAATGCCGGGCATCGGGAACTTTCCGTTACACGTGCTGTTATGTCGTTAGTTTTGCCGGTTGCATCTGCAATCCGCGGCGCGGTCTAGTAAGAGAAATGCTCCTTCTGACGTTGCGTGTCGGATTCCGCGCGAAAATTGTGTACAGATGCGTTATTCGCATACCATGTCTGACGATGGCCGCGAGCGGGTGTACGCTCAATGTCATCGCATATAATATGCAGCCGCGATGATGCTGGTCCGCAGTGCAGTCGATCATTTCTCAGCGCTTTCTTATCGTTATCCCGTATGTTACCCGGCAATGTGTGAAGTCTTGATGTTCTACAGGGTGTGCCATAACTCGTGATATTAACGGAGTGTTTGCTACGTCAGCCAAATATGTCGGAAACGTTGCGTTAAATTTGTCGCTTTGTAAAGAAAAGATTTCGAAAATGGATTCAATTTACAGTCGCTTTTTGAGTGGAACTAGGAACACCTAATATCAGGAAACGCGAGGAATAAAACATCGGAGTAAGATTTATTGCTAGACGCCCTGTATAGAATACTTGAACTCAATAGCCATAGCATACAGTAAGGATACTTTCCTCTTTCATTGAATATATCGCCCAGGATAGATACGCGTTTAAAATACCTAGACAATTATTACAGGATATTTCCGTCAGTATTCAAGATTCTTTTTCTATTTCAGCTATTATCTGCTAGTTAAACGAGTATCCACGCTTGAACCTCCTGCCCATTAACCGAAGCGTTCAACCGTGCGTCAAAGGCTATAATCAACCCAAGCACATAGATGTGAAACTGATTTTACGAAACAGTATCATCATTCTACTTTTTCTCTAAACTAGCAGAAAGTAGTGAACTCCAAGTGTGCGGCACTTGGCGAAACATGGTAAATCCAGTGAAGAGAGTAAAATTTTTCAAAACTTCGCTATTCCCATCATTGCATATCGATTTATGCCAAAAAAACCTAACGAAGCGAACAATTGAGCGTGAACACAAATTGACAATGAGAAATGATCGTCTGAACCAAGGCACGCGTTATCAAATCTGGACATTGTACAAGCGCGGAGGACATGTAACCACTCCTTTTGAAATATGATCTCCAGTCATTTTTCGTCTTCCTCCCTCTTATGTTTCGGAGAAAGACAAACAAACACAAACTCTCTCACATAACACACACACACACACCACACGCGCACGCTACGATCACGCCTCCCATCGCGGATACACGCACGCAAATTTAGAGCAATCTAACATAAGATACCAGATTGGTTGACCGCAGTTGCGGCTGATTTCTGTAAGCGATAGGCTAGTGTTTTTCAAACTGTGGCCGGCAACCAAAGTTGACTTCATTTCATGTGATTTCGTTTGAAACCATCAGGATGTGGGCGGTAAAAATCGATTTACCAGTCCTAGTAATCGTAAGCGTATAGACGATTCCTACTTGAATTTGGAGTCAGTAGTAAGAGGGACGACATTGTGATATTTAGGTAAACGAACACAATGTATACCTCTTAGCCAATCATTTGTCAGTATGACACGTTCATTGCCAGCCGATTGAAACGATGCAGTATTGTTAGGAAGCAACCACGTATGTCTATATTTAGCCATCCTGTAAGACAAGAATGCAACAATATTCGTAATGACGAGAAAAGAAATAAATTCAGAATCTCTTTATAGTACCGTGGCGTTTGAATGGCATGTGCAGAGAAATCGCAATAGTCGCAATAATAACAGTTTGAAAGACACTGCCTCGAAAAAAGCGATACAAATGTGCGTTATCCGCACGTGGAAAGTAGCGGATTCTCAAACGATACTCGTACATAATAATCTTAAGGGCGCGCAGCTGAGACACCTTAAGGTAGACGTAGTAAAGGCAAATACGCGCGGGCCGCGGCCTTCTTGTAAAGTAATAGTGCTCCCTCTCGAGCGATCTTAGCGCGTGTCTCGTTGCGCGTCACGTTCTACTAAAGAAAATATATAGTTAGTCTTCGAAGCGCGGACGCACCGCGCGCGTCGCGATTATTCTTCCGTGACACTTTTTTTCACGCTTTGTGCCAATCTTGACGAGTCGAGCCCAGACCGCAGAAGGTTATCGTACGATTCTTCCATTGGTGCTATTATACTGACAGTTCTCCCGAAGTGTGGCCTGCCCATACCTTGGGTCAATTCCGCACATTACGATTTTTGTTAGGTTTAATTTGAAATCGAACGCTGACTTTCGGTCAGATGACGAAATTGACGTTTAAAACGTGATACGATACGCGCATATCCCTTTGAATTCCGACGAATGAAACCGACCAATCTTTGCCGGTAATTATTGATACCTTGGCGGACGGTATCAAACGGTTCGAGTCAAACGGCCATTTTTGACGGTGCCAAAATGTAATCGCGTTCTTGTGGCCGATCACGGGCGCGATACTAACGTTTCCAGTTTCCACTTTGGAGTTTGTCAATTTTGCAATTTGTGCCATTTCGTGCGTTCACGATGGCCCATTATCCGGTCTCCGAGATTACGATCTCAGCGCTATGTTGGATCGCACGTGACCGTGTAATTTAGTCGTACAGGGTATGTACGAGTTCGATCAATTTTCGACGCCATCTTTTTCTCAAACAATGCCCCACGCGAAGGATACTTGATTGCGACGCGTGCGAGTTATTTTTTAAATAAAGAATCATGCTGCCTCGCGTCGATAGCATGTGTTCACGGGACACCCCTCTATACGTTCGTATACGACGATCCGACTTCAAAGGGATACGCAACCCATTGCGCAAAAACGTACGATCCCGCATTCTTCCCCCGATATCATTACGAATCTTCCAACCACCCTCGACAGCATCGTCTTCCGTGCCCTTAGGTTACTCTCTAATTATTAAGACACACTCGATATCCGAATACGCTATAGCGGCCAGATTTCAGGAGGGTCAGAATCCAGAATACTATATCCCCACGTACAAAGCAGAGTCATAGCTTCCTATTTTTGCGCATCTTTTGTGTATTTTTGTACATACAATCTCGTAGCGTACCTCCCTCCTATACCGAAGGAAAACGCAACCTTATGATCGTTCCGCATTACTGTACGATGTATTCTATTTAGATTTTTTCGTTCCATGAAATAGAAAGACGCAAGTTGTTGTGTATAATTGTGCCACGTGAGGAACGTTTTGCGGGGGGGTGTACTTTGAGCTGCAGAACTGTTTCATGTATCCAAGGATATCTGGTCGCTATAGCATAGACAAAAAACGTTAGACAGAGTCAGGCAAACGCCCTGCGATCTACCTCCTTCTTGGATCGAGTTCTTCGACCCGTCCGCGCGCACTTCGTTCGCGACCAAAACTGACCCGACCCAATATTCCAACTGTATATACGTACGACGACGACGAGGACGAGACGCGGTTTTAATCAAAATTGTCGCAAGACGCGGCTGCGCGAACGAAGAGCACTGCGAACGGAGTCGAGCGACATTCGCCAAAAAAGAAAGAAATGCATAGCAGAAAAAAAAGTAGCATTATGCTCCTTCAATTGATTTCCTTGATCGTTGATACGATGGGAAGGCCTATCCGGCGCGTTTGGATTGGAAATGAGACGAAATATTATAGAGGGGAGGAATAGGAAAAAAGTGGCTCGCTCGACGTGAAACTTCAATCTTCCGTAAATTGAATCTTAAGTGTTACTAATCGTAAGAACGTAAGGCTGACCTCCTATACGTCGATCGCGACGGTTCGAGATGAAGAGTATTCCGAGGAGATAAATTATTTATTTGTTTACGATATATTGACGAGAGACCGTTCGTAAGAACTCGTAATTCGGGCGACTCGCGTTCGCGAGATCCCGTGAAATACAAAGAGAGGAGGAGAGAATAAAGTAAATAGGAAGACGAGATTAAAGAAGACTATCATTGTACATACATTTAACAGTGTGGCGGACAGGTGAGCGCCCGAATCTCTGCGAACTCGTCTATACAAAAGGAGACGAAGGAAAAAGATAAAGTGCACGAGTTCCACAAGCACGTATGTACTATAAAAATAAAATTATAAAGAAAGATACTACAACAGAGAATAGTACCTACGATCGCGCTAATGATCGGCGTCGATTAACAATTAACGTCTAACGAAAAATCGAGCATATTGTGCATTATATGTGGGGAAAGAAATAAAATCAAAATGAATCGATCGACGATCGTGTATTGTATCGAACCTGCCACAGTATTTCCTACCATCCTTCCAAGTACCAAGTCAACGGAACATCGTAGATCCTACTTGCGTCCACAGTATAATATTCTCGGAAACGAAGCATCGACCCACGATTCTTGATAACCTCTTCGTCCCTATCGCCACCATAAAACGGGACCATACCCTCGCACCGTTAAACTTCTCAAAAACCATATCTAAAATTTCCCGAAAAGCGGTGATCGCCGAGAAATCTGTGTGAGCAGAAGCCCCGCGAGCTATTCCGCGCGCGCGTAAAAGAAGAAAATCTCGTAAATCGCAAAAAGTGGACTAGGAGCGGCAGATTTTACGGCTCATTAGCGCGCTACCACGCCATCCGGCCGCGAGGTGGCAGCACAGCGGCGGTCGTCGACCAGTCGCGCCCGGACGAAGGCACGACGTCGGCCATCTAACGAGTTGCACGTTCTGCGTTCTGTTTACAGTGCTGCTGCGCAGGGGACGGAAACCTCCGTGTTAAGCCGTGGCGCAGTGTTTCGAGCGCCACCTTAATGTAATCCCGTACTAAAATCCCATATATATAGTACACTCATATATATAGTACACCTGTATATATAGTACACCTATATATATATATATATATTTCGCTACTCTACTAAAGGTAAAAGGTATAGCTATCGGCATCAAAAAATTTGGATACAAAATATTAATAGCATAAAAAATGTACAATGAAATTATAAGAATTGCAACGTTATTTGTGTAATGAAGAATACTCAATTTTCATAAGAAAATTCAGAATGTCATTTGATATTTAAAATATAACGTTGTAATTCTTTATAATCACATGGAAGACATACTATCAATATTTTGTATACAAATTTCTTCATATGCCAATTGCTAAACCTTTTACCCATCTAATGTAATTAGAAGTGATACTGTAAAAATATGGGTTGTAACAGGTTTAGTAATTTACACAAATTTAAACTTTTACATATATTATATTTTGTACTTGTGTACACATTATAAAACTACTACAACGTGCTAAGTAACCGAAACAGTATTTGTAATGTCCCCTGTCCCACCTCGAACCGATCACCGAACTACTCGGTCCGTCCGATGTCGGTTGAGTAGCGCTCGGAAACGTGGTCTCCGACAGTCTCCGACGGTCCGGTCACGGTAAAGGCAAAAAGAGTTTAATGTTAATTGTTGTCAGTGACCTGATCAAAGCGATCAAAGCCACAAATAATAAGGATACGGACCATCGGCGACCGGCGCCTTACCTCGCCTAATCTCCCTCGTCCCACCTCGAACCGATCAACGAACTACTCGGTCCGCCCGATGTCGGTCGAGGAGCGATGGAAGGAGTCGAAGGCACGGAAGGTAATGGCGCGACGCGTTTATCTAAATTATCTAAAATACGCATATTACGACGCAAATCTGTTTGGAATGATAAGTTGTTGAAGGTTAAAATAAATGGCTCGAATTTATCTATTTTTCTTATACAGGGTTTTTTTAAATTGCAAAATTGCTTGTTTTGATAAATAAGCCTGCGCTCTGGTACCCGAATCATTGCCTTTCAATAATTTGTTTATGTACTTGCACCAAGAAATTACATATTCTGTTACAATTCCCGTATTTATTTCATTTATTAATTGTTCTGAATGAGTTTCGCATTTAATAAAAGAATAATCCAAAATTAGAAGGAGGGGCATTTTTAAATTTTCTACAACATTTGGTTTAAAACAAAAAAGGGGAATGTTGCCCTCTAAAACACTGTATGCCTCTTTACAAAATGAATTGAAATTATTTAAATTATTAAAATGGCAAATGCTATGCATACAGTGTTGACAATTTTTTGATTTACTATTATTTAATTTTGTTAAAATTCGAGATTTATTGATGCAAGTTCCAGTGCGGTTTGACTGCAGATCATGGAACAGTACGTACCTGTTTTCGTCGTCAACCATATTTTCGATGTTTTCTTCTAAATGCGTACTTTCCGTACTTGCATAATTTTGAGCTAATACCGCGAGGTTGCGAAGCGAAAACAAAGCTTCTGACCCATCATCTGCGCAATTACCTTTAACGGTTTTCGCACTTGTCAAATTATTGATTAGTAGAGATTTATGCGAAGTTGCAAATTGAAAACAAGTGGGATTAATGTTCCTTCTACCATGACTCCTTATCATTCTAAACCAATTTTCCAAAGAATCTTGGTTTATGTGCCGTGGAGAAAATTCCTTGAAACCAAGATTCTTTAGGATTGCCCACAATCTAATAAACCCGTGAAGTGTTGATGCCCAATTCTTCATCGATGGGACTATCTTCGGGATTTTCTTCACTGGGTCCACGAACCGTAGGGACTTCCGGATGCAATTGGCTGCTCGTCTCCAAAACGCCGCATGCAAACTTCTGTCGGTGACTGGTCTGCGCAGGTCGTTTGTTTGATCCTTCGTCTGGTGCTTCGTGCCATTGACGGAGTCAAAGACGTCGTTGAAAAACTTGACCACGACAGACGTGGTCACCCCTTCAACGACTGGCATGGTCTTGGGGCCGTCAATTGTCAGAAAGTCACCTGCAAAAACCAATTTTCAATTAGTTTCCTATCAACTTTTTAAACAAAAAGTTTGTTTTACAAAATGCACAAACCTTTTATTCCGGTTGTAAATCTAATGAACGCTGCCACGGAATTGCTGAGTGTTTGGGCTGCCACCTTTACCCTCATTTTTGGAATTTTATCCTTCCTAATGTGCCGATCACTCAGTTTCCGCATTTGTTTAGTGATGACATTGATGAGTTTGGTATCAATGTCATACGCTAATTCTATAATATCCCACGAGGCAAACATTTTTGTGGCTCCTTCCTCGTAATCCTCCACATTGCACACTTTTTCCTTAATTTCATCGATGAAATCGGTTGTGATAAGATATTTATTGATCTTATCAGACAAATCCGTTTCGTCGATGTCCTTGGCACTTATGTGTTCCGGAACAATCTCAAGGTGTTTTGTCATGAGATTGTTTCTAATGCCTTTTAGCAGATGTGGAGTATCGTACAGCGGTATAATCGTTTGTCCACATATTTCAATTCTTCCTCCTTCAAAAATATATTCAGTTAATTCATTGTTGAAAAAAAGTAATAACAAATAAAACATAAATACATACTGATTTGTCTTCCTTCGGCCAAATACTTCGCTTTCGTTTCCTGCAATAGCCTTCGGATGCACGACACATTCGTTGCACCTTGGTCGCAAACAGTGGCAACGATTTTAAATCCAGCCTTTGTTACGCCTGCCACAATACTTCTTATGCAGTGTATTAATTGTGTGGCAGACGTACAGGATTTGCAAAAATTGTACGAAATTGGGATTATCCAATTTTTCTGTATTCCACGCAACATAAATACAAGTGCATGGTCGGCAATTTTATCGGTTCGGGCGTTTCCCCAATCCTCGAAACCGATTATACGGTCCGCTGTCCCATCATAATACAATTGGGAATCGAGGGACATCTCGTCCCATAGCAAGACGCAAACCTTATCCTTATCAGCCATGTTTTTTCCTTGTTCTTTTAAATGGCTGATAATCACATCGTTCATTCCGGCCTTTAATGGGATATGGCCTAAGAACGTCCGCAAGGAACGCGGAGTAGGCAAAATAAATATTCTACTAAGCAGCCGGTAGCACTGTGCCGACTGCTTTAGAATAGCCAAAGCCAATATTTTTTCGTCTAAGGAAAATCGTCTTGCCTATAAAAAAAGGAAACATATTGTTATAAAACATTTGCAATGTAGAAATATATAAAATTTGTATAAAATAAATCATAAAAAATCTGAAATGTGCAATTATTCATGACATATTGTACTATTGTAGGATATAAGAACCCTCTTTTTGTGTGCGCGCGCGCGTGTGTGTGTGTGTATGAGAGTGTATGGCGATCAACGCTCTAGCCGTCGGACGCGCGACGTCGTCCTTTTATTGGCGAAGCGCTGTCTGCGCTGTCGTTGCGCCGGCAACGTGACTGCAAGAAGGGCCGAAGTTGGCCAAAATGCGTCTCGGGTGGTCTCGGGAATAATGTGTATCAGTGTGTATTTAGCGAGCGTTGGGTGATAGCAAACGACTGCGTTGTGTGTCAGAGAACAAACAGTGTGTTAAAACCGCATGTACCGGGTTTATAAATATACGCCTATATCAATTCATCTATCCGAAGATTCATTAAATCCTGCACTATATTTCTTAATCGCTATAAATATACTGTATGATATTGAAAGAACTTCGATGATGACTACATGATGGATCAGATTCAACACTTGCCTTTGCTTTCTTGTTAACATTCTGAATCTGCATTTCTATGAATGTTAGCTGTTGCTTCGACAGAGTCTGTAGTTCTCTCATCTGACTAGATTTGACGAACTTTGCAGCATTTTGCAGGCGATCCTTGTACAATCCCAATTGCCTCACATGTTTTGTCTGTCGCCTCAATAGGTTTGTCGCTATTTTGTGTAAGCGTGAGGCGACTGGAGTTAACTGCTTTCTCCTTGTGATGCTCCCAAGCAGTGATCGCTTTCTTGCTAATTTGGGTGTCTCGCACATGGCATCTTCTTTTTCAGCAGGATCTATTTTTAAAAATAAGCTTTTATTATGATGTGAACTTGTGCAGGGTTCATTTAAATTGTTTTGCTGAGTGTTGAACCTTCTTTCAAATCATTTGAAACATTTTCTTCCGTGACAATCATCTCTGGTTCTTTTGCCAAGTCCATATCGTTGAAGGCATCAGAAGTGCTTGGCATCGGGCCCAATAACAATTCTGGAACAGCATCATTTCTTAATGTTTTACGGGAAGATGTTAGACTATATGATTTTTCTGAAAAATGAATTTGGCAAATCCTATAAGTCCTTAATTCTTCCGCTCCAAGATGCTGCAGTGCTGGATTTTGTAAGGCTTCTTTCCAGAGATTGCTGAGCCTCCAATCCTTTGGGAAGCAGTGTTTTGGGGTGCTTTTCATGGAATGGCAGCCCACAACAACGCATTGGCAATGCACCTTTCCCAAAGGGCGTCTTGCGTGTCCTAATTGAAATAAAATGTGTATAGAGTAGAGAGTATGAAAAATGGGTGAGAAAGAGAGAATGAGAGTGAGTCGGATAGACAGTCTGAGGAGGAGTTTCTATGAGTCGTATGACGGTAATGAGCAAATCAGGGGCAAATGGTAGAGAATCTGGCAACAGAGAGAATGGGTATGTGCGAACAGAGCGAGTGAAGGAGATATAGAAGAATACAAGAACCTCGAAAGCAAGAGTGTATTGATATAACTAACGTGAGACGTAGTTATAAGTACGGGATAATTTCTTTATTAATCATTATTCTGATTTACTTATTGTTTTTACAGACTTGC
The DNA here is from genome assembly GCA_963942575.1 of Priocnemis perturbator. Taxonomy (NCBI): domain Eukaryota; kingdom Metazoa; phylum Arthropoda; class Insecta; order Hymenoptera; family Pompilidae; genus Priocnemis; species Priocnemis perturbator. The sequence continues at coordinate 9,364,463 of OZ012649.1, forward strand.
GTCACATAAACTGGGAAACATTTCTTACCGGTACCTGGCCTTCTGCCACGCTGTCCATTTTCCGGAAGACTGCACATTTTTTTAATAAAATCCTACAAAAGTATATGGGTAAAAATTAATTTATATTTGCAAACAAGCCTACTTCTATAATAGAAATTATTATATTATATATTATTAGTATTATTATTATTATATATTATTATATATTATTATTATTATAATTATTATAATTATTATATATTATTATTATTATTAATCCTGCTGAAACTCGTCCAATGTCCAAAGCACAAGGCAGCGCAAGTCCACAAAAGTACGTTGAATAGGTTCAACGATCACCAGTGGTTTGCAATCGCAATCGCCGGTTTCCCGCCAACGTGTCCAAATAAATCGCCGGTTGCCAACGGCAACGGTCCCTCGAATGTGTGAGAGGATGAGGCTCATGTATTATCCACTCACACAACTACAGCAACCATCAGCGCCACCTTAATGTAATCCCGTACTAAAAACGCTGCACCGGAAGCGTATATCTCAGTTTCCACCGCCTGCTGCTGCGGTCGCGTCTATCATCGTCGTTTTGCCAGCCCCGTTCCGTCTCCCCCGTTTCGCTCGCTCGCCGAAACAATTATGTTCCGCGCGACTCGGCAGCGTTGGTGATGCCCAGAGGCGTGGTACGCTCGCGAGAGGTGGTGTTGAACCGCAAACGTCGTTGCGCGAGTGACACAGGGATACCGCGGGGTCGCGTTCGTCTCTGGCTGGCGGATCCGCGCTCGGTGCGAAGATTTCAGCGGCGGTCGGGCAGACCTCTCGGCCGCAATGTCCTTCCCGCGGTACGCGGCGGCGATCTGCTGCTGCCTCTTGTCGCTGGCCCTGCACGACACCGGGGCCCTCCACACGAAGGACCCGCTCGCCCATCACGGCCGATGCGAGCCGATCACCATAAACCTCTGCATGAACATACCGTACAACCAGACGATCATGCCGAACCTCATGAATCACCAGAAGCAGGAGGACGCCGGACAGGAGGTGCATCAGTTCGCGCCGCTGGTGAAGATGAAGTGTAGCCCCGACCTCCGATTCTTCCTCTGCTCCGTCTATGCGCCCGTCTGCACCATCATCGACAAGGCCATTCCGCCGTGCAGGTCGCTGTGTGAGAGCGCCAAGTCCGGGTGTGAGGCGCTCATGAACAGCTTCGGCTTCAACTGGCCGGACAATTTGGACTGTTCGAAGCTGCCCGAGAGTCCGGCCGAGCTCTGCGTCCGCACGAACGAGACCTCGCCACCGGAGCCCTCGCCGCCGGTGTATCCACCGCCGAGGATGCCTGTGGCCGAGTTTCAGCCACCCTGGAGCGGCAGCGGACCAAAGCCCTACGGCAGCGGCGGCGGTGGTGGCTTCATGCTGGGCGCCAGGGACTTCGGCTTCGTCTGTCCCATGCAGTTCAAGGTGCCCCATGGCTTGGGATATTCGCTCAAGGTCGGCGACAAGGTCGAGCCGAACTGTGGCGCACCCTGCGACGGAATGTTCTTCACCGAGAGGGAACGACGGTTCTCGAGGGTGTGGGTCGGCACATGGGCATCGGTCTGCGCCGCCTCCTGCTTCTTCACGTTCTTGACGTTTCTCATTGACACTGACAGATTCAGGTGAGCAGGGGTCCTTTGCTCGTCGTTTTAAGGTCGCACGGTCGGACGCGTCAACAGGTTGAACGGTGCGAAGTATTTTTCTGCAAGGGCAGCTTTTTTTTTTTTGTCATGTATGTAATTCGTCCACTGTGCATCGTTGTTTTTGTGTTGTTGTTCTTTTATTCGTATAGAAGGTATGGATAGGTATGTGATGAGTTGGTTGTGCAAGGGTATTGCCTGACGTTATTGTGCGTCCAATATTGTTTTCAATCATCATATTCTTTGCCGAATTCTATGAATTATGCAAGGCTTTTGACAGAAACTTAATTTTGCCCACATACATAATTGTTTTGTGTGTTATATTTTTAAGTTTGTTGTGTTCTTAGTTCATGTTTTGATTAGTTAGTTGATAACAAGTATCTGTACTGTACTCACTTATGCAAAAAGCTTCAATGCACTTCAAATGATGCTGTTGTTCCTTAGGTATCCAGAACGACCCATTATCTTCTTATCAGTATGCTACTTGATGGTGGCACTGGTATATGTAATCGGATGGGCAGCTGGCAATTCCATTTCCTGCAGAGAACCCTTTCCACCTCCCATAGAAATGAGAATTCAAATGGCATCTACCATAACACAAGGCACGAAACACGAACTGTGCACCGTTCTGTTTATGGTCCTTTACTTTTTTGGAATGGCATCTAGTATATGGTGGGTCATTTTGACTTTGACATGGTTCTTAGCAGCTGGTTTAAAGTGGGGCCATGAAGCAATAGAAGCCAATTCGCAATACTTCCATTTGGCTGCTTGGGCAGCACCAGCAATAAAGACAGTTACCATTCTTGCAATGGGCAAGGTTGAAGGTTGGTCAATATTGTAGCTGCACAATGTAGAAATGAACTCTGTTAATTCTTTTCAGTATTCATAAATAAATTTACGAATTTGCAGGGGACATTTTGTCAGGTGTCTGCTACGTCGGACTGTGGAATGTTGAAGCTCTGCGCGGATTTGTTTTGGCGCCACTCTGCGTCTATCTCCTACTCGGAACTGCCTTCCTTCTTGCTGGCTTTGTGTCGCTTTTCCGCATACGTACAGTGATGAAGCACGACGGCACAAAGACGGACAAACTCGAGAAGCTCATGATACGTATCGGCATCTTCTCCGTACTGTATACAGTTCCTGCGTTGATCGTTATCGCATGTCTATTCTACGAGCAAGCATACTTCGACCAATGGATGTTAACTTGGAACATGGAGATGTGCTCCAGACCCGGACCGCAATCGCTTTACTCTATGCCGTGTCCTGTCGGCGAACGTACGAGAGATCTCGGCCGTAGGCCTGAATTCGAAGTGTTCATGATAAAGTATCTGATGGCAATGATCGTGGGTATAACAAGCAGCTTTTGGGTCTGGTCTAGCAAAACATTAACCAGTTGGAGACAGTTTTTCAATCACATACAAGGACGTCGCGCGGAAGCATATGTATGAGGTCTCCAACGTGATCAGGACTTGGATGTAGGACGACTATACTTCGTTGAAATCGCCTCATTAGACGGACGAGAGACAGCTTTACGACAATGTTATGTCATGCAGAAGGAAATTGAGACACGAGTACATATTTTGTAGGTTTATTTGCAATTTTCTTGGGATGCAATCATACGGAGATATGTTTTCACGTTGTTCAGGATCATGCCAGTGATCGTTTAACAGTACCTCACGTTAAACTCGCCAAATGTCAATTTGCATAACTGAGTAACCAGACTTTTTGAACGCTTAACGGCGGGAATATCATAGTGCATTAAAGGGACGGACAACGAGCGTCATCAAAAGGATCGTTCTTTACAAATGTACTGTGCCAAATCAGTTTTCCATTTTCTACAGACGACGTACATTTTTCCAGCATTTATCGGGTAAGACTTGTCGGTTTTATATGACAGACGTATTGACTGAAATATCAAAACTATCTTTTACTCAGTTTAAGCCGGATGTCTATATTACGTTTTAGGTAATATACTTTATATTTTTTTGTGTTATTTTCACGGAGCACAGTTTAATCCTTATACTGTAAGGTAAAAATGCTCAAAACACATTTAGATAAATGAGACGAAGTGTTCAAAATTTGCGAAGCTCGCAAACACATTTCTCCAATGTGCAATGAAAGCAGCGATCGCGAACGTAGCTCATATTTTCTGATTTCCAAATTTCAAGGGATATCTCGTAAAGTTAAATCTATTACGCTTAACAAATGCGCAACTAATCTTAAAACTTGTGCGAGACAGCCTAAAGATACTTTATAATACTCACATAAGACTTTAAAGACACGCGATCTTTTTTATATGTAACTTTTAAGAATTTTTTTCTACTTGTTTTTCTTTTTCTAATGAACTTTACAAAACCTTAGTCGCTGCCGAATGTTGCAGAGGCCGCGGAGAGCTCTGCTAGATGTAAAATTTACTGATAAGACGTGTGCTATTTCAGGTTAACAAAAAATTGTATATACTTGTAGGTTTTAATTTTTCTATGTACTATAATATATTTTTAAAGAACTCTGTACATACATTTATATATACATATATATATGAGCCGAATTATTGGCAATTCCGTATGTTTCCTATGCCTAATCAAAGTGCGATCAGGCCGACTCGGCATTCTACGTACCCGTACGATGTGAATTACTCGGTACAACGGTCTGTATTGGGTATTAATTATTGTTCCAATATTAAATGATAAATTCGTCCATTGAAACTGTCGAGCTTTTGTGTGTCATGTAAGTCTCACTGATGCCTGCTGAAGGATCTATATAGCGAATATGACTGCTCGCTCGTGTTATAAATGCATACAGAAGCTGTACGCAAAATATACGTGAGACAATGTGTAAAGCAAGCATAAGTATTATTTTCTTTATATAATAAACGAGATACACAATACGAAGTGATGAGTACATATTACCCAAGATAAGATTAAGAATCTTACAATCTTTATAAGAAATCCATTGATTACATGTGCTAGTTAGAAATGTTTATTGTACAAGATATCGAGATACTGCCTTTTGAACGGCATCGATACTATGTACACTTTAATATGTTACTGCAAAAAATCATGTTCCGCGCCCAAAAGTAGAATTCGATATACATGTATATATATTATTTTTCACTCTGTTGATTTGGTAGTAGCCTTATTGTTAAGAAATTACTTTATGGTGGAGGCTATTTTTGATTCTGTATATGATTCTGCACCGGATTTGACACCGGATTTTGCACTGTCTTCTGTACTGGAGTTTTTAAAATACCACGTCTTCGGAGAAACATAACTAAGGGTGGCGCACATGTCATTGTAACTCCTATTCGTACTGGAGCGAATGCCTTGTGGACGGCATATGCTATTACGAATACCGTTGAGCCCTGCAGGATACTATTCAATTTTTCATTATCAGTACCCGCCATCTTTTCCAAAAACGGCTTCACGTCTATTCCGCTGAAATGAAAGGTGACATTAGCTACCAACTTATACAAAATTAATACGTGTTAAAATGCACGCGGAAGTGAAGAAAGGAAACTGTTGTAACGAAGTCATTAGTGTAAGTAGTTCATTTTAAGTAGTGTGTACGGTCAACATAAAGAATATATGAAAGCGTTAAGCAATGTTTCATTAGGAGTGAAAAATTCAAAGTAAGATGTCGCATGTTTCAGTTCCCGCTTGATCAAACCAGATTATAACTAACCTAGCTACAATTGTATAGCAGGCACCGAGAGATACCAGCGAAATGGCAATGTGAAAAATGAATAACGTTATCCCAAAATCCTTTATAGCCTTGTTGAACCTTTCTCGCCTACTTTGTGACGTAACTGGTACAGCTTTCGACGAATAATCCATACTGACGATATACCTTTGCCGAGTAAATGTTTGCGTGACGTTGCTTGTTAAGATGGTGTTAATTGCAATACCTGAGCAACAGAGTAGAATTTCAGCATTGTTTACCTCGTCGATGACCGGTTTACAATAAAAATTATCCCATCGTTCTCTACCATACGCAAGAATTTCGAGCGCACCTACAGTGCGCCTCTGACAATCAACAAAACAATTCAGACACATTATTTAAAACAGCCAACGAGGTAAATGAAATCGCTATGAGTATTACTTATGAAGCCTACTAAAGGAGAGTATATCCGACAAGATGAAGTGGTCTCAACCGCGTAACGTCGTGCATCCGTTTTCGTTGCACCTCGGAGTGCGTTCCCTAGAAAGCGTCTCTGACCGAAATTCAATCACCTTCACCTTAATCCTACTTTCGGAGTGAGTCGCGATCCAAAACTGTGGAAAAGCTCATATCGAGGAGAGAAAATATGGTAACAGCCGAACGTTACATGGCCACGCAAGACTAACCCATCTTCTTCAGGTCGACGTTGTAGGGCCGTCCGACAGCGGAACTCCTATAATGAGACCTTTGCATGTCTTCGGCAATGTACTTGCCGTCTCTGGCCCACTGGCCACCGGGCATATTCAGGTGGGTCGACTTGCCTGTAGAACAGAATGGCTTCGGCACGTTGCTCTGCATCGTGCCGTTCAGGCTGACCGCGCCAAAGCAATCGTAGGAGTCAACGTGGCTGTCGTTCGCGCGGATAGGCGCGAAGTCCGAACGATCGAACGGCCCTGCCAATTGCCGCGACATCAACGTGCCGGCACTGTTCTTGCCGTAGAGCAAAATCGGCGCAGCAATGTCGCGCGCCCTCTCAGGTGCGAAACGACTCGTCTCGCTGGCGAAGATCTCGGAAACATTGGTGGGCAACGGTAGAGATGGGGCATCCGGGTAACGTCGTATGCTGGTTAGGTGCAACGAATTGATGCGTTTTTGATGCACGCCCGTGAGTCGGGTGCAATGCACGTTGCCCAGACGACGGAAGGCTGAAAGGTTAAGAGAATGATCAGTGGAAGATGGAAGGCAATTGAGGGCGTCGCGGAACGCTGTGTCGCATTCGAGTTATGGGTTTGTGGGAGAAGTAGGTAACGAAGTGCTTAATAGTGGTTCTGTCACTGTGCTTTGTCATCTGATGGACGCTTGAATTGCCGTTAGGCGGAGTCTTTCGAAATGAAAACTGCGAGTCACTCGAATTCATCGACGATATATTTTTTGTTATTCATTTCTGTGTCATCTTTACGTCAATTGATCTTTCCCGGGGAATGATACGCTGGTATTTGTTATTTTGCGATAATACAAAGTTTTTTTTTATTTTAATGTATAGTCGTACTGCAATGTAGGAAAGACGAAACTATTAATCATAAAAATACGTAAATGTATCATCTTCGAGTGATTCATAGCTTTTTTCAGCGACGTCTAAATAAATTACGTATGCATCGAACTTGTCGACTGTCTAACACTATAGGTCGATAAATTCGTACAAAAAAGTCATACCTGCTTGCGATGGTCGTGACAAGGCGGACAGGTTGATGATGGGACCAATTCGTGACAGTGCCATTGTTGATCTTTCGAACTCCGTGCTGGAGCTCGACTAATATCTGATCAGCACACTGCAATGGTGCTCCGCCGAATGCTACGAATTAAGGAATCGCATCAGTCGGATTGGCTGCTAAACAAAGCTATTTTGAATAAATTTAAAAGCCGGTTTTCGATCGTTGTCCCTACATTCAGATACGGAGTACATACTCTCTCTTACTTCTAACCTTGAAAACGATCGGCATCAACCGCACTCACGTCTAACAGTCGAACCGAATATTAAACATTGTAGAAACTTCTCGGCATATGCTCAATACTGTAACGAATCTCGTCTTGGGAACGTAATTAAAACCGGTTGTCCGGGATCACACATGAGCAACAAATCACCTGCTGCAGATGTATGGACGTGCACGCTACTGCCACAATCCAACTGTGGGATTTAGGTGAAGCAGATGTCAACGCAATGGATGATAATATCATGATAGTCTAAAAAAGGAAAGAAGCGCCTAAAGGATCGTATATTTAAAATGCAATGTACCGAAGTGCACATGTAAATGCATGAAATTCAGTAATTATACAGACTGGTATATGTAATATACACGTATTGAAGGAATTACGTGAACTCTGAAACGTGATGCGCGTTTTGGATTAAGTGATTATAATATGTAATGAGACAGTAGCAAAAGTATTTTTATCGACAACGACATGCGTTGCTCTAATAGCGAAGACTGCAGGTGAAGTAGACGTTTCGCTAGAATGAATGCAAGATCTTATGCGTAATCCTTCGACGATGACCCTGCGAGTGTGCAATTTCAACAGACACCGTTATCTATTATGCGAAGTGCGTTACGCAGTTGTAAACGCATACCGTATGTACTTACAGATTACATCGAATTTATCAAGAAGATCAAAAGGATCTGAAAAGTGCAGATAATCTTATAACTCAATCAAGCGCCTCCGATTGCTACGATAAGAATCTTCGGATAAGTTTTTATATAAACGCTAATCCGTACTCGATGTCTGTTTTAATTGCATTATTTCCGTATAAATTATAACTAACCAAGTCCTTCCACTGCATTTAATGGGCACGATCGGCGTGACCGTGTGATACAGGTCGTTTAACAAGTCGGTGACACAGCTGTTAGTGCGACGACTTTTTGTTTTGCAGCCAATTCAATTAGAACAACGTAATCTTACGCAAGAAGCTTTTTCCTTGTCTCTCCTATTTTATGTGTCGCGATCGACGTAAGCGAGACAATTTACCAGTAGATCGTTACGCACAGAGGGAGGACGTATGCGAATACATTGAATGCGGTTAAATATCGTCGCGGGAGAGTGGCGAATGTTTTGATAACTGATAACCTCTTCCGCAAGCGCCATAACGAAATATAAGGCATGCGCGTGAGCGAATTTAGTGGCTGCTGAAGAGCGGTACACGTTGGTGTTGGTTGGTACATGCCACTGCCTGCCACATACACAGACCACTGCCGATTCGCCAACTCTCCTCAGTGTCTGGCACGGATCAGCACGGATAAGTTGGCACGGTTTGTTCTTATTGTTGTCAACTACAATGGCACATACGACGAGACTGATTGCTGTAGCGGCGCCGACAGCCGGCTTATTGAAAAACAATTGTACTGTTCTATCGGCTGCTATCAGATCAGCGAGGTAAGAATTTTCGGTATGCGTGCGATAATTGACCGTTTTAACCTTCACGATCTAGATGCTGTACGAAGTCAAAGTTCTTTCCTTTTTTTCTGATAAATTTTTCGATTTTTTGCCCATCTGGGCTGTTAACGGTATTTTATGTCGAGGCGACGCTTTAAAAGGATTGTGTTAATTTATTGTAATTTATTGGATGCAAAATTGCATATGTGAGGAAATGACTAAACTGTGCCACTGAATCAAATTGAGGAATAAAAGTTTTGAATGTTTTTTGTTTATGTCATGCATTTTGAGAACATAAGTGCTTGAAAATAATTTATTTACCTTCCAATAATTTAAATTTGGTGTGAATGGGTGCATTGCGCAATGCATAAGGCAATATGGCAAACAGGTTGTTTCTTTCAAAAACGTCTAAAGAAAGTGCCGGACATAATCCTATATAGATCAAGGTTCTGTTTAGAAGTAGTTAATTTAACTTGTATTTACAATGAATCTGTCTTGTGTAGTTCATGGTGGTCTCATGTGGAAATGGGTCCACCGGACGCCATTCTTGGTATTACTGAAGCATTTAAGAAAGACCAAAATCCTAAAAAAGTCAATTTGGGAGTCGGTGCCTATAGAGATGACAATGGTAAACCATATGTCTTGCCGAGCGTTCTCAAGGTATACTGTTTGTTGTATATATGACAAAAATCATCATAAATAATATTTAGTTATTGTACTGCAAAAGCATTCATATACATGAAATACCTTAGGCGGAGGAGATTATTCGACAGAAAAAAATGGACAAAGAGTATTCAACCATAGCTGGGATCCCAGACTTTTGTAAGCAGACTATTAAATTAGCTCTTGGTGATGATAATGAAGTTATTCAATCAGAACGGGTGAGTCTAGATTTTATACTACAAATGTCATTAAAGAATTCTCTTAAGATTTTTAAAACTTCTTTCAGAATGCAACTGTACAAGCGATTTCCGGCACTGGTTCGCTGTTTGTTGGCGCGATGTTCATGTCACGCTTCTTTCAGGGCAATAAAGAAATATATTTGCCTACGCCAACATGGGGAAATCATGTACCAATATTCAAACTTGCTGGCTTTAAGATCAAAATGTATCGTTATTGGCTAAGCACTGACAGTTGTCTTGACTTCAAAGGCTTACGGGAAGACTTGTCTGTAAGTATTTCTGGTCCTCTAGATTTTCTGACATTTTCCACTTGTCTGCATTACACATTTTAATGACAAAATTCATCATTATTCTGTTTGTTAATGTTAACAGTCAGCACCAAAGAAATCTATCGTTTTATTACACGCCTGTGCACACAACCCCACTGGTTGTGATCCAAACATGGATCAATGGAAAGAATTATCTGTGATAATAAAAGAGAGGGAATTGTTTCCATACTTTGACATGGCCTATCAAGGATTTGCCACGGGTAAAACTTTCTTCTTATTTACGTTATTGAATTGTGTTAAAGAAGATTTACATGTCTATAATGTGTGTATGTGTGTGTGTATCTGTCTATGTTCTTCCTCATTCGTTTCTGTATTATGACAGGAGACTTTTCAAGGGATGCTGCAGCCATTAGATTATTCATTAAAGATGGACATGATATCGCACTGGCACAATCTTTCGCAAAAAATATGGGCCTTTACGGTAACACAGCAATTGATTCTATTTAAAACAGTTTTTTACAAATTATATTTTATATGTCCAGGTGAACGTGCTGGTGCATTCACATTAATCACATCCAATAAGGAAGAAGCGGAGCGAGCTCTGTCCCAAATCAAAATTTTGATAAGGCCGATGTATTCGAATCCTCCTATCCATGGTGCCCGAATTGCTAACGAAATATTGAGTAATCCCGAGCTGAAACAGGAGTGGCTTTGCGATGTAAAAGGCATGGCAGATCGTCTTATTTCTATTCGCCAAAAGTTACGTAGTGAATTGGAAAAGAGCGGCAGTGATCGTTGTTGGGAGCACATTACAGACCAAATAGGAATGTTTTGTTACACAGGAATGAACTCAGATCAGGTAACTTCTATATATACAATCCTTTGAACGTATTGTAGCGTCTGCAACTACAATATTATACCTACTTATACTGTATGCACAATGTATATACATTACAGGTTGCTGAGCTTACATCCAAATATAGTATTTATCTGACGAAGGATGGTAGAATATCAATCGCGGGAGTTACAACGAAGAATGTAGAATATCTTGCTCAGTCCATGCATGAAGTTACGAAGTAGTGTTACCGGCCCTGTCACCAATGAGAATAATAACTCTTTGCCTTGCAACGCTCAAACATCATATTATGTTACCTTTTAAGTTTACTTCCTGAGCGTATGACGGAGTACATATAAACTTGAAGGATAAAGTACACCATTTTAAAAATTGTAGGCTTCTATATGAATGCATTTAATCTTGCATGATATTTTTATAAGGTCGCTGCAGGCAGTGTAGTATGTACGTCAAGATTAGCATAGTGTATTTTAACATTCATTTTGTTAAAGTACTTGTTGTGCTCCTTGTTGCGAAGGAATACAGGGAATTCTATGTATGTAAGTCGGGATAGGCGATACGAGGCAGCTGAATGTAATTAAATTATTATCGTACATCCGTATAGATAGATAATATAAAAAACTAACCTACTGCCATTTATGTTGCTGCTATAGACCGGTCAAATTTTATGTTTTTGTTTGTCACAGTGCTTGTTTACGGCCTTTTTAGTTTTATACCAGTCCCATAAAAATCTGTGTGATATATACATGATGCATACCATGCCCTCCACGATTGTTAAACAGCCACTTCGAAACTTTACTCTTTATAGAAATTGAAGAGCTTTTTAATATATTGTTAATCTTATATGGAGTGTCAATTCTATCAAATATATGACTTCTGTTAGAACTGTACCTTTATTCACGTATACATATGTTCGAAAGCCAGCACCCAGTGATTAAGTTTTAATGGAACTTACGTTTGACCTTGCTGTAACATATGTTCTATTTAAATCTATAATTAGATGTGCGCAAGTGAACACATCTTCGCCATCGGAGTACTAATTTTGACAGTGTCTCGCATTATTCGCAGGACTACGCGAGCAATGCAGAGTCTGCGTTGCAGCCTTATCTTTTTTTTCCGCATCCCCACTAATCCCTTCGTCATACCTGTGTGGTGGTGAAGGCCAGTGAGGACAAATTGACTCAAGCCGAGCGAAAAATCGTCTGCTGCGCAAGGAAGTGTCAGAGCAAAAGAAAGTTAAGAGATCTCGTATTCAAAATTTCCAACTGTCCCCAAGAAATCCTAGAAATCAGAAAATCTCTAACGGAACGCAGAGAGAAGTAACGCAGCGAATATGGTAAAAATATCGTGAGGAAGGGGGCAGAAAGTGTTGAGAGCGAGAGACGTTCTCTGTTCGACGGCTTTTGCATTTCCGTGAGGTTAGATTGTTTATGAGAATGACTTTCAACTTTCAGTTCGCGTTTAACATGTTCCCGGAGATTCCCCGGCGATTTAATACCCAATACAAATGTTACTCCGTATCGATGTTACCGGGAATCTATCGACAAGACGTTGAACGTGGTGGAAAGAGTAAGTTGGCAAACTACATTGGTCGTGCCTCAGTTGTCGTATTGGACATCACTGTCTTGTCAAAACTTGTGTATGCCAGTCGATTTTCTTTCCAGTAATCATGCCACCGTCTGCGTTGGAACAGCTCACACGACTCAATATCAATTATCCAATGTTGTTCAAGTTAATAAACAAGAAAACTAATAGGATTACACATTGTGGTGTGTTAGAGTTTGTCGCGGATGAAGGAAAAGTTTACCTACCTTATTGGGTGAATAATATCTACAGCTTAAACATTGAAAACATTATTTTAGTAATGCCTTGTTGGACTAAAGACTGATTATCCCATTATTGTAGATGATGCACAATCTTTTGTTGGATGAAGGTGAACTGTTGAATGTAGAGAGCGTTTCCCTCCCAGTTGCTACCTTTTCAAGATTTCAACCGCAATCGGAGGATTTCTTAGATATTACAAACCCCAAGGCTGTACTGGAGAATGGTTTACGAAGTTTTGCGTGTCTCACCACTGGGGACATTATTGCTATAAAGTATAATCAGAGAATATACGAAATGTGTGTTCTCGAAACTAAACCTGGTCCAGCAGTAACAATTATTGAATGTGACATGAATGTTGAGTTTGCTCCACCGGTTGGATATAAAGAGCCAGAAAGAGAAATAAAGAAGGATGAAAGTGTTGTGGATCCTGCTGATTTGATGCCAGCACCTGCAGGTTTTGTCCCCTTCAAGGGACTGGGAAACAGATTAGATGGCAAAAAGCGAAAAGATTCATCTCAACCAGATATTTCGATTGGTAAGCCTACCTATATCAGAGGTATACCTGATTATGATTACAAGATTGGGACTCTGCAGTTTCTCAGAAACATGAAACCTACCAACAGTAAAGAGGTAAAATTTCATACTATTTTCATGCAAATTGTGATCTATTGTGCTACATATGCATTGTTATGTCATTGTTGTAGGAAAAGAACGCATGTGAATTTAAGGCTTTCACTGGAGAAGGTTTTTCCCTAAGAAAATCGAGAAAATGATGAAGCAACGGAATGTGTGTTTGAGATTATGTAAGTTTGTAAGAATGAATGTTTGTATTTATTATTAAACCATTATACTTTTCATAAAATGTATTATCTAAATTTCATACCAATATCGTCCAACTAGTAGCGTTCAGCATTTTTATGTCATACATTCACTACCTCCTTTCTTTTCGAACAGTAAGACTTTTTGTCAACCTTTTCTTGTATATTTGGATGAAACCTAGGTGATTAATATTTGAGTATTCCAAATTTTGTAGAAAAAATTTATTCCAATAATCTCGCAGTCATTCTTATAAAAACTTATCCCCTAAGTACAATGCAACGTAATTCTATCTATGTAGTTATTATACATCACTGTTAAATACCTGTAGCATACATTATTCTAATTATCACAAGTTATACAATGAAAATGTCAGTATCTTAATTAGTCTTCCAACGGGCCCCAGAAATGTTTACTCGGTTTTGTTGGGTCTTCGGTTAAGAAGAAATCGCGACCAAGTGTAACGAACTCTTCCAAGCTAATCTTCCCGTCATCATTGGTATCAATGTGACTAAAGGAAACCACTGCATGCTGTAACATAACAATCATTTAACATAGAAGGTACATCGTCGCTGTTATATTCGTGCATCAAGACGAGAAACTTACGTCATGTGTCAGTCCAAGGCATTCAAAGAACAGTTTAAATTCCTCCACGGAAATTTCGCCACTTTGATCCTTATCGACGGCCTGGGGAAGTACAATTAATAAAGAATAATTTTCAACCTACTTTGTAGACTTATTATTCGCAACGAAACTATCGTGAAATATCGTACCTTGAAAAGATAGGGTAAGAAACTGTGACACTTTTTCTTCAGCGACGAATCATTCAGAACGTGGTGCATTTCCTCCAAATATTTTTCCACACAGATAAGATTGTATGGACTTATCTCACCCCACTGTTCTTCCCACGTATCCTGTGCCAAAGTCACATAATCCATATTAGGTACCAGTTCTCAATCAGACTATTTCATTCATTTAGCTCTGTGTCGTTTTTTAACAATAAGTTAACTTGCTGTTACCATCATAGCTTATTATTACGAACTGATATTCAAACTTACCCTTAGGATTTTCTTAAATTCCTGTTTTGCTGACTCAGATAAGTGACCCATCTGCGAGAATCGCTCCTCCAGTAACATGAAGTCGTCGTAGCCAATGACCCCGTCTTTGTTCACATCCAAGTGGCTATGTAAAGTTCTCATTTTTCTTCTCCAGAATTGCGACTCACCCTGCAAATTAGCAGTTTGTTAAGGCGAGAATTATTAAAGACTAGAAATTGGTATATCGGCATCGAATTGTATCTCAGGAAAATTGTGCAACACGTAAATGGCGTGAGTATGCTTAAACAATAAGTGCTGATGAAAGAATGCATAAGCGGAGCTAGTTAAGCTAATTACACATTTTTGTAGAACCCGCATTTGTAAGAGCCTTAATGGTCGTGCCAAATTTAGATGAAGGCCGATAAACAGTCGCACATGTATGATAACCTTATGCACAGATAATATGTGACGACTGGACCGAGGAAAAATGACTAACCGATTTACAGACATAACTTTGGATGAGAAAATCGGACGATTCGGTCCATGAGAAATTCTTGAAATGATATCTTTTAACCTGGTGGCCTGTACTTTGCCTAGTTCCATTAATTCTGTCTATTTCATAGATGGTAGTATGTATATATTTGAATACAACGAGCCATTTATTTGAAATTTAATAAACGTTGTAATGCCTCAACTCTTGTCATTGCGGTTGCATTCAAAGAAATCGACGAGTTTACGCAATTTGTAAGAATAAAAATAAAGATTAGATAGTGCGAGCAGGATATACGGGTTAATCGACAATCTACCCGCATCGCGTGCAGGTAAATTATGCAAGAGGTTCAAGAGTATATCGCTCCATTTCGTAAATCGAGTGGTCATAAATTTCAATACTGACGGCAGAGTCAGCGCAAAGTACTTTTATATTACTTGTACGAAAACAATAATTTATTAAAAGAAACTAAAACGCTTAATTGCTTCTTATAACACCGTTCCTATTTCATTGGGCATACTTTTCTTCCATCATCGCTCTCCTCTACACGTAACAAAGGCAACGAGAAATTCGGATAGGCGGAAATTCACTTAAGGTCGTTAACCAACCCCTCTCAATGTGACTGATCCCTTAATCGCGTACGTAAAGCGTAGAAAGCCAGTTTCGATTCGGTTCATGTATACGTGTGTTACATATATAGTCACAACTAGAAATCCTTGGCGAATGTCGTATGGCAAACGCGTCGGAAACCTGCGTGCATTGCGTAAAGGTAAAGCCAGTGGTGTTCATAACACACCCCCACTCTAGACTTTATTCAAATATCGTGCGATAATCGAATGTATTCCGGACGAATGATTATAATTGACGTAGTCGACGTCCTAAAACAGTCGCGGCATTGGGCCAGCAAACTGTGTCTACGTGATCTATCACGAGCGATAAGTGGAGGACGAAATCTCATAGAGCGCCTACTGTTTCGTAACCGGTATCTGTATGGACGCCAAGAGAAAAATGAGAGAACTAGAAATATCAAGCGGAACACTCACTCTCTCGCGCTCGCCATCAGAATCGCTGTCGGACTCGCTCATCTCATTCAACGACGCCGATCTCGTGTGATGAACGTTCCTCTTGCTAGACATCAGCCTCATTATTTGTCGAAACTGCAATGCACAAAACACATAATTAGTAATGTAAGAACATGTAGTCGTTCGTTGTACGAACGTATCGATATGTTTTTGTACAGTGGACTACTATATTCTGCTTCGAAACGCTGAAACCGATTCTTAAAAACACGTTTCTTCATATTTTGCAATTTTTTTTTATATTTTTCTGTATTAGACGGAGTTACTGTATATTCAAAGGATTTGTTGACGCGTACAATAACATTGCTCATCGAGGTCGTGGAAGTTCGTTCACCCGCGTTCACACATGCAGCTCGCTTTCTTGGACGTTTCTCGCGTATTCCCAAGAGTGCTCCGTTATTAGCAGATTGTCAGTAGTCCTTCGGTTGTTAGTAAGCGTAGAAATGTGAATGGCAGGTAAAAGGGTGTCACGCAGCAGGCTAATCCTTACGATTAGACCTTTGAGCGAAAAGACCTCGCGCATAGGAGATAAGACGCAGGTAGTCGATCGTACACAAAGAAAAGGATGAAGCTAAGAATAGAACTGTCCTGACACTTTTGTTATTCCAGTTTTCAGCATTGGCTGCTTATAAAACGGTCATACACGAATTGGCAGGAAGACACCAATAAAACGATTCAACATGGCACAAAGTGCGTACTGTGGCTGATAGCAAACGCTTTGTTTTTATGCTTTCTCGGTTCTGGTCAGTAAGGTCAGTTTCGCGTCATTGTTCAGGTTGATTTAGGTGTAACGTTGAAGGGAAACAATGGCTTTTCAACTTTGTAATTTTCTTAACTCGTGAGCATACGGAAGGAGTGCAAAGCGGCGTCGGACTTTTTGGAAGTAGTCTTCAGAACTTGAGAATACATTTGGGGCACACGTGTCGCCGCGCATAATTAAAAGCGTTAATGAACGAAAGAAGTTGGTACATTATGCATGGCTGGCCGTGTGACTATTTACTTTACACTGACACGATCTACTGTGCTGGTCTGCTTTCGGTGAACCTTGCGTCTTCGAAAAATGTTGTACCGGTACCCGTAAACCTTGGGGTGAGTATCGAGGCAGACAGTAAAATGTTCATTTATGGCAAGGAGAAAACCGGCGCCATTAGGTACGGGTTTCGTGACATTGCTTTTGAAATAATAACAGAAACATGCTGCGATTCTTATGCAAATCATGATCCCGAAATGTGTTCATTAGTACGCTTTCATACATGCGTATTTGCGCTCCTTCCAACATAACTTTCCACTGTTTCTACAGAAACGATTAAATATTATTCTCAGCCACGTTTGAGTTGCAAGTAAGAAAGTACTCAAGAATACACAAGAACTCCATTTACATTTTCTAATGCTTTAGTAACGTAAAATTGAACTTACGCGGAATGTGGAATTGGCTTGGTGAAAAGTTTGATCCATATCGAGTACTGCCGAGGATAATGCCGGTGCAACCTTCTTCTCCAGTAGTCCTTTAGAAACGATTGCTCGCAATCCAGTTCTTAGCAAGGCGGTTGCCATATTGCGTATAGTTTAACTAATAGATATTCGTTATAACGACAACAAACAAATGCAAAACGATTTCACTGAAGCGCGGTGTCCACACTGTCTACACACTCCTCCACAGGAAGTCCGAAGCCAAACAACTGAATTGAAAGCAACGGGCCTCGGGCCCTTTTTGTTGGGGACGCTCGTCGGCTTCGCCCCCACTCGATCTACTCCGCATGCGCATTGAAACATCCCGTTAACTTGATTCTTGTGACACGAGCGTCTTTGCACGTCTCCATCTTTTTACTATAGATAAAACCCATGGGCGTAGAAAATACATTATTTAGTTATTGGTATCAAACAAGCAATAGGACTTATTTTTCGATATAGCACCCTAGGCTATGGCGGTGCTCACGTGCTTTATAAGTTGCATTGCTTCATGCTTTCGCACATTAGCTAAAATCATCAGGGAAGAGTTTGATATTATTCGCGAAAATAGTTCAGACTTCAGAATAATCGATATTAGGATACTGAATATACGAATGTTCATGTTTCTTTTGAATATCGAAGGTGCCTGCTGACTTGGGGCACAGTCTTCTGTTTCACTTATTGTTAATTACGCCTTCTCTTCCGGAGGCTTTTACATATGTTGAATGTCTGGAAGTTCGGCGCCAATGTTATAAGATTATCATATTAGCCGCGACACGGGGTAGCTGTCCGTCTGTTCGATGAATGTTTTGGCTAGATAATGAACCGTGCGGCAGAGAGATTATTTGGAAGCGAAACGCAGACGTAAACATTTGGTTGAGCGTAAAGGAAACTTCGGCGAGTCGATCAAATGCGGGTCGTCTGCGTGAACTGCAGCCAGACGTTCGATACAGTTGGCGCACGTGCTTGAGTGTACGTGACTAACAGCATGATGGTTGAAGTCGGCTTTAGTCAACTGAAATTAATCGAAACAGTTGCAAACAGCTATCCTCACACATACGTCACGGGCGACAGCCGCGAAACGTGAAATTCTTATTGAACTCATAATTCGGCAGAACTTCCATAGAATGTTCACTGAAGTAAAATTGAGAAAACGTCGTTTTTAATATTTATTATAAATATTTAGAACAGCTTATATCTTGTGTCGCAAATACTGCCAAACGAAATTTCTGAAATATACAGTATAAGTAACATTGTTGTATTTTATAAGATCTTGATATTATTGTATTTACAATAAATGTGTCAAACGCTCAAGCGTGTTTGTATACATGATTAAATGCTAATTGGACAGTCATGCAAGATCTGACACAGATCTGGCATGACTTAATAGTTATTTCTTTTAGCATACACATTGTGCACCCATGATGTATTGATGCTTTACTTGATTGACACAATTTACATGTGTCTTATGCTTTCCTCCGTTGTACCTAGGTTGTTTAACTTTTCTTATATTCAATTCTTTCCACCTTAACTTCATCTCCAACAAGTTGATATACATAAGTTACAACTGTTGAACTCTGAATATCCATAAGAACAAATGATGGAATAACAGATCTGAAAGGAAAATGTGTTCTTAGATGTAATTACAGATTCCATTCTATAATGAAAATACATAGTTGAAACGTACGTGTCCAACGGATTGTACGCTCCAGTTGCAGAACCCGGGTTTATGTAAAACTTGTTCTCATGTTCATATGCCTCAAACTTATGTGTATGGCCTGATATCAAAATATCAACGTCTAACTGCCTCTGAATTAAGGCAAGAGCTTCCGGATCTCCCCAGGGTACAACCTGATGACCATGTGATAATCCTATTCGAAACTGTCCAACTGTTACAACTTTTTGCTCTGGGTAATTTAAATTCTGGAATAATTATATTTGTTAAATGATAATAACAAGTAAATGAAAGTATTTAATGTTACATTAAGATATATATAAGAAACTTGATATTGTGATTACATAATGGTTATTGTATTGTGTATCTTTAATTGCATAATAACCAAATAAAGTTTTGATGAAACGTTTCATTACATGTGATACATACCTCATCAAAATCTCCTCTTACCACATGAACATCACTGGCTAATGTTTTCAGGTAGTCATATGATTCCTTTGTACAAAGATTTCCTGTACACAAAATGTGCTGTATCCTACCTGGGACCAGAAGCTTCTTAAACTTACTTGGAAGACTGCTACATCTATGCGGAATGTGTAGGTCTCCCAAAACTAAAACAAGCTAAAACCAAAATATTTCCATTAACTTCTGGCAAATTTCAGCTTATTACAATTTAACAGAACGGATTAACGTAACGATAGATCACAGTGTCATGTTACGATATCCATAAATTCCTTCATAAAATGACATTTTCACTCTCTTTTAAGGTTAGATTCATTACACTTTCAAACATGTATGTACGTAAGGATCATAGCTTATATACACGTACCATGATTTTGTTAGAATTCTCTTTAAAGTAGGAAGTACTTTGAGAACTGGGTTGCAGTTTATTGCATTGATAAGTAGCAAACTGACGTAGGTACAAAATGTGTCAACTATAACTGAAGGGGTAGATGACAGCTACTAAACTGGTAAACTGCGAGAGTACGATCATCCTTATAATTCGATGAATCGACTGTACGAGCATGTATCGATAGTACTTATTCATATTGGAAAATGTACGGACCCGACGCATTATAAAATGTTACGCTTAAATTAAACTGATGAGAAATAAGAAACATTACACCTGCCACGACACTGTCTTTAATCACTCAGAATAGAAACATAATACATCTCACAACAGTCAAATGTTTTGGTAATTCCCATAGGCTACAATATTCAAGCCATATTTAATATCTCTGATATTAAAATTTTTGCGGGAAATTCAAATCATAACACTTAAATATTATTTTTTGAATTTCCCGCCAAAAATTTGTTAACGAAAGACTCAAATTTTTAACATTTCAATAATAGTTTTTGAATTTCCCGCCAAATTTTTCTTGGCGGGAAATTCAAATCTTAACATTTAAATATTATTTTTTGAATTTCCCGCCAAAAATTTCTTTACGAAAAACTCGAATTTTTAACATTTCAATAATAGTTTTTGAATTTCCCGCCAAAATTTTCTTGGCGGGAAATTCAAATCTTAACATTTAAATATTATTTTTTGAATTTCCCGCCAAAAATTTGTTAACGAAAGACTCAAATTTTTAACATTTCAATAATAGTTTTTGAATTTCCCGCCAAATTTTTCTTGGCGGGAAATTCAAATCTTAACATTTAAATATTATTTTTTTAATTTCCCGCCAAAAATTTCTTTACGAAAAACTCGAATTTTTAACATTTCAATAATAGTTTTTGAATTTCCCGCCAAAATTTTCTTGGCGGGAAATTCAAATCTTAAGATTTAAATATTATTTTTTGAATTTCCCGCCAAAAATTTCTTGACGGAAAATTCGAATTTTTAACCTTTGATTAAAAATGTTTGAATTTCTTGCTAAAAATTTGTATTCAAATGCTAAAAATTCAAAAATGCTTCAAATAAACAAAGCACACTTGTAAAAAATCACTTATAACATAATTAAGTGATATTATCAGTAATGAACAATATATACTTTGACAATTCAACAACAGCCACAGATAACTAAAACAATAATTTAGTATTATACCACGTTGAGTTTTCTAATACCTACGTACAGTACTCATTCCAGGGTAATCTATAGTTCAATAATTTTTAATTGTTTTGATAAACTTGCCGTGTACACTGTACAGTTGTACAGCATTGTACAGTTTGGTACAAGTTGAAATGGTTAAAACCAAGCATCGACTCAACTACGCATGCTCGATCATAATGGCGTAGCAACGTAACTGACGTAAAGTCATGTAAATGTAAAGTACTCTATGCACACTGATGCATACGCGACATCAGAGTTTTCTTCATGTCCCGGCTGTGCGTGTCATCAGCATGATGAATTTCATTCATTACGCTTACCAGTTTATCTTGGGATTAAACGCCACTTGATGTCGGTTTGCAACAGTCGAACGATACAAGTAATCATATCAAAATGCAATGTGTCGTGCCGGGCGCGAATGTCAAAAGTACGTTTTGCGGTTGTCATTATGGGTTACACGAACCTAATGTTTGGATCACAAAAAAAACGGATATTTAGACTGTGTCATAGCATTAAGTGAACTTCGCGCTAATTGTTCTTGAAGTTTTGTCGGATGTCTTCTTACACACCCCCGTGTTTGCTCTCTTTCAGTATTGGCAAAGGCCATTCATACACTGGCAAAGGTTGGCGACGAAATGTACGTGCAACCGCAACAAAATTCGTTGTCGTTTCGCACTGTTAACGTGCCAAACTCAGCGTACGCGGATTTCACGTTCCTTAAGAGTTTTTTCTCTTACTATGTCCCCGGTGATCTCCAGGAAGACGATGCTTTAAAGTGTAAAATCTCCATGCGTGTAAGTTTTAAACATAGAGTGCATAGCTTCATGTAACAATGCATTATGCTACTGTTTGTCTTGTTCTTTACAGAGTGCAATGACCGTTTTCAAGGCACCTAATACGATTGACAAGCAAGTGGAGACTTGTCATATTAAGTTACAGCCTCGTGCCACTACACTCTTAGTTATTTTAAAGCATAAGAACAGTATTACGAAGTCTTATATATTGCCCATAATAGACTGTGAAAAGATTCAGGTATAGTTTGTTGTTTTTATATAGCTGTAATTTTATTTAACATATGTCATAAGTTGGTGCACAGTCATGAAACTGAATTTTTGTGTTTAGGCTTCGTATAATAAAGATGATGTACCAAATCAGTTGACATTTCAGCCACGGGTGTTTGGTGAAGCAGTATATAACTTTCAGCAGAACTTGGTAGAAATAACTTTGGAAGTTACATCTCAGAAAGTGCTGTTGAGAAATTATGTAGATGACCTATCAAGTACATTATTTTATTTAAACTTGTTACCCTTAAGTTTAAGAATGATATGTCAATGACCATAATACTGATCACTTATTTCAACAGGTATATCAAATATAACAAGAACACAGCTTGCTTTTGGTACAGGGGAATTTGATCGTTATGTAGTTGGTACAGATTGTACTATTACATTTTGTATGAAAGAGTTGAAGGCAATTCTTTTATTTGCTGAAATGGTAGCGTTACCGATCAGTATGTACTTTGAAGTAGCAGGAAGGTAATTACTAAAGCATTTATTACTTTGATTAAAAAAATTTGATACTTCAACAAATCATTCTGTTGTAGACCAGTCGTGTTTGTTTTAAAGAATCAAACTTATGAAGTAAATTTAGTTCTGTCCACATTGAACCCAGATGAGGAAAATCCATCTAACTCGATAACCAGTAGGCAAGAAAAGTCTGTGAGGAGAAGAACAACGAATAAAACACCCACACGAGCGTCTAAAAGTACAAACAAAAAACAGTCATTAAAATCGACTCAATCTACGAACAAAAGTTTGTTCAAAGATAAACATCCATGCTTCATAAAAGATAACAATCACAAACAGTCAAAGACCTTAAATAAAGCACCATTGGAAGTGGAAAACAATGAACCTGTTGCCAGCGACAATGCGAGTGTATCAGAAAATACCGAAAGTACGGAAACAGATGTTATAAGTTCTGTATCAAATGGTAAAAGTAGTGAAAACGGAGTGCGCAACGATGTGCTTTCGTTATTATCGAGTAACGCATCGCCGAGAACTAGTAGCCGCTCATCTAAGAGCAGTAGAAAGTTGGTCAATTCAGTTTTCGCAAACATAACGAAAAGAAAATCAAATTCAGATTGTTCGAACGGTCTACAAAGTGGCAAGAATCCGACTCCGCCTGTTCTCGATGAGACTGTAATGTCTTCGCAGCCACCGCCCAGCAAAAGAGCTCGAACGGTATTCAAGAAGTGCTTCCAGGCGACGTTCGACCCGAGAATGTTACCTGGACACGATGATATTTTAGCCGAAGATTCAGATGAATGTATTAGCGATTGAATGCGAGCTATATGTATTAAACCTTGCTCCTTTAAGATCGTATTCAATGCTAGCCAGAGTTAGGATACGTTTGTACAGTATTGTGTTAAGGAAGAAATATCAGGTGGAACCCTACTCCGCGCTAAAGCCTGTAAAACAAGTAAAAGTCGTAAAATTGTAAATAAATATTTTTGATATTTCTTTACAATCATCTAAATATCCTGCGATACTGTCAAACTATTATAAGACTATTGTTAACTTTTTTCGGCTACGAGACTCATTGATTCGCTTAGTTACGTCAGAATATTGATTCGCAGCGAAATCAATACAATTTAGTACACTAGCGATAAGGGAAAGAATCGAGAGTTTTCATATTACGAATGTTGATGATAAAAGCATTATACGGTATGTCAGAACAGCGCGGCAATCGTTATCTTCGAACGGAATATCTTTGCTGCTCGTGTTTCATACTGTCCCTCCGCTCTAATCCGCTCACTGCGTCTGTGCAGTCGCAGTGCATCCAACAGAGCAGCACGTGCGCCAAAGTACACTTGACTAACATCGTGCAAACGCCGAAGCGGCCGAAGTGATCTCAACGGGTAAACAAAATCGTGTATTCTTCGGGTATCCTTGCGCGAGCCCGTGAATTCGAAAAATGAGTAAAGTAGTGTCGGCCGTATTACAATGCGGCTTCTGTGCCGGCGTCGGAATTGGCGGCTTCTACCTCGGCAGACAAAGCAAGGAAATAATCGACGTGAAGGTGGCAAAGTACGATGAAACAAGCACTAAGTCAGATGTAATTATTAAACGTAAGCCCGGATTACCCCTATTCGGCACAGTTTCCGCAGCAACCGCTTTCGTTCCCGCAGAAAGATCGTCCGACATGGGTTCGAAATTGTCAACATCCGCTTCGAGAGTGTCGCAGGTATTTCAATTTCGAATACGACCTAACCTCGCAAGCGTAGGGAACACTAACCTACTGCCCTATAACACTTACATACATATAAACGAGTATATATATATATATTATTTTACACAGCGCGTCATATATATATATGTGTGCAGTGTCACGTATCACGGGTAATACGGTACTTGCGTTAAGAGCAACATAATTTGTTTAACATTTTCAATGAAGCGTTTGCTATGTAGACTGTATGTTTATTAATCGATCATTCAATCGGGAGACAATTACGGTCAGAATGAAACGTACAGGAAATTTAAAGAATACGGTCTCTCGATCAAGCGAACGAACGAAGGATTATTCTAGTTACATGAAACGGTTTGTTTAAAACAGATTATGAAATATGGTTTCCCTGGGCTCGATAATATCAGATCTTTCGACGATTTTGTTCTCTCGTACGACAGACGAAATAGGGTGGCGCACTGGGTATTCGAGCATTTAAGTAAAGATCGTTTGAAGCAGAATGACGAAGTGAATCGTGCTAAGTGCGATTTTAAGCCCGATCACAGTGTACATCCCTTTTTCAGGTACGCATTTTAAGGGAGATAATATCGTAGATAAACTAAATCTGTTTTATCTTTATAAGATTTTTTCTGCTAATTATTCATAACGTGCGCCAGACAATGGAGGCCATTTTGACTTATATAGTGAGTAACATGATCTTATCTAAATCGTGATTATATAAACAGATTTATTTGCACGGTAATAATGTATTTGTCACTTTTTATGATTGCCGTGTAACGCAAATGCTAGGGATCCTTGTAATGAACTTTTTGCGCGACGATTATTGAACGTCGTTAAACGCAGGTCAGAGAACAGCGATTACAAGGGGAGCGGATATGATCGCGGACATTTGGCCGCGGCGGGAAATCACAAAATGCATCAGGATCACATCATGCAAACGTTCTTCCTATCGAATATGGCACCGCAAGTTGGCGTCGGTTTCAACCGAGATTCCTGGAATAAGTTAGAGAAATACGTTAGACATTTAACTTATACTTATAAGGACGTTTATGTGTGCACAGGCCCACTGTATTTGCCAAAGTAAGTCAATAGAGAAGGTAAAATTGACCTATCCCGTAATTTAACGTTTTAACCATATGAATTATGTGTTACGATCGTTTGTAATGTTTTCCATTCGACGTATTGTACGTTCAGTCAATTCAATGATTCATGTCAACCTCAAGACAATATGAAAAATAATGTTTCATGTATAAAATGGAAATCATATTTAATAAGTGTGAGATTTTACTGTCTCGCGCGTTGTGAACGGTGTTTGAGCTCTGCTTTATTGTTATGTATATTTTGTCAATCACTTAATCATCTAATAAAAATGCACTCAGGATTGAGGGCGATGGGAAGAAGTACGTGCGCTACGAAGTGATCGGAGCTAATCACGTTGCTGTACCAACGCACTTTTATAAAGTCGTCGTTTGTGAAACGCACGATTCGAAGTACGAAATGGAAGCCTTTGTGATGCCAAACAAACCGATTGACGATAAGGCGCCCCTTGTGAACTTCCGGGTAAACGTTTGTCTCACAGTCGATTTATCGAAATCATTACGGTCTGATAAGAAATAAGGATTAAAATGTTACTCAACAGGTGCCACCGGACACCATCGAGCGAGCTGCGGGATTATTGTTTTTCGATAAGTTGTCAAAAGACAAATTGTCCAAAATCAACGGAAAGTCTTTATCCTAATATATAGCTGTGATATCTTAGGCAATTTTTCTTCTAGAACAAATCTGATTTATGAATTTTAAATTATTGACTTGAACGATCGCAATATTTTTCAGTGTCACTGTCGAATATATTTACGTAATATTTGTAGGTTTTAATGGTAATGACGATATTGATGTGATCATTTACGATTTGTACACAGAAAATATATATACACATGTTTATTGTTGTTTTGCAATTTTCTCGTTTATTGCTTTTGTACATATAACCGTTTTCGAGTCATAACTATACTGCTTTATGTAATGCATCTCGTTAGTGAACTGTCATTGTGATCATATGTCATTAATCACAATTATAAATGTCCATGCGGAGGCCGTAATGCATATCGTAAGTTTTTTTTTTAACCTTTTTACATGTCACCATCCCAAAATTTCAGTCTTGCGGGAATAGATTATTCGACTTTGTTGTCGTGTATCTCCTGCGAGGAGCGACTGACAAAGTTGATGCTACAGTAAATGCATGATTACTTTGAAATTCTTCGTTACTGTTATGCAGGGTGATTCTGAAGTGTCACAAAACTTACAGCCGCAATGTAAATCGTACATCTAAATGCAGACTTGAGAAACATGGTTTTGAAATGTATGGTTTTGAGATATAGCCACTTTTTTGGTTGAAGTTGAATATAAGTCGTTTGCGCTGCTTGGGTTCGTAAAGATTTTACACTTCTATAAGGAGGCACTATAAACTTTAAGTGATTCTATAAGTACATGTAACCGTTTAAGTTAGACATGGTCACGTAAGGTCGTTAGCAAAATTCCTTGACATTATTTCTAGTTTCTATGTTAATTTCAAAGTTGCCTGACATCTTATTCATACTTTGACTTAAGGTGGCTGTATCTTACTAAAGAGTAATTAAGGAGTTGGACACTCATGTTCCTCATCGTTATAATTTTCTTCGTAGTTTTGATGCGTAGAATATACCTGCGAATGCTGCTACACCGTTTTAAAATCACCCTGTGCAATAGTTACACCGTAACGTTAATCGTATTAATGGAATTAAATTAATTAAAGTTTCATTTCAAGTATTACTCGAATTACAAGAGATGGTATGGTTGTCATCCTATCATTTAGGTTGTTTGTAGAAATTTTATGCACATCAAAGTGTACCGCATTTAACATTATTTCCGGTTTGCAGCCATTTTTTCCGACGCACTCATAACAAGTTTTTGAACCATTAAACGGAATTGAATTTGCTGAAATTATCATAAAAAATGGAAAACTGAAACAGCTACAATTCGAAAACAACGTCAAATAGGGCACATGTCTATACAACTTTTTTTTTATTCTTTCTGTATCTGGAGTCGACCCATGACGTAGGTCCCACATATTAAGATGCACCGTCTATGTAGAGAACCCAATTTAACATCTATCCGCACCGTACAGTGTGGTACATAGAATATGCATACGATTTAATTAACAAAACGCATCACGCTCTTCATCCGTTCGACTAAATTCTTCATTCCTCCCACCGCACTACTTTACAATAATGATTATGAGTTAATCGTCGAGCGTAACCGTGGAAGAGAAATATCGATATTTATTTACCACCGACGGTCATAATAACATTAATAAATTTCAGAATTGCAGACGAGGTACGACGCTCGCCATCTACTTTGGTCGTGGTAGTAAGTATAATTACGTACCGAGCAATACGTCAATATCGTTAAATACTATATCAATATAAAATCCTATCGAATAAAATTGTTAATAATCTTTGTGACTTACAGGCTAGTGTCTTTTATGTACAAAATTAACAGTCGCTGATAGCGTTCTGCGGAGTTTCCATCTCATACACGCGCGTCATGCGATCGAACGTTGAATTTGTGAACTGCAGTGCACGTTTTCGATGTTACTTTGCACGTAAGACATTCATAAAAATGTCCCATTGGATATACAGTTTACGGACGTTTGCATGCTGCGAATTACTGACAATTGTGGTATATGTATTTACACATTAAGACATTTTCACGTGTCCATAAGAATTGATATCAATTATACAAATTGCATAAAATTTACAAGACATTTCATGATTAGATCAAAATTCATTCAGCAGTTGATCTAAAATAGAATTTAATATAGTTGAATAAATTACTTATAGAAATATTGAACGTACGTATAAAGTGGGTCGTAAAAGAGATCCCAGTAAAGTGTTGACGGTCGACTGAGTGTTTCGTCATATTGGAACGAGATGTTTCAACACCGGTCATTGCAAACGGTGCAACGCAGTTTACGACGTTCTCTCGCGCAAACGCTGCCAGAGTCTCTGCAATGTGTCGGAATGTACCTTTTATCCATCGTCATCTTTCAAATATTCACGAATTCTCATCAGTTCCTTCGAATTCGGCGAGCATAATGAAGGCGTTGGTCGTATTATGCTTCGTGAGATCTCTTCCGCTATTCTCGATTCACTATTCTGAAAGCGCGTTGAACGCATTCGTATGCATAATAAGCGCTGCTGGTTAACACCGTAATGACCAGACGTATAAGTGAAAATACCTGGCGTGTGTTAAATATTAAAATTTAGTCACGGCTTACTGCGTTATCAAAATTGTCAATCAAGAACGCTGTCAGTTAATGGACTGCGCGTAAGCAAAGAGGTGAATACATCATACAACGCTCCATGACGATGGTTCAATATCTACTACTCTCTAGTCGCCACATCCGCGTCCGTATGTCGTAGTAACCAGCGTGCAAATTTAACTGAGGATTTTCTTATGTCGTGGTGAACAGTTCAAGAGAAATGATTCATCATGTTCAATTACCACGCGCAACACAACCGTAAAGAAATGTACAATAAAGTCCATAACACACCCTCCAACGCGACATGACGCATCATTTGTTAATTAAACAAGACAGTTTACTACGATATCCTGACGCGATCAAAGTACTTGCACCTCTTTCTATTTCCAACAGTTCACCGTTGATCAACCTTGCTGAATTTGTGTGATCATTAGTAACGCCTTCGTGCTGGCCGATTATAAATAAAAACTCTCCGTTAAGTAGGGGGGTAGTAATGATTAGGCACTAAAATGGACGGGTGTCGTTGCTCGGGAGCTTCGTTCGAGTATTGCTTACACAGTAAGGACACTTGCTGGAGCT
The DNA here is from genome assembly GCA_963942575.1 of Priocnemis perturbator. Classification (NCBI taxonomy): domain Eukaryota; kingdom Metazoa; phylum Arthropoda; class Insecta; order Hymenoptera; family Pompilidae; genus Priocnemis; species Priocnemis perturbator. The sequence goes on from OZ012649.1 coordinate 9,393,762, forward strand.
TCGTTTAAGTACACTTCGTGCAATCGCATGGTCCACTTCTTGCCGCCAAACGTGGCTACGCCACGGAAACTCAAAGCAGAACGTTGGTTGTTTCCGGTTCCAATGTGATGCCAAGTTTCCGCTGAACCGCATCCCGCAGTCGAATTGTCTGGTGATTATTTTGCGCACTCCTCGGGCACACAGAGCTCTCTACGTCTTGAATGTCGCGCGTTCACGTACAGGTGTATGAATAATTTCACATGAATCGGCTGACGAGTCTGTTCGGTGGCTGATGCTGAGATCAAATATTCTGCGCTTGAGACTAAGATAATAAGATGTTCAATGTTGCTTGTATTGTCAGAATATGAGAATTGGACCTTCTGTTTCAATCAGATTGTAGGATTTCTCAGTATTCGTAAGTTATGTTAATTGTTATTAAATATTCAAGCGGAATTGTAAGAAATGACAAAACTTGAACAAATCTACTGCAGAACTCGTCTCAACATCGAGCACTTACCTTAAAGTTCTCATACAGATTCGAACGAACTATATATAAATCAAAACGCGATCATAACCCTCGATAATGGTTAAACTTTGACGAGTAAGTCGCGCGATTTTTGAGTGCTCTCTATCCCCCTTATCCTCCGTGCAGTAGTGTTTTCAAGCGTCGTCGACTTGACGACACGGAGATAAAGCAAGCGAGGACTAGAAAACGCGGTGAAACGTCTGACGACACGCCGCTTCTATCTCCCTTTCAACACTTCTCATATTCAGATTTTGATTACAACGCAGTTTTACCATAGAAAATTGATACACCTGCGAAGAATATAATTGGATATGCCGTAGAACGACAAGGAGTAAAGCTTCGAAGAAACGATTGCTCCTAAAACTGTGTCCATTGAACTCGGACATTGTACTTAGAACATCGTCGTAATCAAAATCCCACGCTTCGCGCGTCTAATCCTGACAGACTATTCGTTTCCGGGAGCGCAAACATTTCTGGGCGAACACGTTGGAGCAATGACTGATGCACTCGAGAGACTAGGAGTTATGGACCTTCCCTGGATCCCGATCGATTCGTTTAGATCAGTCTCTCCTCCGGAGGCGGTTTCATCACGTTGTCCATTTCAACTCGCGGATTGCTGAACTCTTGCGCGCTTGGGCTGTACGTGCCACGCGTTGCTCTCTTCTTTCTGGCCATCATGAAGAGAGCTATTAAGGAGCTGGCCGCGATCAGGAATAAGCATCCGACGATTGGTCCAACGATCACAGCTATGTCCAGAGCGTGGCTGCCCAGGTAATGCTCGGCCTGAAAGTAGTGTGTAAGAACTATTATCATGTTGAAATCACTGCCAAATATGCGATTGAAATGTGAGAACTACAAATCGGAATGTTTGATTATTTAATGAATTTGCTCGAGGTTGGTGCTATGTAAGTTTTACTATTTTTACAGTAGTTAAAAGCGTACAGAACAGACAGACGTATAAACAGGATGATGAAATATCGAAAGACTTTTTGCTTTATTAAAGCGTAAGAAATTCGTTCAATAAACATTTCATCAATAATGCAAGTTTATCTATCCGGAAATGTATTTTCCACTGTGTACGCATTGTCAGACACCAGTCATGATATCAATGGATTTAACACTGGCCATTCAATTTGGGATTATCGGAACCAGTAACAACGTTGTTTATCGTATACATGCCCGTCACATTGATGTGATCGTTTCTACTACCGTTAGATCTCATCGAAGATATCGTGCGTGGGCTGTATTCAACCCATAGGAATGTTTGCCCTGGCTGACTAAGCGTCACAATTAATCTCCGCGTATTTATTCGGCCTATTTCGATGACGTCACTACTCACCTCCGTGCAATTCTGCCCGGTGTAATCCGGCGTACATTGACACGTGTATCCTCCATCGTCGCCGCATTTACAAGTGCCTCCATTCTGACAATACTCCTAAAGATAATAAATTAAGTGTAACATTGAGAAAGAACATTGAAAAGAAATATACAAAAGTGGTTACTTGTACTAAATGACTATTTATTTAATAATCCGATTAGTTTGAATGCAACAAAACTCACATCATTGCACGGGTTCAGCATTTTGCAGTTGTAGCCGCAATATCCAGACTCACAGATACAGTGATACGTTCCAGGGAGATTCTCACAGGTGCCGTGGCCACAGTCGGTGGACGGATCCAGACACTCGTCAACGTCGATGGAACAGTCAGGTCCAGTGTACCCGGTGCCGAGACAATCGCAGGTGAAGCTGTTCACACCATCGTAACACTTACCGTCGTTTTTGCAAGGCACATTACCTTCTGGATCCGGAGCACAGTCGTCGATATTGATCTCACAGTACAGTCCGGAATAACCGAGTGGACACGTGCATTGAGGAGCCTGTTCGAGATAATGTACACATTATCATCATTCTCATACCCGCTTGGAAACCTACAGCTAATTACAGCGTAAATAACATAAGAAAAGCGGAACACATTGCATTGTAAAAACGTCATACGATAATAGTATCAGTATCTTCGTTATCTCTATCTGACATACGTATCCAACTAAACCATATACGAGTTCCATACCTGATAGAGGAAATCACATTTGCCGCCGTTCTGACACTTTCGGCCGATGCAATACGGGATGTTGCAGTGTGTGCCTTCGTATCCAGGCATGCAGGTGCACGTAAAGTTGTCTCTTGTCTTCGGGTTTACGACGTCCGCACAGGTCGAGCCATTTTTGCACGGCTGATTCTCGCACGTGATTAGAAGGAAGTTTTCGCAGAGCTCGCCGGTGAATTGGTCAGGGCATTCGCATCGGAACGTGCCGGGCAGATTGACGCACACCCCGTCGTGCTGGCACGGACTGAGAGCCACGCATTCGTTGATGTCCCCATCGCACCTGAGGGCCGTGATAAGCGTGATAAGCGACAATGGTATCGCGATCGTAAGCGACAAAATAATAGACGCGCGCATGTGCGTATTGCGGGCATCGGGCTCTTCATTTATTGCCGCGGTAATCGTCAATTACTTTCGTCTTCAGTGCGTTTAGTCGGAGATTGGTATTCGAGCGTTGCTAATAACGAAAATGTCTTTAAACGAATTGAAATAAAGAAAAGTACCACGCATTTCTCTGTTATATAGATAAAAATTGCCTGATGACTAATGATATCAAACGTGAATACTAACAGCCAACCCTGCCAGCCGTTTTTACACACGCAAGTGTAATTGGCAATTTCGTCCACGCAGGTCGCGCCGTTTTGACATTTGTTATCGATGCATTCATCGATGTTGAGCGAGCAATCGTCTTCAGCATATCCAGGTGGACACTCGCAAATGTAACTGCGTGCCCTGTCCAGACAGTAGCCGTCGTTCTGGCAGTCCGTATCAAAGCACAATTGGCAGCCGATGCTGTTGTGGGACGAGTTGTGCTCTTGGAGAGCCAGCAGCTCGAATGGTGTGAAATTCGCGTTCTGGTAGACTTCCTCGTAGGTGAAGTAGTGCAACAACATGCTGCCGATGCGAACTTCGCCGAGGCAGCCCTTGAAAGCTTCGCCTGAAAACAATCGGATGATATTGTAAATGGACAAAAATCTAAAATTACAATTTCCATACCTTTCGTCGTGGATTATATTTAAAATAATTCTTGCTCGCAAAGAGAGCGTTTTACGAACTACAAAATCTTTATTAGGTGATTCGTTCGGAAAAAAAACGTTGAATAAAATAATATGAAACGAACATTTAGTATCTCGAGATAATGACGTAACTTGATGTTAGGGAACGAGTGGAGTAAGTACTTTCGTAACTTACCGGACATCATGTTGTGCGGCGGCGTAGCCGTAGTCAGTCGCCGTTCATTAAAGTCCACCGAGTTGCCGTCGATCGCGTTCCTCCCATCGGGACCCGACCTCCCGATGGTCACGTAACTGTGTCTGTCCGACAAACTACCGTGGACCATTCCGCCGAGCGTCACGGTTCCCGTCACCAGCAGCTCGTACCACAGCGAGAAACTGAAGTTCGGACTGACGTGCGGCGCATTCTCCTCGTTCGCGTTGGCGTACCCACACTCCATGGAATTATTGTTCAGTCGGAGGACGATCGACGTCCAATTGCCGTCGGGCTCCTGCTTCCCGAAGGACAGAATGCCGTGATTGGCGACGTCCAGGTGCCAGGAGACGGTCACTCGATCTTTGTACACAGAGACTGTGAAGTGTTGATCGCCGAGTCGCGGTGCCATGTGCATCAACGTGCCGCCGCTGTTTGATCTGTACGTGATCTGGATCGTGTCGATTGTGGAATCGGTCACGTTTCTCTCCTCCGCCTGATTGTAGATGTACGTGAACGACGTCGAGACGCCATCAAATGTAGCGTTGGCCACGCACTCGTAGCCATCGTCAAGATTCTGGCACTTCGAGCCGGCTGGACAGTCTTGGAGCTGACAGAACTCCATCTCCTGACAAGTTTTCCCGGTGTAGCCGCGTGGGCACTGGCACCAGAAGTCGTTCCAGGTCACGTGGCATGTTCCGTTGTGGTTGCACGGACTGCTCACACAGACGTTATCCGATACTACGCCTTCGAGTACTTTATCATGGTCGAAGGATACATTGCCGAATTGAATCGGTGCTGGTATGTCCTTTGCCTGCGGATAAACGTTAAATCATTATATATCTATACTAATGCACATCGTGATATGATATTAATACAACGTATTTCAAATTATTGCCTCGCGACATTAACATAGCAATATTCAACGAACACGCTCACCTTCAGCGGGAAGAACTCGACGACCATGCTCTCCATACCATTCGATATCTGCACGTCTTGAATGACACCTTTGAAATTGATTTGCGGCGCCTGATGCACCTCCATCTGCCGACTATCGACCTGTCGAATGTACCTCGACGTTTGCGGCAAGCCTCCGAGATAAAGCACTGTCACGTTCAGCTGGCCGGTCGTACTGAGCGTTTTTCGGAAATACTCCGTCCCGTTGATCTTCACCTGAACCAGAGTGACGTTCCGAATCACTTGAATCAGATGATTGTTTCCGTCGTTCAACTTGACTCCGCCGACGGTGTAGGCTTCGGTGCCGTTGAATTGGATTCTGACGAGTAGTTCGCCGCCCTCCAACTGAGCAGCAATGTAGGTCTTCTCTTGAGGCTTCAAATCTCCCTGCGAGCTCGGTTCCGAACCGAGGTAGAAAATGTCGCCCCTATCCTGCCGCGTCCTTATGAACATCGATATGTCAACGATCGCTCTTACTGCTCTTCGCGCTCTGTCAGCGACTTTCACGGTCACGTAGCCGTTCGTGATGTTCTCGAAACCGAACGTTGCCGCGGTCATGTTGTATTGACACGTGTGGCCGAGGTATGGACGTTCGCACTTGCAAGAAAAGTCCCGCCATCGATCAGTGCAGTGACCTTCGTTCTTGCAAGGGTTTGGAGAGCATTGGGCTTCCCGGGGGCAACCTGGTTCGATGTCTTCCATGTAGACTGTCTTCGAAGATGTGCCGGAATATACCTGAAGAACGTAATTCAATGCATTGTAACTGGGGTTTAGTTAAGTACAAAATTGAGCAAAATGGCCAAGAGGAAAATTTGGAACCATCCCGTTACTAAAAATGATGTCCAAAACGTGACGCTGCCGTATGCTTTAGTATAAGTGAACATACCCATTCGCCATTGATAACGACGTCTTCCGTGCATCCAACGAAGAACGGTGGACCGTGGGTGAGTCTCCTTAGATAACTGGTTGTTCCGCCCACATAAGTCATCGGGAAGGACGTGTGATTTGAGTTGGAGCCCTCGTTAAGGCTGATCGGATAGATCGTTTGTTCCTCGTTAGCCGAGAGAACCAAATGCGTCGCATTGATCGCAACGAACACTTTCTGCCACGTGGAATCGTTCAGTCCGCTGCCGATGAATACGCCCTCCCATTTGTTCAGAAGACTCGAGTGCAGATTCAGCTTCCCGTTCACCAGCTCCAGGATATAAAAAGTCAAGCCTTTTCCGATGGCCAGTAAGCCGTTCGGCAAAGTCGTTCGGAACCGGAACTGAATGTCGTAACCCTCGTCGCGTGTAGTATTCACCAGGACATATGAGCTACCGATCAGCGACATAGTGGTCACCTGAGACAGGGAAATTGAAGAGTGACGAAAGGGATCGATAGCTTTCCGGTGCGTGCACTGTCTGTGCTTTCATACGGCCATTACGCACCTTGTCCTGTGCTTTGTGAATACAGTCAACGAAGAGTGCGATTGGAACGAAATTATACGTGAGTGTCATGCAATCTAACGAGATCGAAAAGCAACGCGGATAATGGATTTATGGTGTTAAAAATGATCCAAACAAGAAATGCACTCACGATCATGAGAAATACAAAATACAAACACTGAAGCAAACGCTTCCACTCTATATTTTGAGTTCACTCCGGAACATTGCATTACCATAAATCCAATAATCCTTTAACGCTTTCTCCCTCACATTATCCCTCTTCAAAAGCAGCCCAAATCCGTAAGAACATACATTATCATTCCGGCTACTCACGTAATCGCAAACTTCTCCGTGGAAGCCATTCGGGCAGGTGCAGTTGAACTTGTGTATCGTTTCGTCCACCAGATAGGGCCAACAAGTTCCGCCGTTCTGGCAGGCATTGCCCTGACACCCGACCAGTTCGACGGAGCAGTTCTTGCCGCCGTATTCCGGTTCGCACGTGCAGAAATAATCGGCCTTGCCGTCGGTGCAGACGCCGTGCTCGCACGGCGTGAATCTCTTGCACTCGTCGATCTCGTGCTGACAGTGATCGCCCTCGTATCCGTCGTCGCACTCGCACGTGTAGCCGCCGATCCGATCGACGCACTGGCCTGCCTGACAAGGATTGCTGTCGCACTCGTTTATGTTCACCTCGCAATTTTTCCCCGTGACGCCTTGAACGCATAGACACTCGTACCTGGAACAAGATCGAGTGGCGGTGCGTGCTTACATATCGTCTGCTTCGATATTGATTCCGGTATTAAGCGTCGACTTTTGACGTATGCGTGCGGTTTTTTTTGCCGCGGAATGTGTGAGTGACGTTTGACGGACGCGCGATTGACTTTTGCGCGATGCGCTTTGCTGTCGTGACGGTCGATTGATTGTACCTCGCGGTGCGGAGTTTTCGGGGTTTGACGGTGAAGTACCGATGCTTGCCAATTATTGATGCGTGGGTGTGATTTATTTGATTATCGTAAAGGGTGGCTAGGTACTTCAGTATAATGCCTGAACATCTGCCATTACTTTCGTTTTCAAACGCGCTCAGTTTATATTTAATACATCATACATGCAATTAACGAGCAGAAATTTCGTTACTGAGAAGTAAGAACAATGACTGAATACAAACCCGCTTGCGTTGGCGTAGGTGAATTCCTGCGTGAATATCGACGGCAGCGTCACCGCGTCACTTTTATACAGTTCCTTGTTAGAGCGTTCCAAACAGGTGCCATTAAACTGGCACGGCGAGCTCTCGCACTCGTTCACATCTATCTCGCAATTCTTCCCAGTGTATCCGGCGTAGCACTGGCACTTGTAATTCTTCACGTCGTCGATGCAGAGAGCGCCGTTCATGCAGGGCCCTAGCTGGCAGTCGTCGATATTCTTCTCGCACCTCGGCCCTTCGAAGCCGGTATCGGTGCAGTTGCAGGTGTAGTCATTGATGCCGTCGATGCACCTGCCGTAGTTGAGGCAGGGCAGTGGCTCGCAGTCGTCGATATTTATTTCGCAATTGTATCCACGAAATCCCGGTGGACAGAGGCAGGAGTACGTGGCAACCTCGTCCATACAACTGCCGCCATTGAGGCAGGGACTGCTCTCGCACTCGTTCACGTCGACGTCGCAGGTCTTCCCGGAATAGCCAGGAGGACATTGGCACTCGAACGTGTTTATGCGGTCGATGCAGGTTGCGTTATTCTTGCACGGGCCGCACAGGCACTCGTCGATGTCGATGTCGCAATGGTCGCCGGAAAAGCCTGGCCGGCAGAAGCAATTGTAGCTGCCCTCGGTATTCACGCAAATCCCGTTGTTGCAGAGAGAGTTCCCTTTCAGCTCGCACTCGTTCACGTCCTGGTCGCATAGTTTGCCTGGAAAGTGAAAGTTGTTATAAAGTGATACCGTCCTTCGTCGACGACACATCTAATTCCACTAGGCAATTAATTATATTTGACAATCTACGTTATTAGGATTTTAACAATGACCCTGTCCTCACTTCGGCAATAGAAAATAATCTCTGCGTCCCGATTACAATACTCCTACATTACGCCGATCGCACTCAAGGCAACCTGCCATTTCGAACGTACAAATCCCTAAATTAGACTTTGCACCCCTAACCACCGCTATATATACTCCTCGATACCCCAAAATTTGCGAAAGAAAAACGAACGTCTTACGCTCTCCAAGGAAAGTGCAAACTCATCACGACCCCGTTTCCTCGCAACATAAACCACCACCTGTTCGACGGATCGATCGCAACCCCCGGTCAACGTACCACGCTCGTAACGACCGGCCGCGTGTGTTTTGCTCGGCCTGCGAATCGAACTCACCTTGGAAACCGTCGTTACAGTCGCACCGGAAGCCCTGCTCCCCGAGATCGAGGCACGTGCCGTTGTTGCACGGCTTCACGGCGCAATGGTCGACGATCAGCGTGCAATTCGGGTCCCTGTAGCCCTCGCGACACTTGCACTCGTACCCGGCGATGCCGTCGATGCAGACCTTGTCGTCGGGACAGACTACGTCGATGCAGTCGTCGACGTTCACGTCGCATATCTTGCCTTCGAAGCCACGCGGACACTCGCAGATGAACTCGCGCCGCGAGCGCGGTATCAGCGTGCAGCTTCCGTTGTTCTGGCAAGGATTTACGGCGCACGCGTCGTACTCCCGCTCGCAATTCTCGCCCATGAAGTCTTTCGTGCAGTTGCAGATGTAGCCGTTTATTCGGTCGTTGCAGGTGCCGCCGTTTTGGCAGGGCTGGGATAGGCACTCGTCTACGTTAATCTGGCAGTTCTTTCCTGCGTGTGTTTGAGACGTTGATTAGGATGACAGAAGGGTAGAATGGGTTGGTGAGGATTTTAGTAAGAGGGTGAAATGGTTTTTGGTAGATCTTACGGTGGGATTAATGTTTGCTTGCAGCGGTCAACTTGGGCAAGTTTGGTGGGTATAAAAGAGACGAACAGAAAGTAATGAAGGTGTCCTGAGGTATTGGGGGTATGTTGGTACTCATGCGACGTTTGCGTGCATTTGTTATGTGCTGTTTGGGAGTTTTGTCTTGAAGCTGTTATTCAGTCTTTGTGTGCGCGGGGTGCAGTTTGGGGGAGCATGATGAAGAGGCGGACTAGTACGAAATTTGTCATATACGTAAATAGAACATTTGAATGTCCCCAGTCAAACTTGTTAAGCACTCCCAATTATCACAGTCGCACTCATTATATGTACAGATATAAGATAACAGACGAAGCTCCTTCGCAAGTAATTTCTGTCCTAAGTCAATACAGAACGGTTCAACTTACCTTTCAGCGACCGCTGCTACAGTTTCCACTAAACCCTACTTTAGACTAATACAGACAGAAGCGGAGTACAACGGGAATAGAACAGGCGCGGAAGTTTGCACGGTACTTTCCCACTTCAATATTTTGACACCAAACGTTTGTTCCGAGCCTGCCACAGAATATATGCGTCAACCCTCGAAACACCTCGTCCCCAAAAACATTGCCTCGAATTCCCAGAATTTAAATACGAACAGCCATCGCCCTTACATTCGCATCGTCTAACGACACGATCCCGTCGATATTCCAATCTCGTCGCTGACGGGGTCTCGAAATCCGGTTACCGCGAGTTCGCACGACCGGTCATCGGTGCGTCTAACCTGCAGCATAAATCCATTGACCGAATTGCAGGAGGAACAAGCGAAACGGCGATGATCAGCGGTGATCAAAGCGGAAATGGAAATCGAGCGGGGGAGCGAAGCGTAGCGTTTGAAGCCTGGCCGAGTCCGGCGCAAAACGTGCACGAAGACGGATAAAGGAATCGGGTAAAAGAGAGGAGACACGCGGCGATGCGCGCAGATAGAGAGGCGAGAGACAATGGTGCGGCTGCTTTACCGGTGTATCCGGGTAGGCACTGGCAGTAGTAATTGTTGAGCTGGTCGAGGCAGACGCCGCCATTTCGGCAGGGATCGCTGGTGCACTCGTCTATGTCGATGGAACACTCCGGCCCGGTCCATCCTGGCTCGCAGGTGCAATAATAGCCACCGGGCTGTACGTGACGCCGCGAACGAGTAACAGAGAAAGCAACGTACAGAGACGGATGCGTGTGTGTGACGCGCGACCTCGTCCGGCTCGAAGCGAAGAGAGAATTTCATACGGATCTAGCAGCGAGTCGAGCGAATTCGCTGGCGTTTGAAAAACGGCGGGCTCTGTTTTTTAGAAGCGTCGGCTCAACCGGACCGCTGATAAAAATCGTTTTGCTAGCAATAAGTTTTACGTAATATGATAGCGTTCTTAGTACTCTCAACTCGCGTCATTCTCTTTCGATTCGAGCTCCATCTTTCGACACTCGACGATCGGCAGGGCATGCAAAGCTACGTGCTGACGTGAAACTCACATAGTCGTGACAAGTAGATGCTTGCTTGCAGGGCAGATCACGACAGGTGATCTGCTCCGTGCATTGCGAGCCAGTCCAAAATCTTGGGCACTGACAAATGATCCCGTAGATCATCTCCAGGCAGGTGCCACCGTTGTAGCACACCGAGCACCAGTCCGACGCCGGGGACAGGCACGTGGATCCTGATGAACGACACGTGGCGCGAGACGAAAGGACGACACAAAGCCACAGACAACACAAAACACTTAGCGACAACATTCACACACAACTAATTGTAAGGTAGACAATGTAAATAGCCACGATGTTAGACGTGCGTACGTGCGTGTGCACACGATGCCATTGAACGGCGACAAGTATGATGATTTTCGTTCGCAAAAATACCTGTTCCAGGAGTGTTTGACCAGTGACGTTCAGTCTAGTTGCATCGTTACGCTAACCACATCACAAAACCAGTACCAAGTACTGAAAACTCAAGATGCAATCGAGACGAAAAATGTACATATTTAATCAGGACAAAATTCGGAACAGGCGACATCGAAGTCTGACGCCCCGTAAGAACTGGTCCAAGAAGAACACAGCGTATAGAATCAAATCTAAGGAACGTCACGGAGCAAAGCTCCTTGAACCATGAGTCCCGGAGCCCTGGGAGTGCTTTTTACCTTTCCATTCGGGTGGACACGTGCAGTTGTAGCCGTCCCTGCCGCTGCTGCAGCTGCCGCCGTTGGTGCACGGATTGCTGGCGCAATAGTTGATGGTGCAGTTCGGCGGATTGCCCATAAATCCGGGATTGCAGACGCACTGCGGCCCGTGCGCGTCCTCGAGGCAGATACTGTTCGGGGGGCAGGCAGCATTTTCGCAGAGACTTCTCAGCTCGCAGTGACGGCCAGCGTATCCGCTCGGACAGACGCAGTGATAGGAGCCGACGTCGTCGATGCACTCGGCGCCGTTCGCGCACGGATTCGACAGGCACTCGTTCAGATTCAGCTCGCAGTTCTGGCCCTCGAAACCCGTCGGACAGTGGCAAATGTAGCCGCCGTAGTTGTCGTAGCAGATGCCGTGATTCAGACACGGCTTGGCCATGCACTCGTCGATGTCGATCTCACAGTTCGGACCCTCGTACCTGCGAATCGGAGAGGTAGCGTTTGAGGTAGACGTATAGGTTCGAGGCATTTTTTTAGGCATTTGTGGCTGCACGATGATGTATCGTGGCCACTTGTGTCATCGGATGTCTTGACGAGATCGTTTGATAGTGAAACGGTTGATTCATTGACAGCGGATTCCAATTCTTATTATTTAATACTGTTCTGGATCTTTGGGAATAGTTAACGATGTGTAAGTTTGTTCTTCACGAATTTTTTTGTTATTCCGGAGTTTGGGAGCCAACGGTTTACACAGTTGGCCGGCAGCCAGTTCGTGCAAGCATAGTAAATTCCTCCTTTCATGCATGTTATTATTGATTGACACGTCGCGTCGTGCAGATGGATACAGTGGAAAGGGTATCCTTTCTACGAGAACATTTATACTCGCACAACGCGCAAAGTTATATCGATATGATTTCTTCTGTCCCCACCCAGCGTAGCAAACTGAATCTTTCTTAACAGAAGCAGATGGTATTCCTTGATCCGGGTGAAATTACTTGGAAGCAATTCAGACTTCATCATGACCGCGACATGCCCAATATCGGATTGACGTACCGCATTTCATCGATATGCAGCGGTTCGGCCGTTCTTAATCTACATTAGGTATCTCAGGTTACGTCAGGCAGAACATTTAAAAAAATGCACCAGTCATTACATTCCAACAAAAATTCTGTCAGTCCCACAACATTACCAAAAATTAAATTCAATAAAACTAAATAACCAATAAAGATACCGAGAACGAAACGAAACGTTACGCCGTAAGACAAATATTCCACAATAGAGAAAAAAAAAGCTGCACCCAGCATGACTTGTAAAACGGCGTCGTCCACTCACCCCGTCCGGTCGCAGATGCAAGTGTAGTTATTGATGCCGTCGATGCAGATGCCACTGTGCCTGCACGGATTCGGCGAGCACTCGTTCACGTTGATCTCGCAATTTTTCCCCGTCCAGCCGGGCAGACACTCGCACTTGTACTCGCTGTCGGTGAGAGCCAGACAGACGCCGTCGTTCCTGCACGGATTCTGCTCGCAGAGCCTCACGCCGAACTGAGAATCGCAGAGTGTGCCGGTGAAGCCAGGCAGGCACGTGCAGCTGAAGTCACCCCTGTGGTCCTCGTTGCAAGTTCCTCCGTTTCGACAAGGATTGCTCTTGCACGGCGGACCTGCCGGACAGTGCCACGGTTAGTATTTTTTCATCCTGACTCCCTCGTTCAGACGGAGTAACTAACGAGGAGAGACCACGATGAAAGATTGATCTGTGAATGGATGGATTTAAATCATGCAGAAGTAATAACAGCGGGGAAAGAAACAAAAGATGAGTCGAGACTCAAGACGAATCCGTGACCACAGAATTGGCTCATTGTCAGCTCATTCTCGTAAATTCGATGTTCACATTTACTTTGTGTCCCTTTTGTTTGATCCGCAAACTCATCGGAAAGTTTAGACGAAATCCGTGCCCTCTCCGTCGTGATCTCTCTTTTTTTATATAAGTTAGTGCACGCGCTACGACAGTATTAATCAAACCGTGCGCAAGCATCGGCCGTCACCACAATCCAGAAGCCCAAAACCTAAAAAAAAACAACGGAAGGCACGAGGCTAGAAGAGAGCAAAAGTAAAGAAATAAGCGTGGACGAGTAACTAATTATAAGGCTAGGGAAAGGGTCGGAGACACCAGAGAAATTGCCAGAAAATATTAAAGTTTTGAGGAAGACCGTTGGCGCTGTTCAAGTTCCGAGGGTAACAAACTGAAAAGGTTATTAACGTGAGTGGTGAGCATGAATGGTAAGAATATAACAGATGCCCGAAATGACATTATAATGGTGTGTCTACTTAGCGGAAGAAAAGTTAAGAAAGACCGTTTCGTCTGTCGTGCACTAGTACGTTTCACCCCAAAAATGTCAGAACCGAGAAGAACGCGGAAGCGTATGTTTTTTTTTTTTTACAGACGACGAGCATTGCAAACTGAACGAAAGTACATAAAGTATCAATTACATTAGCATACACGGTATGAACGACATCGAGTGTGTATAATTTCAATCAAGCGAGGCCGTTTGATCTTTCGCTCCGGAGAACAATTAAGACAAAAGCGTTATTATGCGGGGAAAAATAGGAACGTGCCGCATGGAACGGCGAAGCGAAAGCGGTTATAGAAATCGCCTCGTTAGCGTTAAAGGATTTTTAATAAACGAACGTGAGAAGTGCGGTACGGAAAAATGTTGATGGGAGAAAATGAGCTTCAGATCATTGCGTAAGCGAGACGCCGGCGATTTCTTGCATGTAGAATGCAAGCTAATCGATGCAAGAGCCAATTAAATAACCTTCGCAGATTCCATAAAACAATCCGCCGCGATTCATTATTCATGCAAAATATTTACGTATGCGCGAAAGGTAGAGTGAAAGATGTGGGGTGGTGTGGTTGACTAGAATGCAGACCAGATCCCTAATGACACCTGAAAGTCGATCTCCCTAATGATCCATGCAGTTTAGACGTTCAATTGCCACGCTGACGTGGTCTCGGCGTGACATATGACGATGATCTCGAAAGTGTTTGAAAATATCGGCGCACTGGGTTAACCATTGTAAATGACGATCTGCGATGAACATAGAACCATGCCAGTACCATCTGCGAGAGGCGTGACAGATCCAACGATAAGTCAGAAATTTGATTTACGCAGCATCATAATCTATACTGTCATTCTAATCGACTCATTGCCATATGAATCACGCTTACGTAATACGGCGACATAAATAAGTAAGCTATCACTGGCTATCGACATAATTGGCTGATATGTATTTGAATAACCCTGCTGAGGTAAGACTCAGAATTACTAAATTTCGAGTGAAAGTGAACCAGCAAATATATACGATGTCAAAATCGCGTCATTAATTCGCACTTCCAAAAAAGTCCATCAAAACTCGTCCTGTCGCTCGAAATATACTGCTGAGTATCAGTTTGTTGGCACTCGTGAAATTCGCGGATATTGTAAGCATAGCGTGACACGTAACGTCGATGCATTTAATTCTACGACAGAAAAGTGAAAATTGCTGACTATCCGTTCGATCTGTTCGGCTCTGCTCGTTGAGAATCGTGCCATAACCCCGTATTCGTGTATCGAGGTCTACCATTGTCGATCTGACAGTTGTTGCCGGAATATCTGGCGGTACAGTGGCACTCGTAACGGTCCTGCCGCGACACGCATTTACCATGCATCATGCACGGCTCGTGATGGCAGAAATCCGTGGTGGAGGCTGTAGCCGACATGCTACTGCCGAAGCTGTTGGGACCACCTGAAAGTTTCACACAGAAATAGCAAAAAGAGACGATCGCATGCGGTCTACGTCGTTCAACGGCGTTCAACCTGTCGGCGCGGCAAAATGTTCTATCAATAAAATATACGGCATTTCGCACGGTTCGTGTCAGAACTTGCGTATAATAAGAATCGGTCAAACGTTGAAACGCGTATGTTGCCGAGCAAAAGTTACCGTCTCGAATAGTATATAGAATACGCTTAGAAAATACGGCTGATGCGCAATGTGCATTCGCTCAGCGGTTAGTATCGAAGATTTATATTACGGGTGGAAAATTATTATTGATAGGTGTGCACGTATGTGTGTCTGTGTGAGCGAGGTATCTCGTAATTCGCGATACAACCGCAATAAAGGCGAATATTTATATAAAAAATATGTCGAAAATGTCAAATAACGAATACGATTGTACCGTGTATTATGAAACATTTCTGTAAAATGTCACTCTCAAAATTGTGCATAATAAGAATATACTAGTGAACGTGGACCGTCAAAAATAAAAGGCACTGCAATATAAATATTTTTAGTAAAATATTACCGCGTCGGACAGTGTGGTGTCGCGTTAACAAAATTATTGTCCTTTGTCACGGGCGCATGTACTAAAACGTTTTGCATCGATAACTACATTGTGCATAAAACTCGTGGTTTTCACACTGAAAACTGTGCATAGTGGTCTGAGACTACAAAACGTAATAAAATAAAATAAGGCCAACTGTATAATATCGCTAACAATAAGACATTATGTCGAGCATTGTCGAATTCATTCCATATAATCTCTTCTTCTGAATAATATCACTGTTTTGCTTCAACGCGAAGATTATTACCGGTCATAAATATATTGTGCATTTAATAAAATTCTTATATTGACTTTTTTCAGGTCGATTTTGACATCATATGCGACGAATAAAAATGAATGATAAAATATGAATGCTTTAAAAATTAAACGCGTTGCGCAACACGTAAGCGAATGGACGAATACAAGATTCAATCTCACGCAGCACGTACGAAATTATTGGGATGTTAAAACTTGTATTTAAAAACAATCACAAAGACAGCACTATGACGCGTGACGGGTACAGAAAAAATACGCTAGTTAGACATTCACTGTCTCCCTATTGATAGTCAAATTTCACTTAAAAAAAAATCAAACGTTTCCATACCATTCGCCATACCGTCCTTACCCATCAGCGACGTGTATCAATAAACATTCCGTAGGCATTTAAATGGGAACCCTCGCAACACTTCCCTTGCCTCAGCGTCTTCGAAAGCAAGCTTCTCGCGGCAAAGTTGCGCGCGTCACGGCAGACGTGTTTTCATACATCGAGAGGCAGCGCCGATATTATCAAGCGTTCCCATTAAAACACTTCGCCCGCTATGATTCCATAAATATTGCTAGCTAATCTCGAAGCGAGCACAGAGGAAATGAAATATCGACCGTCGCTCCTCCGGTGCCGGTGCCGTGCTCGTCGAATGAAATCGTCCAGCACAATGAGCCACTCGATTATCGGATAACAGAGACATCAGGAGCAGACTTACATCCTCTGTTCTCCGCCGGACAGGGACCGAAGACGGCGCCATTGTTGATGCTGTCGTTGAAGAGGATCCCCGGGCCCTGGAGTATGCACCCTCTGAATCCCTCGCCGACGATCAGCGAGCCATTGATATTGTAATCGGGCAACGTCAGGATCGCCGCGTTGTACGTCGCGTTGGCGATAACCTGCAAAAACGGAATTCCGAACGAACGCGTGCGCGTTGCACATTATCAGCGTCGGACGTACAAAAGCCGGCGTTGTCAACCTACTTCGGGAGTCGTCATTATCTACTTTATACGCACCAGCATAACTGGGCGGCCTAAGGTGTGAGTCCTAGCGATCGATACGAGATTCGCAACGAGATCGGTGGAAATTCAGGCTAGTCTCGCGACGGGGAAGCAAAGTTTCGGCGGACGACATCTGTGGGATTGTCTGCTTCGAGCGGGCAGAGCGGATCTCATTCCCGTGGGGTGTGCTGGTTTCTTTGTTTGGGTAGTGACATAGTTTTAACTGGTTTGACGGATCAATGGTTCGGGGTACATGATCCGGGAATATGCTTTGGAGAATCTCGAAATGAGAGTTCTTTTGCGAAGTATTCAGTTTGGGCTTTGGGCTCGATGCCTCAGGTGGTGCCGGTGTTCTTAGTTTGTGCAGCTAGTTTGCGGTAGCTTTAGTTGACGGAAGCTGTTCCCAGGATAATGAGAAAATTCGAGGATTTGCGGAAATAAAGCATGTATGAGAAGATTTCCTTCTGAGATGCAAATATCATGTTCCGCTTTTACGGCGCATTTTCTTAGGGATACGCTTGACGTCCGGCGAAAATGCGTCGTAAATAACGGCGGTTGTGCTTTTCTGTTTCTGAAACAGCGCGAGCCAACGATTTAATACCGGAACCCGCGGGCCGTCCGCTGGATAGCATCGATCGAGACCGCAATCGCAACTTGGCTCCCGAACCTTGATGATGCCCAAAAATGGGTCACACTCCCCAAAAAAGCTTTCGCACTCGACTCTTGGGGAATATTATTGTAAAAAGTCTAGGATAGTTTTGGCGACAAGTCGCGTGCAATCTCTGTGAAGTTGCTCTCTCTCTCTATATACACACTGATTCCGAGTCAGCTCTAGGACCATATAAGGCAGAATTCTCCGAGCAAAACTCACGAGAAGCGGGAATAAAACGTTTCACAGATCACTCATCAGAGTACACACCGTTGACTTTTGGTAAATTAAAAATTTCTTCAACTTTTGTTATTGCACTAAGCCTTTTTCGTTGCGAATCATCGTAAATACAAAAGAAGAAAACTAACGAAACAATCGAATTTCGGCCGTCAGCTCCGTTCCCGTGAACCGATACACTTCGTACCCGTAACTTCCTATCACCCCGTGCATTCAGTGACGAACAAAGCACATATTTGTCGCGGTCTAGCCAGCTTCCATTTTTTCATCATCATACCAAGGTCATCACTCTTACCTGCGTGTGTCCAGCGGCGTTCAGCGTGAGATTGCCGAGCCTGAAGAACAGATTGACGTTGTGCCAGGCATTGTTGAGCAGTCTGGCATTGAGACGCGCTTCGTAACGCTGCTGGCCGACGATCGCGACGAATAGCAGGCCGTCAGGTGTCACTTCGAGGCTAACGGAATCGTCGTTGTACCTCTGAATGAAGAGTCTGCCGCTCTCGCAGGTACGAAAGCTAAGCCCGCTGTGCCGATGCACAGACACGAATGAGCCCAATTTCAGGAACGCCGATCCGCCGAAGAAAGCCTCCCTCGGATGATCCTCGACGTTCTTGTGCCGTGCGTCCTGTGGCAACTCGTGCGTTATCGCCAGTAAGCTGCTCAGCACTAAAACAAGAATAAGAACCACTTTTATGATGTTGTTGGTAGTTGCTGATAGACTACAACAATTTCACTATCGAGTTCATGAAACGGTCTGCTGGACGTAGATGGGATTGGAGTTATCACTCGGTAGTATAAGAGTATTTTTATGGGATGTGGTATTGGTTACGTTATATCTGTTTAATGCTGCGTAAGAGTCGAGCGAATTTTAACTAATGCATTTGTGTGATTACTGGGAGCGGGTACTTGGATTTCTAAAGCGTGGAAACTGAAGCGCGGTATTACGTGGATTTGCAGATTCGCTCGAGTGCGAAGATAGAAGTGTACTAATACTCCTGGTTATCTACTAATAGTTGACTCCTTTATCATTAAATATCTGTTTAGTAAGTTGTTACGACGCTGGTCTTGCGTGTGCACGGGTAGTCGTTAAGTGGTCGCCTGTCAGAAGTTTACTTTCAAGTTGTCGTACCCACATGACGCGTTTGCTAGAATAAGATTGACAGTCGTTCAACGTGTCAAACTGACTTGAGACTTATGACGAGGATCCGAACAAATTTCGTGCACAGATTTGCAGGACAAGTGCGTGGCAAATTGCGGATAATATGGCAAGCTACGGTGGGGCACGATAAGAAAAAAAAGGATGGGTTGATCACGAGTACGGAGTAATTTACAGCTCCAATCAGACCCCACTTATGATTGCAAACACCGTAAAAGGGTACAGCAGGCCGAAATGCAATGGACTGGCCGCGATAATCGACTGCGTTCAAATGCGTTTCAATACAACTATTATTATTCGATTAAAGCTGGCAATCGAAAGATCCCTCAAATAAATATGCACCTCATTACGGAAAATGTATTAGGCACTGAGCACTCAAAGTCTAATGAAAATGAATTCGACGACAGACAGTATATTTGCCTCTACATCGTCCAATTCGCAACATGCAGAAAAAGAATTCTAGCCGAGACATAACTTCATGCGCAGACGTTCAGAAACTTTCCTGTGTCGGCTGCGTTCCAATAAGCACGCGTCGCTGCACTTCGTCATCGAACTTCGACATTTCGATTGGCAAGCGCGACTCCCGTCGCCAGCCGCACATGACGTGCTTCCTCGACCTTCTCGCAGACAATTTCTGTCCCGCTCCTTCGGGTTCTCTCTTCAGCGGAGGCGGGGTCAGTGCCGAATAAAGCGAGACGCTTGAAAAATTGGCGAGGTCGCGTCGCGATGCAAACTGTTATTATTTGTTCGCTGAACCGCCGCCGATATACATAGCTCGTGCATCTGGGACGGGAAAAAAACCGTGTCTCCGTTGCCTGAATCGCGGCCGATCGATCGTCGGCTGTTGCGCCGATTTGGCGAACGGAAGAATTCTTTCCACCAACCGCTCTCTCTCTCTCTCTCTCTCTCTCCCATGAGACTCTGCCGTCGATGGCGAACGAGTCCGTGACGAGCGTGATTATCGAAGTCGAAACGAGCGGCGCGCCAGGGAATACGAATTACGTCGAGTGTAATGTCAACGTTAGCCGAGTAATTAATATCCGCTTCCCGATTGGCTCACGCGCGGTTCATTCGGTACGTGCAATTCGATCGCGTACAAATACGCCGTCTTCTTCTGTTCCGCGATCGGACCTCTTCGTACCTACAGCCTTCTCCTTTGCGCCGCTGTGATTCACGCCCGATTCCGCGATTCCGGCTCTATTTCAGCGCATTCGTTTCTCTTAAAAGATGCCGTGTACTTACGAGCCCGTTTCCCCGGCTTCGCCTTTCGTTATTCTTTACTCTTTCGCCGACGTACGACGCGGGGGTAAGGCTGCCCATTTAACCTGCACTCTATTTTTCATTCGGCTCGGGCCATTCTTCTCGTTGCTCCTTGTTTCCTTTTATGCGTCCTCTCCATCCCCCCCCCCCCCCTCCTTTCATCGCTCCTTTTTATCTTCTTTACGCCCACTCCGTCCGTTTCCTCGTTCTTACCGCCTTTCTTCCCCGCCGTCCACTTCAGCCGCCGTCAAACGGTTAAGGCACATTTTCCACGGCTCGCGTTTATGATATCGCGTAATGAGCGAGGATTTGCTCTAAGGAGTAGTGTCGCGCTCACCGGGCTGCGGAGCAGGCTCAGGCAAGGTGCTTTGCCGAGAGCCGTGCTTCCTCGGATGTGCACACTGCGAGTGCACGTCGGTATATGGATTTGGGCGTCGCGGCCGACGGAGCAAACCGACGAATTCGAGTTTACTCATTAACAGCTTCCGGAGTGCTTCGAGTTCTCTGTCAAATGGGCAGGCTATATTGATTCAACGGTCGCGGTAATAATCTAAAGTCGGCTTCGAACTGACAATCGGGTGTGCTAACAGTAAGCTCTCGTGTCTGTTCTGTTTTTAAGGGATCGGTAAGCAGATCTTGCTGCGCATATCGTTATGGGGTCGCCGGGTGCCTGGTGGGATTCGAGGAAAGACGCTTGACGTATTCTGCGATTTTAAGATTGCTCGAGAAATATTGTCACAGCGGTGAAACGACGCAGTCGGTCCTTCTTCCCGCGGTCCGACTTTAAATTTAAATCTGCACTTTAACGGGTCGAAAACTTTCGCGAGCCCGGAGGTGCGCGTTAATAGGAACAATTTTCTTACGACTCGCTGAAAGAATTGGGGAGGGAATGGGGCAAAATAAAGAGAAGGAGATGGGCATGAAAGAGGATGAAGTAAAGCGAGACTGTAAGAGAGTAGACGAGGCGGCGGAGAAAAAGGGAGGGAGAGAGAACGAATCCTGTGGAGCGTTTTATTCGTCGCTGAAAGTGTTGCGTCGGATTTATACGTAGACTTTACCTTTAAAACCGTTTATCCTCGAGTGTCGTGCCGTTCGGCGAGGACCGAGGCGAATATATTGTCATCGTCGAGTTTTACCGGCGTACGGCCGTAAACCATTTACTTTCGCATATTGCATCGAACTTTCTATCACTATTTAATCGAATTTCACTCTAACCCTGCTTCTAAACCAAACAATCGCTCTTGAACAGTACAGCCACACGTAATACGCATTCTGAACATGTAACAGCGTTCGACTTTTCGTATATTCGGAAAGAGTGAAGCGAGCTTCAAGGCGTGCAGGGTTAACGAGCGCATCATATTTCCTGGCCCGATACATTTTCCCCGGACTCAAATCGTTCGACGATACTTTCGACGTCGACGAACGTCTCTCCGACCGTCGAGCTTGTCCGCTGTACCTGCCGGTGGAATCGATGGGGTTCGATAAATAATGCATGAGATGCATCTGGACGGCCGTGTAAGGTTGTATGACCACGAGTGGCTATAATCTAAGAGGGACACCAGGGACGTACAACCCGGAAAATCCGGCAGAATCGTCTATACCAGCCGCGACTATTCGTTCCTCCTTTCGTCTCGCCAGTCGTTCACGTGGAACATATAAACGACGTCGTTTATGCATGAAAAGAATGTACGGCTGAGAAGTTTCCCAAAATGAATTTTAATACACTACTGGCGAACTATGAGCTTCGGGGCGACACGTTTCGTTTGTGAGAGACCAGACAAAGATGGTGTTGTTGAAAGGAAACTAGGCTTCTTACAAGGTTTCTGAAATAAAACATTAGCTAGAAGATTATGGAAGTTTTAAATTTACTGTTTTGGCCTGGGGTTGAGGAAGTATTTAGTTGTGGTTTTTCGTTCTAAAATTAGAGTATGGATGGTCAGATATGCTGTGCTAGATTAAAAATCTCTTCCTACTTCTGCACTCGTGTTTCTCGGCATCGGATGCGAACTAGTTGTGTCGTTTACGACTCGCTTGTGAGCGTGACAAAACAGGGAATGACAAAGGAGGCGCGTGTCAAGAATGCGAACTTAATCGATACGGACGATTGGCAGTACGAGAATAAAACGAGAGATTATGTGACATGCAAAAGGAAACTGAAACGCGAGAACAAAAGGTAAGGAGTTCTTCAAAACATTGCGTTGGGAAGTATGTCGTGACCTGAAACTAGGTTAGATACAAAGAAAATCTAATGAGTGGTGAAATGTATGTGGATGGAATCGAAATTAACGAAAAAGGAAGACAACATTATTTTTCTGTACACTTGTGATTCATGATTTTATGAAATTCTACGTCACACGGAACGATATGTTCGAATTTGTTGAAGAATCTTTTGGTTCCATTTTTAAACCAATATGCTTCTGTATGTCACGACGCATTAACGACTATTTTATATTCTCCGCGATAACAGCGTACACGTGTACATTACATCTTCGAATATTGCGTGTTGACTGTTACGTTCTATCCAGTATTTTTTTGACATATCCCTTATATAACAGTTTGAAAAATGTAATACCTGAAATAAAACAAAGTGAACGTATATCCTAATGCACGCATACAGCATAATATTATTCCTTGTGATTCGTGCCAACTATCACATTACCGATCTCCCACACTCACTGATTAATTTCCGCGCGTTTAATAGCTTCCGCAAAGAAAAACGAGAGTATCGTAACGAAAACGTCACGCTGCGAAACTTCATAAACGTAGAAAAACAACGATGTAACTCTAAAAGCAACGATGCTTCGTACGTAATACAAGAGTGAACGATCGTTACAGCAAAATGTCACACAAGTCACGTTGATCTCTCCCAAGTTTTAGTGATAAAAAAAGCGTCCGTACATCGATGAAGAGAACGTGCGTATTCACGCTCGTAAGCACGCCTAAACGATTTACACGGCGCAATGGGTCTTGTGCCATGACTAATTAGAAATCCTGAAGTCCGTCTGCCAGACCGGTGGATGGTCGAGGGGTATTTTTCGCGGAAAGACGCTCTGTCGGAGGTGTCTGAATCAGCAGCGTGGAGATAAGCGATAACGTAGTGGAAACCGAGCGAACTTATAAGTCGAAACCGGTTCCGAACTTGTTCCTCGCTCGTAAGCGCGACACACGGACTACTTCCTATTAGAGAGAGCGCAGAGACCGGTGGTGGGACGCGTTAATAACAATTCCTGCCGCGTCGAATCTCGCGTCTCGATATTGCCGATCTTTTGCCGCGTCGAGCTAGAAAAAGGGCTTTTATAATTGGAGCGAGAGGTGAAGAAGATACGCGACAGGATTTGAATAAAGCGCTTACGACGCTGTAAGCAACGGACCCTTACCCTAAAAGTACGATCTGTCGAGCTAAATTCTGACCACGAAATTGTCCGCATAAAACGGTGGTTAGGCGTACATTTGATGGGTCCGATGTTGAAAATGTCTTTCGGACGTCGTTATAAGAAAGTGCGGCGTTTTTGTAGGTTTTGGACAATACTGTATTGAGTAGATTGGTGTATGTGCATGAATGGGAAAATGAAGAAGAGACCCGCGCAGCGCATAGTTTCACTGATTGTAAGGTCGAGTTCAATCTCGAACGACGCTGACGGTGGCTGTGCATAGTTTAATTACGACGTAATTGCAGGGTCTACGTTGAGCAGAGTGAGACAGACACTTGTAAAAAGCATCTGCAGGAACGCTGCCGTTATTCTTCCGACTCCGTGTGGCGTGCACAGCTGCCATTATTCTTATAGTCAAGACGACGTATTTACCATAATATCGATTTATACTTTACAATGAGGACCGTAATTGAGGGTGCGATATCGAGTTCAGTTCAGTGTTATTATGCCCTACAACTAGGACAGTTTCTCTAGTCCGACGACGAAGCAACTTTCCAATGACTGCTGCGCTATATTTACGAGTTAACGCAACTCTGAATAACTTTGAGACAATCGTCGTTCCTTATTCATAAACTGGATCGTTATCCCTTGAAAAATACATCTGATATATTTTTACGAGCGACGAGGATCGAAAATGGGAGAGAGAGAAAGAGAGCGTACAGCGATTCGTTTAATTGCTTCCCACATTGTTTTTCAACGATTGACTATGTGATCGCAAAATGGGGAACGTTGAATACGTGCTGTGTCTTAAATAACTGAACAATGAGAAAGAACACAAGTAATCTCACTTGATGACGAATGAAGAACAGTCACTTACATAACGAACCAATAAACCGACAGGCACATATGTTGCCAGCACATAGTTAGGTACAGTTAAAAGTTCATTGACGCGCCGACGGTAGGCACCTATTCGTACCGAGAAAGACCGTTTGTCGGAACAAAACGGATAATTCTTTGTTTCGATTAGAGCCAACGACGGCTCAAGGCAGTATCTATTATTCGAGCCATACAGCATGCGGTTTCTAGGAAGGCTTACGCATATTTGATATACGCGATAAAGGATATATGCGTGAAAGATGGCGTGTTTAAGACTTAATCGGCGGATGTTTTGCACACCTCTCCGTTAACTGTGATGACCAAATGAAGAAGCGTAGCAGCAGCATATACACTGACAATCGAATATAAAAACTTTTAAACTGGATGCTATCTAGATTTGCTTGCAACAGCCGACACTTCTTCCCAATCAATTTCGTTGCCCAGTAGCAATCAAAAATAAGAAGTTTTAAGCGACGGTCAAATTTAATCGCAGTACCCAATATCTCACGCCGATCGATCTCGTAGTACAATTAAAATTCGGTACAATACATTTTGAGAGCCCGTCAATATAGCCCACAGCTTCCAACATCCCGTTCTAACCGATTTCCTCTGCGCCAATATCTCACTACCTTAAACCCATACCGTCGAACAACACGGAATACTCAATCGACCGCAGATGGTAATCGAGTACGCTTTATGAGCGACCGCAGATGCGTTATGAAGGAATTCGCCGAGAGCCGCGGCGAATCTTCGAATCCGAAGAAGGCATCGGCTAGGCACCTCGCCGACTTAAGATTCATATCGCGACGGCTTCTAAGTTTTTCCGTGATCCGCTCGCATGAGCGCACGCGACACGTCCCAGGACGGACACGGGAGACGGGTGGAACCCACGGGCTCGCGTGTTCGGCATACATAGCACTCCGGTGAGACGCACGCACGCACGCACGATGACGACGCATACGCATGAATGTTATGTATACGTTATGAGTACGCACGCGGTACGTGGATCTTTGCACGCGGAGACCACTCGCCCTGTCGCTCGACTATATGGTACACAGTGAGAAGCGTTCGCGACCCTCGCCGGAAGTGGGTGCACCCTTCGGATCACTGAAAGTGAGGATCACGTTTCTGCAGGAAAATACGTTGGAACGATCGCTACGACGGCTGAGGTTTCTCAAGACAGCGCTAACTGTGATTACGGCATTATTATCTTGGTAACGAATATGGCCGACAATCATTAAGGCTCGTACCGTGTGGTAATAATGGTTATAATATACATGTATTACTGTGTGCGTAAGGTGATGCTTATTTTCGAGACAATTATCTTTGAGAATATATATATTTCTATAATGGTTGATAGAGCCTGTTCTGTTTCTTATTTTTCGTACGTTGTCCTTGTTATTGTGTAGGTGTGCGTCGTTGAAACAGTACTCTGAATTTCACGGTCGGCTTCGTCAGGAATTTCGTGAGAGTATGGAAGTCGAGCTGATTTACGTTGATGCGCTCGTTTGGCACGTTCGTTCAATCTCAGAATTAATTAATCCCCCACGTGCCCCGCCTCGTTCTACGCGCGACGATTTTTTAACACGCCATTGGACCGGCTCAATTCCATTGTCTCAGGATGCTTTCGATGGGCGAACAATGTGCTCTCGCCCACCGACATTTTCACAGTGCCGGCGCAGAGCGGGCGAAAAATGTAAAAGTGCATTCGCCACGGTATGACTAATTAATGCTTAGAAAGCATTTTGACCGCGGGCGCGCCACTTTCTTGCCAGACGATTTTAAGCCGATAATTACATCCTGACAGGGCCTTTACGTAAAATCCGCTTGAAAAACTCAGCGAGGCGCGATGAAACGTTCATTATGTTTCCCATCGTCGAATTTCGCAGAAGCAGCATTCTCAGTTCACCGTGGCTGATATCGATTGATTAATTCACACCAACGAAGTATCCAAGTCGCAGTACTTTTCTTGCAACTTTTTCCGATTTATTCCCGTTTTTAAAACTTGGGAGACTTTTAACACAAAAAAATACCACCGGCAGCCTTGAACGTCAATCGCTGCCAAATAAATGGTCGTCGAATTAACATTTTCGATCGCGCCATGAAATTCCAATAGGGCTCGTCCCATCTGTAATCACGGACCGAGTCTGTCATTTAAGAACGTGCGTGCTTGAGCACTTTGCGAGGACTGCCGGAAGTCCGGTCCTTTGGCGAGGTGCAACTGCGAGCGATAAAGAACGAAGAGAGTCGACTTATATAGATGACGTGTCTACGATCGCAGCAGCGATGACTCGCCGAGAACACACGTCCTGTTTCGTCAGCGCGTGCCGGCATTGAAGTCTCCGTCTTTGCTTCGTGTCAAGAAACATCGAGGATCTCTGATACGAAAACCCGTACACTGTTCTTCGTCATGTTCAGCGAACCTTATGACGTCATGTTCGAAGAACCGCGGCAAGAGCGGAGGAGACGAACCGGATACGGATTCATCGGAGAAACACAGAATCATGAAAGTGTCTTGTAGAAGCAGCAGACTGCAGAAATAGGAAAAGTTAAAAAGATTGGCTAACTCGCTGTCGTGCTCGTGTAGCTTGATTTTTATACTATTACATGCTGCGATCATAACGTTTGGATGCTTTACACAGTCACATGTAGACGGCTATTAATTAGTTCCTAATTGCTACGATCTAGAACTATAATTAACGATTATTGCGTGGTGTGAAATTAACGAAATCATTACCGCGGATTATACCGCTATCAGACTGCTTTATCGAAAGTGGAGTACGTCAGACGATAGCGAGTTATGCTGCATGGAGTTGGAGTAGATAAATTGGACGCTATTATTAAAAGAGTCTCCGAATGAAAAATCCTCTTTCTCACGGTATTTCAGAAGACATATCAAGCATCACGATAGTTCCCCATTCTACATGATGCTGGTTGCCTGCCGTGAGTTGGATTGACCGATTTATCGATAAAACTAACAGATTCGGCAAGTTAACGCTTATCCCAGTCATCCCGCGCATTGCTGCTTAGATGGCATTGAAGTCTCCGAAGCGGTGCACGCTGCAAATCGAGTTTCACTTCGGCATAACTGTAGCTTCGTTGAAATAAGCGATGATTGAGCGATTCGAACGGAACTCTGGGAACGAGTTCACCGACTGCCATTGGAAGCTCGCGATGACTTTATCGCGGACGCGGAATTTCACGAATCATCGTACACGCTTAGGCGACCAACTGAGATTTCGAAACGTTCTGTCGTCAGCGGGACAGTGCCCGAGTGGCGAGCCGGGAGGTCGTCAGTAGTAATTCGTGAAAGCGGACGCTTTATGCATCGTGGAATCAGATAAAAAGGCAGCAAGATTGCATCCATTTAACTGTCGGTCTATTTTCATTCCCTGCTATTTTGCACTGTTGCTCGATGCTAGGTCGAACAGATTTTGTCATTTCTCAGTCCAAGAAACTAATAATGAAATAACAATGAAGAATAGGCATCTTTTTCAGATAATTTATATGCCTCCGGAAACGCCGGCAGGCAAACAATTCATTAAGTTTGCGTGTACTGCAGCTATGTATATTCAGGCCAGAATACGATTCTTATTCGCAGCAGATTGGAGCTCGATTTCAAGCGATCCCATGCATAAATGTCCAACATTCATTTGGAAAACAAAGTATGCACAAATAATAGCGGAGTAATTAGTAACCTTAACAGTTATTATAAATATTCAAAGTTTATGGTGAATTTGTGAAAATGCGGGCTTGTACTTGCCCAAATGAATGCTCTGTGTTGCAAGTAGATTAATGCGAAGCGGATGGCGAAGCACAAAAGGTTAAATGGCGAACTGGCTTCCGGTCGTGGATGCGAAACGACGAAGCCAGATTAAGTAAGTTTGTCGGGGATTAATAGCGCCTCGCGTAGGGGCCATTAAAGAAATTCCACGCTGGGAGTCGATATGCTCTCACTGCGGTACGAAGTGCACTCTACTTTCTCCGTAAAGCGAATTACGGGCGTCTCTTCCTTGCCGCGTTACAATTAGTTTTCTGCTCGCTCAAAAGTTCAGCGCGACGCCGAACGTATCGTACAATAAGGAGCTTGCTTTTGTTCGAAAACTAGCAACGTTCCCGTTTTCAGCCACTACTTGATGAAAAAATATGTCAAATTGCGTTGCGCTATTCTGTAGAGCACACAAATCAAATCTTCGGCACAGTTGCGCAAACAGTAAGACAGGCTATTTTTGGATGTGAATATGACTCGATTACAGGAACTTGTGACTCGATAAGAGGAATGTCGGCTTGATTTGTCGTTTGAGACGAACTGCAAACTGGCAGAAGGAAAAAGTAATGCATTCACTACGCCTTGCCATAGGACATTCACATCCGCACAATTGCTTTCATTTAATTTCCCCGGGAAAAACGAGTTGTACGAATTATATGAAAGGCATCGACCGACGACGCCGGTGAAGGGATTCTCGAGGCGATTTTCTAAATCGAACGGATGTCGTGAGGCAATCTCCGTCGGACAGGCATCTGTGACAATCATTACGCGGCACGGAACGTTTTTTAGAGACGAAAAACACGCGTCGCATCCGCGCTGGGAAATGAAAGAGCGATTGAGATGCAAACGGTCGCGAGAAGTGTTGGGCTAGAAATAAACGTTATTTCTCATAATCGTCCTCTCGCTACTCCTCCCGCTTCTCCCGTCCCTCTTTCGTTTATCGCTGCGCAAATTACGCAGTCCACCTTACGAAACGCTTCGTAAACCTTTGTAAACGGTACAAAAAGCTTCAAACTCGCGCTGAATGCGAAAGGCGGGTCTGACGTTACAGGCAGGGGAACTTTTTTGCACGTAGAAAAAGGTTTTTTCGCCAATTTCGTTTTAACTCAAATTCCTCGCCTTTTTTCGAGCCTCTTCCTCTGTCTCTGTCGACCAATCCTTTTGAAGCGTCAGAGGGGTTCAGGCGGATCGCAATTTCCACTCTACGCGAGACCGAAGTCAGCGCGAGATTTTCCGTGCCAATTGAATCGAGAGGAGCCTTTTACGCGGCGGCAACTTTCCTGCAAAATTTTCTCATAGCTGTTCCTTTGCTCGTTTGTCTCGCTTTCTATCACCCGTGCTGTAACTAATAGTTTGCTTACACGTTTGCAAATTGCGCGTATACCTTTCCGGGACGCAAACGCTGCTTGGGAATCGTCTGTCTTGGAACTAATCCACAGAACACTGACCTTTCACAATACTGCAATATGCATTACTTTACCTAAACCAAAGTCCCATGACTAATAGTCCCGTACCAGTCACCTGTCACAACTATCAACCCGTTTTGATGTGACCAGGTTATGGTCCCTTGAAAAGTAAAGCGTATCTCTTGATCTCATGTTTATTCAAAGATTGCTTAATAATCATACTGTGTGCTCAAACCTTTCAGAATTATACAAATTCAGACGGTTTGCCGTATTTCTTAACAAACAACTTTGCATTCCCTATGGCTTTAATTGCCTTGATCGTATCTATATAATTCCGTTAACTTTTTCAATCCCACTCTGAAATACTTAATTTTCCCTTTCCATTTTTCTCGATTACACATCTTCCACACACATACTCGTTCTGCCAAATCGTTTTAACCCGTCGACACCTTAAATAAATAAGCAACACCTACATAATATCTCTACTTCAACGTCGACTAGAAACTGCGACTGAAAGCCCGACTACAAAATCATCATTATCACCATACACACTCGCATACCCGGAATTCGCCGGGATAATTTTCAACTGACCACACACAGCGCACGGTCGACATCCTTCGCAGAGGAACCAGCAGAATTTTCCTCGACATTCCTGCCGTGTACCTCCGGCTCGTCTCTCGCCACTCGCTCCCTCGCCTCGCATTTCGCTGCCCGCGTCGTTCGTGAGTCATGATCAGAAACCCGCGCGCACATTCAGCGTACATATACGCGCGTATGTGTACCTATGCAGGAGGCCGAGAGGTGCGCGTAGCTCATAAACCTCGGCCACGCCGAAGCGTTCCGCGGGATTTTCACCTAGGCAAGTAAAGCCCAGCGACGCGTCGAGTTCCTTGACACGGTGAGTACTCGCCGGCATTCATCTACGGCCTGAGTTATATGACTCAACGATTACACCGCGGGCCTCGCACGGCCCGTGCCACGCCTTCGACAAGCAAGCAATTCTCTTTGTTGTATCGCGGGAATCCAGTCGATCGACAGGGAGAGAGAGAAGGACTGTTGTGGGCTAGGTACACCCGATGTTAGAAAGACAAGAGGCAGGAAGCTTGCGGTGATCTCGTGCGGATTAGGGGGCAACGATGTTCGAATGCAGTTTTGATCAAAGTTCGACAGGTGTTGCGGCTGGTGTGTAGATAGTTTCTTCCGGATTCGTATTACTTAAGTTTCTTGGCGTCTTGGTTGCCCCTTTGAGAATAGAGTTCAGTTGTGGCTCAGTTATTTGGTGATAAGATGTTACGTGAATTATTTTTGCAGTTCAGATGGCGAGTTAGGTGAAACGTTGAAAGTAAAAAACAACTTTGGCTCGTATCAATTTTACGTTTGCATTCTATTAATTACTACAAATATAATCCGACTGCCTTCAGCTGATATGTATATGATTAAGGAGTTACATCGGTAAGATAGAAAAACCTGGACTTAGTACAGGTAGTATCATAAAGACGTGTTTACGGTATACGCACTGTACACAATCAGATTAAAATTTAAATATCATTATAAAGGTATCTGGAGTGAACGAAGGTTAAGACGTTGTCCTAGTAAAACTTGAACTCAAGGAGTCGTATCAGACGCCTTCGCAACAGCATTCTATGCGGTGCACATTACTGACACAGATACGAGTCCAAACAGAACATATCTAGCTGTTCGGGCAAAATCTCATTTACTGCCGACTGATCGATAATTCAGGATTTTTGTGAACGAATCTAGCCGAGCCGTCTCGTATTCTGTCACGTGTAACGTCCTTTGTTCAGAGGACTGTAATAATGTCCTTTGGTCCTTTCGGGCCTTAATCAAGGCAAAAGCAGTCATTCGTAAAATACACCCTATCGCATCTAACATCGTAATCCTCTCAAACCCGAACTTGCTCAAATCCGTCGACCAATCTCCGTTATTGACCCGTTTGATTACACACATGAATACTGTGCACGCATTTAAGTAGATGCCATTACGGCGTATACTTTGACATACAACTGCTTACTTCCGAATGAACGTTCGACGCGATAATTCTGTTATTAACGGTATCTCTGGTAATTCGGGACAGCGATATCCGGTAATTCCGTGAAATAATAATGCATTCAAGGAGGATATGCATAGCAAACGTGCGTGGGGGATAAATCGAGTTATACGTGAAGGGGTAACCCTTTGTAGTACCGGCTCGTTCTGCTCACGAGTGGCGCATCGGTTAAAACTGTTTCGAACCGAATAACTGAATACCTCGTTTTCCGTCGCATTTTTTCCCCTGTCATTCGAAATAGATTGAAAAATAATTTTACAAGAGCCATACATTCTTTAGATTTTCTATCAATATTACCGCAGTCAGCTGTCCAGATAGAAACGAGCCATTTCAAACATTTATCGCAATTTACATTTTTGTAGGACCCAGATAAATGTTGATTCTGGCATGCTGAACGATAACATCACATTGCAGCACGCACCTCTGAAGCGTTAAGAAATCTCGCGCTAGAAATCGCTCGGTTCGGCGGTCAAGTAGAAAAAGCCAGCCGTGTCGGCAGGAAACTCTCGGCTGGCGACCGCAAATCGTTACATCGAATCCGCGAGCACTCTCAAGATCACCGAATCACGATTATCACTTTTTCTCAGCCCACCGAGGACAATGCCTGTCGTTCGGAACGAACGCTTTCCGGGATCGCTGCTTGTCAGATGCGCGTTGTGTAACCATTCTCAAGGTCACTGGCGAAGGAAGCGTCAGGACATACATCTTCGCGTAAACTTCGCCTGCTTCGGCAGGAAGTCGTTTTCCTTGCCATTGCGCAAGTCATTGGACATTGTTAACACTTGAAGCGCCGCGCGTCGTTCTCACGTATCCGCGAGTTCACTAATCTAATTTTTCACGTGACGTACCACTGTTATAACCGTAATGTTCAAAACTAGTCATTACACGGAGTTATTAGATAAGCGGTATCCCACATTATATCGTATCAGTTTTAATGAACCTTCGAGAATAGAGAAAAATGGTCTAACGCGTCGGACATAGGCGTGGGCATTTTTTTTCTCTCGAAACGTGCAGTCATTGAAGTGTTAAATAGGCCACAACGATCTTAGCAGGACTCATTGTCAGGCGGTCTCTTTCTGTCACTCGTTCGTTCGCCTTCGAGAGAGTTTACCAGCCAAGTTCGACTTTATCGCTTGTATACGTTGGATCGTACAATGCATACGGTAGTAGCGTGCATTGTTTGACTAACAAACGGCCGCCTTATCTGTTCCTTCTCTCGCGACGTCCTCTTATCGTGACATCTTGTCGCCTTTTATTGTCGATTCGTCTTGTTTACATACGCCGACACATTTCTGTGCATAATCATGAGACCGAACGGGAAAGTTTTAACGCCATGTAATACGTGAAATGAGTAACGGATGCATGATGCAAGTATCAACAAAGTGCTGCCAGGCAAATTACTAATTTTATGTATTAACTCAATACCTGAAGCCCGAATAGAGTACTTCGTTCGTTAAACGCTACTTAATCAATCCAAAAAATTCCGAATTGAATCCGAACTTTACTAAAGTTTCCGTACCTTCCCGGACGGCTGTTGCCAAGCCATGAAATTACTTACAAAATCACCAACGAGATTCTTCCGTAATAAAACCATATATTTTCGTGCGAAAGAGTACCTCCTCGCCCTTAGAAAAATCGCCACGAGCAGTTAGGCGACTGCGGACGGAACATACTCGACGCGTCCGGGTCCGCTAGACACTTTACTAGCACCGTGATATAGGAATATCGCATTACGGTGAAAAAAGCCACGTCTCGTCGGCGACTTCCTTCGGCGCGCTACGTCTAGCGTGTCTGGCAAAACCGTTTCTCCACTTACTCCCGCTTGCCGAGCCTCTCGCGTTTTCTTCTTCTGCCGCCAATTGCGGGCGCGCAACCTTAACGAACCACCGCCGACTCCCCTTCGACGAGCCAAACTTCCGCGAAATCGAAATGCTATTAAGGCGTGACGGGGAAAAAAAAAAAAAAAAAAAAGAAACAACACAATCGGACCGGGCTTCTTTTCGAAAAATCAGCGAAGACACAATCAGCGCGAGACGCGCGGTAATTGGCTATCCCGACGGGCAATTATCATATTAAGTCTCCCTCGACGGTAGGCGGAGAGTTGGAGATAGCGGGCGCAGATATTGTATGGTAATCGCGGGGAAAAACTTGCACGTTCGTCGTCGACGCACCGGCTTCCTCTTTTCTTTTGCCGTTGAGTAATCGACCGCGGCGAAATGGGCGCGGGGCTGCGAATAATTTTCTTTAAAAGACCAAGACGAAGAACGGAAATATGAGCGCTACCGCAGGATTTCAAAAATTCATTAACGCTAACGCGCGCGGAACGCTGAGGAGTCATTTGAAAAGGTAATTCGCCCGGGGGAGGCACTGTTATTAGCGCTGGGCTCGTTCGAAGAGATGCGCCAGATACTTTCAACGGCACGAGAACGGAGCGAACTAGTGACGTTCGCTTCCGATTCGATTCTTGCTTCTCCGATTTTTTGAACAATCGAATCGGTATTCCAAGGCCGAGCTTTTTATTTTGAATTTTTACGGGGAATCTTGAGTAGCTATTAATCTTGAACTCGATTCTTTCAAAAGAATCGAACAGCCCTAGAGTGAGCTGGTCGTTCGCGAAACGGAAGCGTCCGACGGTCACGTTGAAAGTGCGAGAGGGGCGTGAGGAGGGGAAACAATGGCGAGCGCCACGGTTCGCGGGCGACCGTGAAAGACAAATCGAATCGAAAGCGGCCGCACGGTGGACCGGGGAAGTCGAAGGATGCCTGTCAAACGATCAATGCGGAATAAGAGAATGACAGAGGTCGTTCCGCGACTGATAACGCTCGCGCTAAATTCAACGCGCTTTGTCGAACGCATCTCTTGCGTAACTGACGCGCCCGGCGCTCTCAATTAGGATTTCAATTACGCCGGGAAGGAAGCTTGCGAAAGAAAGTCGCTTTCGGAGCAGGGAAAGCTGACGCCGAAAAATCGCTGCGATGATAATGTCAATATCATCCCCGGACCCGTAGACGCTGACTGGCAAAACGAAATTTCAGCTTGTACATTAATTAACTTCCGTTCTGCAGAGGCCTCGATTCTGTGATCGCTCCTGCGACCGCCGACAAAACATTAACATCGGAGCACATATAAACACTGATGGCGCATAGCTTATACAGTTGCGGACACGAGTAAGCGTGAATCATTGCCACTAATTCAGCGTGCAACAGCCGCTTCTCGTTACCGACATCGCCTCGAACACAATTTGTGTCAGGCGTTTCCGGTAATACGATGGAAAATAATAACGCGTCGTTAAAGGAAGCGGCGTGGCGGACGCGACGGAACTGTTTCACTGTTCAGGCTGCATGCAGCTGTGCACGGGGTCACGAAAGGATTGCCGCGGCTGTCGGCTGCGGCGGGCTCCGCAAACGCGATCTCGTCGTTGCCGTAACACGGGATACGTCGTCGTCGTTTTCACCTGCGAACGTTTTGCGCTCGCTCGCGATGACTCACGATTCTTTCGCAATGGACGCGAGGAGAGACGTCCCATTGTGATACGCGTCCCCCGCGACCGGCCACCACTACTCGCCACTCGCGTAACGGTGTAAACGCGTTTCCCACGTGTCAGTGAACCGACTGACATTCTCTCCCGCGGACGACGCTAACGAGAAGGGACCACGGCGTCTTCGGGCGCCGATTTCCTTCGCGTTTTCTCAAACGATTCTACTTGTTTCATTTTTAATTTTATCTTTGAGGAAATTTCGATCGACAACGAAGACAAGGGCAAAAACAACGAGTCTCTCAGGATTGAAGAGAAACTTGTCGAGGGCTAGATTGTGGTGTCTCCTTGTGTAGCGGGCTCGTTCTTGAACGGGCGGTGAGAGAGACCGCGGGAATTTCTCGTTTGAGGACTATCGTCTGTTATCGTCGGCAAGTCGCCATCTCGCCCGTAGCGTCTGGCCAGTTTCTACGTGACCCGGCTGGCTTGTCACGTCCAAAAGAGGCAAAATCGCGCGTGTATTCTCTGTCGACTACGAACAAGAACGCGACAACGAGACGCAGATAGTTCCTACTCGTGAAAACGGCCTGGCTGAAAGTAGTGCGCCGCACGGGGTTTCGTTCTTGTTGTTACGTCTTTCTCTCTCTCTCTGTCTCTCTGTCGTTTCTGAAATACTAGGACAAACTCGGCGAGATAATTGCCGGGCGTTTCGCGTTAGTTTCCATCACTGGCTGCCTCGGTTCATATCCAATTTAGAAAGTGACACGCGTCAAGTGCTGTCACGATGCTTCCAATTCTTACTATCGGACTGTTATGATCGCGTCTGTCGAAGTGGCGACGTAACAAAATTGTTTTCTGAATAGTGTGGTAAAAAAGAAGACGATGAGTCCCGCGGCGTCGTGATGTTTGGAAACACGAGCGCCCACGACTCTTTACGTAACCGTCACGATAGATCTAACGATCGATGAATTATTCAATGCGTTAATGAGCGAAGCTCCGTTTCCACTTCAATCAACTCTTTTTCTCTGTCACAATAAAACGCGATAATTCAATGTACGCATCCGACATTCTTCCGCTCGACGCGGACAAAGCGGAGGTAGAAGAAAAAGAGACAGAGAGAGAGAGAGAGAGAGAGAGAACAGGAAAAGAGAAGGGGAATAAGTGTCTCTAACCTTCGTCATTACGATAGATTACATTCATGCAAACGTATTCTCTACCCTCTTCCCACGCGCGCCTTCTCTCTCTCCGCATTGAACGCGGTCCCGATCGTTTATGAGCCTCCGAAACGCCGATTCGCGGAAGATCAAAGACGCGTCGTTCCTCTTCTACGCGGGTAATCTCTTCGAGGAACAGTTTGAAACGGCGGTCTATTATCGGAAATTAGCGGCGAGCGCTGGCGCGAACGAACCAATGGATTTCCGTACTTGAGGAGCGAGTAGCCGAAGGTAGTCGAGTGCACTTCTGCCGTGGAAAGCCCTCGGGGTCGGAGAAAATCAGAACGTTTCACGGCTGACGGCCGCTGGGGCGAAGAAGATCGGGACGCGAAACGACGGGGGTATATAGGTAGCTACGTTTGCGCGATAGGACGCTGAAAAGGAGTGCTCTGTTTTGTCGAGTCGACGCGACTCATTCCCACGGACCACGTCGATCACGTGGCTCGCGACGAAAGTTCGCGGGAGAGTCATTGATCCGTCAATTTGACGCGCTCCGATTACATGCCTTCGTGCAAACGTAAGCGCGGACGAGACGACCGGCGATAAATGGAATGGCAAGTCGTCCCGACGACGTTTTATGCCATTTCGTGCAGTTTATCGTTATACGCATCACTGAACTCAGATTCGGAATATTGAATGTGTGTAAGTAGCTTCACGCTTCAGTATCGATTCGCAGTTTGCGCGTCATCGACTGCTCGATTTTATGTTTCCGTTTCGCGAGAAGACGGGAAAGGTGGCAGTAAAAATGATCGAGTTTTGCTCTGGACATAGTTGGTTTCTTGTATTGCAATTTTGTTGCAGATATTGAACAACTCTTCCGTCATTTCTAATTCACGCATACGAACCGTATGAAACGGCGACGTTGAAAAAGCTCGGCTAACATTTCTCTCGCACAGTATCCTTGACCCGCTTTTCATTACTTATGCATGCCAACTCAATTACTATCGTGTAACATGCAGAGTCGGAAACTATCGGGCTCCATCTATCAAAACCCCGGTATATGTTAACATCAGTACTTCTTAGCACATCGTATGTCACGGTGCGGCGTTGTTGTGCGAGTATTTACATAATCGTCGGTAATCACAGTATCCTGACTGATAGGACACATCCGCGGCCTTGAGTAATATAACTGCCGACATTGGCCAGAAACAATTGGAGCTCGACGAGCGAGAAGCCGCGCTGGGGTTGATCCTGCCTTCCGGGTTACGCCTATTTCGGCCGTGGAAAATGCATTCCTATCGAATTACGGTATACCGGTTTCTTGATCGGTGAATGGGCCTCATTCATTCCGTCAGCGGTTCTCACGGCACGGCTTGCAGCGCAAATAGATGTCATGATAAGGCGAGGCCATTGAGGTGCGAAGAAACAGAGGAGAAGAGGGCAGAAGGAATTGAAAGGATAATCGGATATCCAATGAATCAGGAATAAAGGTCTAACGTAAAGAAATAGATGCTCAGTGAGCGAGGTATAAAGACGGCGAAAAGTGTTAACGAGACAGATACGTAGGTGGGCAAGTTGAGAAAACGGAGCACAGAGAGAGAAATTCGTTTCTCGGGTTACGGATCACTATTGCACGCAAAAAAGTTTCCTAGCAACACTTGATAAGTTCAACGTGTCAACAATATCGTTTGGATAC
The DNA here is from genome assembly GCA_963942575.1 of Priocnemis perturbator. NCBI lineage: Eukaryota > Metazoa > Arthropoda > Insecta > Hymenoptera > Pompilidae > Priocnemis > Priocnemis perturbator. The sequence continues at coordinate 9,431,755 of OZ012649.1, forward strand.
TACAATAAGTAACGCTAAGCAACAACTTAAGCATCAACCAGAGATTCAGTTCTCTCATAAACAAGAGTCCATATATGACATAATGTCGTAGGTATCCGAGATCCGAGGCAGAAGAAGTATCCTTCGAAATCACCGTGAAGCATGAAGATAGAAGGCAGACGTGGCGAGGAATTACCGCTTTTGCTCAGACTATGCCAAACAAGTACCGCAACTCGAGGCCCCGACGTAATAACGACTAACTGCATCCTGAATCGTATTTTCTCGCGGGCAGGATGAAAGTGCTTAGTCGGGCAGGCTCGATCGCGCGCCACCGCCAAACTCCTTTGTCACGTGCGCACAATTTATCGCGTGTCCGAGATGCCGAGCTGCTCGAAGTGCGCGCATCAATTACGGAAGCCGATCATTACGCGTCGGGTTCTAATCGTAAGCGGAGGAGCGAGCCGGAGGGCACACGCGTCACGTTGCGCAAAATCCTTCCACACCCTCGACACACTTCTCCGCGCTTGCCGCGGGAAAACGCGATCATTCGCGAACGATACGGCGCGAGAAAGAAAATCGTTCGAAAGTTTCATTGTCGTCGGGCGAAATTTATGTTTGCGAGCGAAATATTTGCTCACGCTTTATTACTTTATTCAGATTATTCAGATTACCGCGCGCGACGGGTATTTGTTCAGATATAAAGCTCGCTCGCTTCTTTATGCGCGCGAGGTTTTTGTATCGACGCTCACCGCTTTCCTCGCTTAATTAATGCCAAATCTCGCGCTAAAGGATGTTAATCTTTTAACGCGCCGCACGTACTTACACCGTAGAGCGTGATAAGAGGCTTTTTTTATCGAGTCTCATAGTGGATGCCGTGGTAAATCGCGCGGCAACGGGTAACACCGTTACAAGTTGCCCGGCGATATTTTTCCATCAAAGTTTGCGCGTCTCAATTCGCCTCTCAAGATTACCGAGCACGGGTATTTAAATAAATTTTTTCGCATCGCGCGGCGAACGCCATTTTAGGAAGAGGAAGAGGAAGTCTGCCGGATTGAAATATATGTCGCGCGATGAGAAGCGCTGACCGATGCCGAGGAAATTTTCATCCTCGAAGAGTCCCTCGCGATTTTCCACTGTTCCGGCGTCGGACTGTTAATTGAAATTTAATGGCGCGAACTGGCGTCCTTGCGACCGCTTCCGCCTTCCGTCGCTCGCTCCCGTAGAACGAAAGTATGATCCGAGACGGGGAATATTTAATTAGAAGACGTTCGCTCGAAAGCGAACCTTCTTCGTTATCGCTCGTTCTTCGCGCTCACCCGCTTCCGCGAACTTCCACGAGCGAATCTATCATTCTGTCGGAAAGCGCGTCGCAGGGAAAGGTAGGAATCAATTACGCGTAGAAAAACCAATTACCGAAGACATGGAAGTTGGGTTCGTCTAACTTTCGCTTTCTCTTTCTCAGATATTCTCTTTCTCGTGATATTTACTGCACCTGATGATCGGGAGGTACCCTTTGTGCGAGCAGAATATGGAATTGTATGACGTACTTTACTGTACAACGTCGCACAACTTTTTCAATATATAACGCTCATTAAATATAGTGAAATTAATTTGACGTTAGTGGCTCATGGAAAGATTCGGTTCGCGGACAAGTAAAATGTTGTACGTTAACTATACTAACAATAGGAATGCTAATTAAAAACGATGTAGAATCTATTGTCACAATTTTGTAGATTCCACGTGAATGGGATAGGAAGCTTCATATATAACTGCAAACTGGATGTTTATTTAAGCATTACCAGAATTTGTGTGATTTAGCATAATAATGAAAACAGGTCAATACCAAGCAACATAAGTAATTTGCAAATTATCAAGATTGAAAGGACGTATCGCCGTTCGTAAGTAAATGAAACCTAACCAGTACACTTAAATCTCACCCACATATTACGTTTATTTAATGAAATATAATTATTGGCGCGTTTAAAATCACTCACGCGCAACCAATTTATCATACGAATCATTTAGCCCTCCCACGACTTCCTGCGTCAACAAACTCACTGCACAAAACTCGATTCCGCATCGAAACACTTCTAGCCTCTTTATTGGCCCTCTCAACGGCATACGCTTAAGAGCGACTGCAATTCTCCTAATTGGCGACGAAACAGTTCTTCCCGGCCCTTAAAGGAGCACTCACCGCCGTGGATATAAATGTGCAATTTACTTTTCTTTCCTTCCTCATCCCCCTCTCTAGCCCGTTCCCCCTCGCACACCAGGTGTGCCGGCTAAGCACCACTATTTATCAAACCGCCTACTTCATCTAGCGCATGAAAATCGAGCGCAACGCTGAAGCCGCAGACAAGCGGCGGCGACTCTAATTGCGGGAAGTACGCAACCCTCGTTCCGACGTGTACGCACGCCACTCTTTATGCCGTGGAATTGAGTTCCTCGCGGTAAGTGCGGGCGAGCCGGGTCCGGTGGTAAAAACGGTCTTCATGATTTTATCGTCGCGCGGAGAAGGTAGACAGCGCGCAAAGAAGGGTCCGCCGCGCTCGTTATACAGCCCGCTCTAAAAGTCTCCCTCCCACCCCCTACTTCCAGCGACACACACGTTCGCTCTTCCCGCTGGAAGTTCCGCTTCTGAATATTTCACACCGTCTCCTGCCCGCGGCGAACGACACGGGAACGTGCATGTACAGCGAGCCGTGCATTAATATTAATTGTATAATACGCAATGATAGGGGCATGATTGAGGTAAGCAGTGCGCGCGTTGTGTAGCTTTTATCAACGACTGCATGCTTGAACGTGCGACTACGGCGAGCGTGGATAAGAAATGTGAGAGGAAAGTCTTGATTCCGTCGGGGACGATCTTCTCACGCAGATAGCCGTGCGGCTATCTTCGACTATCGCCGAGTCTGATGTCCAGTCTGATACTTGTTGTCGCCGTGAAAAGATGCACCCCCTCGATAGGGAGGAGGGGAAATATAATTTTGCGATGCGCGTCCGCGCTCGTCCGTCCGTTCGAATGAATTGCAGCGCTTCGTACTGTTCCATGAGACGTCTGCCGTGTGTGTCCCGTGTTGCGCAGGAGAGATGTCCTTCGCGGTATGACGGCAACGACGGTAACGGGCTAAACGATTATTACCGTCGACTGTCTCAGTCTGTCTCTCTGTGCGCGCCGCATAGATACGCATTGACTCGTGTGTTCCACGGTCGCAGGAGCATGAAAACGTGCGCTTCAGAGAACGCTCTCGCTTTATTTTTCGCGCAACCTTGCCGCGCGATGACTGATGAGAGATAATCCAACTTTTCCGCGCTGCCGTATATGTCTCTCGCGTAGCCTTGAAAAATGGCCGAGCAAGTGCCCGGCCACCTTGTTAATGCTCTCAAGAGACTCCTGATTGCCGACGATCGCCGCGCGCTTTATCGCATTACACCAGGGAACTGGCCAGGAAATTTCGTCGAGTTGTACGTGGTGGAGCGATGTTGCCGGGCGAACGACAGAATCCTCGGGATCTTCGAGAGGACCCAGTTTCCGAGCATTTTCCTTCTTAGCGGACGAGAAGACAACCGGAACTGCGGCGTATCTTTGTTAATTAGCAAATTGCTCCGCGTTGGACTTGGCCGGCGCGAATGTAATGTCATCCCATTTCGGCTCCGACGCTGGTAATAGGTAATTTGTTGGGTACTTTATACCTGCCTTTGTCGTGCGTCATAGGATTATATTCGAGAATTACGGGGTAGAAAGTAATAATTATGTACTCATAATGTAAGGCACTGTACTTTAGGTCTCGCTCAGTAATTCTCGAACGCTCCTTGAAGCAAATTTCCTCTTACGTATACGTTAGAGGAAATATATAATATATTACGCGAAATATATAGAATATATAAAATAATCATTTGGTGAAACGCGCGTAACTTATACCATTTATCAAATCTAGTATTCCTTGGAATATGAAAAAACGGAGCAGGATATTCGGTGACCCATGATGCGAGTATTAGAACTGTAATCGGGCTATTCCGTGACCCGTGAATAACGTGTTACAACCTGCCCGAACCCAAGCATCCATAAGCAAGGGCTGTGATATGTAAGCAGCAAAGCAGCTAGCATGGTGCGCGACCTTGCCTCATTCAAATATTTGGCCGTATATTTGGCACACAAGACTGCGTGTATTTTACGGTAATTAGCAACATTACCTCGCGCGACCTCGGACACGCATACCGCTGAGACAAAAGTTCCGCCATAATTTAATCCTTGCGAACTATGAGCGTCGAACTTAGACAGGAGGGCAATTTATATACGCTCCGCTACTTCTAGCTCTAGCTCTGCTAATGCGAGCAACAAAGCGCTCGACAAATACGCGAGCTCGCCCGGAAAGGGCAAATATTTGGTGGCGGTACGGTATCCCGCTGAAAACTTCAAATATCTTTGTTAATTGGCAACATTAACTCCCGGCAACCTCGGACGCAAAGTGCATTCGGCCGGTGGCGAAAGTTCCCCGCGCAATTTAATCCTTCCGGGCTGTGAGAGTGCCAAACTTCGCGAACGAATCCAATTTATACCCGTTCTAACTCAACCGAGACCGTAATGCCGAGAACAGGGCTACAGACAAATACAACGAACTTGTTCGCACGGGAATGACCAAATATTTGCTGGCCCTGTGGACACTGCGGTGGTCAAATGTCATTATTAATTAGTCACATTAACTTCGGGCCGGACTGCGTGCGAATTTAGAACTGGGGTAGCGTGTACGCGAATATGTAAGATGTAAGTACATTACACCAGTGCTAGCCAACTTCGTCGTAGCAGGTTATACGAGGAATTGAGTAAATATGGAAATGTGCTGGTGCGCAAAGTAGAAGGTCTTGGTTGCGTGTTAATCTGCCAAATGAACCTATCAGCTTCTGCTAACAGCACTAGTGGATGTTTTTCTAGTATTAAATTGGCGTAGACCATTATTTACACAACCTACATGTTAACTGTTTAAGAACATAGCGAGACTATCGAAGAAATGCTTAAGAACACGTCTTTCCACTCCAATTAAACATTCATCTAAATTAAAAACGCCAGATAAGAAACACGTAGAACACTAGGTAATGCTTTTACGATAATAACTCAGACAAATGCACTATTAAGAAAACCATTCTCTCAACCACGACACACTCTATACGGCACAGTTACATTTAAATACGAATGTAGCCCGGTCTTAAACAAGACATTTTCTCCCCGGTGTCCTCGTCCCTCCACGCTCGGCAGCTTTTTATAATTTTACAGCTTCGTCAAGGGTTCTGCGGACTGCTTGCCGACAGTCCGGCGCATCTTTTCTCCGTGACGGACATAAAAGAGAAAAGGATCGGTCGCGTAACGTGGCTGAAAATACGGCGGGGGAAATTCGGAGGAACCGCAGTGATGAGGCACATCCCCTGTCGACGAGGGCTCAAGGCAACACAAAGACCACGCCGTAATTTACTGTCCGTACTCGTCCTCCTTCGTTCGCAACGAAGCCTGGGCTCCGCCACTGCGCTTCCGTTGCCCCGACGACGTTTGCACGCCCTAAGCACGTTTCCCACGTCTACGGACGTTACGCAGGTTAACGTTCCCTTTTGTGCACTTTTTCCAGCGCTTCTTCGCCCAGCGACATCCCATAAATCCGGGGCAAAAATTATGAATAATCGGCAAACGCTGCCGACTTCTTATCCGTTGTCTGAAACTCGACGGTTAATTATGAAGGTTCTTCGGGTCTTCTCTATGCACGACGTAAGAAGGGACGGAAATTTATGAGTTATTGTTACCAGCTCGGTGGAGTTGTTGCTCGCGCGACTTACGTCAGCTCATTTCAATACTTGTATACCGATGCTATTGACGATCTTACGTGATCCTGAACGGTGATAGCTTTTATCGTCCACCCTCCTCATTTTCGCTCGCTTTCCATCACAATCGAAGAATGAGAACGTGCCCCCGCCGGCCTACCCGTGATTTATTATAATTTTGATTTCGACACTAGTTAGGCGCAGTCTGCCCGCGTATCGCAGCACTCCGCGAGACCGCCTTTCATAAATTCCCCTCAGTAATATCCTCTAATCTACTGAATTAATCTAAATGGAACTCTCTTCCTCCAGGTAACCCCTGGACGTACCTACCGGCCTGAACGGCGAGTTTTTTTGTTGTTTCCCCTCTCCCCAAAAGCTTTCGTTCGATTGCGTAATAAGCGCGCAACCGTAATCTCTGAACGACGTAAGGTTGATCGTCGTCGTCAACGGCCGTTTATTAGATATACTTGTTTGTTAAGGTGTATATTATAGATACAGCTTTCCCATTATTCAGTCTCTGAGGGGTCTCTTAATCCCGGAGTCCGAAATGTGCGCGTGTTCTCTCCCTCTCTCCCACTCACCCTTTGTCCCTCTCTCGTAACGGTATAAACTTTTACCAAGGCTTCCCCGGATCATCGGCGTGGATCAGTGACCGACCCGAAGCCACGACAACGACCCGTGAAATCACTGGCCGACGAAGCGTCGTCGGCGTCGCCGCGAACTGCCGTGTGCGAGGAAGATCGCAACACCGCGCGATACGTCACGCGTCTCGACGTCACACCTTCCCTCTCGGTCCCTGCACGCAGCCTCTCCACTCATTTTCGTCTCGTACTTGTCCGTCGCCGCCCGCCAAGGCCAAGTTTCGAATCGCGCGACCAATCGATCTTTACGCTGTTACTTAATTCGCCCGCGAAGGCGTATATACGTACACCGCGAATGGTGAGAGTGGTTCACGCGTTTTCGGCACGGTTGCCGTGTATTTTTCCGTTTCGTTCGCTGTGGCCATCGGACAATTTTGTCGGAGGTTATTTTCGGTTCTGTCGATTATTTCGGATACAATGGCAGAATCTATAATTCGGCACAATGACGGGTCGGTTTGAGGTTGTCAATGTTCGGGTGTCGATTAGCACGCCCGGGGAGAACGCGCATTGAAATAGGATCGGTTAAACGACAGGAGGAAGACTTGGTCGGGCAGCAATAACTATCTAAATTGACATTGCGGAATGGCCGATAAATGAAAGGGGATTAAGGTCGCTTCGGTGCGGCCGTGTTCGAGTTCCATCCGAAACGAGCATAAATAGGAAGAGATTCGGTTGAAATAGACGCAGATGGGTTTCTGATTGAGAGATAGCAGTGATATACACTTATAGTCTAAAGCCGTATGAGGTATCGAATATTGTACCGTTATAGGGTGTCTATATCAATATTGCGTCGAGCGACGGATCTTGCTGCAGCGTCGATACCTTATTTTCTCCCGCGAGCTCAGCAAATCCCTCGAATCGGCATTTTCGCGCGTTATCGACTCTTAAATCGTCCTGAAAGAGGGCAGCGATACGACGACTCATCGACCAGCCTCGTGCCGTCGCTCGCAAACGCTCTCTCCTGGAGCTATCTCGCAGCGGCGCGTCTTTTTCACGAGAAACGACACTCCGGAGAAAGGTTGAGGGCGTGAAAAATGCACGACACACGCGATGCAGCTCGCACGCGAGTGCGTCCTGGTGGCCCTAAAAAGAGTACTCTGAATATTACATGCGCAGCGACGTAACGCGCCCACGCCTTCGTCAACGAGAAGGAATAATTTACGAGAGAAATCACGGGCATACATATGACTCTATATGACTCCGGGTTCCAGAGACGCGACTCCTTTGACAGCTTGAAGAGGGAATATTGAAGGGAGCGGCGAGGAAATGTATGCGTCCGACTGAAATTGTTGCTGACCCGCCAGAGCCGTATACACTTTGACTATACTATATAGACGCTCGTTCATACGTGTCGCGGTGTATAGGCGGGCCGAGCGAGGCAGAGACTTTCGGGCTGCGATGCGCGGGGGAAAGCGATGTAGGAGGACCTCGTCATCATTATGCACAGTATATCAGCGTCACGCGTGTATCGTGTATCATTACTTGTCCCGCGTTAGGAATCTGCATATAGTGGGAGTAACGTTCGCCTCTCGCCGCTGGAAAAAGGTCTCACTCTTCCACCGATCCACCCACATCGCGCTCGATGCCGTTCAACTTCGGACAAAGTGAATTTCTCGCATCAGACGAGTGACGCGTCGTCTTTTCACTATTACAACGACGCTAACGGTACAGCTCATAAGGCATAGATAGCCATCGCGGCGACAATCGAGCTATTCCCCGCAGATAACGTCTTAATTGCACCCCGCGCGTCGGTCACGTACGACGTACGTAAACGGAAAACGGTAAACCGGAAAGTTCGGCGTCGGCGACCGGTGACCGTGATGGCGGCGGACGTGTTAAATAAGGCATTCGGCGCGTCGTGCTACTCTCGGTATCTCCCATTGTTTCGCCGGAGCTTCGAAAGAGTGTCTCTCCGCAATGCTCTCTCTCGTCTCTCGCCGTGTCTGCCTTTCTTTTTTTTAAAACGCCACGACGACGACCCCGACGACTCCTTCAGCCGTCACGGCGACTCTTTTGTGTGATCGCGACGAACGATGCGCGGCTCGCGCGCACGCCTACGACGAACAAACGTCAGTCGCGAGGAACGAGGGTTGCGCTAGAGAAGAAAGGAGAGAACGTGCGTTGGCACAACGGATGACTCTCCAACCCTCATCCCCAACCCGGGCCGATGACACGGAAACGACAGAAAGCGGGAGCGTACGCCTCAAACTTAGAGATGTTCGATTCCGATTGGATGCTTCAAGAAATCGATTCTTTTCCGCTTTTGCAGCGTTTATTATTTCTTGAACTTGGACTCGATTCTTTCAAGAGAATGAAACATCCCCACCTTCAAACCCTGTGTATGCCGTCGTGTATCGCGGAACCTCTGCTCGCGTGCATGGGAATAGGATGTGGAAAGGAAGGGAAGAACTGCTGGTGGAAACGAAAGCGGTGAAGGGTCGGTACCCGATGCATTGGCCGTGACAGATCGAACGGAGGCAATGGGTCGAGCCGATCGAACGGATTAATAATCACACACGCGCGCCCCGTGCAAGCTTAAAGCGTATCGATTCCGACGATAAAACCAGCGAACGAGCGCTGAGTGTCTCACGGAGCACTGATCAACTCGATTTCTCCAGCTACGTTTACGAGTATCGCGGTACCGCGGACGGCCTCGGTGAAATATGAATTTAGCGGCGAATTCAATTAAAATATTGCAGCGCTAAAAGTGCCGGCGGGCGTGAGCGGGAAGGTTACATCTGTTCGGCTGACTATTCAATTACGCGCATTGATCGAGTTTACGCTTAATAACGAATGCAGCACTCCGAACGCTATCGGCGCGAGGCGAGGGCTTGATCGAGCCGGCACGTCGCGTCGTCTGCCGATACGACCCCTTAATTAAATAAGCGATCAATGGACGCCCTCTCGACGAAGCGTCAAGTCAATAGCGAAAGATTAAAAAACGTTCACGCGCCGTACAGGAGAACGGGGGCAGAAACGGATCAAAGCGACAAGGCCACGACTTTATATTGGAGCCATGAAAGTTAATTATGCGTCCTGATTGAGCCGCGCATATAACCCGTCGGCCCGTGACAACGTTATTACAAGTTCGACGCGCTCCGTTCGGCTGCACTTCTCTGCGTGCCGGCATAGGGAATAACGTTCCGGACGTTCATTTAACCGTGACGTTCCGTCGAACGCCTTTTGATAGGCGCAGTCCGTTAATGAAACTATCGACTTTCCACGACGAGCGGCACGTATCGATGTTACGAGCGACGACCGCAGACAAAGCTCCGTTCCAGGGACGGCGGAAAAGTTCATCTAGGGCTTCGTTGCGCTCTGCGTCTCATTATGCGCGGTGCTAAAACGTTGGTGGAATAGAAAGACGCGCTCCGAAAAGCGTTGTAACTAGACAGCAAGCCTCGTATATATATATATATATGTATGTATGTATGTATGTATGTATAATGCATAGGTCGGATAGCGTCTGCTATATTTGCAAAAGACCGTCATCTTTGCGCGTTCAACCGTCCCATTCTCTATACTCTTCCTTTTTATAATCTGCCTTATATTTATGCTGACTCTGCAAAAACGGTCTGCCCCGCGCAGACTTTATATTACGCGATTATGTACAAGAACAAATCGAGTATATCGTACGTGATGCGCATATTATCACATAATAATCGGGCGTTTCGTATACGCCTCCATCACCGGTCGCGAGTACATATTCAACAGCCTTGATCAGCCGTCCTCAATGATCTTTCACATTGCGACGATCATTTTCCAATCTCCGATTCAACCGTTCGGCATTATCGACGCGAGATTCTTTTTCAAGAACGCACTCAAACGCGCCTCTCGCTCAACCGTTACATGGTTAAACAAATAAAAACGGTTGAATAACGGTGCGAAATAACGGACGATACTGCGCGTCTGCAAATAGCGTTTATGTAAGGCGCGTATAAGATATAAATTATATAACTTATGCTGGTGCAGTCGTGTGTGCACTGGGGACCGAGATCGGAGAAAGAGGAACTGAACGCACGGTAGGCACACATACATAGTCGTCGGTAGAGAGAGAGACTGACACCATTGAAGTCTGATTGTGAACGACCGACGTGCAGAGAGCGCGTCGCGAATGTGCGCGCACGCTCTATTATGCAGTTTAGGCACGGATCGTCATTTTTCTTTTCCGCGCGAATAACGAGCGACGTTTCTGGCCGAGTCCGCCGACGAAATCTGGCACGGGGCTGCCGGGGGGCGAAAAGTGGCACAAGGATCGCCACTGGACATTGTCTTTCGAGGATCGCCCGTCTAGTTTTGCGACAATGAGAGCAGAAGCGCCGAGAGGAACGAAGACGTAACGACTTCATCGCGGGCCTACCCGAAGTGAGCGCGCGATATTGAACGCCCGCGAGGCTATTTGCTCGTGAAACGCGGCCGTCGTCGGCTAACAGGTAAGCATCAGTATGCCACCTTCCGAACAGTCCCTTTTGTGCCTCACAAAATTGGACCTGGAATGACTCACGGCGAGAGGTGCATCAATTTTCGTTCCTCTTCCGCGGGCGTTATCTAAATGTTGCTGCGGGAGAGGATTAACATCCGAGGAGACTGTGTCTGCGAGACGATCGGGAACGGCATGAAATTGTTGGGACGACGATAACGACCGCGGTTCGATTCCGTGAAATAGGTAACGCTCGCCAAAGGCTTCGTTTTCTGGTATTAACGTCGTATAAGGAGTCGAGGGTCGTTTCGACTGGCTTGTTATCAGCTTCGAATACCGTAGTCGGCGGAGTCTACTTGTCTACCTGATGAGCGTCGTTTACTACCATTCGTTCGGTTCATCGGTGTTAGTATATCGAGTTAGGAGTTCCGAGACCGAGCGTCGTTTGCATATACTTTATCGCGGAACTTTGCGAATTTCAAACAACGGCGTCAAAGATCAATCGCATATTTTCCTCTTTTCGGCGCGTGGAAATAGAAAACAGTTGAGACGAGGCAGGAGGACGAAGGCGGAGAAAAAGACGGAAGACGATGGAGGGTGTTGTCAATTAAGAGGTAACAAATGTGGAGAGCAGTAATACGTGAGACGTGTCCGTGAAATCTCACCAGCTATGAAGTGATACGAAGGAACGTTGATATTCGAATTTAGCAGCGATACGTAGTTTTACAGATGAACCGGTTTCTATACCAGATTATCATACGTCAACTTCCGTTTGTTACCGCGCGGCAAAACGTACAAAATAAGTAACGGGAAACTCGTTTTGCCAGGTCCGCGACGCTTGTACGTTTTTCGCGGAATGTAATGTACGAAACCATGAGCCAGTTGTACGGCTCCTAGGTCGTTCACGTGTGATGCATTTCATATCGCGTGTTTGCACGTTTCAGAGAGAGTAGCGTGCACGAATCGAAGCAAAACGACGCAGGCTGGCATGCGACTCGAAGCTTTGCTCCCTCCAATCGCGTCTCCCGCCGAGATGCCTGTGCATTATTAAACAACGCAACCTACATCGGACTGGCGTCGAGGGCGAAAAACTCAACGCGCACGTATAATACAAGAGAAATTCGTTTATCACGTGGAACAATGTGAGCCACGATGTGCCGTACATAAACCGCAACAAAGCGGCGCGCCGACACGAGATTGCTCTCATGACAAAATGTTTCAAATACCCCTACGGCGACTATAACTTATTTTCGTCATTACGTTAGATCGATATCGTCCGCGGCCATAACTAGATCGCGACAAAAGCTCATATCACTGAATTCATACCCGCGACATAAAATATCAGATCTGCCAGAAAACAATGGTGCGACGTTTTCGCCGCGTCGATACGTTAAATGGAACAACGTTTGCAGTCGCATTGGGTTAGGCCAATGTACCGTTTCATCGGCACCGATCGCTAATGCGTCCAATCTACCCGACTGATTCGCTCTCATTGCGTTTTTCAATTCGCACCGCCACCCTCCCAGCTTCCTCGTTCGCACTCGTCCCGACGTCGCCCGCATTATATTGTCCAATCGCACCCGATCGACCGCATGATGCGCGAAATAATTAGCGTCGTTGCGAAATTTACTTTAATTAACCCCGGCAACGAGACGATATACCGACTGCGCGACCTCCGCGTGCCACGCAGTACGGACAGAGCAGCTGCACGATCGGCGAGCACAAAATCCGCTTATTAGCGATAATAATTACCCGTTCGTCGACCGTGCGCCGGCGATACCGACATATTTCACGAATGATTCAAGAGGCATATCCCGCGTCTTGAGGATGCACAGCGCGCCGACGCTGCTGATCTCGTCGCATTCGGAATTCGTTCTGTCGTTCCACCGTGAGATCCGGCGTCGCTTGGCGAGGGAAAGAAAAAAGAATGACGAAAAGGGAATTACGAGCGATGCTGGAATTTGCAGCCGCTCGCGGCCGTGGCTCGAAGTGATAAAAAGAGGCGATAAGGCGCCAATGAAAATTCATATCGCGCGCTGTATTTAGTATCGCGCGCACGCTGGCGCGCGAGAGAGCCGTGTTATGTTACGGAAGGAGCCAGGCGGTCGGAATCTGGTGCGATGCTTCGAGTCGAGCTTACAATTAGTTCGTTGCCACGGAGTGACCGCCGCGGGTTGGAATAATTATGGAAATGCAAATCGGAGTACGGAGACAATAAGAGTGAGGCAGGTAAGAGCGACGAGTGCGCAGGGGGTGGGACAAGTTTTATGATGAGATGCACCATAAAAACTTGCCCGTTTTCGCACTTTGCGAGTGCACGTGTGCTTGCGTAGAGCGGCCGATGAAATTCGAGGAAAGTAACGTTTGCGAGCTCTTTCCGAGCGGGGAAGTATTTGCATTGAAATTTTCAGATGCGGTCGATCGGAAACAACGTGAATGGTACGGGGCGAATTTTCCTTTGGAAGCAAGACCCAAGGCAGGTAAAGGACATGGGAATTTTCTCAGGACAGCGTCGTGACACGCGGCACATGGCCCTTGAGTATGTCACGGGTGCACTGTACTGAAGGAATTTTCTAAGAGCGAGGTATCTCACGAATGCTCTTAAAGGGTCGCTTTCCTTACGTCCGATTTTGACAATCTCCAGATACCTACCCGCCGTGAACAATAGTTCCTCTGTGTTGGAAGTGCGTCCTGAAACTTTCCGCGCGACGAACATTATCATGTGAAACAACCTCACCCGCCGATATCGGTTGACAAATGTTGAATGTGCTGTAACACATTTACACGACATGTTTTCCCAGCTGATACCCATCCATCCACCTATACTCCCATATTTCGTTTTACTTCACCTAAGCGAGGACCTATGATGACAACCCTTTAACGAAACAAGTAATCGTGCCCGACCATATTTGACATTAATGACGTATGTTGCAACAACGCCCAATTAGCAATCGCACTGAATACGTCGAAAAATTCTGCGCGAACGATCCGAAAATTGTATCGATATTCTATCGGTCGATCGAGCGTCATAAAGACTGCATACCGCGTTAGGTGCCGATGTAAAGAGCGTTCGTCGCTTTATGAATCGTAAAAGTTGAAATTGCGACGTGACCCCGCTGGAAAGGCATCGCCGTGTTTAACGTGTTCCGCCGAACGCGATACTCGCGGGCGAAGAACCGTAACGAGATCGCGAGTTTTTACGGCCCATCGTATTATTGGAATCGATAGCGATGCACAATGAAATGCGAAACTGTTCCGGTCCGGCAGCTTCTAATAACTAGTCGGGGCCCGATCGACAAGCGCGCGAATCTACCGTTATTCTTAACTTTCATGCGCCGGAAATGAATGGGTAAGAGTCAACATTGACGTGCCTGAGAAATAACGCTGCCAGCGTTGCCCGAGTATCGACATTGTAATTCATCAAACATCTTCTACCTGCCTTGGCCGCTCACAAACAATGGCACGGGGGTGCATAAAATATTACAGGTACTCGAAGACCAATTTTTCATCGAAAACACCCATAGAAGCATGTACTTCGAATTCTGTATATTTAATCGAAAATCTAATTTTCGATTGTCCCGCAAATCCATTCCTGTATCGAACGTCTGCTATCGAGACATACGCAACTTTGTTATATTTTGGTATCGCCATTGTTCGCACTGTCCTGATTTCCCTTCTTATTACACGTTCTCTCTACAATCTACACGGCACGATTGACACCAATTTACAGTGACTACGGAAAATATTATAATGCTCGAAACCGTTTCCATCGGATTCATATGCAATCCGACATGTATGCGAACGAGTCGACGTATCTGACAGGCGGACTAGAAACCGACTATCTACGAAAGACAATGACAAACAGCCGTCTACGGGCACGCACGGAGGGAAGGTGGATACAGCAAAATGCCGAGAAATAAAACACCCGAATAGCCGCGCGGAAAAGAATTCGCAAGTATCGACGGATTTATCGTTTTCATTCGCGTGCACGTCCTGCAATAATTACTATCGGCGATGTCACGTTGAATGTTGAAACCACACACCGGGGCGCTTGCCACACACGAAACTACAAATGTGTTCGTGTGAGCATGGAACGGGAGGGGGGGACATATATGGCATAAATAGAGTATAGAGCAAAGGCAGACTTCATTGGCAGAGAGTCTCGTTCATGTTCATATGTCGCCTCTGTGGCGTCGATTTTGAAAAAGTTCACCGCCCGAGGTATGTCAACGACGCAGCCCCTGCATACCGGCACACGTCGGGAGAACGTAAGAGCCGAGCGTGTTCGTGCCGTATCGGCTGATTGAAATTATCTACCAGCAATTGAGCGGCCCGCAGGAAATGTCGATTATACAATAAATTTTCACAAAGCGGCGCAGAGCATGGCGCGGATAGATAACGGGCGTGTCGGGTTATTGTGCGAACGTAGATCGCGCGTTTTTTTAACAATATAACGCAGAAAGCCGTTTGGATGCCTACGTGACAACGATTACGAAACGCTGCGTTCTTTAGACGCCGTAAATTTAAGCACGCGCAGTGCAGTAAAATTGACGCCGTTCTATGGCGTTGGAGATCTACGTATGTACATACGTTAATCACTTTGTTTGCAATCTATATTCTGGGAGTTCTCATTGGTAATAATAGTATCTTGAATAATTGACATTTGTAATTTCCGGCAATTCGCTATCGAGTGCGAGTGTGCAAAGCACGATCTGCGTTGAATGCGTAACATATATAAATATGGATTCAAATGCGGATATATATAAGTTCGCGAACGGAAGATGATAGGATGTTAAATTAATCGCAGTAAGTTTTTATAATTCGATCGTATTGGAGTAGTCTTGAAGCAGTTTTTAAGTATAATTTATTTCCTGCAAAAATAGTCAATCTCGATCAAAAGTTAAATGATCAGAGTTTCGTGCGCGAAGTTGAACGATTATATGTAATTTGTGCAATGTGACTAGATCCGAAGTTGCTCGATTTGTCCTGACGCTTCTGGCACTCCGGGTGCTACAGCGCGTAAAATATTATCGTTCCATATGATTCCCGACTGAGTCACGACTTGCCGAAGTGATAACTGGAAGTCATATGGAAACAAGTTTGTTCAGTTAGTAATGTGACATAAAGAAAATTAACGCGCACACGTGTACGCATAAAAACACAGTCATCCGTTCGTACCTTCCTATCCGCACACATTTTCGTTTCCGCGCTATTCGGACAGAACGTACTTCGCTCTACCGCGACCTAACAATAAGCTATACACGAACATCAATTTCGTCCCGGCAAACTAGAAATTCTGTAGTAACCCACTTTTAATCCGCCAAAATTCCCGCGTCCTTTTCCGCGCAGATCCGCGGTTCCCACATCGACTCGCGATGTTGGTCCGTAAACGACGCGACGCTTTTATTTCGAAAACACGAGGATAACGCGTCGATATTTATGGGATTGGCTCGATACAAGAGGAGCACGTCTTGTGATATTTTTTTCTCGTTTCCTTCAACCGCCTCGCTGACACCGATTGGCTTTTAATAGAATGGTTTCGTCACCGGACTGCAGAATATTTATTCGGAGATGAAACCTTTAGACGTGCGAAGTCCACGAACGTCCCTGATACGATTCTCGCTAACCGGGCTCGCCTCGCCTCTGACTTCTCCGACTCGTGTTAAGCAACACAAAAAGCGATTAGTGACGCGAGAATCGGCGGAGTGGTAAACTTTTCCCAAGCGCACAACCGGTCGCGTAAGCAGAATCCGTCTACCTGCCGTGGCGCGCGCCTGCTTCGTGTTTCGCTGATGAATACGAACGACGACGGCCGTCCGAAAGACGACCCCGACGAAATCGGATGCGCGAAAATTAGTTAACACTATATCGTTTCCGACGCAATCCGCCACTACGCGATAGCCAGCTATTCCTTCCGGCCGCCTTTAAAGAAAGAAACAAAAAACGGCTGTACAATTCAAAACGAACGCGTCCGCGGCCGTTTCCAGGCCCTCGCTCCGACGTTCGATAATGTTCGCGACCGCGTTTCGCCGCGGCCGGCAAATGCCGCGGAATAACTGGATTTAAATCTACCGCGATGCTCATACCTCCCTCGGTTGCTTTTTCTTTTTTTTTTTTTTTGGATTTGTTCCCCACGCGCCGCGCGGGCGGCTGTCCGATTCTTTTTTGTTCCCGACGACAATATTTGCATTTGACGCGTCCAGGGTGCGGATGCGCGAGGTTAACGGCGTTTTCATTCGACCAGCAATAACGAACGGCAAACGAACGAGCCGAGCGGACGAGCGCGTCTCTCCCTGGGCAAGTCGTGTCCGTTCTACGCGCGTGTCGGTGAGCTCGTAACGAGTGCACGCGTGTGTCGTTCAAGGCACGCACCTGAGCGTGAAGCGAGGGAGCCACATTAATGCGGAGGCGAGAGGCTTCCACCTGCGCCGCGCAGCTATATATGTGCGTCGAAATGTTTCCATGCTACTCAGAAAAATGCCTGCTGCGGACGGAGTCCACGCGTTCGACCGCTGCACTCATGCAGGCCGTCACTTTCGACCGGCCAGTATCCGACGAGAATGTCGAGGATGCCGCATATATGCGATATCGGTTGCTTTGGTTCGTGTCGGACTAGGAACCGCACGCGCGCCTTCGAATTCCACGGAAGAGTTCCGTTAGCACGAAAAAGGCGGTGTTGAAGAGAATTTTTCACGGACGAAAGGCGCGTATAATTACGCGGTTCTTCTAAAAGGCGCGCGGGGGAAAGAACTGTTAAAATGTAAATGACGCGCTTGTCAGCGATGAGATTAACATCTGGACGAACGGAAATCATAGAAATTGAGATGAGCGAGGTGTCTCGTTTGAATACAGCGCTAACGAGAGTGCGTGATCGAGTACGCTCTATGTCGGGCGCGGTTGAACGGAGCGTTTTCTGAAAATTTAACCGCCGTCTCTCATTGGCCAATGTATACAGTGGTAACAATTAAAGTTGAACCGGAATCGATACTAACCGCGGTTCACCTATCCGATCGACAATGAGCATAGCGCGCGTCGATACACGTTGTCCTCTCTCTTTCTCGGACGCACGCCCCTATAAAGGATTAATTGCGTCCAATCGCACGGCGATCCTCAATTCATCCCCATAGTCGTACAGGCCCCCGCGTAACGAGGCTCGCGCGGAATTCTCGTACCGCATCGTCTCTGCTCGGACCATATTTGTCCCGCTTTCAATCTTACGCGACTAACGATCTCGCGCGAATCAATGTGTCACGCGGACGAAAATGTCGACATCACGCCGATCGACACGTATTTATCCGATCGAAGTAAACCGTCCTGCGGTCAGAAATCTCACGTTTCTCACCAATTTTGCATCTTGCCAACAGAGCATGGAGAAGAGGCGAAAAAATGTTTAGGCGTACGAAAAATCGTATCTGGGTACAGGTATGTGTATACTTGTCCTATATATGCTTTCGAAGCAGGAATGTGTTTCGGTGCTGGCGAACGACCGGGTGTAGCCGATAGAGAAAATAATGCTATCGTGCTTAATCGTACGAATACCGAATCGTCCGCCAGGCAGAACGCGGGAGGAAGTCCTTTCGGCACGACGGCGGGAAATGTGTTCCGTGGACACGCACATAACAGTATCCACTGGTAGCGGGAGGAAGACGGTTTTGTCGGCGTGCACGGAACTTAAACTCGGCGAACTGTCTCGCCCACGCTCACTTGTCATAAATATTGATCTGTATTATATCCTCTCAACATATTTACTTGTATCATTATTTTTCTTTCTATCCGTCTTTATATTTCGAATATCCTTGCGTCAAATTTTCGATTTTAACAATTGGGTTTTAGAGACTGATATCGATAATAAATGCATCAATGAATTCGGGTCGGTGCAGGATGTTGCCAATGGATTTGCGGTACGCCCGGACCAGCCGTCGCCATTGTTGCGGACGACAATTTTACAGACCGTCAATTTCGACGGACGGTTGAACGGAAACGTTCCGAACGAACTTCGCAAAGCGTCGTTGTTACGAAATTAACGGTTCAATTTCGTGGAGATCGATTTTCGCGTAACTAATCGTCGCGCGGCTTGATTAAGCGCGTCAGAAAATGCAGACTGCTTTGTGTTGCCTTAATTTTAATGATTGCAGCGTGCAGGTTTAATATAAATAATACTTAAAAAACATACCTAGTCTGTATAACCTTTAGTCTACACGTTTAGCATGATATAAGTGATTCATTCATAACCAAGTTCGAAGATATTCGCTTCTGTGCCGAAAATCAACCAATTGCATTTCGATTGCGCTTGAAATATATAAGATGATGATAAATCTAACCTCTAACGTCGATGCCAGTAGCAGGACGTATCAATTCGATGTTATTTCGCGAACAAAGATTCTTAGCCAACGTCTTACATTACCGCAGTAAGTCCTTGCCAAGTTTGTTGCGCCGAACGGGACAAGGATCATGGACGATGCTGTATCAAGAAAGCAGTACGATACGAAGCTAAAGGAGAGGCGTATAACAGTACCCCCAGGTAGCCGAGAGAATCAGGTGTGCGGAACGGTTCGGTGGGCCCGACGGCCCACCTGTCACAAATTCGAAACGACCGACTCGTCGTTCCACGATGACTCAGTTCAACGCTCGCTTTACATATAAACCTCGCAACTACTGAATCCTCATTCACCTCAACGCGATGCGGCATACTCGCCACCCACACAAACAATTTTTCGCAAAGTTTTCCTGCAGGTGTACACCGTTTCAAAAATTGGCGCGCAATTACGAGCGATCAAACAATTCGGAATTGCAGCGCTGTTCACGGCTACGTCGATTCAAAATGCAGCACGCGCCTCGCGCGCCCGCAACTACACTCGAATCCCGAATGCACATTATTCTGACGTTTCGGGAGAAACTGCGGTCCAAGCACGCGGACAGACGCGCAAAGGCCATCTATGCTATGATCCAACGAAAGCGAGGATGCCGCGGCTGCCATGCACCGAGAGGCAACATACAACAAACGTATACAAGCGCGCGCACACACATGCAGCGTAGCATCCGAACGACGCAGGATGGCGAACGCCAACAAGGCCCGAAGGGGCCTTACTACTCACCTGCCACGATGTATCGCGCCCGCATTTTCAACGTCCGCAGGCTGGCCAAGGTACGAGCGAGGCAGACGAACTCGAGAGCACCGACGCGACGGCGGGCCAGTCGACCGAACGAACGCAGGACCTCGTGCAGCCGTGATTTCTTCCACGGAGTTCAGCTGCACGGTGATTTTGGGCTTGCACACTCACCCACACACTCACACACACACACACACTCGCCCTAGCGCGCCCGCGCTCCGTCTCTCACTCGCGCGGCATGCTCGTTGCACACTCGCTACGTCAACGGCGAACACGACCGCCGATCGCGCTATAATACCGACGCAGAGTTGACGGACGAAAAAAGGGGAGAGGCGGTACGGACAGTACGGGCGCGCACGCACAACAGCACCTACGAGAGTGCACACCGTTCGCCTCTTTCGTACACAGTGCCTTCGTCCACCCGCGCGAACCGCGCGTGACAGCCGTTCTTTGACAAACACACACAGGCGCCGAACGAACGAGACTGCGGCTCCGCTGGAGAACGCCGCTTAGCATCGCTGGTTCCCTTTCTACCCCCCTACCGCGCGCCCCCTCTCCAGGAGACGCGACACGCCGCGCGCACCCCTCGTTCCCGCTGCTACGACTTGTACTTGCTTCACTCCCTCACGTCCGCCCCCTCTTCCTTTCGAGTCCGTCGCGTCTCACGTGCTGGCCAGCGGGCCGCGCGAGTTCCTTCTCCCGTGAAATGATACCTGTGTCTGAACTCTGAACGGATACGGCCCTGTACGCGAGCGGGGCACCGAGCCGAATGGCTCTTTCGTCGTCTCTCGTGGTGCAATGGTCTTCGAGAGAGGCGAGGCGGGAAATTTTGGGAAGACGGTGCGCGTCTGACGCGTCCAGCGGCGGTCGGATCTGGGTGACGCCGACCAGGGACGGCCTGGTGAGATATGAGGGGGCCCGGATACCGACATGCTTAATTTTCAGGAACAAATGTACTCGGAGCATGTTAGGGGAAGAAGTGGTCCATTTTTTTAGTTGGTCTTTTTGCGATACTACTTACGTAATAATGTTTTTAGGTAATGGGTTGTTTGGATAGCTAAGTTAAGAGCACACTCGTTACCTGTTGCCTGCAAAATATATTTTTCTGTGTTTATGAGCGTTCGTGATTCCGATCGTTCTTCGGACGTTGTACGTCTTCGTACTGAATGGAACATCTGGTCTTGCTTTCTTTCATTTTCATAACTTACTACTGCAATGTGAAGCTTGACGCTTTTGGAGCGCGAGTTCAAGTTGAACGAGACGTGACGCGCGCGCTTTGGCGTGGGGTAACCAAAGTTGACCAAAGTCATGAGATTCGGAAGAAACGGGCAGAGTGTGGGCTGCATGGAGTAAGACACGACAAGAGTGACAAAAAAAGAGGAATGCCGTCAAGATTATGTTCTGGAAGTTACAGATGCTTAATGCCGGCTAAACGTTCGGAACTCCATATGATTGTTGGTTTTTCCATGATACATTTGTAAGATGTAAATTAAAACAGACCTAGTCCATACTTACAATCAGTGCCGTAGGATCAACCTGGAATGGAATATTGAGACATTAAATGATATGTTCTAGCACGAATATCTAAGTATGAATATTTGCATTGAAATTAAGGTTAACCTAATTTTTTAATAAAAAAACAACCTCTGCCGTGACAATGCCATTTTTTGTCCAGGCATTGCCGTGACCAGGATTCGAACCTGGGTTACTACGGCCACAACGTAGGGTCCTAACCACTAGACGATCACGGCTATCAGAGGACTTGTTAATGTCGTGATTACATATAATTTTCGCGGCTAGCACAATTGCTTTTCGTTTTATTAAAATGCTTTAATGATTAATTCCGAAAGTAAACTGCATTTCAAAGTGATATAAAGTATCGCGAAACGCTACATATGACCATCACCTTCCGCAGGAACATCTTCTGCTGGAAAAATTTACGACAGGTGCTGCCCTCAACCACGTAAAATTCGAAATCAACCGATACCGAACAAAAAAATGTCCAATTTCGACACCAACAAACATTATGAACACCACCGACGATATACTCGTAGGACGGAATTTGTAATCAGGCTTAAGCACAGTTTTGACCAAAGGTTACTCCTTAAAATCTACTTAAGATGGTATTTTGTATTAAGACCTCACTATGAATACTGTCCTTGACGATTCCCAGCCTCCATGCAACCTATCGGTCCCATAAGTATATAGGTATGGGAGCGCATGGACATTATGGACACCACCGTCGGTAGCTGTAAAACTGAAATAAATAAACAAATAAAAAAATCCACATATACTTTTGTGACACAAAAATATCAACAATCTCATAAACAAGCTCGCTTGCGTCACTGCGGCCGAGGAAAGATCTGGTTATCAGATATTAAACTTTTATTAATTTCGAGTAAACTTTGATTTCGTAAACTCTAAAATCGTATTCGTAAACTGTTCGTATACAATAATAACTAAAAAATATGAAAATTTTCTGCTACCTGGTGACTGTATGCCCGCCGTAGGTAACTGCATTACTAGGTACTTTTTTACCGAACTGCTATTAAGTTTGGAAATAGTTCGTCCACGCTTTTGGCTGACCGTGCGCATATTCGTGTTAAGTTAGATTTTTTGTTTTACGTTGCCGTTATTTTGACGTACGGTGAAATATATGCAATGTAGTTCGGCCGGACAAGACTCGATTTCACGTATTCTACTTTACGACATTGCCCACCATCATAAGCTTATGCTTATGTCACATACGATATGTAAATGAGTACGTACCACCCAGAGTAACCAAAACAATTCCTTTGTGGAGTTTCTTTTTTAATAAACATGGTACAACCAACGTATTAGTAAAAGTACAGGTAAGATTATTATCACGTTTTCATCTTCTCGTATTTGTGTTATATTTTTCGTCTATGATATTTACAACTTCGATACGATTCTGGACTGTTGTAAATATTTCGCAAATGGCAATTCGCAATATTTACGAATGAACCCCGCGTAAAAGTGTTAAATGTCATAGAATTAACGCACGTTTAAAATTTAGCGTGTCTTGCGACGGGTGTCATGTATATAAAAACATTTATAATTTTAATAACCTCGTAGCAGAGCTTAACGATAAAGTATATTGTTGCGGAATATAAAGTTGAATACCAGGAACAACTAATATATGTACCTGGAATTGATATAATAATTAAGTAAATTCATGTCTATTTCCCCAGAGCTCCAAAATGAGTAGCGGTGCGCTTAATTTGCGAGCCGAGCAATATTTTTACAGCATTAATCCTTTGGCACAAAGGATCGGTCAAGACATAACTGCAACCAAAGAGGCTTACGAAGGACTATGGAACACGTTAAGCATCGCAGAAAAGAATCAAGCGATTAATGAGACTATAATTCAGCCAGAGGTAGCACTCAAGTATACATTGAAGAAGGTTGAATTATCTAAGGAGTTACCCGATTGGTATCCAAAACTGCGCATTCAAACTGGGATGAAATATGTAATTGACGAAACTGGACATGTGAGTACATTGATAATTACACTTTTCATAATTTTAGTATTAATTCAATGCTTGACTTTATAAGTTAGTAAATGAGTGTTGCAGGTACTTTAAATTACTATGTTTGTGTATTATTTTATAGCTGCTGCAGCAAAAAGATTTGCTTTATGTTGAAACTGTTTATCTTGGAATGAATCCTCTAGTGATCCAATAGATGTGTCGTTATGTTTTTACATTTGTGCAAGTGTGTGTTAGTTTTGCATGTTTAATTAAATCTTTGAACTAGATGATATTGTACAACACTTTAACTGTAATGTATTGTTCCCCTCCATAACTTTTACAGTAACGTTTTCATAAATGTATTTAAATTAATGTATAAATATAACTCATTCTGTTTTCCTCATTCTTACCTAAAAATACAGGTAGAACATCTATATATGGAAGAACATTCTGATTAAAATCAATTTGTTTGCAGACCTTAAAATGGAGAGATGAACACTCTGCGCCGTTTTCATTCATGACTCAGTCACAAATGAATTTGAATATAGCGGACGCCAATGAGGACTTTAACCCAAAGTCAATGCGAACCCATTTCGGGGATTCTCCGCACTTCTCGAG
The DNA here is from genome assembly GCA_963942575.1 of Priocnemis perturbator. Classification (NCBI taxonomy): domain Eukaryota; kingdom Metazoa; phylum Arthropoda; class Insecta; order Hymenoptera; family Pompilidae; genus Priocnemis; species Priocnemis perturbator. Next base: position 9,455,822 of record OZ012649.1, read on the forward strand.
TCCTATGAAAATGCAAAGAAACAATCCAAATTCGCTTAATGACAATTACGTGTCTTCGAATCAAGGAGGCCGTTATCAGTCAGACTGTTACGCCAGTAGCTTATTCGATGCGCAACAGTGTGGTAATTTGCTAAGTAATGATGTCGAAAGCGACCACTCCGAAAGTATATTCGCCAAATTAATCACTAAGACATCTTTGCTGAAATTGCAGAACAATTTGGAAGACGATTTGGAGAGTTTAGTTCGCGGACGGGATTCGGACACGGACAAAAGTCAGTCTAACACGTTAGTTGTCATGTCGCGCACAAAGTCTAGTGATATCAATGAATCTACTGCTCTTTTAGAAACACCTAGCTCTTACAGTAGCTTCCAATCTTCTTTATTGACTCATGACGATGAAGAAGAGAGAAGCATACCAAAGACTGGTTTCGAATTTCTTGATAATTGGTGAACGATTTGAGCAGGAAGTAAATGTCACCAATACGTATATTACAATGAATCCCAAATATCGTAAATTTATAATTGGAAACGTGTAATCTGTAGCTTTAAGTTCTTATAAACGCGTATTATTACTGATCAGACAGTCAAGATCATGAAGTAACGCATTAAGACTGAGTGGTCTGTCCACGAATATACATGACTGTAGATTTATTAATATTCCAGATAAACCATAGACATTTTTTATATACATTGACCAAAATAGTATAATAAACACAGCAATTTTTGTACAACTTTATGAATGATGTTCAGGTTTTATTATTTGAATTTTTCAAATGATCGGAGTGAATTACAACGTTTGAGCTTGTTAAAGGACACTTTTACTGCATCGAAATATTACTTCTGAATTCAATTTTTCTTGAACTCAGTAACTCACCTAATGACAGTTATATCTATATCGCGCGTACATACATATTTTCAATAATATTTTAATAAAGATTGCACATTTCACAAAAAATATATTTTCTTTCGTTTTTTGTAATACTCAGATCTTGACAAAACAGTACAGAAGCTTTACGAGTAGTGGCGTAAGTGCAGCGTTCAGAAAAAAATGGCAACATGTTACTAAGAAATTGATGTCGCATTTAATAATACAGTACAATTAGCTGGGTGTTTGTATGTGAAGTGTAATACGGATTATGTAATGATATGTAATGGGACACAAAATGTGTAATTTTTAAAGTACAAGTAAGATATGGTATTGCTCACATATAAGGCAAACTATAAGCCGCACATAATGATCTCATAACATTGTACATCTAAGATACGATATGTGTAATTGTAATCTAGTATAATGGAAGTATGCGTGTTTCATATCAGTAATATACTATGATTTTGCAAGTATACTATCTTTTTTACATGTATTTTTTATGCATATCAAAATATTTAATCAGCCACAATATTTAAGCGGTTCACCTGCACATATTAACAAATTTGTGATCTGCTATGTACACAAAACTTTTGTTATTCCGTTCACACGTATTTACACCCCTTTTTAAATACTAAATAACTGCATTCGGAAAATAGAATATCACGTAACTCTTTACATAATCTTCGGCTTGGAACAAGAGAAATATAGTACGCACTAGAAGAAATAACCGTCTACGGATCTGACGAATCAACATATTCATGTGTACCTTAACGCTTACAATGTAAATTTTTTGAAAATCCATAAACAGGTTGACTGTAAATTTCGCGATAAAGTTATTCTCGTTCTTGTCTCATACGTAAGATCGTCTTTGTTTCTGCCGAATATAATCATCTTCATGCAGGTTTGCGCAGGACATATTAGTAGTGTTGTTAAGTCGTCCAAAAATCGGACAGCCAAACTTGCAAAGAGAATGTCGGAATGTAATTAACATTGTACAATTGTTTCTTGACTAGACGCGGGCATATACCTTCCGCGGCTGGCGACTGAATGATGGTAACGTTTTTATCGCCGCTTCCGCTTTGCACAAGTTCCGAATTGTGATAGTAATCCAGTAAGTTCCTGTTTGTGTGTGAGAGAGAGCAGATCTTCTTCAAAGCAGTCGTTTTCATCAAGCTGGCCTCTGATTCACGTTTGAAGGGTGACATCAGTATCAGACGCCTCTTTGGCGATGGCTGAACTGTAAAGGATTACTTGAATTCATTGCTGGATGAAATATTTCATGAGGATCAAGTTTACTGTGTATCGTCTTACTGTAACGGATAGTACGTTCCTATCTCTAACATTTCTACGGAAGCTGTTGAATACTAAGCAGAATTCATGTATCAATAATTGTCAGAAAAATATAATATATAAAGGATAATTGCCAGACATAAGGAATAATGTGTTATTTTTAGGAAGCTAAGTGGAAAGTGCCTCACTATGGATACCATTCAAGTATCAATCATTATCAGGACAATTATAATACGATATGGAAGTATGGGGTTGATAGATTTCGTAGACAATATGCAATTTCATGTGACAAGAAATGGTTATTCATCCGTGGAAATTTCAATCCTCTTGGACCAGTTTCACAATCACCGGTATAATTAATATTCTAAAAGGTACAGTTTAGTTGGCGATACTTACCATTTTTATCAACCTTATCGCCTGATGCACCCTTAGATGCGTTTTTCGACCCTTGGATTACTTTCTGGGCGAGTGTAGTCAGGCTCTTCGACACGATTACCGGTCGTGTGCTTTTGTGGCACATAGTGCGACGAGCGACGTTTGTATTGGGTCTACTCTCCGGTTTTAGTAGTGTGATTTGTGGCTGCAGAAAGGTACCCCGCATTGAAGATGCTTGTGCGCAACATGAAAGCAAATTGGGAACATTACCGCACTCTTTTTTTATTTAGCATTTAATGACTAACGTTACATGTCGTAGCCGTGTCGGTAGCCGTGATTTTTTCGAAGCGAAAGACATACTACAATACGTCCCCGATTTACATTTATCCGCAGGATATATATATTGCTACGTAAATGCTAATACTCCTTTTGCAGTTACTATTGTTTCTACGTGAGCACCACGTATTGTAATGAATACAATTCATTTCCCAGTTAAAAAAGTTAAATAAAATCATATACAAAGTGTAAATATTAAATATAATGATATTAAGTACGCTAAACTAGGATAAAGAATAGATTGACTTACATAATTTTTAACTAACATGGATAGTCTCACAACGAGTTAACCGTACAAGTTGAACACTTACTAAATATGTATGTATATATACGTAAGGCATCGGCTTAAGTAGTAACGTGTCTGCGTTAATAAAACGATAAAAACCCTTTCGTTTCTTTGAAAATCTACAAATACTGCTCCGGACAACTTCGGCGACGCAAGCGTCTGCGGCTCTGTTTCAATGGAACGCGTTCGCAAATGGTTTCATAACACTGTTCTCGATTGATTACCTTCGGCGTCGCACTTGCTTCCCATCTTTCCCTGAATTTTCTTCGAAGGGCCGCATTGTCCAAGTCGCGGGCACCTCTCGCCGTCAAAGAAATTCTGAATTTCAACATGCCCAGGGTTATCATCGGTCTGCTTTTCGTTCGTCGTATCATGTTGTCGCGAGCTTTCCTTGGCATCTGGCACACTGCCGTGCGTTCTGTATTGCTCCACTGCCTGTTGCTCAAGTTCCTGACAGCAAAAGTATCGCTTAAGCCTTAAGGTAACGATGTGTTAGTATCATAAACTCAAGATTTCTACAAACCACTGCCTTTGCTCCAAGAGGTTTATTTGTTTATAAATATGCTAATTTCAATGTTTCAAATCATGGTACGCTCGAGTACGGAAATTATTTCAAAGTGTTTCCTGCAATCGTTTATTATCGAATACTTACTTGATATTTAAGAGCAATAGATTCCTCTGAAGTTCTATACTGTTCCATAGCTTGTTGCTCGAGCTCATCGTACCTTGAATAAGGTGACATGAAATTGAAATATCACACCTCCAATGACAACATACGTACACGCAGATTGATAAATGCAAATTAGTTGCCGAAAAGGAGACATTCTTCGATGTTAAATAAAACGATGAATATTAGTTCAACGCATACGCATTTTGTCGTTCATAGGCGAGATCGTGTACACTTGCGGGATTAAACGAATGGTCGGGCGAGCTATACCTTCTCTCGAAAACATTCTCAAGAATGACGTTGTGCGACGACGCATTCGTTAGGACATCTCTGTACAGTCGCCTTTTGGCGTGCCTGTCAGCGTTGTTCTCACTAACGGCCGGGTTCGTCAGATTTGTCGTCTTAACCACGATTCTGGTGCTCTCCCCAGTCTTCGCGTCGGCCAGCTTCCAAGAGCTGCCCAGCTTGTCCTGATCGCACTTCTCGAAACTTCGCATCTCCGAGATGAGCGCGTTGACTGCGATGAACTCTTTCGTTTTCTTCGTGCGACCCTTATCCAGCCACTGAAGCACGGACCCGTGCCCGGACTTGACGTTAGATTGCCTTCGTTCGAGAGCTAGGCTCGTGCTTTGGTGGTTCTTCGGCTGACTCCGACGAACCTTCATTGCATTGTTCGTCAGCAATATCAGATTATTGAAGTCAACGCCTTGGCTCTTTCGACGTTGAACGTCCTCGTGATAGAGTTCCATCGGACGCTGATAGACCGGGATTGGGATCGCATTTGCCTGACAATCGAGATGAAATTTATGAACTTCTCGTAAAATTTACTTCTTACGGGGTGGCATCGTGAAGCAAGGCTCAGACATTTTATAGAGACATTTCATGCTCATCTTTGTTTCAATATTTTCACATTTAACGGTCGAACGAAAATGAATTCTCGAAAACAGTTTTTCGTATGTCTTTGTGGACTACCTGTAAATGTCCCTGATTAATTGTAGATGTACGCGTAGGCTGAATCGACGTGCAGATAGGATGCGACGTTGAGGAGATAGGGAACTGAATGTCCGAAAACTGCGGTCCTCTTTGAATCCACTGGTGGGACGGATGAAAGGAGGTGCTTCTGTTCGAAGACGATAACAACGGTATCCCAGTATTCTGATAACAATACGGAATTGTTTGTAGGACAGTCGGACTAACGATGCGGAAGTGCTAGCTTCGAATCACGAGCATTTGCTTCGCGCAAGATTCTCCCTCGTAGGACAAAGAGCCATGAACAATGAGCCGGGTCTATTCGATTCGTGTATACTGTGAGTCTCAGAAATATCCGGACACTAAAATGTTTTATATTAAATGATAAATGCAATCATGTCGTTGTTTTTGGGTGGCAAAGATATTCGGACACTTGCCTTTATTGCATTGTTTAATTTAAATGAAATGTACACTATTTTCGAATTTTTGCGGTACGTTCTTGTTGACGTAATACTTGCCTCAACCGAAGCAACTTTTCATCACATGTCTATATAAGCGTCCGAATATGTTTGAGAAATATATATACTGGTGAAAAATTGCCTGTCTGGAATTTGACGAAAATTCGTTGCATTGATGTATCAGCTGTTACCTACTTATGACCTAATTGTGACCTAGACATTACATTCATGTAACAGCCCCTGGATCGCAGGTTTCGAGGGGACCGTGCATAGAAGACCCCATATACTAATATACTTACCTCAAACATGGTTCCCTCGTGTACCTTGTTATAAGGGAACAGCTCGTTTTGATAGTTCGTCTCATTCGACGACGGGAAGTATCGCACGGGATTGTTACCGTTCCGTTCTTTCCGGTGTTCGAACAAGGTGAGCGGTGCCTTTGGAAAGAATTCCGGCACTTCCGGACTCAAAGGGGGCGGCAAGTTCTTTCTCATAACGCCGTATGTTTCGGGATGCTCTTGGATCTGATGGTCGTTCTTTATGATCAGCGGATGGCAGTGCGATGAGTAGTAGAGCTCTTTCTGCCGCTCCATACAGTTCTGTGACGAATTTTGCTCAACTCGCGTTTGACGATTCGCAGCAGACTGCTGTTGCTGCACATTTCGTTGCTGGTAACACAGCTGGCAAGACCTGAGATTACGGTTCTTCGGTTGTTGCTGCTGTTGTTGAGCCTTGTCGTTGCTCCACAGTTCGCGCACCTGCGTGCTCGCGAGACGTGCGTACAGCTGCAACTCGGCCTGCGTCTCGATGGCATAGCGACGGGAGCTGTACTTCCGGCATCCATCCGTATCTGCATGTTTCTTCTCGATTTCTAAATATTTGTTTAACATTATTTTTTTTTTTTAATTCAATGCATATATTGTATGTTTTGGAAAACATGAAAATTGCCCTTTTGGCTGTACAGCGTTATTTTAGGCTACCGATAAGTTTTTACGAACAGTATTGTACATGAATCAGTGGCTCTTTGAAACAAAGCTGCGAAATAAGGCAAGTACCAACCGGGTTTAGCGTTTTCCCAAGTTAAGAAAGATTCGCACCGTTCCCCAGTCTGTTTCTTATTGTTAGTGTTAACATTACGTTCCCGTATGGGCTGTCCTGCTTGCAATGTGCTACTCCAATTGGACCTCTGACGTCGTTCGAACTCGTCCTGTGCTATCGTTTTATCTGCTTCCGTTTCCTTTATTGCTGAGCTTCGCAAATGTAATAATTGTCGTTATTTTATGCATATTACGCACACGGTACCGAAGAACGTTATCGTCGACTTTGAAAAGCCGAAAGGCTCGAAATGTATTATTTAAATTCTTCAATACCCTGCATAGGTACGGCTGGTATATATTTTGTTGTATTTTTCATATTATTTATACGTCTTTCGGATGCATACGTGGAATCGTTCGAAAGTTGAGACGACGGTGGTTTCTCGTTCGATCGTGTCGCACTTCGCAACGTTAACCTGGCGAAGTGTTCTTCGACATCGGCCAGCATCCAGGGCTCCGTGGCGTCGCCGATATAAAAGTTTGCCACTGTAGTTGTTCCGTTGTCGGGCTTATACATTCCCTCTCGTTCGTCATTGTACTCGTAGTTCCCGTACTTGGCCAAGCGCGAGTCGGGTATGACGTCGTGGACGCATTTTCGTCGATAATTGTCATGGTCCTTGTACTTCGCCGACAATTTGCAACACTGCCGAGGAAATCGAAATATCTGTACTGATTTGTGCATCCCATTTGACTACGATACCGTTTCCGTAATAATCGATCGTTACATTATAAGCGTGTTATCGAGAGATGGTTCTTTATTATAAAAAAGCATGCTAAAACTTTCACGATGCTGAATTTCTTTTAAGATGCGTTAAACGAGTTTCTGTGGACTGTGAAGCATATATTTGTCTCCGACGAGAAGCGTTTCGATCTTTCTGGGCAATCCTTAAATGTACGGTCGTAAAGTCGATAAGTGTACCGCTGTCACTGTACGATAATCGCGGTTTGTAAAGGTTTCGAGTAGATAAAGAGTGATGTAGTAAAATTAAAAAAAAAATTACCAGTATATGAGGAACGGGGGCATACAAATTTCTACCTGAATCCACAAGGATCGGTTTAACTTTCGAAATGGCTCGTCTGTGTCAAACGTCCAGGCTTTATCGGCAATTAGACTTATGTTCGCATAAGCGCTGTTCAAAAGTTCGTCATCGTAGGACGGAAGTGAGGATATCATTATCCGAACATTATCACGATGGCAAAGTGTGGTGCAATAATCGAGCACAGCAACTTTTTGCCGCAAGACAGTTTTCTTTTGTGTTCCAATCACTTACGCTAGACTTTCTGCAAACGCGCAATGAACCGTAATTTTTGTCTAACTCCGTCCGGCTTGTGCGTAAAATGTGACTTTGACAACAGTCTCGAAATGATCGAAGAGTTGAACTGCATTCAGAGCTGACTCGATGCTAATGCCGTACGGTCGATACGGCAGACTCTAATATTTCTTCACCTGTGCACATCCTCATAAAGTGACATTCGATCTTCTCTTAAGCTTCCGTTCCTCATTTATAGTTTGTAGAGTCTGATGAAAATTCAACGCTCGTAGACTGTCACGAAAATGACGACTTGCGGAAGATTGTGGAAAGTGCGGAATAACATAAATATAAACTTAATTTTTACAAATTATATTTATTGCAAATATTATCGATGATATAAGTAACACACTCGTCGGCTTTCATTCACACATTCTTACCTTTTATACAGCATCGCAACGTACGATATATTTACAGTGGAGGTTTTATAATTTACAGTATTTAGACAATCATTGGACGGTACATTACGACAGTATTGCGCGATATGAAGAAATCAGTCTGATAGCTTTGATCGCATTTGCTTGCGAGATCGTATCGCAACAGCTATGTACAAGACCGCAAATGCTTTCTTTATGGATCGACAGTTTAAGCATTGCGTGTACATAAAGTCAGAAATTGTACATTGTTCTGAAAAAGCGCAAGGCACTTTTTAGAATCATGTCATTTGTATCGAATTTTTGTTAGTACATCTGTACATGTATATAAAATGATCGTATTTGACACAATGTAATCGGTCGGTCTATGATCGAATATTACTACTTGATGGCCGTTCAGAACCACTACACGGCATTTGCATGGGAACTTACTATAGTCGTAAATGCCTTTGCTGCAATGTAGCATACGTTTCTGTCTTTTTAACATTTTTAATCATTACTCTTTTCGATATCTTGAGAAAATAATTACTTCGCAAACGTATTTTATTAATACATATATTTATAATTGAATTTTGCATTGCATATCGCTAGGCCTATACTCTAATCTGTAAGTTCCAAGCCGTAAAGGGTTAAATGACTACAATCGTAGCGATCCAGTCAATGCACAATTTCTGATAGTCCCGCAAACAAGACAACAAAGGTTGTACACGACATTTGAAAATTGAGCCACATGTTTATAAGAGGACACAGACGACACTGATCTCAATATAAGCAAGGAAACACGATTGACAAATTGTCAAAGATAAAGTCGACTACAATTTAAGGGTAGCGTACTCCGGCCGACAAACTGGCTGCCAGAGACATTTTGATTCAATGAATAATCCATTTCATATATATATTTACATAAATTCACAAACGTTATCAGTCTTAAGCAGAAGTTGTGATCATTAAATCTAACGAAAACTTGTATCGCTCAGTTGCAACAGTATCTTTCTACTTTATGGCAAGACGATTAAAATTTCCATAGTCAAAGAAATGTTATACATACACTGAACGTAATTGGCCGATTTGGTGCGATTAGCTGGCTCAGTGAACTTTTTCTTACGACTTCCCATCGTTTCCGGCGACTGTTGGATTCAGAAATGACAAATTACAGCTCAACGCAGACGAATTTCATGTTCGCTCGCACACAGTCTACGGTGGTGTGGATTCAAAGTTGCCGCGACATCAAAAAATAAAACGTATTTATGTGCACATTTCTCTTTTTTAGAGGCACCATGGCTCGTGCCCCTAAAGAGTCTTACATCTTCAATCAAAACCATCTTCCCACTACGATCCTCCAACAATGGCATCACGATCCATCGAAATGCGAAACTTTCTACCCGAAGAATCGCGTTTCGAAGTGGTATCGGAAGCAGCTTCAGCGACCAGAATCCTTTCTCGTTATGCTGTTTGAGGAGTGACCCGCACTCAACATCCTCGCTTCTAGCGAGACAGCAATATCATCGAGTTCAATGTCTCCCGTGTACGACGTTAAACGTACTCCTCCGAGGGTTTGGGTATACTAGCTGGTAGTCTGAGCGTGCTCGGCACGCGGTTTGCACTGTCGGGCAATTCCGCAATATCGATGAACACTCCCACGAGGCTCTCGAAGTTGGGACCCCAATTGAGTAGGTAGTCCCAACTGAGGGCGGTGGTGGTGGTGGATGGCGATCCATTGTTAGCTGGCCTATAGAGTCCTCCCATGTGAGTGGACAGATCGTCGTCTGATGCGACGAGGGTACTGAGAGACCCACGAAACGAACTATCGAAGCCATCGTAGTTGACATTCGGCGGTAATGGTGGCTTGGTCGATGACTGGGTGGACTCGTTGGTTCGCTGCGCGACCTGTTCGTCGTCTTGCTTCGAGAACAGGTTGTCGGAACGCTTGTCACCGACCAGGGACCCGTTATCGTACTCGATCTCGGAACACGTGAAACTGTCGTTTCCACTCTCGTCGGTCGTCGACGAATTTCTTCGTTCCAGCCTTTCGACTGGCGGCGTATGGCGTCGGTGTAGATGAAGAGGACCGTGAGTCGGCGGCCCCCTTGCTTCACTCGATGAACTCACGGCGTCTAGCGTTGAGACGAGGCTTGACGTCCTCGGCCTCGAATTCAGTCTTTCAATCTCTTCGGCAGTCAGACCCATTGGGCCCGAGGATACGTTGTTCACGGAATTTTCGTTGTTCGATTGCGGCGCCTTCCGACTCGCCGTAGAACCTGCACATGAATACAAGGAGTTTTTTAAACAGAGATTTCATAACTTTGATAAACGAGCGCGTTGAGGCAAAGAAGTATATTAATAATAAATGACTCGTAGTAAGTCGGCTATACAAATGATTAAAGTTCAAGGTACTAACCAGACAGCTGGCTCATAATGGGCGAATTGAGACTTCTCTCGCTGTTGGAATTGAGGGCGTCTTTACCGACTCCACCCGATGAAGAGGTAGTGGCAAGAAGAGCGCTTTGCAGTGGCTTGCCACTGATGTCGTGTAACGTTAAGATTCTAGGCTGTTGAGCTGACAGCTCACTGCTGGGAGATAATCTTGCCAGTGGGGTGCTCTGAAGCAGCTTGGGCGTTGGTCCGGGCGGCTGACTGACGTTAGGGGGTGGCATAGCTCGAGATGGAAATGGTCCAGTGTGCCTGTGCTGCTGTCCCGTATGTTTATGATGATTGGCGTAGCTACCGATTGGAGGTGGCGTGGCTTTATATTTTCTCATACCGTCTCTATAACTCTTATAATGATATACAATGTCGATATCGCTGGGGGCGATGGAACTGGCATTCTCGAGATCGTAATGTTCGGGCATGTCAGGTTCTGGATTATGCTCATGCGAATGGAGCGAGGTCTGTGCCGGTGGAGGCAATGGCGGATGTTCGTCCCTTATCGGCGGCGACTTCGTCACTTCTCTCTCAATAATGTCCGGCCTCTGCGGTCGATGCTCACTTGCTGCGTTTATCTCCCGCTCCTTGTACTTCTTTGATATCAACTCCGGGCCCATGTGACTGACACCGCGCAGATCCGATGTGTCGGAGATGTAGGTGTTCTCGTGTCGCGCCATCATGTTATCAGTGCCAGTGCCGACAAGAGGATTGCCGGTCATGATCGCATTCGTATTCTTGTTTACGACCGATGGCGCTGACTTTTCTTTGTTCTGTCTTCTGAGGCGGAATACTATGAAGCTAACGAGGATGGCTATCAGGAGAATGACGAAGAAAACGATGACCAAGGTGATGCCGATACTCAAAGGATCTGCCGCGGTAGCCGCGCTGATGCCAATTGGTCCACGACAGCCGGTGCTGACCTTTCCGTGGAACAAGACATCTTTGAAGATAGAGCCCGAACCGTTGAACGGTTGGATCTCGGAGTTGATTGTGAAATTTGCCAGGCAGCCCTCGAAACTGCTTCTGCCGCTGTGGCCGTAGTAAAATTCATGGCTGGCCCCACCGACGGTCAGAACCGATAGATAGGGGTCGAGAAAATCGTGGACACCGACAGAATCGAGTTCGTCGCCTGTCAGAGTGCTGTCGACCAACAATTTGACACCTCGCGAGTACGCGTGGAGTGTTAGGTTGTGCCAGTGACCGTCCGCAAGCCCACCCTCTATGTTTGCAGTCATATTCACTGGTGATCCGAGAAGGGAGGTGTACGTCAATTGGCCATTCCGCAGCTGTAAAAATATCATTAGTGGTTTTTAATCAACTTTACATTTAAAAGTATAGAAGTGGAGACGTTGACCTATAATATATAATAGCATTGGATGTGTAAGCACTTACCTCTATAGATGTAAAATGTTTGTTAGTGGCTGCATATATTAGAATTCCGTCAGGCTTCACAGTACGAAACATGAGACCAATTGTTTTCACCGGAGGTGGATTTGCCACGAAGAGATTGTTCTCCTCGTTCATAGCCCTTTTCACGCGATTCTTATACCACATCGTTGATCCTCCGTAGAGATACTCCAGTAATTGCATTCTTCTGTGTTTCTCCGAGATCTGTTCGTTTAAAACAGCATTAGAACATTTTTATATTGAATTGTCAGTAAGTTATGCACCCTCAAGTAATCAGCATTACGTATTGTATGATTATGTACCTTGAATTCTATGTATCCACCTTCGCTTAAAGTGATAGGTTCCAATGCACCGTGACAGTTGGGTGCCGTAATAGAACCACACTGGCATGTCACCTGATGCCATTTATCGTAGCATTTCTCTTCACCTCCACAAACGGAGCTCCGATCCTTTTCGTTCCTAATGCACGGGCTGACTTCAGATCTCACACAAGTCGGCTTTACACCTCGTGCTTTCAGCGGATTCGTCAAATTCAAGGCACGCCCGTTGATGGAAACGGAGTGAATGCAGCCAACGAAGTCGTCTGAATGCACTTGGCCCGGTCGTTCCAGCACCGGATCAGCGTTTTCCAAACCGCCCAGGAGAAGCGGGTTATTGTTGAAATTCAAAGTTCTGTGTACGAAAAATAATGTCGTTTATTAGATAGCGAATAAAACAGTCGACTGTGGACTTCTGTTGCGAGAAGCGCGACAGCTCGATAACTCTTCTCTTTCACTAGCGAACAGAGGATAAATTTGCCAGTTGGCGAGGCACTGCAGATTGGTCGAATATTGTTAATGTTTAGAAATAATCAGACACTTACCCAGTAGGACCCACGTCATCGGCGTAACAAGTTCCATCGCCGGGTCTGCAGTCATCGCAGATATCACCATGTTCCCTGCATCCAGACACACTTAAGGAGACTACCCGTCCATTTCGAGTTGCGGTGACTTTTCGCCACTTGCCGTCCGACACCACGTTCTCGGTTTTGATCGTGATCGACGTGATTGCACTTCGCGCGCCGCCGTATGAGAATACAACCCTGCCACCGATCAATTCCAGGACGACGAAGTCCGATCTTCCTCCAGTCTGCGGCGCGTAGTTGTACAGCAGAAGAGCGTCCGGTTTCGTGGTGGCGAACACGATCGTTATGTCGTTTGTGTTCGAGTCTAGTGCCGGAAAAGCCATGTACGACAGTTCGTCGAAACCGAACGTAGATCGCTCACAGTGTCTTCCGTAGCGGCCCTCGGGGCAGCTACAACGATATCTGTGTAGAAAGAGGGTGATTTTAAAAGTGACAAATCGTGTGATAATCACAGTTTGTAATTTGTGGCAGTATTTTTGTGCCATATTAAATTGGGAATCTGAAGAAACGAATGTGAAAGCTTGAATCTGATATAACGAGAAAAATACCCTGGTTTCTCTCCGACGCAGAGTCCTCCGTACAAGCATGGATTGGGTCTGCATGAGTCCGTAACCGCTTCGCAGTGATTTCCTCTGTACCCAGCCCGGCACAGACAGAAGAAGCTGAAGCTGTCGGGACTCTTTCTGCACGAACCGCCATTACGGCAAGGATTGCTTGCGCAGGCATCGCCTCTCTCCAGCTCACATAGTTTTCCCTCCCGATCGATCGGACAGGTGCATTGGAAATCGAATCCCAAACGGCGACATTGTCCTCCCTGGGCAATAAAGTATTTGAATGTTTACATCGTTAAAAGATCATCCGTTGTAAATGTTAAGCACGTTTTAAGTTGCAAAAATCAAAATTACACAGTTATTGAATAATTAAATATACAATTAGATTCACTGGGAGTTTACGTGTAGTGTTTTATTTTAAGAAGGTTTTAAATTTCCCGCGTTATCTCAATATCTCCGGTACGGTGGCGCCTCAAAAAAAAACGGAGAAACGCTCAAACTAATCATTGGACAGCAGTCGGTATTTTTTTTTGAAAATGCAGTTATCGACATTACCGACTGCTGTCCAATGATTAGTTTGAGCGTTTGTTCGTTTTCTTTTGAGGCGCCACCGTACCCAAGATAGTAGAGCGACGCGGGAAATTTAAATTGTTCTTTGAAAATTAACACGAAACTAGCTTTTTAGCTTTTTAGAGACCGATTTTTCCACAGCTGGTAAAAAACCCACCAGCAGACACGGATTTGGAGAACACGGATCCTGCCTTCTCTCGCACCGTTCACCAGTGAAACCGTCGTGACACTTGCAGATCATTTCATGCATCATCCTCGGCGATGTTAAAATCAGAGCCTGACTGTCGGTGATTTGCGCGTCATCGTAAATAGCCAGTCGATCGGTACAACTACCCCCATTTTCGCAGGGTATATGCTTGCAGGGTGAGTAGCCAATGGTAAACGACACACCGTCCAGCAATGATTGAATCTTGTCTCGATTGCGCATCAGCCATTCTGTGGTCTCGTATTTTGTACGATAGCCTGAAATTCGCATACAGAGCCGCATTAGATTATATACAAATTATTATTAATGGCCATCTTACTCGTATATTGACGTTTGGGAATCAAAGAGCTCAGAAACAAACGGGTATGATTATTGTTTCCACACCTTACAAATATCGTATGTGTGTACGCGAATTTATATTACAATTGTATATACATTGAGAAAAAGATTGTTTTAAGTGGGAAATACTTCGCTAGATTACCTTGGGGTGACTCAACGGCTAAATAAATATTCAGATCAGGACCGCTCTCGCCAATGCTGTAAATAGTCAGCGTGTCGCCTATGTCGATTTCTCCTTGCAAGAGATCCAACAGAGCGCGGTAATTTTGACCCAAAAAGTCTCGCGCTGTCAGTTTCGATATTTGTAAGGTCACACTGTTTTCGATCGTGGCATTTGTGAATGTGAGAAATTCCACGGTGACCTTGGATACCACATCTGGATGACGGCCATCGTTTCCAGATACACTCAATGAATATCCTACACCTGAAAATTTGTAAAAAATAACGTTAGTCGAAGGGTATATCGAATATGCGTATATATCGGTATTAAACTAATAATTAATAAAATGTATATCTAAAAGATAATCGGGGATGTGAGCATTTCAAATAGTTGAAAAAGTAATAATTACCTGGAGTGATCTTGCTGGTGTGCAACTCGCAAGCACGAGATATGGTGAGAACCCTGGAATTCGAGCCTTGAAGAATTTTGCATGAATATACCCCAGTAACGTCAGGGTCATTCGGATGAACGTCAGCAATTTTGCCTAGCGGAGTCTCCCCGTTGAAGGAATAGATAATGACGTGAACGGATCTTGACGTCGATGGACTATCGTTTTGATCCGTAACTACAACCGTTATAGTGTGCTCGCTCTTCATACGTGGAACGCCAGAATCTTCTACCTCGATCTGCAGACATATCGTTCACACTAAGAACTGATTCTAAAGCTCGACGCATCTAAGGCATGCACAAATACTACACCGAAACCAGACACCGGACTTTCATGTACCATTTCATTGTCATTAGTATAATTTCACGAACGAAGTATACGAACCACCAAATCCAGCTGTGGCATACTCTCTCTGTCCAGACTTCTCGTCGTTCTCAGTACTCCAGAATGCTTATCAAGCGTGACGACGTCGCTCTGCCGTCCGCCAACAAGCCTGTACGAAAACGGAGCACCGTTCGGCGGCAGATCAGGATCAGTGGCGCTCAGTGTCATGACGCTGGTGCCAGCTGGCTCGTTCTCGCTCACATAGCCGATAACTTCCGGCGGATCGAAACTCGGTCCGTTATCATTGACATCTAAAACGTCGATGTGAACGAGCGCCGTGCCAGTCTGAGGCGGAGAACCCGCGTCGATCGCGCCGATGGTTAAATCGTAGCTCGGTATTGTCTCCCGGTCAAGCTGCTTCGCAGTCTCGATGTCGCCCGTTTGCGGATCAACTTTGAAAGCCTGCCCGACGTTGCCGCCGATAATGGAGTACGAGAACTGATTGTTCTGCGGCCGTATGTCCTTGTCCACGGCTCGCACCGTGAGCACTCTCGTGCCATGCGCGGCGCCTTCCGAAATACTTGCGTCGTAGACCGTCTGAAGAAATTCCGGTGGATCGTTGCCGTCTTGTATCGAGACGATCACTTGAGCCTCGTCGGTGTCATTGCCGCGTATCCCGCCCCCGTTCTTCGCCATGACCGTGAGAATGACACGATTCTGTGTTTCGCGATCGAGGCGACGCGAGACACGGATCACGCCAGTCTCGGAGCCGATCGAGAAGCCACGGTCATTGGACGAGCCGATGAAGAGATAATAAACGCGACCGTCTTCCCCGGAGTCTTGATCGGTCGCTTGGACGAGGCCGACGGACGTGCCGACTTCGGCGGACTCCGAGACGTCCATGTGAAACACCGGTTGAATGAATTTTGGATAGAACTCGTTCACTCCCGTTATGTGCACGATGACCGTTGTGAAGCCGACCATTTGCGGGGAGGAGTCTGGATTCGCCGCAACGATGTCGAGCGTGTACTCGTTCGCCTCCTCATAATCGAAGTTGATGAGCGAACTGATTTCGCCAGTGTTCCCTTGAATGCGGAAATGCTCCTTGCCGGTGCCTCCTAGGATCTTGTATTGGACGATCGCGTACTTTGGTGAGTCTACGTCGCGAGCCGTCACCTGTTACGGAAAATATCAAATGTAAGGACTTATCACCTTTGTTGCTTTTGGAAACAATTCATGGGTATATTTTATGTCTTAGGCTTTTATGGCTTGTTCTGTACTGTATTACAGTCATGAGGATTCGTGTTACCTTGTAGACGAAACTGTTGGGCGGCGAGTTCTCTGGCAGAAAAGCTTCGTAAACACTCTGATTGAACGTTGGCGCGTTGTCATTGATGTCGGACACATTCACCGTCAATGTGGCGACTGCTTGTTTCGGCTCGAAGCCTAAATCCGTAGCAGTAATGTTCAATTTATATTCCTGAATGAGATCGTAATCCAGGGGCTCCAGTATCGTCACCGCGCCGGTAATGGAATGTACGAAGAACTCGTTCCTCTCATTACCAGCCGAAATCTGATAGCGGACCATGCCGTTCGGTCCACTGTCTCCGTCGATAGCGCTGACAGTTAAGATCGTCGTATTGACCGGCTCGTTCTCGGGTACTCGAACCTGATAGCTGACCGCCGCAAAAGTGGGCGCGTGTTGGTTCTCGCCAGAAACAACCAGGGTGACGGTCACCTCGTCGTTCTGCGGCGGTACTCCCCTGTCGGTGGCGCGAGCCTTCAAGAAGAACGTGGTGCCGGCTCCTATGCCTGCCAGACTCTTTCGCACGTAGATCCAGCCAGACTTTTCTTCGACAGCAAAGATGTCTGTGTCGTTGATATTCATGAGGGCGTAAGTGACCTCGGCATTGACGCCAAAGTCGGCGTCGTCCTTCGCCAACAACTGCATCACTCGCCTGCCGACGCCATAGTTCTCTGGCACTGGCGACAGGTAGGATCGTTGCTCAAACTTTGGCGCGTTGTTGTTCGCGTCGACGACGCTCACGTAGACGATCGTTCTCGAGGACATCGGCGGCTTGCCGTTGTCCGTCGCGACGACAGTGAGAGAGTACAGGTTTTCCGGTGACGACGGTCGATGAGTGTGCGTATAGCGCAACGTTCGCTTGCTGAATATGTCGCCGGTGGCGGGATCTACGGTGAACAGATCCGACGGCTGCAGCAGGCTGTACGAGATGACGGAGTTCGGACCTTGCTTATCGTGGTCGATCGCGGTCACTTGACCGACGTGAGCGTTCGGCTGCTGGAGCTCGGGAAAGTGAAAGTGGTAGGAGTCCTCGTCAAACTCCGGCGGATTGTCGTTCTGGTCTTGAATTGTAATCGTCAGAGCGGTCGCCGCTTTCCATGCTCCATCCGCTGCTTCTATCTGCAATCAGAATGTATATACATATATGCAATGGTGTACAAAAAGTACTGAAAGAAAATATGCATCATTTTTCTGTGTGATCGTACCTTCAGCAAATATTCATCCTGCTCTTCCCTGTCGAGGTGGCCGTTGACAGTGACATTTCCGCTTATCGCGTCGAGCGAAAATTTTCTCCCAGGATTGTCGGCAAAAATATACGTTACATTGGCATTCTGACCAATGTCCAGATCGCTGCTCGTTATCCGTATAACGAACGTACCGATCTCAGCGTTCTCCGTGACGTTCACGCTGAATAATCGTGTAAACTGCGGCGGGTTGTCGTTTTTGTCGAGCACGCTCACTAGTACAGTCGTCGTGCCTGTCAATCGTGGCTGACCTTGATCCCTGACCTCGACAATTAACTCGTAAGACGAAATCTGAGGGAACCAAATGAGTTTGACAAAAATTCGCCTTTAAATAGGATAATAATTTCGGGACGATCTCATGCTAAGCTGTACCTCCTCGCGATCCAGTTTAGAGTTTGTGCTAATTTCTCCCGTGTCGCTGTCGATGACAAACGTCTCGGAGAAGTCATCGACTAAGTCATAGGTCACCTGACCGTTTTCCGCTGAGTCTCGATCTTTCGCCGAAACTTTCGTCACGTATTGCGGTGGATATTCGTCTTCAGGAACAGATGCATTGTAGATCGATGCGTCCATCATCGGCGCATTGTCATTGGCGTCGGTGACGTTTATCAGAAGCTGTACTACACTGCGTAAAGGTGGTGTATCCGAATCACGCACCTCGATCCAGGCCTCGTAATGCGGAGCCGTTTCGTAATCAAAGCCGGACGCGACGAGAACCTGAAAATTGATATATTCTAACGTGGAACAACGTGCATAACTGCATTTGCTAGAAACTTTTTAATAAGAAATATATCTTCAAGAACAGCATCGGAATACTTAAAAAATTTTATTACGAGAATGCATAATATAATACCCAGTGAACAGAAAGAAGTCTAATTTATTGTCAATAACAATAATTATAGAATAACAACCTCTGCGAGCCAACTTTACTTTAATATGCACTCAAGCAATCCTCAATCACGTTGACCATACGTAACACACATATCCACGTTATTCAATCTCTAATTCAAGTTAACGCTTGCGCTCGCGCAGGTTTCCCGAACGAGCGCATAAACATGGCTCGTTAAAGTTACGAAGGCCGACGCTGTAGAGCGTCGCGTACCATCTCACATGCAGGCGACAATCGTAATTATGCATACGTGAAGCACGAAAAGTGATGGCGCCGCTCACCTCTCCGGTATGAGGATCGATCCTGAGAGCTTCGCCGACATTTCCACCTGCTATCCCATAGACAAGATTGCTGGCGGCGCCGTCCTTAGGCGTGGTTGCACTGAGTCTGGTGATGACTTTTCCCTCCGGCGCGTCCTCCGGCAGCGTGAATCTGGTGCTTATTGTCGAGCGGAAGCTGGGAAATAACTGTCGCTCCCAAAGATGTATCACCAAGTCGGCGGTCACGTATTGAGGCTCGGCGCCGCAGTCCGACGCCAGGATCTGCAGCTGGAACGTCATCTCGTCGTTCGACAATTCCTGCGTCGCCCGGATCACGCCGCTGTTCGAATCGATGGCGAACTTCTCCGCGTCTTTCCCTTGAAGACGATAGACGATCCGCGAATTGTCGCCGTCGTCGTCGTCGACCGCCTTGGCGCCGAAGACAAAGTCACCTTTCGAATGGAGAGAAATGTTTCAGTACCCTGTGCGTCTTGTTTCAAGGGTGCGAGATCTTTTCGATCGCAGCTGTGGTACGATGTCGTACACGTACTGCGCGCAGATGTGAGAGACTTGAGATCAGGTAAACGGAGTATTAGTTGTTTTAGTGCAAACGTATTTTCTTACTTTCACTCGTGTTTTTTTTTTATTTATGGAATGCTAGAAAACGCTCATACGTTGGGTGGGAATTTATTGTGACATGAGCATGCCTTACCGGGTTTAATGGCGCCTGGAACGTATGCCGTGTATCTCGGACTGGAAAAGCACGGCGCATTGTCGTTCACGTCCTTTACGAAGATCGTCAAATTAACCGCGGAAGCTTTCGGCTCGGTCGAACTGAAGTCCTGCGCGATCAAAGTCAGATGGTACACTGACACTTGTTCTCGATCAAGGGGCTCCGTTGTAAACACTTCGCCCGTGTCCGGATCTGCAGAGAATCGATCAGCCTTCTCGCCGAGTAAGCTGTACCTGTGTCGATAAAAGAATACGGTTACGATTCACAAGACTTAAAATAAAGCGAAACGGATATCCGCGAAAACCATTACAAACGTAAGAAATTAACTAATCACGACAAATCAAATCCTGAATACTCCAATACGTCAACGTAACAAAATCCTTCAAACGGCCCTACCCACAAATTATTAGTCCGTCACTCTGAATAAACCAAACGAATGAAAAACGTGGGTCGAGCGTACCAAAGAAACCTGTACATGAGCTACTACCCAGAGTATCAAGCAAGGCGTTCAGAAGAAATCGACACACCACTGTCGAAGCTCGATCAACGCCCTGCGCCCGCCGCGCACAGGCACTTACTACTTCCCACTTCGCAGTTCCCACGAGCGAACCTTACCGTATTTTCGCATTGAGGCCCTCGTCCCGATCGGTGGCGTGGGGCTTCGTGACCCAGGTGCCGGCCGGCAGATTCTCGGTCACCGTCGCCCGGTACTCCTGCCTCGCGAACTCCGGACTGTGATCGTTGACGTCGAGCACGACGATCTTGACGATGCCCGATCCGGTGAGCGGCGGCGAGCCTGCGGCAAAGGACGGCGAAGAATGTAAGCTTAAAAGTAACTTTTATCGTCACCGGTTCATTCGAAGATCCTCCTTCCCTCCTCCCCCACCACTCGCCACTCCCTCGTCCTAGCCCTCTATCTCGCCTGTCTCTCTGTCCTCTCCACCTCCTCTCCGCGCGTCTTCTTTATTATTATATGAAAACGTAACGCGGTCGTCTCGCGGGAGAGTAGTTGGGTCAGGCCGCCGTGATTATTCTGTTAAATTTATAGCCCCCGTTATGGTCCGTTTATAGCGGTTTAAATCGGTTCAAAGGGAACGTAACCGAGGCTATAATTTCGGCGGAGTATTATTGCAGAAACGTATTAACTTCGGGATACCGATTACCGGGAGGGCTGCTGTAAAGTTTAGAGAGAACATGCGGACGGATGCGTGCGTGCGGATCCGCGCGCCCAGCGACGTCCCATCATTCTAAGGCGACCGAGTGCAACGAGCACTACTTTGTACGATAAACGATGATTTTCAATATATCTTCGTGTAATCGCGCCCCGCGCATAATCGGTAGGTAATGTCTTCTTTTTATATTTTCGTCGCTGCTTGAGGTGTCGGAAGGTGGGGGCGGTGTTGAGTATTACTAACTTTGCGGTGATCGTTTTAATGAGATAAAGATTTCGTTCGGTATACATTTAATCAGATGGTACTTAGTAACAATGAGCGCCATAACTCAGTATTTTTAACGAATGTTTATTTCTTTCGCTGTTAAGCATTCAATTCTTGAGTAACGGAATACGAAACGGTAGTTAGTAAATGAACAAACTACGGTTGTTCCGTGCATTGTGAACTGACAATACGTAAAAGACGCCAACAAAGAGGCATTCGTATATAGGGTGTCGCGCACAACCGAGCGAGGGCTCTTTATATGTGGGGAAATAAACGAAAAAGAAAGTTTCGTTTATTATTTTCTGTTAACGTTGAAGCACGGCTTCTACGGTTTAAGCGACACGGTCAACTTTGTCAATCGACCCGTTCTAGTATTCAATTTGAACGTCGTCCAGAAGTTAAAAGACATGAATAACTGTCCCACGTAGCTTTCGTTGCAACGACTCGACATGATATTAAATTGCTTGCGTGAGAAACATCGGTGCATCAATGTTTCACGTCAGTATGTCATTCTCCGCGTGTAATTTGCTACTATCTTTGACAAGAATCCGTTTTCCGTTAAGAAGAAAGATTATAGGTCACGATAGAGCAACACAAAGCAATCGAGATGAGTTTTATACTGTCGACTAATTGCACTGCCTATACTGCGACTATTATTCTTCAGGATGCGATTTCTCTGGCTGCAGGAGATACTCGTTCCCTCCGTCTCCGTCTCTTTCTTTATAAACGCCCCTATGGCCTAGAGCCACGCGTCCAATGTACCGTTCAATCACGTAGACCAATGCAGGCCTTATAAGAACGTAAAAATTGTAACGCATTATGGGTATGTTTTACCATCGGTGGGACTTTCAAAAATAGAAAGTTTACGTGCGCCTCTGCATCGCATTATCATTCTTCGATAGCACTAGATTGGTGAAAGTTTGGTAATTTTAACAGATAATTCACGTCCCATTACAGCGAATGGTCCGATTCGAGTTGTTCGTAATTGATCGATGCACTGAAATACTTTTCGGCCGTTTCCGAAGCGTACATTTTCAACCACACAAAGATACTCGAATCAATACAATGAACCTATTTGTCGAAATCTCTTAAACGAAGATCGGAGGTCCTCAATGAGAGACTCGTACAACGATTCCTTTGTTTCCGGACTCTCAAACTAAAACCAGCACACCCATACCGACACAAAGGAATCACTATTGTATTTCATGTGTCATGCGGCGTGACGTACATGCCTGCAAGAGCAAAGGAAATTTAACGAATATTAAACACTCAATCGTTTTGACAACGTTTATCGATCGCACTTCCATCAGTACCGGCAGCGCAAATTAATATCGCCTACCTTGAAAATCGATAGAGAGAAGTGCAAGTATGCCGGCACACATACGTGCGCACACTCCTGCGGCGGGGCGCGCGGGCGCGCGAGAACGCGAGCACGCACACGCGCCCACGTGAGCCTGTGTGCCGTGACAGCGGTGTATGAATAAAGTAGAATATAATGTGCGAGCGCGGGCTGGAAAGATGCATGGTCGGCACGGAGAGGAATAAGGCCCCGAAATCTACGTCCGGCGAGAGAAGGTGGGAGACATAAGTGGGGAAGAAGGAAAAGAAAGAGAGAGAGGGAGAGAGGAGGGAGAAAGGAAAGCGAGGAGACGATGAGAAGAGAGGGAACGATCCAGTGCAACGCCAAAGCAGAGAGGAAGGCATTCGAGACCGATTATCATAATCGCGCGTCATAACTCTGCAGGCTTGTCTACCTCACCGGGCGACCGATTGGGCCATCGGGCCCCACGACGCTCCGAGGAGAGGGGCACGGGACACAGAGCGGACCGGAGGACGACCGGGAGGGGCAGGAGGACTACCGGCTTCGTAGGAAAGGAGAGAAAAAAGGGCGAGAAGGTAGGAACTGCCCACCGCTTAAAGAATCTCATCGAACAACCCACAAATTTATATCCAATTTGTATATTACCGCTCATTACTTAAACCCACGAGACAGTTCTGCCACGGTCACGTACGTCCGCACTGTCATTCCTCGCGTTTCCGACTGGCGGCGGGAAAAAGATCGTTACCGCGGACCGTCACTCCGGGGAAATGAAATTATCTTCTTCGAATCGTCGAGCTTTCGATCGGCGAAAATAAGGGTCGGACGACGCGGACGGACGCTGTTCGGTGCCGGCCGGTGCAAGAAGTTTGTTACTACTCAAACATGCGGTGAATGGTTCTATCATGTCGATTTGGTCAATGTGTGTACCTACCTCGGCAGGAAATGTTTGAAGGTTTAATCAAATTCCGATATAATGCTGCGTACAGTTACGACGAGAAGATATTAGGAACTTAATTAAAATTTCATACTGGTGGGTGTGGAAAAGGATTGAAGGTGCCAGTGATTTTGGATTTTGATTATCTCTTTGTATATCTGCAAATATAGCTAACCATAGTTTTTTTTCCAGACTAATCGAAAGCGAGCCGAGCGAGTGTTAATGACACGCGACCCTCGCGTGTGGAGTACGCGCACAAGTTACGAAAATATATAGTTTTGCGGCAGACGAAAGAGCCGAGATATTAATTTCTTCCTAAAGTGCGTTGTTTGCACGCGCGCATGTGTGTGTCCGGCGCGTCTTTTATTCACGTATAATTAAGTTCTTTGTTCACACTAATTCGCAACCGCTTTGCTCAGGCTGGATGGACCGGTCAGCGGGAAAAATACCCTCTCCCCTCCTATGAATGCCGACAGCCCTTTCAATGCCGGTCTTTATGCACGACACAAGGTACACGCCTATTTAGCAGCACATCCGACGAGTTTGTAAAGGTCGAACGAAACATATCGCAAAGTACACTCGCACAGATTTCTTTGTGCCTTCAAGTTCTCCGTTTGCATTTCGCATGAATATATTTCCTCCTTCCCACTTATATCTTAATCGTCCTTTGTTAAGCATCTGCCCTGCGAATTACTGCGCGCGAACATCGGCGATAAAAGGTGGTTCCCAGTGGTAGTTAAATCGTTCGAGGGATCGACGTGATTTATAAGTTGTCGCGATCTTATTTCCACAGAGTTTTACTATAAACGAGGGATGTTAGCTTGGAAGTGGGCCTCGTGATACTGCCAATTAGTAGTTACAACATTCGACACTGATAATCACTCATTCGTCAAACGTCTTGAACATTTTTGTTCGCGTGAGTAATTCTATTTTTAAAGAAATACTTTTTCTACCGCTACTTCGGGATCAACAAGATAGTTAGCATTTAATAAGGAAGTAATTGGCGTGTGCACTCACCAGTATCCATCGCAACCAGCGTGAGCGTGTATTCAGGTACCAGCTCTCTGTCCAATGGTCGAAGCAGAAGTATATCACCGGTACTCGCATTTATCCGAAACAAATCCGTATCGCCCTCCTTCAGGAAATATCTCACTTGATCGTTGTAAGGCGGTGTATCCGCATCGTAAGCTTTCACCTTAAACGAACACGTCCAATTTTATGCACCCCTTAATGAC
Source organism: Priocnemis perturbator (assembly GCA_963942575.1). NCBI lineage: Eukaryota > Metazoa > Arthropoda > Insecta > Hymenoptera > Pompilidae > Priocnemis > Priocnemis perturbator. Next base: position 9,480,539 of record OZ012649.1, read on the forward strand.
ACATTCCTCAGGCGAGCTATTGCATTTCACGCTACTTCCCGCGCAACGACGGAAACATCAAATTCTATCGTTCATCAAAACCCAATAAAGAGTGATCGGCGCAAGAATGAAATAGCTTATCGTCGCCGATACCGGTCAGATTTTGCATTTTTCTATTTCGCAATACCCTCATCGCGAACGTCAGCGGAGATTACCGAGACGATGACGTAACGAGGGCATTGTCGCAACGCGCCGACCGAAGTTGAACCCGCAAACGACGCTTTCCTCATCGCTCGCGCGCCATGAAAATTACCTACCTGAATTATAAATCCTCCGCCGGGCGGTACCATGTTTTCCATTACGTGCGCCAAATAAGGCGAGTCGAGGAAGACTGGCGCGTTGTCGTTGATGTCGAATACCGTGATGGTGACTTGTGCCGTGTCGCCGCGCGGCGTTTCGCCGACTTCCGCCGCGCAGTCCTCGCCCCAGATCGTCAGGTCGTACCTCGCTTTTCGCTCGAAATTCAGATTCTTCGCCACTCGGATGAGGCCGCTGTCCTCGGAGATGGTGAAGTCGCGATTGTCGTCGCCCATCGAGATGCTGTACCGCACTCGACCGTTCACGCCCTCGTCACGATCCATGGCAAATACCTGTCGTCAGATCGAACGTCATTCACAAGCGTGGAGTTCTGCGTGGAGAGTTTCGACTTTGGCATTTATTCGAGAGGAACATGGTTCTGTTGTTCGTTAGAGAGGAAAGAGTCCTACAAAGCATCTTCAACGAACGAATATAAATGTGGCTCGTAAAGAATTTCTAAAAATTCCTGCATTCGTGAAACACCTTATCGGAGGGCTAAAAATACTTAGAAGGGCACCAACCTGGCGTACACTCGCTCCGATGCTGGCGTTCTCCGCGACGGTGGCGGAATATTGGCGCGGATCGAAAATCGGCGAATTGTCGTTCTCGTCGAGCACCACGACGAGGACAGTGGTTACGGAGGATCGCGGCGGCTCCCCGCGATCCCTCGCGGTCACTTCGAGGGTGTAATTGGATCGTTGCTCCCTATCGAGGCGTCCCGATACGCGCAGCAGACCGTCAACCGGGCCCAACGTGAACGGATGCGTGTCGTCCTTCAACGAGTACTCCACGTAACCGTTACGTCCCTCGTCCTTGTCGATGGCCTTTATCGCCATCACCACGGTATTGCTCGGTGCGTTCTCGATAATCGATATCTTGGTGGGCGATATGAACTCCGGCGACATGTCGTTCACGTCGAACAGGACCACCGTCACCTGTCGGTTCGAGTTTGATCGTTTATGAAATTAAATCGTCGTTTGGATTGGGATGATGTCTTCAACGAGCGGTGGCTGATCATAGATTTCGAGACCTATTTTGTGATCGTTTATATCAAGGGTGTAAGCACGTAGTAAGAAGTACATAGTGCATGATACATATGTTGTATATCGATGTGCACAGATACGCGCGCCGTGCACGTTATGCGTCGTCTGCGGCAAAAAATGATGGGGTAATTGAAGGGTGTTAAAACAAGTAACTGACCTGAACGGTCGAGGACAAGGGACGGGCGGGTGGCAAAGGCCTGTCGCTGGCGCTCAGAATCAAATTGTAAAGCGGCTTGCGTTCCCTGTCGAGGGGCTTCCGGATGAAAAGGGTGCCATTGGGTGCGACCCCAAAGTCGCCGTCCTCGTCGCCGCTGGCGATCGAGTACACGACCTTCCCATTGTCGCCCGAATCGAGGTCCTGAGCAGTCACGGTGAGCACGGGCGTGCCGACGGTTGCATTTTCGACGACGTCCGCTGCGTGCGGACCTGCCTCGAAGACCGGTGCGTTGTCGTTCAGGTCGACGACGTTGCAATAGACTGTCACTGTCGACGACAGCGCCGGGACGCCACCGTCTGTCGCTTGAACGACTAGGATGTAATGCTGCACCTGAAAAATACGTTTTCGGCTGTTACAGATGTGCATCGCGGCACGTAGCGCAAAGCACCCGATCATCGGCACTGTAACATTTTGTACGTAAGAATAATAGAGGACGCAAAATTTGAACCGAATTCTCAATGTCATGCCAAATCGGTAGAAGGCATCTATGACTCATTCAGTGTCTAGCAGGGACTAATTTACCCTACATAACAAATGCAATTGAATTTGCACGCGACAAACCTTCCAAGTACTTCTCCCGATTTCACACCGACAGTTACGAGCAATTTTACTCGAACGCACGCGACCCACTGAATCCCAGCGGCGGCATTAGCTGCGCAATTTAGCGCATAATATGAAATCTCACGATAACAGTGGCATTACGGTCGTGATACTTCACTTCTACGGTACGCCGTCATTGCGCCTAACATATCCCTCCGCCACAACACACGCTTGTCTGACGTGCAAGAAGTAATGCAGTTTCGGCGAAATGCCGATTTCTTCCTTTCCAACGTATTTCGAGTCGCCGGCCGTCCGTGTACGCGTTTCACGGCCCCGTAATGACGTTCGCGTGTGTCTGGAAGGGTATTACGCTGATGAACGGTTCTATAAACAACCCTTAACGCCGCTTCATCTTTCGTTTCCCGGTTCTTACTTCTGTTACTTCTTTTTAACAATGCTGTGGGACGTGCACGCAGTCGGGCTAAGTGGATCTGCCGGTCGACGCAGAAAAACGTTTAGTTCGCGCTTGTGTAAACGCAACGTACAAATTGATTGCGAGCTGCATCGACGGTAACGGGACGCAATTTCGGGTGGCGATGGAAGTATTCAGCCGCGATATTGCGGGTCGTTTGAGTGTATTTTGTCGACCGGCTATGGCTATGTCTATGTTGTTTTCATATATAGCTTTTAATTTAATTCAGTCACTATGTTTCGATGGGCCCAGCGAAATAATTTCCTTCCGAGTTCCGTCGAGTTTCAGGACCGAATAAATCGAGCGTGCAGGATGATGATGCGTTTCGCTGCTCGGACACCCTGTATAGGATCGAACGTCTAGACCCAGAAAGTAAAAAAGATCCCGATGATCCCCTACCTATGAGCGTGCGTCGAACAGTAAGTATGGCTTGTCTCCGAAATGTAGCACCGGACTGTCATTAAAAGCGTCTGTTCATCGATTTGTCTGACTGTTAGTGTTAAACCTTAAATTCTACCGTAGCGCTACGGCCGAAAGGTAATATAATAGGTGCGCGGCTTGGGCTTGAATGTAGAGGCGTGTTTATGGTTATAATCGTGCTGCCTCGGGCGGATATGGTGTTTTACCGTATGTGCGTGGACCATCTCTCAACTATGTTCCGAGTCATCCGTCCGCGCAAACTTCATTTTTTCATGCTGCCCGACGTACGACGGATCGTATCGCAAGAAGCATCACATGCCGCCTTCACGTGCGCGTACATAGGCACATCGGATTACTTCATACCTTGTCCGATAGACGGGATATAATATTTTACGAAATATATTGTATCGCATTAGGCACAGTGTCATGGGACAGAGCTGGTCACATCTCGTACGAGGCACGTATTGAAGTGCTCAAGACTCGTAGAAACAATTTAACACGAGCGTTTACATTACACGAGACGTATTAACATAAACTTGTCTGACGAAGCACCGTATTTGGTAGTGCGATCGGAATAAAAGGTGAGCTGGTTCAGTTGGCGATACTATGCGCCACTGATTCGATTTCATTCACGAAGAACGGATTGCGGAGGAACGAGTAACTGGCAGAATAGAATTTCATTCGGTGGCACTGACCTGCTCGTAATCGAGGCTGGCGGTAAGGGTAAAGACACCGGTGCTGGGGTTTAAGGAGAACACATCGTTGGCCCAATCGGATATTAAGACGTAACTCAGTTGACTGTTCGGTCCTTCGGCGTCTGCGTCCGTGGCGACGACCTGACCCACGCGACTACCCCTCGGCACATTTTCCGGCACGTCGAAGGAGTATGCGGTTGTCTGGAATGTCGGCGCGTTGTCGTTCGTGTCCGTTACCTGAAACATTAATAGAAAATGCACATTTCATATCGAAGTAAAATTACCGCACACTTCCAATTTCCGTACCAATATAGTACTATCAAGGAAAACGTCTTCTATTAATAGTACAAGACGTTTTTGATCATTTTTCGACGGTTTTTTTCATTCAATTGTGAACAGTCCTTTAGGGCCGCTTTATTGCACTGCTCGAGTGACTGTAAACGATATCAATATGTTACTATGCTAATCGTCCGCGATCGACAGTCTACCGAGCCCCTCTGACAGAGGAACCATATGGATAGCATTGACGTGAAAAATCGACACTGTCGGCAGTGCGCGAGCTTGTTAATGACCGTGCCACGGTAAAAGCTGCGGGTCCTCGGGGCGAGTCACAAATGTGCGCATTAGCGCGCGCCGTGTAGCCGATATTTTTGTTTAATCTTACGCAATAACGTCTTCATGAATTTTCACCCGGTTCAACAGTCTCCCGACGCGACGCGCGACAGCGGGAAACGAATCTCTCGGCGAGGAGGAGGCGAACGGCGGTCATCCACTTATCGGAATTACCGGGGGCGAAAAAATGAACGTTCATGATTTTTATAGATTTCCGCCAGGCATCGGCGACGGGGCAGGACGACACGCTTGTATCTCGGAGGCGGTATAAGAGAGTAAGCGAAGGTGGGCACGGTTTGATTAAGGAGGGCTCGGGGACGTTTGCAAAAAGTGACTCGGTGTGTCTCGAGACCAAGAATACTTCCAGATAAAAACGGATGAGGGACGAAGACAGCGAGTAGCAGCGAAGGGATAACGGAGGGGGGACGAGGAAGGGATGGACGAGAGAAGAAGAAGCAGGGAGAGAGAGAGAGAGAAATGGACAAACAGACGGACAGAGAGTGAGGATTTGCAACACAGGGTTGGAGAAAGAGATCGAACAGTGCGCTCGGATGGGTGCGGTAAGGGAGGTAGAGAGCAAAGTATGAGGAAGAACGGCGAAGGGATGAGGGGGGAAAAGGAAAAGAAGAAAGAAGGAGAGAACGAAGGCGGGAGGACACAAGGGGCCAGAAGAGGCAGATTCCGCAAGTGTCGGCGGGGCAGACCTCTTTCAACAAGGGTCCGTAAGAGTCGAGCTATGATCGGGTCTGACATTCCTCTTGCCATTAAGAGACTCCGATAGAATAGCGGAGCGGACTTCGCTGGTGTGTTTGCACGGGGCCTTAAAAGAATTCCTGCCATTACACATCATAAGGATAATTTTTGCGATTGTCTCCGAACGGACCTGTGTGCCCTGACTCTACAATGCTCTCTCTCTCTCTCTCTCTCTCCCCCCCCCCCTTCGCTCTCCTCCTCTCTCAGTTACTCGTCTCACCACCTTCCTCATTTCTCTTTCTCCCTCCTTCTCTCTTTTTCCACTCTCCTCTGCCCACTCTCTTTCATCGGCTGGCCGGATCGTCGAGCTTCTCCCCTTCGTTAAACGACCGAGTCGGGTCCGCGTTTTTTATCGCCTGAATCGTTTCGGTCCGGAGCCAGCGTAATGAATTATAAGGCGGGTACATCGCGGTCCGCGCGATTCCGCAGCCCGTCCCGGCGGACAAAACGGCTTCTCTCCCTCGTACGCAAAAATAATTGTTAAGTAAATATCTGTGCGGTGACAAGCTCGTTCCGTTCGGATTTGTTGGTCACTACTGGTTCCCGAGTCGCTCATAGTCCTCGCCCCCGACCGCCTCTTTTTCCGCTTTCACCTTTATGCACGCCGCGCAGGTGGGGGAGCGTGCTTTGACAATGTTTTGCGTGGCCTCCAAACGGAATGCTAGATTTTGCGCTAGACCGTCGGATGCGGGTAATTTCGATTAGGCGACGGTCAGTTTGCTTATTAGGACGATTAAGTCGTCTCACGTCTCGTTTGTGTGGGCTCGTCCTTGCACGACGCGTCGAGATATGTTTCTTGCACCGCGATTCATTTCAGACTGAACGTTGGCGTAGGGTAGATATGTTACGAAGTGACGGATTTAAGATTGTAAACGGTAACGTTGTTGGCGATCGAGAAATTCGAATTTTAAAATTCGATTGCTCTTTCCTTTCTTCTTCTCGTCGACCTTTCTATACTTCTGTAAGTATGAGACGATTACGAGACTATGGCAGTTACTGATGGAAATGCTTGGTAATTGTACGTTGTTCAACGAAGGGAAAGTAATGATACGTTTCAATCTAATCTAATTCAATGGAATCATAAAAATGTTATGACAATAGATACTAATATTGCACCGTAATTACGAGCATAATGATTCGTTCGATAAAAAGTTTTAGCTCGTTAAGGAAGGAATTTACTGTAAACTGAGTTACGAATAGCTGTACACTGTGTTACACACTTAACACTCCGTATCAAGAGTTTTGTTCTCTTCAACATCACTCGAAGTACAGTTTCTTTTTTTTATTAACAGAATGCCCTTTGCCGCGAAATATGTTATAAATGATATTCAGTTGCACTAATTCAAATGTCACGGAATCATAAATGGGAATGTCAAAATTTCCTTTAGAAAAAGCTATTGCATCACATTCCATAGGAGACAATGGTAGCATTGTTATACCGTGCAACCATTTACGCGAGATATGGGATCCATTATAAAGTAATAAATTTCTACCGTTTATCTCTTTTATGGCTTGGGAAATTTATTTATTACCAGTTGTATAACCGTATAAATCCATAAACCGCGACTCCGGGGAATGGATAGAGACATTGAACATAATATATTATGTAATACATGCTCTGTTACATCTCTCTATATATACGCGTATCGACTGCATACATATACGTCACGACTGGTATTGAATTTTTCCCATCGTTACAGACACCGCAATATACGTGTACACCAGATACGATCGAAATTGCGACGAGTCGAAGAAAAGACCAGCTACATAAATATCCCTGCTTAATAAACGTGTCAAACGACAGATTTCGTCCCAACGAATTTCACTCGATCTCTACTAATCCCAATGTCTGTCCCCGATCAGCGACACGCTCCTCTTCTAGACCCTTCTCGGCCCCAATTTTTCTCTTCGCCGCTCAGACCGGCCCCGTCAAATTACTCAATCGGCCGAATTCGCGATGCGCAATCTGTAACGACCGAAGCGCCTTACCTGAACAGTCAGCGTGATATCGGTGTGTTGGAATCCATCATCGGCACGAACCTTCAGCACGTACTTTTCTCTGACTTCTCTGTCAAGCGCCTCCGCGAGTCTCAATTGGCCGGTGGTGGGGTGCAATTTAAATTGACTGTCGATTTCACCCTCGAAGTCGGACTTATCGGTCGACGATTCTCGCGGCACGAGTGTGTAGGTGAGCGTGCCGATGGTATCGGGGTCGTGTGCCTTGAGCACGGTGACGATCGTGTTGGGCGGTGCTTCCTCGGAAATTTTGAACCTCCACGGACCCGAGCCCCAGGTCGGCGCCACGTCGTTCTTGTCCAGCACCGTCACGCGAACCTGCAATTAAAAAGTGTCTTTTACAGCCTCGAACTTTCGAACCTTGTCGTGGCCGTAAATCGAACGGACGGATTTATGATTGACACGTCATAGAGCTCCTCACTCCATACTCTTCGCAACCCTCGGACGTCGATATGAACGGCTCTGCTCTGCGAGTGTCGATCGATCCGACGAATCAGGGATACTCGCTTTGTTCGCAAAGCTACTTTCCCATGCGGCGTGATTTATATTGCGGTTTCGAAAGTTCTAATCGCGCCAAAGCGAGGAATTTTCCCGGCGATTAAGTTTCTAATTGCGGCGGTTAAAGGATCGAAATAATCGACTGTACGGAAAACAATTAATGGCAGATCGAAGAAAGTTTCATTCCGCAGTAAAAGACGCATCATTTTGTACGTGATACGGTATAGTGAATTTGGCGAATGAGCTTGTGATTATGAATTTGAAAAGAGTTTGATAAAAGTCAAGTACGGTACAAAACGTTCGTGTTAATCGAAGTGAATGAATACAATTTGGAAGACACATTTGTCATTCTTTTTCACAGGTAGGGGTACATAATTCTATACAATCGACATATAAAAGTGTGTAGGTGCCTATGATGTCGCCCTCGTGGCATGCATGCGAAGAATCGTGAGAAAGTTGTTTTTCGATCGAGCTTACACATGTGTCATTTCATTAAAATCTCAGTCACGTAAAAGACGCTGAGGTTTATGTGACCACCAGAAGCCAGTATATCGAAACGCAAAGAGACGAATAATCGGGAAACACGTGCTGCGTGTAAAACGTCGTTCCACGTCTCCCAGAAATGTACGATTTATAATATATTTCCCATAGTATCGCACATACGGATGAGTAGCCCGATACCGTTTCTTACATTTGATTTGTAGTTTAAATGTTTTTAATTCCCTTCTTTAAAATCATTAAATTAATTGGTTATCGTCAATTACATTTGTATTCATCAGCCTGATACTTAATATGCGCTTATCACGTTGAGGCTTTCTTCCAAAAACCCGTTGTACCTTCGACGTATTCTTTTACTTCGTCCAATCAATATTCCACGATTTGTAAAAACGCCGTTTAATCGGCTTCGCAAAAAATCGAATGAGCCGTCGCAATCGATTGGCGATTCCGAAATCGTTCAAAACACACCTCTCGAAGCGAAACGAGTCACTGGAAAGATAAACATCACAGTATTGTGTGCTCAATGCTGTTCTCCGTATATTTCGCCGTGCCATTCTCAGGCTACATCCTTCTCCCATTCCGTCAGTTTCCTTCATTACAATCATAAAACGTCAAAGCTCGCGCTCGAAAGTTATGAAAGACTTCGCGATCCTCGTAAATTTCGTCCGGAATTCAATAAAGGCCAATAGTTCCCCTGCTCGCAAAAAAACTAATAGGATAAATTCGAGAGGCTGATCGGTAAATTTCGAAGGAGCGACGCGTCTCGCCGGAATATAAACATGCAAAATCAGAATTCGTCCCGACGTACCCTACACCTGACGCAAATTTATGCAAATCCACCGACGCGACGGCCAGAGGATTCAGTACGACTGGTAATTAGAAGAACGTAACTGTGCATGTCATTAACAGCGTCGCTTGCTATCGGCAGCCGATATCGCAGCCACGGCATCGGTGTTTGTCAGTAAGGTCCAGGCGCGATCAACAAGATAAGCGATTCATCGATTCGCGCGTCTTAATTGCGGCAAATATAACAATGCTCACGATGTCAAACAGTCGAATTTATTCCACTCACACCATCTTCCTCAATCATCATTGCATCGTTATCCCTGGGAACCATAATACCGGGTGTCCCATTGTCACCACTCGGCTCGATTCTCTCAAAACTTATTGATCACACAAAAAAATGTATCCATGAATAATTTCTTTGTGACACTCATAAAACATAATCCTAAATCTATAAGAAATTAACGTGCGCGACCGAGTGTCGTCTATAATCTTAAATCCTTCCATCATCGCAAGCGACACCCGCGTCATCTCAATCACATCGTCCACAAACAGAACTTTCTTCACGTTTCGCAATGCACACGCGTCTCCGCGTAAACATACACGTCGTCCCTGCGCACGCGAAGCAAAGTGCGCTGGGAACGGTATCTCGAGCAGCCTCGCATGTTGTGTACTGAATTTCATTGAACCGAAAGAAACTGTCGGATTAACGCAACGGCGAAATTACCCGGATGGCCGTCGTCATTGTCATGAGAGGGAAGAAACAAAACGGCGGGCAACGGGTAACAATAACCAGACAAATCAGTCCGGTCATATAGCTGTCTCGACTATATCGTCCCCTACCCCGCTCTTCTCGTCCACCTTTTTCTTTTCCATTCTCTCTCTCGTTCCTTCTCCTAAGTTTCTCCCTTCAGTTTCCCCCCTCCTCTCTCTCTCTCTCTCTCTCTCTCTCTCTCTCTTGCAGCGTGCATCGGCGTGCAGAGCGCGGTATATGGGCGGTAAGAAACGCCCGGAGAGCATTCGGAGTGCAAGGAAAGATGGTATCTGCGTCAGCGCGGTCGGGGATCAGCGGATCGGATCGAGTCGCTCAGCGGGGGTTTCTTTGGGTCATGCACGAAGTGAGTCCCATTCTTCTGCTCCCCTCCCACTCCTCCTCATCCTTTCCCCATCAGTAGGGCCCCTCTACGCTGCCGAAGCCAGTCTCCCTCCACTGTCTCTCTGCCGACTCTCTTTCTCTCTCCGTGAGTGAAAGAGAGAGAGAGAGAGAGAGAGAGAGAAAGAAAGTCGATACTCTCCGTACTCACCTCTTCCCCTGCTCCCTGCCTCTCGTTGTCCCTTTTACCGAACGGGGTCCGATGGGTTCTCTATGAGGGGTCGAACCACTGACATCGCTCGATTAATAACGTGTCTTCGTGGGGGCCCTCATAGGCCACGACGACAACGACGACGACGACGACGACCGGGACGCGGAGGACGAGGACGAGAAAGAGAAGAACTTTAAAGGGTACACTGTAATTCCGTATATATAACCCGCCTGGAGACAATAAGATATATATCTACGGTGCTTACGACTAATAGCTCCGTTTCTTCGTGCTGTCATGTCGCGGAACGGGACCCTCGGAATGAGGGGAAGAAAGATATGTGGAAATGTCTGATCGGATTCCGTTCCCAATGGACGGTCCCCCGACGGAATATGATTAAGTTTGATGAGCGCGCCGGTGTACCAAGCACAATCTTGTAATTCGAAATTCTTTGCCGCTCGAATATTGCGTTTCACGGTATTTCGGTACGCTAGGTATACGGTTTTGGAGGCAATGAGAGAGAGAGAGAGATGGAGAGCGGTGTAGAGACCATTGAACACTTTGAATCTGTGGAGAATGTTCCGTATTTTCAACGAAAGAAGTTATTAGACAAATACTAATTTCGTGAGAATTCTTTTCGGTCCTAGGAATTTGTTCGACTGTGAATAAGGACGAAGTACAATTAGGATTAAGTTACGTTGCTCCTATTGTTAGCACGAATCAGCAATGAATACATTGAATGGAATTAATTTACATGAGTGCGCTCGAATTCCAAAGAAAACGAGAAAACGCTAGTCGGAGTAATCGTGAACAACAAAATGTTTGGGATGACCGAAACTTTTGGAAACATTCCAGATTTCCTGTATCTTCGGGAGGGTGCACACGGTATAAGAAACTTTTACTAAAATACCAGACTTCCTGTATCCTCAGTCTGCATTGTTTGACGTTGAATAGGTTTCGAACAGTTGGCCAGTTGCTGGGTCACCTTTTCTTCCCCCGAGAGACGTGAATCTATTGTAGATCTCACCGAATCTCGAAAGAATGCGCCTGTTTCGAAGGTCACCGCTTACGCATGATACCGCGTTAACTCTCGAATCGATCACAGGCAATTAATCACTAGTTTGTCACACGTGAAAATGTCGAAATAGACTTGTATTTTAGCGGGAAGCATCAAGATTTTAATTGAAATACACCAGAAATTGCTGGCTACCACGTGAAACATTTAAGAAAAATGGTTAAAAACGACGACGCCTTGGCATTCTTTCGTAGCACGAACTAATAAGGACGTTCGATTGGTGATAAAGGCATACAAGAGCCGAGTGAGCGGGAATGGAAAAAGTTTTACTGTCGCTCCGCGAACGGCGAAAAAGAACGAGCGGCGCGAGTTCGTCGTAAAATAATACATACATACATTTCGTGGCAGCGTAAAGCATGGTAATGAGTATTCTTTATACACGAATACGACGTCTAGACGGCAATTTCTCTCGCGCAATCGCTTATAATCAGTTACAGGCCGAGTTTAGCTCCCGACTATGTATCTTTATTACGAGCGATTGTTACTTAGCATATGTGCGGTTTTGCATACATCTCAGCACCTCACCGACTCTCTCCTTCTCCGTCCCACTCTCTCCTCCGCCCTACCTCTCTTTCTCGTATAATGTGGCACGTTTAGGCACACACGCAAGTATGGTCCCTCATGTATACGAATGAATCTGTGCCTCGGACGCGTAACAGTCACGAGATGCAGATACCTACCTTCTCTCTCAAACGGAATTCTACGATGAGCGTGTAACTGTTTGGTCGCGAGATATATCGAGTTACTGGTACGATTAGGCCGCAATCCGCGAACGCACATTTATGCCACGTGAACGAACATATGCGCCAGTACAAAGGAAAGTGGTCTGACTCGAACTAAAAATTCTGACAAAATCAAATTTTTCCCTCGACGTCCTCAACATACTCTCAACGACCTTCGCGCAGTATCTCGTTCAAAATTCTCAGCGCATTCGTTCCCACTCTCTCCTCCCACCGATCCCACACGCGCATTCAATTTCCGTACCACCGACAGAGAATCCTTCGGGTCTGAGCAGGAAACGAAAGGGGGGAGAGGGTACATATGCACAATTTGTCCCCAAAATCCGCGAGCGGCACGAGTAACGAGACCTGGAGGAAGGCAGTCGGACAGAAAGTTGAGGAGGGACGGACAAGAGATAGAAAAAGGCGCGGGGCGACGGTAAAAAGGAATATGAGACAGAAGAAGTGGAAGGCGGAGTATCGGTCCCCTTCTGCGTACCGAATACCGCGCGCACCTTTTTTTCGTCCCCTTTTCCTAGGGCTCAATTAAAAAAGAAGAGATCGCGGGCGAAGAAGCCCTCGAAGTTTTCACTGCGGTCGCCCCTCTTCTCCCTCTCCCGTCCCGTTTCACTCGATTTCTCCGCGCACATGCACCATGCACCCACCGGGGCCGCTCACTTTACTTTTTTCCGCCTCACTCCGCGTCGCAGGACTTTTCGTACCGTTCGAAAGATACCCCAAGCGGTATTGAATTCATACCGGCCGGTGGGTCGCAGGCCTTACGAGAGGTGTTGCGGGACGACCGCAACGTGCGGGTTAAGTGTCTGTTACAAGCAGAATGTGTCACGGAAAACGGCCGTGAAGAAATTGGGGAGTTCCTTTATTTTCCGCTCCGTACGCGATTCGAGCGTCAGCCGATCCTCATTGTCAGTGTCGGGCTTGCGTTGGCAAGATCAAAATCTGTCTGGCCTCCTCGAGGCGTCCCTTCGGCCCTCATTGCCTGGTGCTGTTATTGAAACCCGTCTACGATTAAAGATCGACCTTCTGTGAGATATGTTTGACGCGTACCAATTTTTTTTTTTTCCTAGGAACGCGGTGTGTTTTGAGGCTGCTTGATTGTTTGCTGCGTATGTCACGGTTATTGATCTAGTTTATTTGTTTGTACTACTGGCAGAGATGTTTTAGGGATGTAAGGAACTTTCGGAGGCGTTGATGGGAGGGTGAAGTAAGTCAATACTCGCTAACGAGAGAGTCGTATTAAGAGTATAACTGTTCTAGCAATTATTGTTATCGGTATCTGCTAATACGTGGTTGGTAATAAGCGAGCATAATAATAGGCTGTACCCGTTTCCGTTATCTCAACATTCTACGAGCACTGTATCTCTATGTTCCATGAAATTAAGAACAATGCAGGTAAGAACATCGTTCACGTTGAAAAGGTAAAGCTCGTCTGTTGATTCTAGTCTCTGTTCCCTCTCAGCGTTATTGCAGATCGTAGGTCTAAAATTTTGTGCGTTCCACTTTTCTCTCTTCTCGGTCGATGACGACATTCCGTTTCAGAAGTGTCCTTTCTCAGCTCGGCTTCTTCCCCGAGACTGGTCGCGGAAGAGTCGTTTAGAAGATCCCCGAGATTACAGATTAGTAACCGACTTTAATTGCACGCTATCATCCCGCGAAACTTACAAGAATTGTACCGCTTACGTCTTACGTTTTGCGTCGAATTCCGTAATTATGCCTGAGACAATGAAACCGCAGGCCGTGTTTTCTCATTTCTGGTCTATAATAATTGCGACGACTCCGGAAAAGCACGTATCGATAAGTGAGCATCGGAAGAATGAACTATCGTATTATTTATTTGATTAATATATTTTATTATTTGTAATACGTATTTTTGTGAATATTATTCCTGTAACAACAATGTTTTATCAATTTTCTGATACGGTTGAAACATTGCTAAATTCAGTCGGCATATCATACCTCCGCTCTATTACCAGGTAAATTAGGATTGAAAAAGATTCGTGAATGCTAACGCTTAGATACACTATAAAGTGGCCATACACCTCGTGTCCTCAAAAATATGTCATCCGATGATCAAAAAATTCGTGTTATAACGGACTGTCAAGAGAGATAAAGTTCTTCTTTTTGGCCTGCTGAATTAATGTTACGCTTTATTGCGAACGTTTACGTCGCCCATTCAGCAGTTTATTATAATTACCACATTTCCATTCCGATGACTCATAGTGACACTTCGAGCTCATTAAATGTTTCCTCGCACCGTGACGGGACCCTTACTTATTAATTATTTGATTACACTCGGAATCTTGTCATTAATTATAAAACCATTGCGAAAGTGAACGGAGAATATCGAACTAACGTGGCATACAGAACAAATGTAATCTTTTACGCACGATACCTACTCCTTCCGTATTACTTCATTTGATTATTCATGAATGAGCGTTACACCTGTGACGCGAAGCATCTGTAACTGTCTTGCTCAAAGTATACACATATACACGCAAGAAACGGTACTGCAAGTGCCCAAAGTACCAAAATCAATCTCATCAATGCTAGAGAAAAGATAAAAGAACACGTGCAATCTTGAACTTTCTATATCGTCCCGTGGCAAGAAATAAAAGATCGCGCGTCAAGTTGTAAACGAATTAAGAAGGATCGTCGAAACAAACGATGAACCGGCACTGAAATTTCTACATCTCCGGACTCAACCGGAGCACGAAGTTATTGCCACGGCGAATCGGTGGGAGATAGCGTATGCAGCGAAATGTACCCTGTGAAATGCGAAGCGTGTTCCTCTTTTCCAGTACAATGTTGTTAATTTCGATCCCGGCGTCGGGGAGAGCGACAAGTCGAGAGTGAAAACAGGGGAGAAAGTAAGAAAGGAGGAATCACGATACGAGGATTGTGGCGAGGCGAGCGAGGGAGGGGGGGGAGGTGATACAAAGACAGAGAGGAGAGAATCCGAAGAGACAGAAGAGGGGTACAGTCTACAGACAGAACAGGATCAGAGGGAGAGAGAAGGAAGAGGAGAAAAGAGGCAAAAAGGTAGCGGTCTTCGCAAAGAGAAAGCAGAAAGATGTGGACGTGAGCGAAGAAAAGAACAAGCGAGGATGAGAGGGGAAGAGAATGAGAAGAAGAAAGGGATCGGCGATGAGAGGCAAAAAAAGGCGGCGAAAGATAAGTGGAGTGACGTGTTGGTGTACATGTACGTACGTACGAGCGAAGCGGAGCGGGGTGGAGAGTACAGTGGGTATGAGTGAAAAGGCGTTTGTTTAAAATTATCTACATTCGTTTAACGTTTAACCTGTATATAAATGCAAGGGTGCGCGCGCGGGCGAGTTCTTAAGCGTGTGTGGTAGAATGGTGAAAAGAGAGAGTGGTGGGAGAGGAAGGGGGGAGAGAGAGAGAGAGAGAGAGAGAAGGGCGGAAAAAAAGGGAAGAGATAGAGACGGGTTGAAGGATAATGCGTAGTAAGGGGAGAAAGAGGGAGAAAGGGAGAGCAAAAGCACTATCGACGACACGATGACGATACAACGAGGAGGGCGAGGTGGGGGATTGTCTGCCGAAGAAACCTCTAACAACCTATGATCACGTTATTAATTGAAAGAAGACCGCCGATGCTACCGGTTACGCCACCGACTTTACGTGGCGTGTTATGACCATAGTGTGGCTCCGCCGGCACGGGACCCATTTTTTAACGCAAACGTTCTCGTCGAATCTAAAACCTCTCCGGACTCTCCTCTTCACCGTGAACGCTCTCGTTCGTTCTGGCGAACATCAAAGAATTATCTATCCGTGTGAACCGGCGACGGTTGCGCTGTTCACGTTTATACAGTTACCTTTTGTTCCCATTTGCATCGAATCAATTTTTTTTTTACTTTATGTAACACCTCGCGGTGATTATGTATGCATTTTATAAAACGTTTCTTATGAGCTATAGTTATAGTCACGCATTAAAACGTTTCAACGTAATTCCGATAGCGCGATATTTGATTCTTTCATTCGTAGCATTCGAAAATCAAGGAAACCGTTTGAATAACAAAATTACTTCAACAGTCGCCGTTCGAAGTATCATGATCGCCTACGATCTAAGCATAATTCATTGTGTTTCGACGATCGGCGACAATCTTCGAACCTCTCTCTCTCGCAATAAATCACGACCTGTAGCAGCAATCGGTCAATTATAGCAAGCCCTGTACGCCGGGTGGGCCTTGCCTGGGACGATATCGAGCTTCCGAGAGAAAGTGGCGTCAATAACGCACGGAACGTGGCTTATGGCAGGCAGGCAGGCAGTACGTGTGTCTCTGCACCGTGCCTTTTCGTATATTCCAACTTATATACGTGGGATATGACACCCGCTACGCGCCGCACGGAACGGACGAAGGCGGAAGATTGGCGATGGAAGGAAAGGGCGAGAAGGGTATACAGAGAGCTTAGCAGTGGAACGGAAGGCGCGGCAAGGGGTGAGGGAGAATCGGAAAGAAGGAGAGAAAGGGAGCGAATAAAAAGAATGCGCCGGTCGAGCAACTCTCGCGCGACAGAGAGACTCTCGGAACGTTGCTGGCACGGCCGCGCGTATCTCTATAAACGCACGTTGGCATATGGCTTCGGGAGAAGAGTGCGAACGGGGGCGGTTGGGGAGTATTCGGAAAATTTTGCACGCACCGAGTGGGTGTCGGTTTCCGTGCGGATCGCGGCGCGAACGGAAATTCGGAATGTTGCGCGAACGACTTTCTCGCAGCAATGCAATACATGCTTACAAGACACGCTTTCAAGGCGCGCGCCACAGTCTTGGGCAGTTGCATCGAACTCCTCGTAGCACATGTGTGCATTATCTCGTTCTAACGATAAACGTAGGTACTTGTATCACTATTGAAAGAGGATATATAACGCGACAAAGCATCCTAGTCACAAAAATAATTCCCCAATTCTGAGTTCCGCGCTTACTCCGACTCGGCGGACGTGTATACTCGCCAGTGTGCTCGGGTGCCGTTCGTGAGATTATAAGTCGAGGGAACATTTTGAGAGGCACAACTTCGCGCGTTCCCGTTGGCAAGCAAACGGATATGCCGGATTTTTGCTATCTGTTCCTTTTTGTTACATGCGCACCGAGCCCGAGGGCCCCTTCGTGCCTACGCGGCTGCAATGCATATACACCGCTGTATATACATACTGGCATCGTGTCGGTGGGTACTCTCAGTAGTGCGTTTCTTGCATTCGGCCGGGGGCTGTGGGCTGCGCGATAATGCACATTCCTCGATTTTCTGCGACTCCAATAACGTGGGTAGCTCAGCTTTATATTTGTGGCCGCGACCTGGCACGTGTCCCGACCCTGCGCGCACATTCAGCAAAAGCCATTCCATGAAACAGTCGACTTTCCGCCGTCGATTTGTCAGGTCCTTTTTCAAACTGTCTTTCTCTCCCCTATATCTCTTCTGTTCTCCCCCGCCGCAATCGAAGCCAGCCGCCCCCTCCCTCCACCCTTCCACCTCTCATTCTCCTTCATACTCGCACGCTGTCGGCTTTGTAATCGTACGTTCCCGGCGAAATGTTACGTTTAAATTTCTTAAGCCTTCGCGAGCGCGCCCGGCGCAGACTTTTTTTCGGGATTGGCTCGCTAAATGCAGCCTGGCGAATTCATTCTGTCGTAAAGATTCGTTGCGCAACCGAGAAACGGGAATGGAGTTATTTGACAGCAGGACTGCCGAACAGTTGAAACAGCTTGTCCGACGTTTAACCGCGGCAATCGATGAATTTCAATTCCCTCGAATCATCCGTAACAGTTCTTCACTCTGAACCGTCGCTCGTGAAAATCGTTCGATAACGATTTCGCAATCGGTATCATCTGCTCACCTCAATCCCGTTTCCATAAGCATCCGCCAGACCTGTTTCCGATCATTCGCCGAGCGGCTGTAGGTCACGATCGCCGCGGCCAATATTAAAGTGACTAATAGAAATGACCGAGGCCAACGGATCGCGACTGCTTTCAACATTTTATCCGTCCACTCTGTCCCGGAAGCTCTCATAAAAATGCGTAAAAATCCTTTCCATTCTGGCCCCAGGTCCCCTATCGAAAGATTCTCCGTCACTCATATCTGGCTGCCGCGACGGTCGAAACGTGGAAGCCTCAACGAACTCCTTTATTTCCTACGCTTCGAATAATGCGAATAGTTCGGTTTCACGTTACACCGCTGGCACGCTCTTGACGTCGCACACGCGTCCTTTTCAGATGTTTCCGCCGATCAACGGACAAGCTCAGTTCCCACAGTCCTTCGTCCACTTCTCCGCGAACATTATGATTTTGCATAGCCGGTAATATTAGATCCGTACTGGCGCGCGCATTACCGCAGCGTTATTGTTTTACACTGTCCTGTAACGATATCGACTTAACGACGCGACAGTTTGGACGGATCCGGGGACGGCGAGGATATCTTTCGCCGGTCGGGAGGCTGACCACAATTTTATGTTGAGCGGGAAGGTGCGTTAACCCTCGAACGACGATGGACTAACGTACAGCTCTTGTAACGCTAATGATAACGTGACGCAGAGAATGCCCAATGTAATAAAAAGTGCGCTTACGCTTCCTTATGAACTTCGTTACTACTGCAACGACGGTTTATGTGATTCGTAAAAAGTTTAAACGATGGCATTAGTGATATGGATTGGCGGAGGGGAGAAGGAGACCGATCGGAGCGTGTAACTGATAAATGTGGCGGACTGGACTGCTGCTCGTACTGCGGTGTAAATTAATGGATTGAAGAAGTGTAACTATTAAGAGGCATCCTATGGTGGATTTGAATCTTTGTCGATGCGAGACTCTGTCTTTTGCATTGTCAATTTTTGTTATATCTTGTAATTAGATTCGGAACTTCCGTATGTGAGGTGAGTATGATATCTACGTATGTATATAGCACGCTCAAAGTTATGCATTTATTTCGAATCTCTCGAAATGCTTTCACAGTTAATGTTTCAAGTTTCCTTTCGATAGGAACTAGAGGATAAGGAATCCGTACCTCAGTAGGAGTATACTGTTATGACAAAATATGAGAGCTCGTCCCTTACTGTCAGAAGGGTCCTCGGCAAGGAATCGTGAATGACTCGGAAAGCGTGTAAGCTAATCAGAGTCACGATAAATAACACATTTACCGAACAAGAACAAATTGTAATTGCGCTTTCATTTCACGCTGTTCAGCCGTAACCGCGTAGGTTTGACTACAAAACTGGTTTCTCATTTTCCCTCGTCTCGTCTTGACACATTGAGACGTTTCGAGGGGAATAAAAGGAATTCGAGAAAAAAGGAACTCTATGAGAATGAAAGGACGACGAAAAAAGAAGTGTCCCGCACAAAGTCGACGCGGACACCTCGAATCGAACAAAGCGGAGTCGGCTTCTTCGAGAATTCTGAAATATGAATAATCCGCATTTTTCCACGGTCGGCGTATGAGAATCCCGAAGGAACGAGACGGGGAGAGAGAGAGAGAGAGAGAGAGGAAAGACAAAAGGAGAAAAGGATACGACTGAGGAGGGAAGAAGGAGAGGGAAGAAGAGGAGAGAGTGAGGACAAGGAGAACGAAGGAAGGGAGAAGAAGAGGTGGCAGTGTGATGGTGGTGGTGGTGGCAACAGAGGTGGAGGACGGTGCGGAGAGAAGGAGTAGAAGAGGCAGAGGACAAGGATGTAAATCATAATATGTAAATCCATGTGATTTCGTTTGACTCCGGCTGGCTCGGATGGCCGGCGCTCCGAACTGATGGCCTCTCGGCGAGAAACTCGAAAAGGCATTCCAGGACTCGCGTCCCTTTCGATCTCTCGGGCTCGTCGAGCCTGTAAGGTATTTAGATACAAGCGTCTTCACCACGGTGTCTAGACGCTCCTTTTGTCGTTTTGTTCCCCGGTGTCTAGGTACACAAATGAATTCTACATCCTGCGCTCAATATCTGTCCGGACACAGTGTTACATCTATTTACCTGTGTATTCAGGCAAAAGTAATGTGGAATCTGTACCCGAGGCACCGCTCTCTGTCTATCTCTCTCGCGCTCACTCGCATGCGTGCATACGCCTGAAACGCAGTCGATTTCAGAGATTATACGTATAGAAATTGTTCCGTGAAATACGATACGAAAATCCGCGAACGTCCCCGGTGGTTTACTTGGTTGAGCGGTGAATAAAATTGGAGTATATCAGGGATGATATTGCAGCGCTGTCTTTGGTGTAAGTGGCTTGTTTATGAATGTAGTTTTATACAAGCGTTACCCTACGCTCCGTTACCGTTAACATGAACATCAAACGGTGTGTAAATTAAAGTACGTCCCGCTGAAAATCCGTGACATTGCATTCGGTAGTGTCGGCCTTGGATATATGAAATTATTGAAATATTCGCCCTGCCTGTCTTAATGGCAGCCATAAATTTCCGACGGTCATCCGTTAGTACGTCTTTAGTAACACTGATCTAGTACCGATGTGCGTATGGCGGATTATTGCGCGCTGTCATAAATTGTAAAATTAACAATGTTTTTCGAAGCCAAAAGTTGTGAGAAATTTTGACATCGGCGCCCTCCTCTCCTAAAACGACATCCTGCTTTCAGGCATCGATCCTTTAACTTCAGCTTTGATCGTTGCAAATTCTCGGAAAACCCTCATCAGAGCCGCGCGACAATTGAAAAGAATCCGAGAGGCCATCAGGCAGTCACGTTTAAAAAATTTTTGCCTGCAATAGAGGCGGCGGTTGGCAAGAAAGGGTCATAAATAATTTGGAGGATCCGTTTACCTGAGGGTAGCGATAGGACCCTTGTTCGATTTTATGTACACAAGCGCGGACCGCCGCATTTCGAGTGTCCCATTGTTGATTACTAATTCGTTCTTCGCCGATGTTGTCTTCATGTTGCATCGATGTCGCGCGGTGTCGCGGATATCGTTGATGAAGTTGCAAATCGACGGATATCGAACGCGGAAAATCGGCGCGACAGATCATTCCACGTGACTCAGCTAGTTTTGCTAGTGAACATATAATATGCCGGTGATTCGGAAGGTGGTCGAAGTAAAAATCGGAAAAATTAATTTTTCGCTTCCATCGTAGTGTAAATCGGTGCAGTGCAAAATAAGTGAAACATGACATTTTTTTCAAACTGTTCATTTACAATTCGACCACTGTCAGAACCGCCGGCACAAATATATTTGTTGTGCACAAAATGTGTCAGTGACCCTGTTCCCGTATCGTTAGATAAACGATGGAGAACATGCTAAATGAACGACACATGCACATTCCTGATTTGAACGTCTCATGCCTACTAACAGCGAACAATCGTTCGTCATGAGACGTTTGCATGAACTCGCATGTAGTTCGTACCCAACGCCCAGCATAGTCAAAGCCAATATAAAAGGTATAGAGTGTGGAATTCAGCCTCTCAGCTTGAGACCCGGGGTCCAGACTTGACTCGCTTCGACTCGATTCTCGAGACTCTCGAGTCTCTTCGGTTGACGGTGGAACGAAGTATTCTGGTTCCCGTCATGCTAGCCGTAGGCTTCATGCGGCCGGCTGGTTTGCTGGTTGATCGGTCGGTCGGTCGGTCGGTCGGCCGGCTTTGGTCGTTCAAAAGTCCGTTCACAGGCAAAAGTTTGGCGTATTGAACCTGCCACGGATACGATATCGTCTTCGATCTCCATCGTATTTCGAACGGATCAACGATGTGCCGGCGTATCTATAAGCCCATCGGTATTTCGATAGATGACAGTTGTCCGACTGAACGATCGTTCCAGGAAGCAAAGTATCAAAAACGATCTTTTATTTTCTCCCATGCCGAGCTGGGGGACGAAACGACACGGTTTCTAATGATACCCGTGTTCGTCTGTAAACACTCCCTGAATTTGTCGGGAATGCAAAAACATGACGTGCCTGATATGAAGGTGTACGCCGTGTCGTGTTATGTAATGCTACTTTAGGGGCACTGATTTAATCTGCAACGGTAATTGCTTACAAAATGTTCTATTTGCAGGCATAGTTCGGATAGTAGGAACTGTTCACTCTTAAAATATGTGCAGTTATCGCTAGCTACATATGTACGTTATGGACAGTTCGGGTTTGTCTCTGTATCCTTTTATTGATGTTCGTAATAGATTGTTACGTGTGTTTTGACGTTATTTAATGTTGTATTTCGATTATTTCTATACGTTTCGATGCTTGAAATGTCCTTTTACATATCATTGTTTGTGTTTCCTTGTTAACCATGTTTATTATTCTCAACCCATAGTACGTTCATATTTAAATTTTGCTACAATTTTCACCCGAACCACGGATTTGAGAGCTAACGAAAAAAACAAAATATCGGGAATTCCTCTAGACTACGTAATATGCATATTTCAGTGCAGCGTAAAACACGATTTCGTGCGTGTCAACCGTGTAGCATAAAAATTGCTCATAGTTTATGGCTAGTTAGATTGCCACGGATACCCGTTCAGATATTTACGAGTTCATTTCACGACGTAAACGACATTAGAATTCATTACTTTGCACGTAATTACGACTGCAATTTACACACCGTCGTATCTGTTACGGATGCACGGGACGCCCCATTGCCAGGCTCATATCAACTTAGTCACGTTGTAAACTATATAATATTTGCCTGCCTATTAGATTCGTGTCTTAGACTGGCTCGACAGTACTAAAATTTCAACCATTACCCGACGTGCGGATGATGCGCTCTTCTACACAGGTACACCGGAAGCAGGAGACAATGAATGGGGCGAGTCTTAAGTTAAACCATGATTGACTGAATCAGCATTACGCCTGTACGAGTTACGAGGTAGCGGTGTACAACAGTGGCACTAAAGTTTTGCGACGACCCGAGACGTCGTGATTTCACACGCCACATCGCGTCGCCATATTGCGAAGATTAACTTCGGTTTGTCTGGCACTAAAAATTACGCTTGAGCTGATAAACTGGGGAGGCGAACTAAGGCCTATTTGTGAAATTTCATGAAAATGTTTTTCGCACAGAAACAGTATCCGCCGTTCTTCGGGAATAATAAAGTTGAATGAATGCACTTGACTCCAGGCATTAATCGATCCGATGTATTAATTTTTGTTTGTTGCTTAGGATCGTTGACCTGTCGCTGAGCAGGAAAGGGTCAACGAAAGTTAAAATACAGAACCGCGATGATACTAGGTTGAAAACGTTAGAAGTCTCGGGCCGATTGCAGCATACATCGAGATCTTTTTGCCCCGCGGTGTTTCAATTCCGACGATGCACAAAAGTATGCTCGCGTCTCCCAGTGGATGGCCTTCAAGTCGAGCCTTTATTAATGAGAGTATTCTCTATGCCTCTCCCTTTCCGTTCTTCCACAGTTATATCCTTTTTCTTCCTCTACCCTCTCTCTCTCTCTCTCTCTCTCTCTCTCCTCCCAATCTCATTCTTTCCTCTCTTCCTTTCTAGCTTCTCCTCTCTTACTCTTCTCACTCTTCCGCCTCTCTTGTATTCGCTCTTTTATTTGCGCACACGTACGCGCACACACACGGACCAACATTAAGACGCGTCGTGTGTCTCTCGTTCCCTTTCCCTTCATTCACATCGTTTTTCACCAGTCGCGCCCCCCTTCGACACTCCCTCCTCCCTTTATACTCCATTTCGCCTGTGCCCGCGGTACATTATATTAGTCGCCCTTAGACTATTCCCGGTATTCTCATTCCTCGCGTGCGAACGGCAGGACGAGACGGCATCAATATGGGCGTAACTGACGTAATTTTTCGTCGCGCTAACGAGCGGATTGTTTTTGCCCCGACGTTAATGTTACGTATGATTAAAATTTCCTGATGGCCGCGATTTATTACAGGCGAACACTTTCGCCTTAACGATTCACGATTCATTTCTCGAATTAGCCGCTACCGCAGTTTTCTCTCTTTACGGATCTAGGATTATTATCGGTCGAGCAACATGGAAATCGCGTGTAGCTAAACGGACTAGATCATTTTTTTGCCCGTTTTAATATCGTGTAATTGTTGTAACTAGCTGTTTCCTCAAATTAACATATCTATCAGAATACGTTATTCGATCATCAAATAATCACAAATACGCCGATCATCGAGAAAGCCGCGTCAAATGAAGACTGGCCCACATCGTGCATAAGATATCAATGATCGCTTCACAACGAATCCTAGAAAAGACAGAGCAGAGCACAAATACACCGACCAGCGTGTTCGTAAAGTACTGGCAAAAAAAAAATCGTCTTCAACACCCCAGCCAATGGGCCGCCGAAACAATGCCCTGAAAGAGACGCATTCAGCGATTTCCGACCAAAATGGCTGAGAACCGACGCCGGCATTCGCGCGTACCCGCGCACACGTCGCCGACAAAGTGGCCGTGGGCGCGAATGAAAAAAGCTGCGCGATCCGCCGAATAAAGGCAGCAGCTAATAGGACCGTGAGAGATTCGTCGGAGTCGCGAGTTTTGCGAAACGCGAATGAAACCGAAAAACGGCGCGTCGCCGTCGTCCGGATCGCGTCGCGCTCATATTCAGGCGGTATGGACCGCTTTCCAAGGTCCCCGCGTGTGTCTGCCAGTACTGTAGGGTCACCTTGGTTGGCTGATGCCTCTTTCAGGTCTGAAAAGAGGCTCGCAACAATGGCGATACGCCGCTGCCACGGGCCTCTCCTGAGTAACAACTCGCTATATCGCCTCTCGTGTAGCCTCGGCTCTGTGTTATGTCCACGTATCTTTCATTCCTATATATGTGTATATGTATATGCCCAGCGTCTTCTCTCTGTCCGTTTCCCACTCGTATACCGGGTGTAAAAGTACGTTTCTGTCAAACGATTTCTCACAGA
The DNA here is from genome assembly GCA_963942575.1 of Priocnemis perturbator. Classification (NCBI taxonomy): domain Eukaryota; kingdom Metazoa; phylum Arthropoda; class Insecta; order Hymenoptera; family Pompilidae; genus Priocnemis; species Priocnemis perturbator. Next base: position 9,505,347 of record OZ012649.1, read on the forward strand.
CGAACGAGGGAATCTGTCGCCGGAGACGTCTTAACTCTTCCTCACGCGGTGACCCTGAGTCGTATGGGATCGTATTCGAAATCTGCTTCACATACGCACGCGCGCTTGACACATCTCATTGTTCGCCTCAACAATATTCATTTCGACGGGCGACGAATGGGGGCGACCCACTGAGAGCAATTACATTTATCGTATTTAGAGGTTTTTGTTTTTGGGAGTCTGATATGTTTTATGTTTCGCTAAAGATGAAATACAGGCGTATCGTCTGAATTCAATGTCGTAATAAAGATAGCTTCGTGCTACGGTCGATAAAAGTTTATCCAAAATAACGGTGCGTCATGAATAAAACACGAAATAACGCAAGTCACGTATATGTCAGAAGAAAAGGAATTAATCTGCTTAGTCAGGCCCGTCACATGTTACTTATAATCGGTTTCATAGAAATAGTACCTTGTAATTAAACTGTATTATTGATTTATTTACCATGAATTTGAGTAATATTTAACTTGATTAGAAGTCCGTCTCTTGCTTGTTTAAAAATAATTTTTCAGATGGATGCACATCGATCACCGCTCTCATACGGAATGGCATGTGTTGTTTGAAACTTCAAACGCCAAGAAGCGAGCGAACAGATCCGTTAGTACCATGAAAATGTTTAATGTCAAAGATCTTTGTCAAAATCGATCGCGATTGTTGAAGGAAGATTTTAAATGGCTAAGAAGTCCATCGCACTCCGTGGAAATGATATACGCTTAACACTTTGCGGTCTGTTTACGGCACTTATCCCATTGCTACATTATGGTTTGCAAATGGTATGAGACTCGCGGTGCCTATCGAGACGTTACGGTCTGTCAGTAACTCTCGACAAATTTGTTAATGAAAAACGCTGGCTTCACGATGAAACGTGTAACTTCAAAGGCAGCTTCTCATACATATGCCATTATGAAAGTGGTTTGGGTAAAAAGTCTAAAAATGATTTGTTCACTCATTCTGTGTTGCATTTCAATATAAGTCGAAAATACAAAATATTTTAGATTTTTGAATTACAATTAGACCACGTACATTGGTTTGCTCAGTGCAATTGCTAAATACGCGCCAATATAACTACGTCGTAAGATAAAGTATGCGAACTTTGTTCGGCGTTTGTAGTGGAATCTGAGGTAGCCCCTCGTTCATTTATCATTCCCTTGAAGTCCGAAATGTCGGAGACGCGCCACCTTCATCTAGAATGCATTCGGCATTTACGATCGACGACACAATTCCCGAATTTACAATGCAATCCGCATCCCTACCATTCTGCCCGCTCGACGTTCGACCACTTCTCCCTTACTTCCTATTTATCGTCGTCCTTTTGCTCGCCTTTCCTTCTCCGTCTTTTTCGCACTTTTGGCTTCCCCAGAATGGCCGGGATCTCTTCTGCACAGCCACTTTCTAATTTTGCGTGACCGAGGGAACGAAGAAAAAAGAGCCTATGCAAATTACCTAATATGCTGCGAAAACGTCGTAACGCGCGCGCGCATGTGAATACTTATCACTCTCGATAATGCGTGGAAAATTAGCTGACACTTGCGCGCCTTATTGGTTATTGCTTTATTACGCGTCACGCGAGAGAGATTCTGACAATGAGGACGATTTTACTGTTAATCGACAACGCATATTTTCGTCTCGATCGTTCCATGGTCGAGCTCGCTAAAGTCAACAGCTTCACGGCACGAATGTAATTAATAAAGATCAAAATTGATGTCCGGGAAATAAAATAAAACGAAATTATTCGGTCGTTCTTTCTGGACGATAGAGATTCACTCCGATCTTGTTATTCATCCGTCATTCTCTTTTGCCCGGAGTATTCATCTATTCGTGGATAGCGGGAAAAAAGGCCGTCGACAATGGCGGCGCTTGAATGTTAACAAGGTGCTAATTTATTTTCCTGCGCGCGACCAGTTCTCTAATCCCGTGATATTTCTCAGCGCCGATGTCTCCTTTACTTGCGTACGTCCTTTGAAAAAAGTCTCGGCCCGAACCGTGGAGCGTACCTCAATTTTTCCACTATCCATCACTCAGCTCTATTCCTTATATCACCCCGATCCCGTCCCTCCTGCCTCCGCTAGCATCCCTCCGCCCCAAATGCCAAACCAGAATATAGTACGGTATTAAGAACTTAATAGCGCTCCCGTCGTTATTATGATATGATAATAATATACTGCCGAACTTTGTAGCATTTAACCTTCCGTCGAAATCCATCATGATTCACCACCACTTATCCGCGGCGTCACGCACATTGTTAATCTTCTACGCGGAACATCCCCCGATCGGTTTGTCTCTCTTCTCACTTCTGTGCCGCCGCGGAGCGCAGTCGTGGTACTTTTTTCTTTTAATAAACTATCAACCAAATGACTGTCTTCTGTCTCCACGGCAAAAACCGGCAGAGAGAACAGAACGTTACCGGGTGTCAGGTTGAATTCGTGCAACATAAGTATATAAACGATTGCTTTCCAGGTGGGCAAGCGATATTTCGAGAAAACGAAAAATTGCTTATTTTCGGATTTTTTATTTTCAATTACACTCTCATTATCAGCGGCACATACGACTATTATGCCACAGCGCGGTACCGAGAGTCACGGGTTAACACGGGCGCAATAAACGCGGTGCGAGAATTCCCGAGATGCCCACCCGTGATTCAGTATCATCGTGTCGCCGAATTCCAACGAGGAACCCACTTAAAGCCAAGTCCGTCCTACGATCGTCGCAGGCGCGACCGGGACGGCCGATGATCTACTGCCGGTTAGCCGAGTCATGAGTAAATCAATGCGACAATACATGCGCGCATTCAATTGAATTATCGGCCCACAAATCAGTTGGACTTAACGCTTCCTCACCTCCACCCGTTCATTCCTCCTTTCTTTGTATCTCTCTCTCGCTGCTCTACCGCGTGTCGAGTGATTAGTATCCCGGTCGTTTCTTTCCGTGGCGAGTTCTTACACTTTTTCGTGCGACCGGCTGATTTCCTTCCCGGGCACGTGCTCTTTCCGCGTAAGAATCATACCGCGAATCGAGTGGCACAAAGAAAGCTATTGCTCTACAGTCCGTGGAACGAACACGGAATCGAACGTTTCTCACGTAAACTGCAAATACGATACTTGAAAACGTCACTACCTGTCCTCCGTGAGACGCGTCAGTATCTCGATGCTCATAAACTTGTTCACCAGTCAACGGACACTTTCCGAAAATCAAATCTATCAACCATGGTACCTCTTCGATATTCGAGAACGTCCTGATAATAGAAACGCTCGAAGCGCACAGAAGTTTCAGGAGAGTATGCCAGTACGAAACGCAGCAGAAGTCACGTACACGTGTCGGGAGGGACGAGATTAGATCAATCGGCCTGAGTTAGTTCGGCTGGCAATGCTCAACGGCAATTATTTATTGCGATGAAAGGCCCGGCATTTAGAGATACTTACACGTACACGCGAGCTGGCGGTGTGTGCGCGCGTGCGTGTGAGGCGCATTTGCATGTGTTTACATGGTGTTGGCGCGATCGAGTAGTTCTGTTTGAGGGACAATTAAAAGAAGAAAGAGGAAGAAAAGAAGGGCGTGAGGGAGCGCCCGGTCACCGAGTGGGCCCCGCCCTTCGTGTCCATTTGGGCCCTGCCGAGAAAAGGAGCGAGAGACGGGATCGAGGAGAGCAGAGAGAAGGACGGAAGGGGAGAGAGCGCACGCGCACGCGTGCGCGCCATGGGCTGCTCGCCGGTCGATCCCTGAATTTTCATTTAGAGATCTCGAAACCCTCCCTCTTTCGCCCGATCGATTTATGTCCATTTCTTTCGTATAAATATCACGTGGAGAGAGGGAAGGTCGTTATACGCTTTCTATGGTTCGAGTAGCGTGCAGTGCGTCTGACGGAATAGCGTCCCTTGCGACAGCATAATACCTGCCCACGTTGTAGAGGTCAGATAATATGTCGCGCCGCAATACGTCTCGGGATATATGTGCCAACGATTATGGCGCTGGCCTAAGTGAAACGTGGAAAAGAAATCATTTTTCCACTTACTCCGAGTCGCATCGAATTACATCGCGGCAACCCGCGAACGTCTAATTATGTCGAATGGAAGAATGCGCGCACCACTTCGGCTGCCCTCATAACGATCGACGCACCTATTAGGACATCACATTTTTTTCCATACGCAGCGACGCGGAATGCTCGCCCGACGCATCACTCCCGCGCATCGATTTCGAATCAAAGTAACGCCGCAACATTGTTTGAATAATTTCAGCCACGAGAATGCGCATTATCCAACGCGCGATGGATGAAAGGATCGCGCGGCTGTGTGCGGCTGCATACTCTCATACCGTATGGACATGATTACATAGTTGCGTTCAAGATTAACAAAAAGAAATGATAGAACATCGGAGAGGGACGGGTAGGAGAAGACGGAGAGGGATACGATCTCGGCGTGCATGCTCTTTCAACGGGAACTGTATGTACGTATGCGCGCGGTGTGTATCTAATATTTTCATTTCTGTCCCTGGTTGGTGTCGCTGTATGGATCGAGGAGGACATCATCGCCGGTCCACGAGTTGAACATAGAGTACCGGCCATGCATGTGTGGCGGTGTAATAACGCCGCGGTAATACATGGAACCCGAGGATGCCAAAGTAGAGAATGTAAGGAAATTAACGAACACCAGCAAGAGAAGAGCAGATTTTTCCGAGAACCGCGCTGCGCCACATTTCTAACCGCTAAATTAATTTTTCCCGTTGCTAAGAAGCAAGAAGATATGTCGGTGAAAGTGAGGAAGGGCAACAGTTTTGTTGTTAAGTGTCACTCGTTCAGAGAATGAAATAAAGGGAAAAAAGGAAATGTCGTGCGAAAGTAAGCAGCGTGCATACGCAATGTGATCGTTAAACGCGGTGATAGTTGAATTTGCAATCTGAAATTGGAATATGTATTGAAGATTAGTAATTGTGTTACAGGCACCGAGAGACGGTATAGTTTATTGCGATAGGAAGGTTGTAAATAAAATAACGTCTGTAACGATTTAGTGATAGCGAAGGCACGGCAGTGTGCCGAAGTGAATGGTGCTATTAAAGGACTTTGTGTCTGTGAAAATATTCATGACAATCATTCGGACAATCTTTCCTTTATTGCCTATAAACATATGGATCAATTTGTGTTCCGACATACAGATTTATTGGACATTTGCATTTCTAACTATATAGGCGCGTGATGCATGAACAGGGTGACCCATATAAAGTGTTGTAAGCTGTTCTTTCAGGAAATTACGTGAGATACCGAGCAGCCCCCTTATTTTCAAATTATACGACGCGTAACTCTCGGACGTAATTTTTTTCCATCTACGTGGGAGGTAAGATTTTAGAGGTTATTCATTAGACATAAATGTACAATACTTTTCGATATTGAAATATCAACACTTGCATACTTTTAAAGTTCACATTCGGCTGAATAAAATTCATCAAAACCGCCCCACTTGGTCAATTACAGAACTCCACGGCATGTTCTAATTGTTATACAATTTTCTCTCTCCTCTTTATTGCGCATGCACACAATCCTAATGGCATAATTACACTCGCCGCTTGGCAATCGAAAAAATACTAAGACGCATAAAACGGACATATCTAAAATAGTGAGCAACGACCGTTGTGACCTCGTCTACAGAATAGCTCGCCATTACGTTCGCGCTATTTACAACGGACCCATATCCACTCATTGCGCAGAGACGGGCGCATAAATGCGTCTCGCGACCGAACAGCGACGGAAGGAATTACGAAATGGGGGAGAAAGACAACGCGTACGGAGTAAAGCGGAAGAGTGAGAAAACACGAAAGAGCGAGGGAGAGAGAGAGACAGAGATAAAGAGAGAGGAAAGGGGGTAAAGGAGCGTATGCGGCGGGTAAAGAATAAAATATAAGGAAGGGGAACTCGAGGGGATAAGGAAGGAAAGAGAGAGAAAGAGAGAGAGAGAGAGAGAGAGAGAGAGAGAGAGAGAGAGAGAGAGTCGGGTTCCGAGGGCCGCCCTGTCCTTTGGGGCACTTGCAACGAAGCCCATAAGCGCGTAATACATAATATTTTCGTTTGGAGATCTCCTCTCCCAGATCGATTTATGTTAATTTCCCTCGATGCGGCCTTCTTTTTAACCTTCACGTTGAAGCGCCGCCGCGCGCGTTCTCCTTGGGTCTCACTTCTTCGCGTTCGGTGCGTGAGTGCGCCAGGTCGCGCGCGTATGCATATCCACATCCGTGTATCTCTACACACACACATGGCGCCGTGTGAGCGCTCACATTCTCTCCTCTAAATCCGCTGACGAATGTGTGCGCGTGCGCACATGCGTGTACGTGGAACACGTATAGACAAGAGTTCCCGCGGGGCTCAATCGTTATCGCCGGGGCCTTATCTCGTCTTAAGACTTCTTTGCAAGAGCAACGCGAACGGACCCCTTCTGCAATTATCCCCCCACCTCGACCGTCCTCCCGCTTCCCAACCCCCCGTCGCACCCTGTGCATCTTGTTTGAGCGATTTTCTGCCAAGACTCGCACCCCCTTCCCCTCCCCCTCTCTCCGTAGCCACTTTTTTCGAGACGAGAATTTGAATTTCTACGAGAACGTCGAACGTCTTGTAAATTCCGGCCTCCTTCTTTTGCGCGCCGAGCGCCGTAAATTCGACAACGGCGGCCGACTGTTTGCTTCTTGCTTTTAACACCCTCTCAGTTTGTTCAATTAATGACGCTGGACGGTGCGAAATTTAGTTATTGGGGTTTGGCGGTAATTGGAATGCGCGAAAACGAGTCGGCGGAATGTGCGTTTTTTACTATTGGAGCGTTCGAAAAAAGAGGCACTTCGAGGCGTTACTTGTTGGCGATGAATGTTTCGGAAACACGTTTCTGATTAGTAGACAACGTTCTGTGTTTTCTTTTTGTTGCGAAGTTGATAGTTAAAATGTCTCATGTGTCGGTTTAGTAAGCTGATTTCATAATTCTATTAATAACCGAAAAACTATGTTAAAATATAATATTCAGACGGAGCATTCGGAGCGAAACGTTGAGGAGGAAAATAGGGAAAGTACGGGGCAGTATAATTGCATAATGACACTTCGGTATCGCAATACAGAAACCACGATAGACACAGCGCACCAATAAAAATACTCGTAAAGCTCGGAAAACGTTCGCCTCCTTTTATCTCTTCCCGTTCTATCTATGTATATATTGCCTCGCGCGTTGTATTTTAGATTTAAAACTGATTGTTGCCCGTTTTACGAACGATTACTTTTTCCGACTTCTGCGCACTTTCCATTTTGCACCCTTCTATTTTCGTCCGCCGGAATGGCGTGGGCGTTATGTACTGCTGTGGATGTTGATGCAAAACGAGAGCCAATTGTGGCCCTTTTTGGGCCGAACGATCATAGTCTGAGGCAACACTTTGATAGTCGTGTTCGACGTTAGCGAAAATTGTCCCGCAATACAATGTCGAAATGAATGCAAATTACAACTTACACGATTACGATCATGAATTTTTATGCAGAGTACACGATACGCGTATTGGCCCCAAACTCGACCCGGTCCTCCGACGAATCTGTCCCGTATTTCGTTCTTTTTTCATTTGTTCCTCGGTATCTTTCCACGGGAACATTCTCTCGCAAAAATTATCCCCGCGTACAAACAGTCGGCGGATTTGTTTATTAGCGACGTCGGGGCGTATATCCATAAACATATGATCGTGAAAACTTTGCCACTCTCATGTTCGGCGGGATAACCTTTTTCATGAGATTCCCGCTATTATTTGTCCCGCTTCGTATAAGGCCGCCGCCAGTTTTTCTTCGCGTCATTGCGCTCACGATTCTCGTAATCGTCTCGTTATTATGACCACCGGCGATACCTATTTCACGAATAAAGCGTACGTGAGGCAATGCGAGGAACGCCGATCGGAGTATGCGAATTTCGATAATTACTAATGACTGGAACACTCATGCCACGCGGCCGCAATTTGTCGCGGACTAGTCGGAAGACTATCGCGCAATGCAATTCCAGCATAAACTATGCAACGTAATTTGGCGCAGTGACAAAATAGCGTCACATTCACCGGCAGGCTCATTCTCAAACGCCACCAATCAGTTTATTAGCACTAGAACCATCGAGCGGTCAAAATGATTTGTTCAACATTTCGCTATAATCGCTGCTCATATTCAAATCATCTAATTTTATATAACATACATGACTCGCAAAAGTTGGGCAAAATTTACAAGAAAGCATCGATCAAATCGTTTCGACCCCTCGGCAGTCCTACTGTTAACAGTCGTGTTATACGAAAAGAATGTCGTCCGACGTTCGTCACACGTCCCGATGCACCCACGGACGATCGGCGGGTCGTCAAACTTTGAAACCGGCAAGATCCGGGAATCTACATATTTCCGATGCCACACGCGCACGTAGACACGCAAATAGCCGTAAACTTCCCGACGTCAGACGCGTCCAATTCGGGATAATTCGTCGGATCCACTTAACCTGGTTCCCTGAACTGGCCGAATCCATATTTTCGCGGCACCCCGTATACACAGTGTACATGAGGGGTGCGGCAGCCCAGGGCTGGTCGGCGGAGGGCCTGACAGTCACTCAATGAATTATTGGCCATAATAGCAGTGGCAGCGAGGCTGGGCCTGTTCTCTTGCATCTTGAGCCCACAACTCGATTCTGGTGTGTGCCTCGTAACCCGTTGGCGTCGTACAGCAAGATGAAACGTATTGTTGCTGCGCACACTCACAGGCCCACACTCTTCGCAAGAGTGCTCTCTGGAATTCTCAAGCTGCGCTTTCTCTCTCTCTCTCTCTCTCTCTCCCACTCTCTCTCCCCCGACCGTTCTCCCTTTCTCACCCGCGCAGACAGACGCGCGCGTGGTGTACCGACGCGGGATCAGGTCATTATTACTAAGCTTAACTATCTTATCATCTAGCGTCCGGCATCAATCCATTTTACAGCCGGCTCACCGAAGTTCTCACTGTTGTCTTATGCATCCTTATCGATGGCCCTTCAACCATCGCAGTTACGTGCGCGCGCGCGCTAGACCGCACTGCACGAGTGCCGTTCCTCGGAATGCCCAAAGAGTTCGCTTTCTAGAGAACCACTCAGGATATATCGTTATCCCGACACTCTCGCTAGAGAAGAAGACTTGTTAGTCCTTCAGCGCGCCCCGTGGAATTCCCGGTCGGTTTACACGCTTCTTTTGAAAATAGCGCGTCGCTGCAAACGCTTCACTTGACTCGCGACTCTCAGAGGTATGTACTTCTGGGAAATCCTCGATGCTTTGTGATTTCGTCGTCGGTCAGTCATCGTGTTCGCGGCTCGAGTACGCGCCGCCGAAATGAATAAGTTGGAGATACGTGCGATTACAGGAGGTTTATTGATACAAGTGCTATTATCGCGTTCACTTCGGACAAATCGGCATGTAAACAGCGCGATTAGCGAGCGGTGAGACGCAAAATTACTAACCCCTCCCGTTAAAACTGATGCAAAAATTAGGATACTGGGCAATGAAGCGGAAGCTAATGGTAGGCGTGGAGGTGGTCGGTGGGGAAAAAAAAATGTTGCGAGGAGTGCTACAGTGCAGAAGGTGAAAAGGGCTCATTGATTACGTCGAACGATTTCGTGGTGAAATACCTGAACGGCGTGATTTTGATGAAATAATAAGATACCGATAAATTTGGATAAGCCCTACTAACGTCCATAAGTTCGAGAGTCTTGTAATTGGTATTTCCAGACTTCGATCCATTCCGTCATAAATGTCGTACAATCGAATCGTTATTAATTTTCCTATCCGAGAAGACACCGGCTGTCTTGGAAACAGATCATTGACCCTAAAATTGATCGTAGAACGTCCTATACTGACTTCACTTACCAACTGTTGACGTAACGGGAGTCGTTACTACGGCATGTACACATAGGACGCCGCAGTCTATGAGAGCTTGAAAGACGCATAATCGATTTTAGGTTTTCACGAACGAGTTAGAAAATTATAGCATTGAGATCGGAATACGGTAAAGAAGTGACGTAGATCCGATGGCACCTGTGTTAGACCGGAATTAAGCAACAGCCTAGCTGAAGTTACCAGAATAAATTAAATCTTCTCCATCGAGGCATTAAATATCACAGATGACTCTGTAAATCAACGATTTACATCATCAGTTCCAAGGACCATATTGGAAAATGCGATATACGACAAGTAACAGTCGGGTAGCGTCGTAAATGAGAAGAAAGCTATAAAATGCAATAATCAATGACGCATGATCGTGAAAGGTAGCTATTAGAACGGAGATCAAAGGACAACGTACAACAAGCAGACTGTGTAAACTGCGTCGCACTTTGGATAGAACTGTACGGTTTAATCTGCGGCGTTCGATCGACGTGAGCAAAGAAAAGCTTCAATTTGTGAAAGAGTTACAAGCCACAGTTAGACATAATATTCCTCATAGACGAGACACCGTACGAGGGTGTGACGACGCCTGGCAAACAGGCGTGGTAAAGTGAAGAATTTCAAACGTTCAACGGAATACGTAGTCGACGTTACGAGCGAAGACATGAATGCTTCGTTCGTTTGACAGGATGTAGGAAATCGAGACCTTTGCATTGCGCTGAATATGGCTGCGCGACATACAATCTTTTCTTGCAATATAATTCTACACTGCGCAGCATGTTGCAAAATGTTTATTTCCCGCGTGATCTAATCGTTGCAAAAATTGCAGATCTGTCTGGTGTCAAATGTAAGTTTCGTTTTCGTTTACGTTACGGCATATTTGAATTGGTCTTCGTATAAAAGTTATCCTGCATACGTTACAAAGTCCGAGCAGAAACTGTTCGTATTACGCAATGTATTATATATATGAATTTATAATGAAGCTTTACGATACTTTTGCACGGTTTTGCTTCTTTCGCGAGTCTCCCCTATGGAAACACACGAGGCAGTGCATGCCTCTTGTGTTTACAGGATGGTTCGCGTTTCCGGTTTCGTCCATTACTCCCGACAACCCTAAAGAACGCATAGTTTGTTGCAACCCGGGGAATTCATTCTCCACTTAGTATTTTTGCGGGAAGAGTGACATTCGCTTATCTGCATTGCATTGCTCATGATAATTCCGCTTGTAGCCCATTACTCGGTCATTAGCCTACAATCTAATACGCAGGCTCTTGATAGTATTCAACGTAACAACGGAGTTTATCATAACGCATCGATCATTTGTACATTGGACAACATTTGCATATAACTCCACCGATATGCATACAACGATATACCCATAACTCTTATATTTCGCAGTGTGACGTGCGTTTCCCTTGAAAATCTCGAAGCACTCTGTTGAACTCATATTTAACGTCGCGGCAGAAGCAATGTCATCCCGTTTCTTAATTTCAACCTTTTCGAAGTATCCAGAGACCTTCGAAAATCTCGAAAATCAGCTCGACAATTCGATTATTGCCCGCCCGTTATTTACTCACTCGCCGACTCGGAATACCATAAAGTACCGTCCGCTTCGGTTGAACATTCACGGCAAACGGAACGATCATCGGCACACGCATACACGTCGCGATCGACAGTCGTCGATATCAAGAGAGTCGACATCATCGAGGTTCTCGCGAGCAGCGCGCGTACTTGTCACCGGCATTGTTATTGTTATTACAACAGTTTTATCATCGTCGCCTCCGGTATCTACTGGAGGGGTGATGGAACAAGGCCTGCCGCGGCAGTTGCAATGGTGATGAGGATGGTGCTCGAACTCGACAGACCACGCAGGCAGGATAGTTAGGCGATGGAGAGAGAGAAAGAGAGAGAGAGAGAGAGAGAGAAGAGAATGGAGTAGGAGGACGGTTGGGGGAAAGCTCGAACAGGAAGGGCATGAGAAGGAGCGAGAAGGGAAGGGAGCTGAAGAAGGGATGGTGGAGGGGGGGGGGTGGAAGGGAAGAGGGAAGGAGTACCTACGCATTGCAGCAGACATTATGCTAATCTGCGAGCGAGGATGTATGCCTGATAAGCCGCCTGTGCCTCGGTATATAAGTCCCCTTCTGCCACCAGTGAAGCCCAAGGGCCCCACGCCCTTGATCTCACGTACATGTACATTATAGTCGTCAGTGTGGTGTGCACGTCTTACATTATGTTACTTTGCGCTGGCATACCCAGGGCGTTATCTCGTTTTAACGAAAATCTGGAAGAGCATTTAGCTGTCTCTATCTCTTTCTCTCTGTCCTTTCTCTCTCTCCTATCTGCATACACATATACATATATATATTTGCTCTTTCATTTGCCCGCCACGTCTCTCGTTTCCTTTTCCCTCTTCCGTTTCCTAGCGCACTGCACGCTCTCACGTCCCTCCTTCTCACACTGGCGCGCAATGTCTCTTACATTCAGCCGACCACGTATGCTCCAAATGGGCTCGAAATATCGCACAGTCAATTGACCGTGTCCGCCGATCGATTTTGGCGTCACTATCGTGTTTATGCCCCGCAGAACGTCTTTAGATACGTCGTATATAACAGTCGCTGATTTCCGATACGTGCGCCGAGAACTTTGAGATCGTTTTTCATGCGTATATGGGTGTGCGTAAGTGAATCGTTGGACTGTGTTACATGAGCATATACGTGTGTTCGGTAATCATGAAAGTGGTCTAATTGTGAGTAAAAATTCTGGGCTAATTTATTTCTTGCCTTACTTTACATTGCATCGCTTTGCATTACAATGTGACGGGGAAATTTCATATTTTCAGACTTTGTAGTTATAATTATTAGATCATTTTCATAGCAACGTTTGAGAAAATATTTCTAGCGGCAGGAATGACTAACGTCAGCCGAATTTCTTGTTACAAAATGATCCGTCGATGATCTTGTTACTGAAAAAAGACGCTGATCTCTATATAACGTTCCATTAAAGCGTGGCGCCATTACAATTAGGTCTTAATTAATTATTTCCTGGATAGACCGGCGTTTACAACATATTATACACAGACCTGAGAAGTCCCGTTTTTAAGGATATTGATCGCGACAAACGAACTAGAGGATGCTTTGCTCATAAATTTAATCTTACTATCTACAAAACATAAAACGAAAAATTGTCGAAAATACGAAAATATTAATATATATATACTTCTATTTCCACTATAATAAAACGTCGCGCGTATCAATTATCATGCTAAGCGTTTAAACACCGACGTCAAGAGACAAACCGAGGAGGAGGAAGAAAGGGAGAAGGTTCACCGCGGAGCTTATTGCGGTAAGCGGGCAAACCCATTGTCCACGGTAACTAACGACCTAGTACCATTATTTCATATTTCTCCCTTTTCGGCCCGTGCCATAAGCTCTTGTACTTAACGCCTTCACAGTCGCACGAAAACGATGCATGGATATGCGCCTCTGTGTTTTCTTTGCCTTCATTCCCAGACAACGCCTTCTACCTGGTTTTTCTACTTCCTTCTCAGTCTCCCTCTCTCTTTCTCTTTCTGTCTGCGTAGGACCACTTCTCTCCATTTTTCCACTGTATATAGTAACAGAAATTTGACGCCAGTTGCAGAAAGTGTGTCAAATATGCTGAGCCCAATATTATTGCAGCGCCGATTCGTAGCGTTGAGCGCGCGCGTTAGGTGAATGCGTCATACGGTAAAGTTGATAAATAGAGAAACGCAGTGGACGTCGACCTATGATACGGTCAATTGAAAGTCCGCCGACATGCATACATATCGTGTCAAGCGTCTGCTCGTTTCATTTTACGACACGTCGGAAATGCAAAACTTATGTAATTCTTCACATACTCGTAATGCATACTGTGTTTACTTTTCATTTTGTCAATTTCAGACTTACTGTGGCATTTGCAGACAAACTTATGTGCCTTAAACTGTCATCCGGAAGGTCTCTATACGGTTCCTGCCGTGTTCATGCAACGAGTAATGCAATCAAAATTTATTCCACTAAGAACTCATCCGGAAAAAGATTCATTCGTTATTGAATGTATGTATTCGTATCGGTGTACTCTCATTACCTCGCAAAATGGTACAGTAGAATTATTGGACTTCAGGCTCTGGCCGTAAAATACAGAGTACAAAAATGTCTTCCGATAAGAGGACCCAAGTTTGGTACCACCCGCATTCTTATCAGATCAATTATCAGAATAAATTAGTCGAACAAATAGTTAGAATAATTTTCCCCGCACAACGAATAACGATTATCCGGACGAAACGGCCGAAGAGCGAGAATTGACTCGGAAAATCTTAGGAAAATTTGATACAAAACAATCCTGAATAGTGCCCGACTCTGATCCAAAGCTGGCGCTCACCAGGAACGTGTATAGCTCACGCATAGAGTGCGCGCACACAACGTTCTCTCTCTTTCTCTCTCTCTCTCTCTCCCTCTCTCACTGACTCGTTTTGCACACGCTCGCAGAGATTCGCACGCACGCAGAGACGTGATGTGCACGTAAATACACGGGGCAAATGGGCACACCCGCGAAACACGGGATGACGAAAAGTGAGAGAAGAAAGGAGGGGGGGAGAGAAAGAGTGACCACTCTCGCACCACCTTGGCAACGGGAGAGAGGGGCCCAAATAATATTTCAAAATTAATGTCATGCGGGGCCTTCCAAAGGGGTCTGGTGGGTTCCACACTACCTTTCTGCATAAGATAAGAACCCTTTGGCAACCGCGCGCGCGCACACAGAAACGATGCAGGAGTGAGAAAGAGAGAGAGAGAGAGATTGGCCGATGGTAGAGTGGGAATGAATATGTGTACAAGGTGACGCAGAGGGGGCAGAGGTATATAAAGAAAGAGGTAGTGAGGGAAGGACGGAGGAACGGGGTGGGAGGGAGAGAGACAGAAGAAGCGGAACCGTAAAGAGAAACAGGGACGCGGCGAGAAAACGAAGTTTACACAGGGACAAAGATAGATCAAGGGAGAAAGAACGCGACGGGGGTAAAGAGGAGAACAGTCGGAGAGAACGAGGCGGCGGAGACGGAGAATAGGAACGAGTGTGCAAAATGGAGAATAAGAAGTGAGAGACGGAGCGCGCGAGGGTGAGCGAGAGGGCTAGGTGGGGGGAGGTGGGAAGAAGGGGGAAGGAGAAGGAACGGCCGAGTGCGAGCGAAGAGCGAGAGTGTGCAAGGGGGAGAAGAGGGAACGGGCGAGCGAGAAAGCTCGCGCACGCGTATGCGTGCGTGACCGGCAGAGAAATAGAGAGAGAGAGAGAGAGACAGGGAGAGACGATGACGCTGTCAGTGGTGGCTTAAGAAATGGAGGGTGAGAGAAAGCGAAGGCGAGAGAGGAAGAGGGAAGGAGAGAGGATCGAAGAAGTGAGATGAACGCGCGTTTCTACCGCGAGCGAGAACGGCCGGGAGAGCCGAGAGGGAACAATCTAGAGACTCGTAGAGAGAGCCCTCCCTCTCTCGCTCGCCTTGTTCTCTTTCACCTTCCTTCCTCGTCCTGCCCCGTCGGCCGCCTCCTTCTTTTCACTTCTGGTCTATCCGTCTTCCTCGCTCCGCCCGGCATTCCTTGGCTCAGGCGCAAAGCACGGGGTGCGCATTTCTTTCTCCTACCCACCCGTCCCGCGGCCAACACTAATTCACGTTGACATCTCCGCGCGACGGACAAAACGATAGACGGACGACTGCCGCGGACTTCTCCGGACAGTCGCCGCGACTCCCGGGGCAGCCTGCGATTCAGAAATCGACGCGGCATATTCCGCGTCTCTGCGTGCCGCGAGATTAACCGGCAGTCAGATTCGATGAGCCGGCGATCGGTTAAGCTGACTGAGTCCCTCGCTGGATACTTCTGGCGCCCCCCGTTTCGGCCTGCGACTAGATCGTGCGCCGCCGCCGACCGATCGGCCGGATACTCGGCGCTGGCTCTGAACTGCGGATTCCAGCGGGAAATTCTTCTATGACCGCGAATTGTTGTCCCGCTTACGCACGCGGATGAGTACGAGAGTATGTGACGGAGACTGCGATTGCGGTGTGAATGGGAAAGTTGTACTAATATGTAAATCGATGCATCGACTCGGATCGGATTTGATTCTCCAAGAAATATGTTGGAGTACGAGAGTATGTGACGGTGACTACGATTGCGGTGTGAATGGGAAAGTTGTATTAATATGTAAGTCGATGCATCGACTCGGATCGGATTTGATTCTCCAAGAAATATGTTGGTAATCGTCCAAATCTGAGACCTGTCCCTTTTTTGACGTCTTCATTATGATATTATTTAAGGGTTGAAAGACCGTTTTCATCGTTCTCTCACTTATACTCTCTCACGTTTCCCTTGTCTTGCAATTGTTGCGTAATCGGGGCCGTGCGAACTTTACGAAGCGGCGAACGATTGACCCAATTAATCGGCTTCCGTGTCAATGCCGCGGCACACGGATCTCCCTCATCGAACAAACGAGCTTCCTGATAATTCAATACCGCGCAGCGAAGTATCACTGTCTTGTCAGCTGATGAATTAGGAAAAAAATACCGGTGATTAATAGGTAGCTCGTATATGATGCTGCAGGTAGATACGCGGGAGCAAAGAGGGTACACATCGTCGTAGAGGGGGCAGAAAAGAAGAAGAGGTAGATAGAAGGAAAGCGGGTGGAAGGGAGGGGGAGGGGTATTAGAGGTGCTTGACAGATGGAATTGCTTGGGAGACCGGTAGACGTGTAGAGATTCGTGTTTCGTGTTTGAGTGTTTGTCTAGGTCCTAAATAAATGTAAATCAAGCGCAGTAATCTTCGAACGGCTCGACGGGCAGCTCTCGTGCGGTGGTTCGGGACTGAATTTCAGGGGACCCATGCATCATTCGATTTTACGTACATATATATGTACACAGACACATATATATATATATACTTCTCTCGTCGATGGGTCCGAGCTAACCTTTACCTGGGCTCACGCCGAAGAATTCACGGAAATTATGTCAGGCATTTTGGATGAATACATTCCCGAGTCGTCGAATCCAGACTCCGATGCCCGAACAGATGCACGTAATATAAGCTGTTCCCTTCCGACCCCTGTTATCATTAAAATCATGTTAAACATATCTTTCCGGTTTATCGGCCCCGACCGCCGCTCGTACCGGTGCGCTTTAATTGCAATCCGGCTCGGTAATAAGACACTTTCGAATCCGGTGAAACTAATGAAATGCAAAACGTCGATCCGAATAGTAAAAGTACGGTCGATGGAGAGTGTTGCCGGCCTGATGCGCGTCATCCGAAGTGCTCACTGATTCTAGTGTCATTTATAGGTGGCAGGGTGATTCGAATAATTTAAAATAATCTTACCGATTTATTATTCGCAGACAGTTCTTTTTTTTTTGCCCATTTCATAGCATACTTTATATGCGGCAATGAGCGCGATATTATACTTGTCTCGTCTCTGTGGAAATGGTATGCACAGCATAGGAGTGGATCGCATCGAGGTGTTATGAGATGGTTTGCGGAAGAGGTATGACCTTGATCCTGACGATTTATACGTAAAATAAGCTGATGATTCGAACAGATTTCATGTCATATTGCGAAGTACATAATTCTACCTTATTGAAGCTTGCATTGAAAAAATGGCCTGTAATTACTGAAATTACGAATTATATGTTTATATAAAACTGGTATGTCGACGCTCGAGGAGTATTGTAGTTCTCATATTCAATATTGAATTAGGATTGTGATGGTTTTTGACAGGCGCCGAACGATCTGTTAGACACCTTGTTAGGTATCGTTACGACTAAACAGTAGTTCCACGTGTTCCGAACACTTCGTGGATCGTATATCAAGGTGTGTGCTCAGAATTACTCAGTCATTTCAGCTTTGTCTCCGGTTCGACTATATCGACCTTCTTCCAACATACACGTTGCCGATAAATTATCAAAATTCGAGCAATTACTGTGCGTGAAACCACCAGAGAGAGTACACAAAAAACGATGTGAACTGTGAAATGCAAAAGCATTGTCAGCGGACATCAGCGGAGCGACACTTCGAATACAAGTATTATAAACGTCATCGTAATGCAAACAAGCGATATATCCCATGAGCCCGCGTATCACTTTACATATCAAATCTTTGCGAGCGAGCGCGAATAGGCGCTCCTTAATGGGAAATATCGAATTTCAATATCATTATTTAGCCTCGTTAGCTTGTTAAACGCTCGCCTCAACTCGATCCGCCAACTGTACTGTCGGACGAAAAGTAAGAAACCAAATACGGCCGATCGCGTCGGCTCGGCCGGGAGCGGAGCAGAACGGCAGCATTTCGATATGTGTGTCCACCGAAAGTCAAGAGTAAGCGTGAGTCGGTCTCTACCAAAACGGTGGGACCGTATCTGACTGGTCATTAGCGAGCGCGCGCTTCTAACCCACGAGATAAAAACCCCGGGGACCAACCAAGTAGTATTTTACCGGGGACATAGTTCCCAGGAATGATCACTATGCGAAGGTCACCTGATTATGAGAAGATATGAGCCCCGGAGGATCATTCCTTTTTCCTGGGCGCGGTTTAACATTTTAAGCCGGGTCCGCGGCTGTGCGCAGCATTTCGGTGCGCTGCAATCGGAACCGTAATGACTAATCTTCGATCGTCACGAGTGCGCGATGTTACTGGCTCGTTTCTTCCTTTTTTTCTATTTATTGTCAGACCACTTTCATAATTACCGGCACGCGCATACGTCCGAATCTTCGGATACGCGTGCAGACGAACCGAACGTTAAATTCTCGTGACGTGTATATTTGAATGTAAGAATGTCGAGGCAGGAATACTCGCGTCGCGGCGTTACGCAGACGTAATTACCTATTCGAGTCACGGTTCATAAAGTCTACTTTATTAGTTAAACGGTATTCTCGGGGAATAGATAACTGCTGCAGGTGGCACGCGAGGGCAAGTCCCAAATACAACAGTTATTTCTGACACTGCCTTAGGTTCACATTTTCTATTCAGGGCCCGCGCGCCTAATAATAGCCTAAACGGCCGCGTTCGTGAAATCTGTCCGATCTAAGGATCGACGAAGGACAAACGGCGGGTAGAGCGGGGAAGGTCCGGCGAGGCGCAGAAATCGCAAAAGACTGACGGAATCAGAACCGGCCTGTCGTCCCAATTCCTCCTGCCCCGTCTCCCGCCCGTGCATTCCTTTTTCCTTTTGTTCTTCCCTCTTTATTCGTCCACTTTCAGCGGTACGTTCACTTGTGGACGCAGGAGTGATCGTGTCAAATATCCGGCGAAAAGGACGACCGCGCTGGAGATTATGAATAACATACTGTCCTAGTAATTGTGCATTCTGAAGCGAAGAGTGTGGGAGAGCGGGAGAATGTCGGAGGGAGAAAGGGAGAGAAAGAGAGAGAGAGAAGTACGGACAAACGGAGATAAACAGAGAGCAAGAGGGAAAAGGGACGAGAACGGAGGTCCTTTTGAAGGATGTAGTCCTTCTATGCGAGCGAATACGTGTGTGCGTGCATATAAGCGAGACAGAGGGGCCAAAGGATGAAAAAAAGATTGCCGAGGAGGTATCACAATGAACAATCGTCCGTCCGGCGAGGCCGCGTGCGGTTCTAAAAATTTTACTTATATTTTTCTTTTCTACAACTCGTCATTTCAATAGACCAAACTCGAAAGTCGCGCCTGTTCCCGCTGTGAGTGTTCGAAACAGGGACCGTGGTCAATATTTCAATGGGCCCCGCCTTGCATCCCACGAGCGTGTGCTACTATAGTGTCCGACGACGGTATATGTCAACTGTGTGCAACTAGGAGGCGCAGAATTTGTCCGCCGATGGCAAGTTTGAAGCCGGACAATCGTTTCATCAACGGCATTGTAGCGCTAGTTGAGAGCTAACGCTCACGATCGATGAGATTTTATCATAATACTCAAAATAAAGTATCGAACGAGTCATTGGATCTATCCTGCATCTTGATATTTTCGTTACTTTTCACTGAAAAAAAAAGGAATATGTAAAACGTTATAAAGAATAAGAAAGACTCCTAAAGCCCCAATATGTATGAACAATGAAGTCAACACTTAAAAATCCTGTCGCCAAATATCTTTGATGATTATATTATGAACACCCTGCGAAGAAGTGTATTGTATAGCACACTTGCAGGGTATGTCATTTTGATAATAAGCAATGAATCGTACGAAATTTCACCGAACCTGAATACAATCGGAACCGTCCGACAGTCGGATCGAATTTTTGAGAACGACAAGGTCCACTTTTCTGCGCTCATGCCTGACTCGGCTAAGGCAGCAATGGACATGACACATGTATCCTGTTCATTGTCTTGTGACCAATTTCTATAGATGGTATGTGTACAATCTCATACCGATCGAGATCACTGTTCAGGTCCTGTTACAAAAGCGCCAGCTCATCCAGGATCGTATCACTCCCGTATTCATCCCGTGGCTCACGAGGGCGGCTTGATTTAAACCTTGCTCGTTAACTAAACGCACACGGGATTGCTTTTTTCCATCTGATCACTAAACTCTGCGCACCGTTCGTCCGCTACTGACGTACAGGCCGACTTCAAAAATTTCACTGCCGCCCATATCTGGGTGACTGAAAGATTTTCGATAAAGGTCTCGTTTACGCAAGAAGCAACAATTTTGTAATGGATTCTTTTTTTTTTTTCATATTTTTTGAGCTACGTCGAAACAATGAAAAAGTAGTAACAAACACGAGTTCGAATTTAAGAAACTATACTACAGACGATCTTTGTTCACAGAACCTGGAGCTTTGTACGCCAATGACGACAACGACCAGTATAATTGTAAAATCAATTCGTTGAAACGATATAGAAGGCTGAACCGCGTGTCTGCGTGCTTAAAATGAATCGATTGAAAAACACCCCGTTACGGCAGAAATTACTCTGTGCTTCCTAGGTGAGGCATTATCTGTCATTCGATGCTGGGCACCGCGGTCGAAGAGAAACTGTTTCAGCATCCCTCACGCCCACAGATGTGATTTCTCCTCCCGACCAAGAGATCAGAGAGGCGCGTTGTTCACGTCGTCGTACGACTCTTGCTGTCCCGATTCTTCGCGCTGCGCCTTCTAAAGAAGACGTTGAAAAATGAACAGGATGACGATTGTGATTACGAGTGGGACAAACAACAACGGCGCCAGAGAAGGAGAGCGAGGAAACGGAAGGAGAGAGGGAGGAGATGAAGAAAGAAGAAAAGAGAACGAAGATGATGATGATGATGGCGATGGTGATGATGATGATGATAATGATGATGATGATGGTGATCAGAGTGAGGATTAGCGTTCCATTAAAGGTGCCACCCGATTTTCTTTATATCGAGTTCTGTGTATGGACTATGTTTGAATGAGACTCGAATAGGAGAGGAGATAATGAATGTCTTGTAAGTCACTCCTTTGGGTCGGATCGATGATAATGATCTGATTCGTATGCGGCGATATAATCGGGACGTCTCGAATTGTCGATGAATTCGCGAATTCATCTCAAATATATTGTGTTCCATTTCAGCGCCTTAGCACAGAGGTGTCACATGTAAATATGTCGAACGTGCAATATAGGCTTTGAAAGATGTTTGCTATCTAAGTATAACACTCAACACAGATGAAATGCGTTGGTACAATACCTGGATATAATTACAGTATTTGTTCCTATGAAGGAAAAAGATTTCGCAATTAATAGGGGGCACAAGAGTCTTACTAAAAAATACCGATGTAAAACCAAAATGCTTTGTGATATGAAACGACGATTATTTAACAATGCAGCCCTAATGCAGCGTTGGAACTCTGCAGAAACAACTTTGGAACTTCGCTTCGTCTGCCGTTTTTGTCAGGGCTCTCTTATAAGCCATTCCAAGACAAAAGGCATGCCAATTATTCCTCGCAAAGAAATACAGATTTGTTTTCCTTAATTGTGCGCCGAAAAATTCCATGCATTCTTCGTTACACAAGCATTAGCATTGTCCAAGAGAAATTATGTATCTTACGTTCCAACATCAAATTCCATATACGGTGCACGAACGATTTGAAATATCATGTAATGATGATCTTGAAAAGATACAGTGTTCTACGTTTTGTGGTTTACTGTATGCTGTTTAGAATATTTCGCGATACTAATTAAACGGTGTACCGTTACATGTTAACGTCAAACAGTTTCGAGCATAAAGTGCATTGTACACGACCTATGAGCAGACGCATACAACTGACAATGATCCAATGGGGGGTCTGTTAACCATTTGGCTGTCGATAACGTGCGTACGCGATTTCCATTTTGCGTGACCAATTACGGGAATCACCCTGCACCATTATCGTACACCGTCCGTTTTATCTATTTTACGATCGTGCCCAGAAACCTTGTAAAGCATAAGAATTCTCCGCAAAAGTCCCGTATCTCCGCGCGTTTTTCATAAAATTTCGACGGAGCCAATACGATGCATTCTTAATCGAAAGTTCGTACAACACAATACGTTGCGCGCCATGCTCTACCCCCGTCGACCAATTGTGGGAGTCGTTATCATCGCGCTCGCCGCGACGTCAGCAAAATTTATTATTACTTTTTGAAAGGCAGCCGTGTAAGTGCCGACCGTTACATAAACCTCAAGTACGCGAGTGTCGAGCGCGAGCGCACACTTTGTTCGCCTCTGTTAAACGTAGAAATTCCAATCGACCGGTCTCTTATTCGTTTCGCGAGAATGTTGAAAGCATCGGAAACGATATAATATGCATACATCATGAATAATGACTGACGCCTCGTGTGTGCGCGCATGTATAAGCAGGCGCAAGCGAGCGTGGTGAACAAGCGCGCTCGGGCGCACAAGCGCGATGCTACTTTGTCGATTACAAACGAACGTATGAACAAGAGCGATAAGAACGACGAGAGAAGGAAGAAGATGGTATAAGCGGGCGAGAGAGAGAGAGAGAGAGAAAGAAAGAGAGAGAGAGAGAGAGAGAGAACAAGGCTCGAGATTAACGAAGCATTAAAGGTACCGCCCTATTCTCTTTATTTCGTGTTTTATCGTGGATCACCCAGGTAGAATAGGCGGACGGCACTACATAAATGTGTCATCGGAAATAATTACTTTCTGTAATGCCTCGTAATAAGAATATTTCGATCGATAAGGATAACGTATGTGCCGATGCGCGAATCGACGGGGGAAGAGAGACAGGCTCCGGCGAGCGCGCCGGAGAGATTCGTCGAGTTGACTCTCGTCCGGCCGCGGCATTGTCGGAGTTAACTCGAACGAATTGAACCGGTCCGCAATCCTTCCTCGAGATAACTCGAGTCAATTCAATCGGCCTAACCTTTTCTCATTGTCCGCCAATAGGAGAGCGACAATTATTGGCGAGGGAAAAATGGTCGAGAGCTCGCCGCATGCAATGGGACTCGGCGTTGCCCGCACGACGTACCTGACGCGCGAATTTCACGCGTGTCTTTCACTTCGCTGATCACCAGGACTGCTTCTCGTCTCCGCGCGGCCGTTCCTCGCATGTGCGATGCGGCGCGATGGTAAAAACTCCAGCTGACTGTTCTTATTTCTCTAGTTACGGACAACGAGTACCGTATTAGTGCGGTAGACGACGAATATGCTGAGGAGGCTTCCTTACGTGCGGCGACAATCGAGTGTACGGCGCGCACGTTTAAGCGTCATGCACGCGGATGAAGATGAGCGTCAGAGTTTGTAATCGTTAACGTTTTTACCGGGAACGGAATCGGAAGAGACGCGGAACCTACGTTCGCCATGCGAAGGCATCATTGGGCATGAGAAATCGGTGTGTCATCGGTGTTCGCCAATTAAGAGACTCGGAAGTACGAAAAGTCATTTTTCGCTTTCGCCGTTTTTTTTTCTTTCGTTGTTGCTACCCCTCGTACGTTATTTCATACTTCGATGCACTTTATTCCGCTGACAGTGTGCGCTTATTAAGTTGAGCCACTTAGTTACAGTAATCGCGCTGATCTTTCTCTCGAATTTCATGCGTGCTTTGTATTAATTCAAGCAAATCACCTTGTTTCTCTCTCATTAAGCATGGATCGTGATCGTGGAGTCCGTGCGCGCTGCAGCCCAGTTCGAGTCGAGCGCCGACAATTTTGCGGTGCGCACCACACGCCAAATTAATATTGTGCGGTTCTTTCCGAAATGCGGTCTTGACGAAACGTTCAAAGACCGTCGACCGCGTCCAACAGGCCCGGTTTATGACAACGACTCGTAACAATGGACGCTCGACTTATAGTTTGACGATGAAAAGGTGCTAAATCCTTTCGGCAGTAGTTCGTGGACGACTGTTTAAAATACACATAAATTCGTAACGCGACAACACGTTGATTACCACGCTCGTTGTGCGAAACTTGAACGGATGTAGCATAGTGTTCTTGTAAAGTATTTACATATTGCATATCTGATTAATGATTTGAAACTTGCATGACTACCGTCATTCGACAAATTATTCAGGCTTTCAGAACGTCCACCGTTGTTGCTTGTTGCTCACAAGAAGTCACAAAGTTTGCTCATCGATTTGAACTAACTGCTTCCGATCGTTTGAGAAGACAGGTTTTACAATTTATTTAAAGTCCCATCGAGCTTCCGAGAGAGATTTTTATTGTACAATGCCAATGTTTCTGTTTTTGTCAACATCGTGTTGTGAGCGGTAAAGCAGGTGGCGTACAAGTCTCATTATTATGGATTATGGATGTTTTCGTCAATGTGGGTGGGCTAAGCGCCCTTTGTCCACTTGATCGTCAGGTTACCGGTCGACCGGGTGTACATACTAAGATCGTAAACGCGACACACGTTACTACTTACGCCCAATGAAATTTCATTATACCGTGTTCGTTTGACAAAGTTACATTATTATAATAAAAGAATTCAGAACAGGAAATTAGATTGGTCGAGATAAAGATTTCGATGGAATTTCGAGGAATGATGTAGGACTCGAATGCGACGTTGATCTCGATGTTTATCTTACGATTAATGCCAAAGAAGCTGGCCTAGCAGCGGAAGCGGTAAAGAAATTTGTTGACTCCCCAGGAGGCTTACCGCGTAACTGCCAAAAAGAGAGAAAGCTATGGGAATTCGCGAGGTAACCGAAGAAGTTGAACAATCAAGGTCTACCAGTCATGAGCACGAGTATCAATCAATTCGTGATTCGAGCGCGATTCCCAGAGAAGAAAAGTCTAACGGATCGTGTCGATCCGAAAGATTGCCGATATAATTCATGTACTCGAAGGCCGCAAAAATGTTAGTAGAAATTCTCGGGTAAAGAGTTGACGTCGAACGTTTACAAGTTGATGATTCGTCCTAACTTATTTTCATTTTCAACACAGAATGTAAAGTTAGTCTGTTTTACATAAATTTTCGAGGAATTTTTTCGTTCGACTTATAAAATTCAGTCAATATTTGAAGAGTTTTTCACCAACAAAGCACTGCGTGGGAAGGAGTTAATGTACATTCTTCATTCATCGTTTCGGGTAAAATGATCTTGTTCGCAGTTGTATCACAATCCCTGTCCCCCCTTGTAACCACAAATGCAGAACAAAATACATTCGCACTTCAGGCAGAAAAACGATGCACGAGAGAGATCTGTATCACGATAACGTCGTTTAAAACCTCGCTGAATAATTCCCATAACATTATCATATTCACCTGGCAAACTTTCGATTCTCGCGGATAATGACTTTAAGCATACCGCTACTGTCAGTTCCTTTGTCATCTTCAAACTCATTGTTTCCGACCGACACAGAGAAACAGTTATCCGCTGGAACGACAAAATAACGAAGCAGATCATACATCGTGTGTTCATTATAGCGAACCAATCCACCCGATTCCCGTTCCGAGCAGTTGTCCGATTATATCTTTACGTTCAGCGTACACGAATGGCATTACACGGAGTGCTATGATCCATTATAATTAGTTACAGAGCTACCACTTTCGTGTAATGTAATACGCGAACGCTAGATTCTGTGATATGATTTACTACCCGGCCACTTGCCATCGCGGATATCCTCTGTTCCTTTAGTGTAGGTCACAAAGCAATGATTTACCAATTCGTGGTCTTATTTTACGTGTTTTGAGCCACGACCGACACATGTGCAGATAAATATTGAGATGGATTATCAATAATTAAAAAATCTGAAAACAACATTTCTCGAAAATAAGTGGAAAACTTTTTATTTATTCTCAGACCACTTTCATAATTACTGGCACGTATGTGAACGATGATAAATCGTTGTTTTGAAAATTGGGCCGTATTGCTAAAAACTTTGGGAAGCATTGTCTTAAGAAATAAAGGAAAACAATACGAATTGCTGCCTCAAACTAGTAAGCACTTTACGAAACGCATTCGATGGGTCATTTCCGTTTCACGGACCAAGGTTTCCGAGACTTTCGAAACTTGGCATCCGAACAGAATCACGGGTCTCTGTCGATCCCTTGATCTGTCGTCCCCACCCCGTGACGGAAGCGATTTATCATTTTATTACCTAGCCGAGAAATAAATCTCACGCCAACGTGCCCACGAATCAGCGGACCGCGCGGTATCTCGCTTGTAAGGCGTAAAAAATTAATTGATGAGTTAACACGGCAAAATGAGGGTTATTAACACGTGTATGGCCATAACTATAATTGTCTATAATAGATTCTCACGCACTTTAGCACCTGCTTACGCCATCGCAGAATGTTTAATCCGGGAAAAATGAATATTTTTCAAATGTTTATCGTATACTCCCTTTATACAACCGTCTACTCGCACGCTTTAAATGTACATTACTTTAACGTAACCTTGTTAAGCGACGTCTCAGATGAAAAGTCTAGTACGTTATACAGATTTTACGTGAGAGAACATTTAACAACTTTATTCCATAGGAATTACCGGAATGATTAAGTTTCTGTTAAAATCTTCATTGTAGTAATGACTGTTACGTTCTGCACGAAATCGGGCGAAATTTTCTTCGGTAGCGAACTTACGATTCCGACAAATCTGAAGTAAGTTGTTCGGAGTTGCTAATTTGAAAATCCAAATAGAGAATCCGCCACAAACGCCGGAGCTCCGGTCAACACTTTTTCAGCATACAACCCTTGTTTGCACTTTATTACCGTACGACCGCATCATCACATTATCCGCCGAGCAGCACCTATGCGGCTCGGACGTCTGTGTTAAGGTTCAATGCCACGAACGTATTAATCGCGATGATCGAGATAAAATAGGCACCAATCTTCATTCGCAACAGTTAATTTTAATTAAAACATGAAATATGTAAAAAAACAGAAGAAAACCACCCATTGAAACATACCGTGCCGGTGATTATGAAAGACATGTGACACCTAAAAAATCCGATGAAACTCAATTCTCCACTTACACTGCATTGCAAATCGACGCAACACAAAATAAGTAAAAACTCAATTCTCTTCAGATTCCTAAATTAGGCCGCCTTCAAAATCACGAGAGCGTCATCACAAAGAATCAAACTCAACATCTACGTTTTGACGTAAAATTGACCCTCGTGCGCTTGCCGCACACATTTAACAGCTCCCATCGATCGGACGCGTCGTGAGAAGCCAACGACGTTCACTTCGCTCCGGCGAAATCAGTGAAAATTTCTGGCAATCGCCTCTCGGGAGATCTCTCCAGCCTCGCTTACGAATCTGCATCGCACTTTCCATCCCCGTTACAAAAGAAAAACTCGACCCCGAAAGGGTGAGAGACGAAGGAGGAGAGAAGGAGCAGAACGACCGATGATACGAAGTCGATGCCCGCGTTGAAGAAAAAGAGGGGCAGCAGCCCCCGTGTGCGCGGGAGAGCAGAAAAGGCCCCGAGGAGAGCGTGCATGAAAGAGGACGAGAGGGTGGGGGGAGGGGGAGGAAGGGGGGTACGGGACAAAAACATCCGAACTGCAGTTGGTTCCCGAAGAGTCACAGATCCCACAGCAAACGATAAAGGAACGGAGAATGGAAGAAGATAGACTGAAAAGAGAAAACAGAAAGCCAAAGAAGCGAGAGAGAGAGAGAGAGAGAGAGAGTGAGATAAAGAGAGGGAGAAGAGGAAGGAGGAGGAAAATACAGTGAGGGAGGACATTGAGAGGGGGAATCTTCAGAAATGAAGCAGCAATGGCATGAAGGTAGAAGAAGACAGGATCAACTGCGCCCTCTCCTACCTACGTTAAGTCTGTCCCGGCCGTTTGTATGCGTTCGTCCGAGATCAAGTTTTTCTCGAGTTCTGAACCTCCTTCGAGCGGGCCGGGGGCCCCATCTCGAATTCAAGTTGATTTCCTGGCACGCGGTTCATCTTGTCGTTTATTCTCTCCCACTACACTCCCCCTCCGCCCCCCCCCTCCTCCTCCTCCCTCCTCCCGCCTCTCCCACCAACCTCCCTCATTTTCTATCACTTTGCTTTCTTCGTCGAATTTAGCGAATTCTCCCGACAGTTCTCAGCCTCGTCGTCGTCCTCCGCCTCGCGTAACCTTTTATGCGCGATACACTTTTCTCGACTCCGTTGGTCGTGCGATTTTTATTAACGCGGCTAATACGACATTCCGCGGGATGACATTCTGTTTTTGTTGGCGTTTGACGTATTTAGTAGAGGAGTCTTTTTTGGCCGACGTTTTGCATAAGTGTAGTCATTAGGGTGGACATAATCGTTGCATATTATGACGGTTGATATTTAGCAAATTCTTCATGGATTATTGGTACCGAGTATGTTGGACTTTATATATATATTAGTATTGTTGCTAGGGTAAGTTTGTCAAATTGTTTCAATAATCTCCTAACGAGAGATTTAAGAAATCTGACGTTAATTAAAAAAACATTAATTGAATGATAACTGGCCATCCAGTGCGTAAAATATTCCTACCTATAATTTCTCATGAACGCTCCTGCAGAATGAGTATCTAAAAGCGCGCGTATACCGACGCCATACCGTAACCTGAAGAAACGCATTAAACTTGCTCGGTAATTTTTCGATGGGAACTTCCGTTCAAATTACACGTTATATAATTGATTGATCTCGTCTGTATCATAACGCACGTATAGTATCATAATAGCAGAGCAGTCACCATTAACGAATTATGGCATTATGCGTATCCTTAAAATATATTTTTTCCGGCACATATAATCAAAGACACAAAACGAGCGGCACAAATTTCGTTTGCGAATGAAAGCTCGTATCAGGTTCGCGCAGCACCTCATGCATAAAACGATGAAACAGAGAACTTCTGTTCGTTGTCTCTCGGTGGTCACGAATGTCATACAGAAATGTACACCACCGCACAGGACATACGGCGACCGCAGAAAGGCAGCAAAAAAAAACAAACAAACAACAAGAGCGGTTTTCATCGTGCGGCCGACATATACGAACTAAATTTTCGCGGAAAACGCTCGTAACCGAATTAACGTCGCGACGCCGCTAGCTCTAATTGCAGGGGAGAAAAAACTTACCCTGGTCGCCGCGGTGCTGGGCCTGTTGCTACCAATGCCGATCGCATAGACCTCCACCTCGTACCACTGGATGCCTGTCTCCCTGTCGAGTGCCGCCGCGGTCGACAGTACGCCAGTCTTTGTGTCAACGTCGAACAATCTGTCGACCTGCGGTCCCCCGCTGCCCGCCGTTATGTTCGTCACGTAATACTCGAGATCGATGTTGGATCTACGACTTCGCGCACTCACTCTCAAAATGCTCGTCCCGATCGGCTCGTTCTCGTAGACGCTGCCCTCTATCTGACCCCTGTGCTCCCAGATCGGCTGATCATCGCCGTCCTCGCCGGGCACGATCAGAGTCAAATATGTCTCCGACGACCTGCGCTCCGCTTGCACAGCCTCGTCGGTCGCTCGCACCCCGACCTGATACTTGAACGTTCGCTCGAGACTGCTCTTCAACGATCTCGGCATCCTCATGGTCAGATAGCCGGTGGTACGGTGGATGCGGAACATGTCGGAGTAATTGACGCTCGATCGCAGCAGCTCATAGGTGACGAGGCCGTTGGTGCTGGAGTCGAGGTCTCTGGCGACGAAATGAGTGACCACGACCTCTTTTTGCGACTGATAGTTCAGGCTACCTCTCGGCGGCAGCACGACGGCCGACATGCTGACGAATATAGGTGCATTGTCGTTTATGTCCTCGACGATCACGATTACGAGCTTCTCCGCGGACAGCCTCGCGCTCGCCGGCTGAGCCCGGTCGGTGGCGACTACGACGAGCTTGAAAGTGTCCACTTCCTCCCTGTCGATCGGCAAGAGCGTGTGTATCACGCCGGTCGACGGATTTATGCCGAAGCGACGCACTTGATCCTCCGGGTCCTGGCTGATGATCGAGTAACTGACCACTCCGTTCTCGCCGGAGTCCGGGTCTTCGGCGGTTATGGAGACGATCGGATTGTGAACGAGTATGCCCTCGGCGATCTGCCGAACGATCGCGGTGTTCGGGAAGACAGGCGGATTGTCGTTGGTGTCGATCACCTCCACGACCAAGGTCGTCACTGAACTCAGTCGCGGATGGCCTCCGTCGCTGCAGCTGACGTTGAGCGTATATTTCTCAAGCTCCTCGTAGTCGAGAGGCTTCCTCAAGTACAACGTGCCGGTCAGGGGATCGATGTGAAAAGTGTCCCTTCTGTTACCGGCCGATATCGCGAAGGCCAGCTCGCTGTTCGGGCCGAGATCGTTGTCGGTCGCTTTGAATCGCAGCAGCTCGGTGTTGGTGGGCGCGGTTTCGAGGACAGAAATCCGGGACTCGTTGTCGACGAAGAGCGGCACGTTGTCGTTCTCGTCCAGCACTTCGATGTGAACGGTGACGCTGGACGAGAGTCGAGCCTCCAAGCCGGCGTCGTGCGCCACCACCGTCAGCACGTAGCTATCGGACGTTTCACGATCGAGCTCACGCATCAGCGATATCTGACCGGTCGCTTCGTCGATCATAAAATGTCCGTGCTGATTGCCGTCCTCCAGCGAATAAAACACATCCCCGTTCAGTCCCTCGTCGGCGTCGGTAGTATAGACCCGTAACAACTGGGTACCGATCGCGGCACCCTCGCTCACCTGAACCTTATAGGGTAATCTTTGGAATTGCGGCACGTTATCGTTCACGTCGGTTATGTATATGGTGACCTTCACTCTGTCGCGCAGACGATTGACACCGTTGTCGGTAACGGTGGCCTCGAGAGTCACGTAGCTGCCACCGGTGTTGGTGACCAGGAGCTCGCGGTCGAATACTCGCAGCGACTTGATGAATCCGTTTCGCGGGTCTACCACGAAGTCCTGCTGGCTCGACGGCAAGGAGAACATGAGGTCGGCGTTTCGGCCCACGTCGCGGTCGGTCGCCAATAGCTTGCCGACGAACGTGTCAGGCGGCTCGTTCTCGCGCAGATGGAAGCTGAAGCTGGAGTTGGTGAATTCGGGCGCGTTGTCGTTCTCGTCGATGATGTGCACGACGACCGGCACGACGGAGCTTCTGGACGGGCTGCCCTGGTCGCTCGCCGTCACCTCGAGAGCATAGTAGTCCTGCTCCTCGCGGTCCAGTATATTCTTCACGTACAGCTGGCCGTCCGGGAATATGCCGAAGCGACCCTCGACGTTCCCGTCCGTCACACTGTACAGAATCCGCCCGTTGGCGCCGAGATCGATGTCGGTTGCGGTTAAGGAGAAGAAACGGTCGTTGACGGGCGTGGACTCCGGCAACGAAGTCTCGTAACTGGTCAGCTTGAAAACCGGCGTATGATTGTTGACGTCCTCTATGGTAACTCTTACTTGATGCTGCGCCGATAGCGGCTGATTACCGGAATCAGTGGCCGTCACTTCCAAGTGCAGAACCGTCCCGGGCGGCGCTCGCACCGGCTTGTCCAGATATATGATGCCGGAATTCTCAGCGACCCGGAACTGTCCGCCCGGGTTGTGCGTCAACGAGTAAACGATTCTCGCGTTCGTCCCGACGTCTCGATCCCTGGCGCGCGCTAGGCAGACCTCTTGCCCGACCGCAGCGTTTTCCTTCAGAAACACTTCGTCCCCCTTCTCGCCTTTCGGGAATTTCGGCGGATTGTCGTTGACGTCGACCACCGTGATGTTTACGGCTGTCTGCCCGTAAGCGAGACCGGCCCTGGCCGCCAACTGCAAGCTGTAATAATCGACCTGCTCGCGGTCTAGGCAGCCAGCCGTGCTGATGGTGCCGGTGTTCTCGTTGATCTTGAAGTTTCCTTTCGCATCGCCGAATACGATTGCATACGTGACTTTCGAATTACCGTACTGCGTCACTTGAACCGACCCAACCTCTCTGCCGAATCCAGTCGGCATCGAGCTACACTCGCCGCGATCCTCGGCCACGCGGAACTCATAGCCATTGTAAGTGTCGAACTCGAAATGTTCCAGATCTTCTTCCCGAATGATTTCGACGAGCGCGTTCTTGTTAGCTACTTTATCCCCGGTGTCCTTGGCGGACACGACGAGCTCGTAGAGAGTCTTGTGCGCGGCTCGCAACGAGCCTTGAAGAGTGATCTCTCCCGTTCTCTCGTCAATGGCAAATAGTCCCTCGCCACCGGACTCCAGCGAGTATCTGATCTGAGCGTTTTCTCGAGCGTCGCGATCGGTAGCCATGACCTTGCCGACGGAAGTGCCGGTCGGAGCGTCTTCCGGGATCGGCATCATGTATCGGCGCGGATAAAAGACCGGCGCATTGTCGTTGACGTCGTCCAAGGTCAGCACGACCGTGGCCGTGGAGGATTGCGGCGGCGATCCCTGATCGCGTGCGATCACCAAAATCCTATACTCCGCGATCGACTCTCGATCAAGAACGACTTTCGTCGTCAGCTGACCCGTGAGTGCGTCGAGCGCGAACGTCTTCGGATAGTCTCTGGGCACGCTGGAATGAAAACTGTAAGCGACGCTGCCGTTCGTCCCCTGATCGTTGTCCACCGCCGTCAAGGTGGCCACCAGACTCTGAGGCGGCGTGTTCTCGGACAGAGTGACCTGCACGACGTTCTGCGAGAACCTCGGCGCCTCGTCGTTCTCGTCGAGCACGGTCACCTTGAGATACGTCGAGGCGTACTTCGGATTGGGCCCGCCGTCCCTCGCCGACACGTGCAGCTCGATGCTACCCTGTATCTCTCTATCCAGCTGCGCGATCGTCGTGACCAGGCCGGTATCTTGATCGATAGCGAACCAGCCCTGCTCGTTGCCGGAATCGAAGTCGTAATAAATTCTTGCGTTTAGTCCGGAATCGGCGTCGGTCGCGGAGATGCTCGAGACGTAGCTTCCGGTCGGCGATAATTCGGACAGCACGGCGGAGTACTCGCTCTGCTGGAAGACCGGCTCGTGATCGTTAACGTCGTTAACGTGTATCACGAGATAAGCGGTGGCAGATCTCGCAGGGGTGCCTTTGTCCGTGGCGACCACTGTCAAGTTGTATTTAGGGATCTCCTCGCGATCCAGTCTACCGTTCACGCGGACGATATCGAAGCTCTGCGTATTATCCAGCCGGAAATGGCCGAGCTCGTTGCCGGCGCGTATTTCGACGCTCGTCTCGCCGTTGAGGCCCTCGTCGTTGTCGATGACGGAGACGGCCGCGACGAGGGAATCCTTCGCGGCGTTCTCGTCGACGGTCGCGAATCCGGTCCGCACCACGAAGTAGGTGAATTTGATTTCCGGATCGTGGTCGTTGGCGTCGAGCAAATTCACGGTGACGTAAGTGCGACCGTCCTGTCGGGGCGATCCGTGATCCCGCGCGAATACAGTTATCACGCAACTCTTTGGGCAACCGCCGCCCGGCCGTGCAATAGCGCAACTCTGTTGCGGACAGTCTAATGGCTCGGCCGTCGTGATCGTGCCGGTTTCCGGGTTTATCGTGAATTGCCTCTCGCTGTCGGGCAAGTAGTACGTCAATTTCGAATTATCCTCCGAGTCTTTGTCGACCGCGTGGACGGTGAGCACCTTCGTCCCGACGGGGGCACTCTCGTTCAGCGCGACCACGTAGTCGCTCTGCTGAAATATCGGCGGATTGTCGTTGACGTCCAAAACCGTGACGTTGACCAGAAGATAGCCGAGCCGCGGAGGGCGGCCGCGGTCGCGCGCGCATACGTTCAGCGAGTAGAACTCTAGCTGCTCCCTATCTAGCTTCCCCATCGTCTCCAGGTGCAGATAAGACGTCTCGCCGGTAGGATTTCCAGTTACCTCTAAGCGAAACTTCCCGTCGGTGTTGCCGTCGACGATGAAGTAATCGTCGACCACTCCGTTCTCCGGCGTGTCCCTGTCCGTCGCGGCGTCCAGCAGCAATTTCGTCCCGACCACGGCCGACTCGGAGAAGCTCACCGCTATGCTCGATTCGGGAAATTCCGGGTCGTTGTCGTTGATGTCGAGAACGAGGATTCTCACTTCGATCGGATAGGTCGGCTGGCTTGACAGTACAACGAGATCGAATCTATCGCTGCTGAGCGCCTCTCTATCGAGCACCTTCGCCGTTCTTATCTTGCCAGTTTCCGGGTCGAGAACGAACTCCTGGGGTGGCTCGTTGAATCGATAGGTGAAGCCAGGCTTCACCGGTATCAGACCGACCAGCGTACCCTTCGCTTCACCTTCCCTGACCTCCAGCTGAACCCTCGTGTCGACGGCTCTACTCTGCATCGCGAGGCCCATCGTAGTACTGTCCTGCGGCAACATCGGCGACCTTCGTGGTACTAGCCGCGTGACCCTTTGAGGTAGGTTGTGCAAGAAATGACCGGGACGAGCGACGACGTGCCTCTTTCCATCGTGGTCGTCGATAGACTCGCCGCCATTTTGGTCCACCGACAGCAGTCCTAGGACCAAGGCTAGGACCATCGATCCTCTTATGATCATCTCTTCTGTGCCTTCGACTCACCCGCCTTCCTTTAACGAAATTTCTTCACTTGGCATGCAAGGAGCACTCCCTCTCTTTCTCTCTGTCTCTCTTTCTCTCCCTCCCTCTCTCTCTCTCTCGCTCTCTCTCTCTCTCTCTCTCTCTTTCTCTCTCCGCGCGCTGTTCTACTACCTGTCGTTCTTCTTCCTCATTGTCGGCGGTAATCTCATTTTTGACAGCCGATTTATCTTACGCCGTACTATCTATTTCCGACATTATGCCGAGGAAGTGTTGTCAGCTAGATCAAACGTCGACGGAATTCAACAAATGGTTAGCCAGCATCTTGTCTTTTTTCTTTTCATCGATGGCGCGCGCGCGCGCGCGCTCTCGAGCTTTCTCCCACGATTCGAACTGGCACAACGGCGGCGGCGAAGGTATGTAGGTAGGTGGGAGCTTTCGTTGGTGCTTTTTTCTTCGCTTTTGTTCGCACTGCTGAAAGCCAAGTGAACACAAGAGCGAAGAGGTGACTTCGTCCCGATAAAGGGGGCACTGACCCGCGGAGCCGCGCCTCGCGAAACGCGTCTTGCGAATGCTCCACACGCGGGATGTTCACTAGTTTTTCCAGCGGTTTCAGCCGCTGGTATCGTCACGCCTTTACTTGGAGAGTCGGGCGGCTTGCAAAAACATTGGCGAATGCCTGCGTTTACGTTTCTCTTTGGTAAAGTCCACCCCCTCGACAACACTGGTCCGTCGAAGAGATCGCGAGAGCGATCGAGTTCCGATCGAAGAAACGACAAAGGTTCTTCAACGCGGCGTGCGACTTTGACAAGAGACCGTCCGTCTGTCAAATACGTCTGGCTGTCTGATAAAGTTGGCGCTTGGTGAGAAAAAACAAGTGTCTCTTCGTCGCTGGTTGCGAGCGTGTGCAAAGTACTGCAACGGCTGTTTTTATTCACTTGGACTCTTCCTCGCGCGGTGCGAAATACCGCGCGATCCGCTGTCACGGGCGTATCGAAACGTTGTCAGTATGCGAGTGATACGGTGACAATCATCGAACACGTGCTTGGTTTTCGGTCGCCGTGATCGTCGTTATCATCGCAACTGTCTTCGTCGTTGGAAACGTCTTCGATCTCAATGACACTCCGAACCGAATATATTATCCGTCCTCGACCGGTTTATCTGAGAGTATAATGCGACGTTACACGAATCACATTCGATTCCGCGTTCGAGAGACGAAGTATGGGAGTCCGAAAAACGTAATGATCCTCGGCCGTGCAACGAGATCGCCAGTGGGAGACATCAATGCGCGGCGATAGCGGTCATAGCTCACTATATACTTCACAAAGAATCCACGACAATCCGCTCTGGACCACAAACTGATTAAACATCCTCATTCGGCACCACTCGACGCTTCGAATGTGGTCCAGGCCGATCTCGTCAGCGATCGCTGTGACACCGGAAGCACTTGCCGGACAGGTCGATAAATAATCGAGTCGAATCGTCACGAACTTGGCGCGCTCGCGATCGTGGAACCGAGGCCGAAGTTCATCGCAAAACCTATCTTCCACTCGCGTAACCACCTTCGCCCGCCCCCCACGTATATTCCTCCGTAAAGGGTGAAAAAGAAGACGAAGACGAAGAAGAAGACGAAGAAGATGAAGAAGAAGAAGAAGAAGAAGAAGAAGAGGAGGAGGAGGAGGAGGAAGTGGAAGAGGGTAGAAGAGGGAAGAGAAGCGAACGAAGTAGTCGGAAAAAGAGGATAATGCGAACCGTACGGAGTACCGACGACGTGGGGTTCTTTTCTCAACCGACACACCGACGAAGAATATCGCCTTCCTTCCCGAGGACTGACCTGACTCGACTGAACTAAAGCCGATCCCAGAGCCTCACCGCTGCCAGGAGAAGCATTCTTTAGGCTCACTGACGCCGTCCCTCTCCAATCCATCGGGCCCAACGTGAGTCCCTCGACTTCCCTCTCTCTCGATCACTCCATCGGCTTCTCTTTCTCCTCGTCGCCGTCGTTCTCCTCCTTCTGCTCGCATCGCCTCGCCACCATCTTACTATCGATATCGCCCACTCGCTCTTACCCAGCGACGCTTTCTCTTTCGTTCCTTCTCTCGCGGGGCCTTGCTGCCCCGGCTGGCCCTCATTCTGCCCCCTCCCACCGTCGCCCCCGCCATCCTTCCACCTTTTCCTCTTCCATCCCTCCTCCCTTTTCCTTCTCCTTCTCCTTCTCCTTCTCGTCCTCATCCTGAGATCCTCATCCTCCTGCCTCGCACATCCCGCGCGCCGTCGCTGTCTCGCTGAGATATTCTCCCTTTTGCCCTCGAGGAACGAGCAATGCGGAGAGGCTCAGGTATGCAAGATGGCCGCCGAACGTTCGGGCTCCAAGCAAGAAAGACGGCCGTGTGGATGGGAAGGAGAGGAGGCAAGTAAGCGGCAAGAGGGAGAGGAAGAAAGTGGTATGAAGAAAGGAGGACGGAGAACAAGAGATGAATAATGCGTGGGGGAGGAGGGGAAATACTGAGAAGGGCGAAAAGAGGGGTCAGCGGAGAGGGGGTGGACGGCGCTGGTGCTTAGGGGCGCGAAGAGAGGGGAATTGTGGATCCAGAGACTCACGGGGCGCGGGTAGATATATATCCGTGGCCCTATAGCCACTTTTATAACTAATCCGTTACCGCGATCGAGCGTTCCACTCGATCTTTCTCCTTTTCTCTCGTCCCTCTCCTCCCCCACTTTCTTTCTCTTTCGGTTCCCCGAGATCAAGCCAGCGCCTACCCAGCCCCAACACGCGCGCAAAAGCTGCTCTTTTCCTTTAATCTAGTTTACTGGGTACCGGGGGTATATGGATACACGTATATATATATATATATGCTGATTGGAGCTTTGATATATGGCCCGACTACGTGTATACAACGGAACTTGCCTATTTTTCTCTTTCTTCTTTCCTTCCTCAGCACTTTTTTCCATTCTTCGCTTTCCTCTTCTTTTTCTCTGCCCTCTCGCCTCTTTTTGCATCTCTCTCTCTCTCTCTCTCTTTCGCTCTCTGCTTCTCTCTCTTTCTTTATCACTCTATCTCTCATCAATGCTTTCTTACTCCGTTCGCCAAGTAAACCCTTTTCTTTTTCGCGCCACGTTCGAAGGAGGTAAATCGCAGTTATTGACTCATGCCGCATTGGATATGATAAGAATGTACACTCGAAATGGCTTTCAGATATTAAAGTCAACTTAAAGCGCAAAGGCCGCGCGCAATGCTATGTGGAAAAGTGGAGGGGGCAAAGGGACGCGCAAGTGTCGTTATCGGTATAGCCAATGAACAGACGTCGAGAAGGTAAAGCACAAGGGTGTGTACTGTGTAGTTGTATGCCGCGATAGGATACCAGCGGATTTTGAAAGCCGCTGTACGTAGTTGAAAAACAAAACCTCCATAACTTAAGATAAATGTATGTTGAACTTACAAAATGACAGCAAATTTCACATATTTTTCGACATATATAAAAGTGAACAAATTGCGGATTTATGTGGATTATTGCATTATCGTAGAGAGTAATGTAATATCACGAAAGTATCACTGGATAAAATAAAACATATGGCACTCCAGGAGGTTTATGTATTGTTTAAAAATTATAGGTCAACCCAACTATTGGATTTTGTATTGATTGCACGAGTCGATAAGTTACACGTAATGTCTTCATGATTGCGACATATAATTCGTAAAAGAAAAACAGTTTATGCGAAGCGATCATTCTCTGGACCATTTTCTCGACCCTCTGAAGTAATTCTATCTCATTTCGCGTAGGTAAATTAAATGATTCGCCAACGCAACGCTACTACATGGTACAATATATTCTGTGATGTAAACTGGGGGTCATGAACAAAAGAGAAATGAACGTAATAAACGCCATAACAACTTACTCTGAGTGCGTATTCACAATAAACTCACATACAGGTATTCTTTGCTCGAAATGAAATGACCTATTGCGCCCACTTCACTGGCATTATTTAGTTCTCTCGTACATGCACAGTAAACCTTCAGTTATAAGCATTAAAACACGGTCGGTTTGATAAGCAACGTGTAGGTGTTACGTGAAACGGTACATTGCTCCATCAATGAATGCATCTAAATATAAGAGACGTTTATTGGGGTATTGATTATTTAACCCTAACAAATTATACGATAAAAACATTTGTCTTCAATGCTCATCTCTGACAGATATAAATCATGTATACTTCTGATAATGTGAAGTTTAAATATAATGATTTGCAAAAATGAGATTTGAAGAACGATTCTTTAAACAGGATAAATAGTTTTACATTGTTACACAGATAACAGTGGTTTAATTATTTTTGTATAAAATTAAAACAATCCAGGCTACGATAGCTCAATGTACATTAACTCATTAAAGAACGAATATTTGAAGAAAAATGGAATAAGGGCCTAGAATTATTCTCAAAGATCCTCAGGCACTACAAAGGTTTTTACATAAAATCGTACAATTCACTTTTGATACAAATTAAAGAACTTAAAATTCAATTAATTCTTTGGAGCACCATAAGCGTCTGGCATTCTTTCAATTGAATATTTATGCTGTGCAACAAACATTATTGGTACGCCGGGTATTTTTCGTATCCTCCTTTTCAAGTCCCTGTCATTAGTCGCTACAATGTAACATTTATGCTGAAATAAAATAATTTCATATGATCAAACGTTTCAGTTACATATACAATCAATACATATGCAAAATTAGCGTCAATCTGACTTACTTGTGTTACTCTGTTTACGAGGCAGTCATCAGCATAGGTACCTTTGTGCATACAATGTAATCTCTCAAACCTAGAATCTTTTATAATTTTCAATGCTATCCTATATTTCTGTCCAAGCTTTTCTAATTCGCCCATGACACAATCTGTTATGTAAGGAATGCACTTTGCATACAGGCATTCCATCATACTCTGAATAATGTCCAATTTGTTTTTGACTGAGAAATTTATAAAGTTGGTATCTATCAATATATGATATGGTGGACCAAGTTGCGTGTTGTATTGGAAGAACAATGCGGAGGATTGTTGTGGCCTGCAATAATATTAGAATACAAAATGTATAGATAATAAAAACACATGCAATTATAAAGCACTAAATACTAGTAGTACATTTCATAGATAACACCAAATAAAATTCTTACGTTTCCTTAACTTGTAACTTGGTTGGATCTTCTGGCTTTGCCTTTGTCGATCGCAGACGAAACTCTGGTTTTCTGTATTAATGAAAAGATATTTGAAAGTCAGTATTTGTGCACTTGAGAAAAACTATGAAACGCAAATGAATTTAATGAATTGTATTGGAAAATACAAATGTATTTTACACTCTAGGGTCTCGCAAACTGATCATCTTCTTCATCTGCGCAAACCTCTGCATCACAACCCTGCGAGTTTTTTTGTTCTTCCCCTAACAAAAAAAACACCATGTTTATATTCCATACAGAAACATACACTGAATAGTCTAAAAACCTTTTTTATGAGCTATCAGCATATCATAAAGATAGAATCAAAATTTGTAACAAGAGCAAAGTAAAAAATGATTTAACCTCAAAATGTAACCTTTATGCCTATTTATACAAATTAAACGTACTATTCGTCAAAATAAAAACCTGAATATTACCAACTACAAAAATATACGAATCCGTACTTACCATTCTTATGATAATTTTCTACGTTCCTCTTGACGTTTCAACTTTTACGTCAAGCACGTGCTTCGTTTTAAAAACACACCGAAAATACGCGCACAAGCGCCATGTGGCGACAAATATTCTTACTATTAAAGCAGTAACAGTCAGTAATTCGAACTGTTCTTGAAAACAAAAATGTATCATAATTGTTGAAGCCCGATTAGCATTTTTGCGTCACATGTTAAATCACACTGTTGACATGCTATGATGACAAACTATAATCGAGTTCTGGTCGAAAAATGGTGAGAAAATTCAAAATTATCGAGGGTCACGCAAGAGCAGCGTGTGATGCATAGGATGAGCCAGGACAACCTATCGTACTCTAATATACATCCAACATGGGCCTAACAAATTACGACTCATAAATAGACTCCGCGGAGTCTATACATACGATCACTATATGCTCTCCATTCAATTTCTCAGAAATAATTACAACCAACCACTCGTGT
The DNA here is from genome assembly GCA_963942575.1 of Priocnemis perturbator. Taxonomy (NCBI): domain Eukaryota; kingdom Metazoa; phylum Arthropoda; class Insecta; order Hymenoptera; family Pompilidae; genus Priocnemis; species Priocnemis perturbator. The sequence continues at coordinate 9,546,254 of OZ012649.1, forward strand.
CGGTGCAGACCATTCGTCCTGCGACATGATTGAGTGATTGGAGGGACTGGAAAATCTCGCTCACCAGTGTTGGCTTGTCTGGATACCACAGGAACACGCTGCATTGACGGATCCTGACCCTCAGGCTTCTTCATCCTCTAGCTAGTGGACTCAGCATTAAATTGGCAGAAACGGTCATCTTACGGGGTCCATTTACGGGTCACACCGTCGTGAAGGTTGCGGTGGGTGAGCGTCTAACAAAAAAATATGACAAAAGTTACATTTTGTGGCCAAAGAAAAAATACAGTGCACGAAGTAGTTAATTCGCCTTATTAGAATTTTCCTTTTAATACATAATTAACCTAGCGATCATCTTTCTGCTACAAGAAAATTTTCAAAATTTTAATTTCGATGATAAATTTATATTTTCAATATTCGATATTGTAATCTGAATTCAGATTTTAAATGGTAATAGACCGTACATTTTTATGGCTAACCATGATAGTACAACAGTACCGTCCGAACAATTCGAGTTACTTGCTGTCATTTCTAACCCTTCTACCTCGTGATTTCGGAAAGCGCAATTTTCGCATTTTAAGCTCAAAATATGCTCAATAAAACCAAAATTTATGACTAATTCGCAGCTAATGTGGCCCCAGCACTTAAATCAAGGATTAAATCATGTTAAACTCACCGAAATGATCTGAAAACTGCGAAAAACCATGTTCGACATCCACGGCGTGCTTGCACTCAAAGACAGATATTTCGATTAATTTACAACAGCAACTTCAAACTTTTTAAATCGCTACTATGTGCCTAAGCCAATGAGAAGCCTTCTTAAGGGAAGGCCAATTACAACAAACTCTATGCGCGCCATATTTGAACCGTTCAAATTGCACTCTTTCATCACAGACGAGGCACAGACCAGTAGGTATAGAATAGACACCGCACCTTATGGGCCTTCGTGTCAACAATGTGGTTCTAGCACTCGATTACTACTGGATTATATTAAATTCTCCGAATTGATGCGAAGATTGCGACATAACGCAGTTTTGTCGGTACTTCAATTGTAGTTTCGAGTTCGACCAGTCTCAAGCGTAGAGTGCGCTTGTTCACGCCTTATTTTGGGCGATGTCGGTATTTCAGTTTCGTTACGTCGGTCACGGACAGTCACAAACTCCCGTTCCATATGCATACCAATATAGATGTATCCACTGACGAGATACTGTTATAGGCGGCCAGCTGGCTATGCATACATAATATACCAACTGCTACGTACACCTGTTTCGTATTTGATATCCGTTATATTTGACTAGACGTCACCTGTGAAAACGCAAAATGAACGGATGACATTTCGATGTAACTGGGGATTCAACGGTTTATAGGAATTTCATGTTTTTTTTCTTGCTCAACCTGTTCCGTAGACACGTTGGCGAATGTGTCAAGGTGTACTCGAGAATTTTTGAAATAATGAATAAGTTTGAACGGGCATAGGCTTCCTTGCACGAGCGGGTACTCATTTTAATAATTTAGAAAATTAGTTCCCGTTTATTCCTGTGCACGTTTCGTAAGAAAGGTAGGCAATAGATTGTCTCAATTGTTTGTGGCAAATATACTCTTCTTGGTCTAGCAACCCAGTTTCCGTAATGTAGGTTACAAATTCCTATCTCAAGAAGATGTTTAAAATATCCAATTAAATGCAGTTATAATATAGCTGCAAAATTTTAATTTTACCCTAAAATTATGTCCTTCTAACAATGAATATAACGTACAACATATATTTGCCAGTGATTATGAAAGGAGCAAAGGTAAAAAATCTTTATTGTAATCAAATTATAAATTGATGCAACACAAAATAGGTGAAAAATTACATTTTTTGGGAGTTTTTGTGAGACCCGTTTCATAATCATCTGAACACATATATTGTAAGCTGTGTAAGGAATACTGTATGTATTAGCGTATATTTATTATTGAAATCACACATATTTTCTTTTTTACAGAGTGATTGTTAAAAAAATGAGGATCGTACAATTAAGAAGGAGCCGCATGTTTAATATTCTAGTTGGATGCGCAGTTGTATTATTAGTATTGTATGCTATAGCATTTTCATCAAATAATCATATGAACAACCTGAAAGAGTATTGGTCTGAGAGTTTAAAAGGAAAACCGGTAAGTATGTCGCTGTTGTTATCATCATTTAGTGTATAAGAGCTTTTTTGCAATAGCATATTTGATATGAAGAAATTGCATTGCAGGTCCCAGTATTTGTAGACAAATTAGGAAACTTTGAGCTACAAAATGTGAAGCCCAGAGTTGGACCCGGTGAGGAAGGTAAACCGCATATATTGAGAGAGGATCAACAGAATGACATTCAGCAGTCAGAGTCTGACTATGGAATGAATATGGTTTGTTCCGATGAAATTTCTTTAGACAGATCAGTTCCAGACACCAGACCAGCCGAGTACGTTATTATGTATTGATGTGTGCACTTCGAAACTGAATTGTGCATAATCTTTTCCATTATTTTTAATTTATGTTTTTGTACAAATAGATGTAAACATTGGGATTATCCAGAAGATTTACCGCCTACCAGTGTAATTATAGTTTTCCATAATGAAGGGTGGTCTGTTCTAATGAGAACCGTACATAGTGTGATAAATCGAACGCCTTCAAAGTTCCTCGAAGAAATTCTTCTTGTTGATGATTTCTCTGATAAAGGCAAGTTTGACATAAGCTACTAACTTTAAATCTACAAATTCTCTGATATAGGTTTTTAACATTTCAAAGTAATGAATTTATGCGAAGAATAAGAACATATTGGTATTTTACAGAGAACTTAAAGGGTGATTTGGAATCATACATTGAACAATGGGGCGGTAAAGTGAGGTTGATCAGAAATTACGAAAGGCAAGGTTTGATAAGAACCAGGTCACGTGGAGCTCGGGAGGCAAAGGGCAAGGTCATTGTATTCTTGGATGCTCATTGTGAAGTAAACGTTAATTGGTTACCCCCTCTGCTAGCTCCAATTGCTGTCAATAGGTAAAATATCCTTTATCCCGTTACTTGGTATTATATCAAATTACTTTACACCATTATTAATATACTTTTTCCATACACCCAAACAAATGAAAATATTTTAGCAATGTAATGACAGTACCTGTAATCGATGGAGTTGATCATAAAAGTTTCGAGTACCGACCTGTGTATCAAGAGGGTCATTTATATAGAGGAATATTCGAATGGGGAATGTTATACAAGGAAAATGAATTACCACGGCGAGAATCGAAAACTCGCCCGTACAATAGCATGCCATACAAATCACCCACGCATGCTGGGGGATTGTTCGCAATAAATCGTCAGTATTTCTTGTCGCTCGGAGCGTACGACGAAGGACTGCTCGTTTGGGGCGGTGAAAACTTTGAACTCTCGTTCAAGATTTGGCAATGCGGCGGTAGCATTCTTTGGGTGCCGTGCTCCCATGTTGGCCACGTCTACAGAGGCTTCATGCCTTATACGTTTGGCAAACTCGCTCAAAAGAAAAGAGGACCACTAATCACCATTGTGAGTATACTATAAAAAATAATCATTAAAGCTGTACTTATTGACTGTAACTTAATGGTGCACCAACACTCATGCTTTACCTTGTGATAATGAAACATATTAATAGATAGTTCGAAATTATGTTTCAGAATTATAAAAGAGTCATTGAAACTTGGTTCGATGATAAGCATAAGGAATTCTTTTACACTAGAGAGCCACTCGCTCGTTTACTCGACCACGGCGATATATCAGAACAGTTGGCTTTTAAGGAACGAAAGAGATGTAAGAGCTTCCAGTGGTATATGGATAATGTCGCGTATGACGTACTAGACAAGTTCCCAGAACTACCGCCTAACATACATTGGGGAGAGGTACGCTCTAAATGTTGCACTTACGAGATAACTCTTATTAACATTTAGGATTTATATCTGATTTGATCGTTTAGCTGAGAAATACCGCAACTGGAGCATGTTTGGATACAATGGGCCATGCACCTCCGAGTCTTATGGCTACTTCGCACTGTCATGGTTTGGGGAATAATCAAGTAATTTGATCAACAATTGTAACTACAGGGTATTCCACGTAAAATGTTAACCCCTACAAAAAATACGTTATGTGGAGCATCCTCGGGTATATTTTTATTGTAAAAAAAAGACGTCTAAATAATATTTTTTTTTAGCTGATACGGTTGAATGCTAAAGGACAGATTGGAATTGGCGAGCGTTGCGTGGAAGCCGATGGTCAAGGAGTGAAACTAGCGTTCTGCCGCCTAGGCACTGTAGATGGTCCATGGCAGTATGACGAGGTAGTGATTTACAATTGACTATCTAATTTTTAGAGAATTCGCTTCCATACATTCACGTGTCTTTCTTGTTTGCAGAAAACGAAGACGATCCTGCACAGGGTACACAAGAAGTGCATGGCTCTTCACCCGCAAACTCAGCAGTTGTCACTCATGCCGTGCGATGTCAATAACACCTATCAACAATGGATTTTCCATCAGATTCATCCGCGATGGTAAATCGCTGACAAAGCTATCAGATCATCGCACTTGCATGAGCTTTGCTACATTATCAAAGATGGTGTGTATATTGTGCCTACCGACTATGTGTAACTATTATAACTTGGCAATCCATAAAAATAATTCGTTAGAGTTTAGTTTGGAGGATGTACATACAGACTTGAGAACAAGCTAATGATTTATTTCAATAATATTCTAACTTTTATATAAAGTGATTACAATGTTGTAAAGACAACGTTGCACTGGATCAATTACAATTACTGAAATTATTTATGGTATTATCGTTTTTCTTTGGAGGTATAATAGCCTAATGTTTACCTCGCACAATAGCCAGTGAAAAAATGACGAAGACTGCTATTCACTTGAGACTGGTTTTTTCGAATGTATTCATAAAATGTACAAAACGCATTTATTTGATAGATTTTTTCATAGAGATGCGACAGTCTTATTGAACACAAGCACACTATTCGAGGTAAAGATCTTACACTTATTATAGTAGAACATAGTTACATCATATGTTGACATGTGATACTGAAATTGAATCTTTAATATTAATTTAATGTAGCGGATTAGTAGTGCTAAACGAACTATGAGACAGTATATAATATTACTGTGAATTCATGTTTAGACTCTTTTAAGCTCTTGCTCTTTTAAAGTGCTCAAGACAATACAATGAGAAAGTTCGAAAAGTATAGCTGTACTACTGTCTTCCTAAATATTGAGAATACTTTTGTTTTCAATAATATTGAGATTATGTTTGGGATTATTTAGCACATGATCTAGATCGGGTTTTATTAATCTGAGGACGCGACCGTTTTGTCATGATTACGAAAGTTTATTAGCTATTTGTGTTAATTGATACATTCCTTTGTCCTCTTATTGCAAGTAGTCCTGAATTGTGGAAACTGACACGTGATGTTCAACATAAATTTACCTAATTTGATAGTAGAGATTTGGACATGAATTTTGTATATCTGTATTTATGTGTACGAAAGATGAAAATTTGTGTTTAACTGGCAAGCGTTAACCATACAAAATGTTTATTAAATTTTGTTAACTATATATTTAATCAGTCTTCTTTTTCAACACGTTATGAAGCATACGAGCACTTCCATGCACTATAGATACAGATAAGTGGCAAAACATCATTAAATGCGTGATTTTTACACAATGTGAATGTAATCTTCGAATTAGTGTAGACAAAACATACATGTATGCATTTAACTGGGATTCATGATTGACAAAATCTAGACTAGTGTCGTTGTTTCGATAATATCCATTTATTTAGGACAGAACGTACGGTGTACCAACGATCGTCAAAACTGAACATCATATAAATGTTTACAGACCGTATCCAGACACATTCCCCTTGCTGTGTACTTAACGAACTCTTGTTTTATTACTACGTTTACTGTACATTGCACTATACGGCAGCACATTAGATTATTGTTACATAAATGATAGAGACCCACTGAATACTGGAATAGTATGCATTGCAATCTTTTCTACGTGTACAGATATATTTTATGACCATTTTAAGAACATACAAGGATGTACACGCATTTAAGAATATCGAACAAGATCTGTATTAAGAACAATATTAAAGAAATGTTTTTATCAAACTATTTAACCTGTTATTTCTGAAGAAGAATCGTCGTTGGTATTTGTAGGTACCAGGGTTTCCTCCATCAAGGGAATACGGAATTGTTTGTAGAGAAGAAAACAAACACCCAATAAAAGTAATATGTAACTCTTTAATATTAAGCTGGACATATAAAACTGTTAGAGTGCTTAGTTCAATTTTTATTTTTCAATTCTAGTTTAATATGCAAAAACATCACTTGACAAAACGATCTATAAGATGGACTTATGTTTTACACAACCTTTAACAAAAATGATGTCTCAACAAATGACAGCATCGATCAATATGTGCATAATCGCGTGAAAGAATGTCACTAACTTCCCCCTCTCGTGGCAAAGCAACCTGTTATTTATCGTATTAATTAAATATGGAATTTGTAAGTGTTAAGAACTCTTTTACTGGGTCGTGTTAACGATATCGTCAATCTTCAATATACTGCGTACAGTCTCAGAAGCGAGAGTGATCGCGCTCGTAGAAACCAGCAACGGCTGAATTACATTCTCTTCCAAGATGTTGGTGATTGCGCCCTTGCGAACATTGATGCCAGCCGATATTTCACCCTGGGCATGTCGATTTCGCAGTTCGGTAACGGTGGAAATTGGATTTAATCCTGCATTTTCCGCCAACGTTGACGGAATCACCTGTGTACCATTTACAAATGTGTTAGAGAATAAATGTGATGGTGATTATGAATATGTCAAATTGCGCAGTGTTATCAAAAAATTAAATTTTTCATGCATATTATATTGTAACAGAATGCAATGCAGAATATGTAAAAAATTGAGTTCAAAATTTGTCACTTAGATCAGTCTCATAGTGTGCATACTTCGAGGGCATTCGCAAAAGCTTTAACGCAGTACGCATCAACCCCGCCAAGAGTTTGAGCGTACGCTCCCAATTTCAAAGCGATCTCTATCTCGGGGGCCCCACCGCCAGCTATCCTGGCACGCTGCTTCACCAAGCAACGGATCACACATAGTGCATCGTGCAACGAACGCTCAGCTTCTTCCAGTACAAGTTTGTTACTGCCACGGACGAGTACAGTGACTGTACGACCGTAGTTCTGAATTCCGGTTATCTACAAACAATAAATAATAATAAATTGTACAGCAGATCTCTTCATATGCACAGTGTGTGCAGATTGTACATCCATTTCTTAACGAATATAGGTATCGAAATAGATACACATGTGACTTTCTAACTTACCTTAGCAAATTTGGAATTGCCAGTTTGCACTTCTTCGCAAAGTTCCGCCGAAACAAGATTTTCCGGAATAAAATGATCCAGTGACGCAATTGGCCTACATCCCAATGTCTTACATACAAAGGGAATGTCTTCGCGCTCGATATCCTTTATTACCATGACCTTAATCTTATCCAAGAAGTGGATTGCTAGATCGCTAATAGCATCGCGAAGAATTGATTTTTGTACAAGGAGCACGTTGCAGCCAGATTTCTTAATCTGCTTTACAATGTTCAATATGTAAGCACGCTCTTCTTTCAGAACGCGATCCATCGCCGCATAATCTGACACAATGACATTGTGATCCATCTGAAAGTTTAACAGAGTTAATAGTGCTGCACATGCTTAGGCACTTGAGAAATACGTCTGAGTTTATTTATGTTCATGTAAGTTACGTACATCTGTTTTGGGTGGAGAAATGCAGAATTGGATCAGTCCAATTTTTGCCTTTTCTATACGTTTCGGACCATTAATGTTACAAGATTTCTGAGTAAATATCAATCCTTCTATTAACTCAGTGTCTTCTACTGTACCGCCCAACTTCTTGATCACTTTAATATCCTATAAAAATAAAAATACGTTTACAACAATTACACGTAACATCATCTTTCATGGCAACATCATTCATTATAATACGAAATGCTAACATAAAAATAATGTACAAACGCTTACGTTTAAGTCTACAGCAATCTCTCTTCCAGGTTCGGTCACTTTTAATACTGCATTAACAGCCAATGGAGCAAGAAGACTGGATTGTTGAAATACCACCTATAATACACATTACATTTCAAATAAAATTTTCATATTTCTAATATAAAGGCATTGCTTGTCCAATTACTTTTGAATTCAATGATGTTGCTGCAACTTTAACAAGAGATTCTTTATCAGTTAAGTCTACAGGTATAGACATATTTGTTAATATCTCGACTGCCTTAGTCGCTGCCTTTTGGAATGCATCACTAATTAAAGTGGGATGAATTCCTTTTTGCAACAAACGTTCAGCTGCTTCCAAGAGTGACCCAGCTACTACCACTACACTTGTTGTTCCATCTCCAGCTTCAACATCCTGAGCTTTTGACAGTTCTACAAGCTGCAAGGAATTAAAGGAAATCATCAAATTCTGTGAGTACTGAATCTTTTAATATTGTTTGAAACAGGAACATTTTTCGTACCATTTTGGCAGCAGGATGTATAACATTCATTTCCTTAAGAATGGTAGCACCATCATTTGTGATTGTGACTTCACCATTTGCGGCTTGAATCTATAATTAAAAGCAAAATACAATGATAGACATGACAATGTTATATTCAATTAAATTATTCATCGCAGAATTTGGGTCATTCATGACTAAAGTATTTTCAATATATGATTTAATATGTTACCATTTGACCAAGGTACTTACCATTTTATCCATGCCTCGTGGACCAAGACTTGTGCGGATGGCATCGCTCACGGCTAGAATTATTAAAATATTTAATCTATCTCGTTTAATGCAACACAAAGTATACAGTATTTCATTTCAAAGAAACCGTATTAAATTTCTTGGAAGTAAATGACAGACTTTTCTGAAATGACAGAGGCATAATGTGTACGCAAAATCGTAAAACGATATGTTAAATAATTCTCATAATTAATCCAGCGTCGTACAGCCGTCAGCGACATTCGCAGAGACCACAAAATTGCTGCAACATTTCCCGAAAAAACGAAGAACTTTACACACGTGGATGCAGTTTCACCGGCATCGCAGACACTACTATATAAGGAAATATTTTCTCATTTGACGCTGCACGATATCATCGCAAATATTCAGCACGTTCGCCGTTCACGATAAAGCCTTCTCGTACAAGAAAAATACAAAGTACAATATGATTGAATATACGAAATGTATTCCGCACACACTTACCTTTCGCCGCATTAATATTGCTGCATCTAATATCGGTCGGCTTACTTTTATCTTTGTAAGCCTGACCATAAGCACTTCTTCCATCGCCGCTCGCCGAAATTGCAGTCATTTTTAACTGATATTCGAAAACACGTGTTTTTCCCTAATGAAACCAAAGGTCCGTGAAACAGAATCCTTGCTGTCCTTCCCGTACAATCTCACACGTACGATAATCGTGAAAAATTTCGGTTCCAATTCCTTTGGGTGTCGGTTTGTCTATTGCTGTTGAAGGCGTGCTTCGTCAGTACGTATATCGAGAAAGTTCATTACAAGGATTGTTTGAACGTAGAGTGGAACAGTGCGTGTGGCTGATATCTATGGACACGAAGTTGCGATTGGCTAACACTCAATCTTTGCTCCAATGGTACGGAATCATTCGAAAGGACTAGCTCCATCTTGCGGTGGACTCGCCTGACTTACAGGGCTACTAAGTTCCCTTTAAACGGTTGTATTATTTTAGAACAAAATAATTGAAATCGTGTTTTTTTAGATGATAAACAAAAGACGATGACATGATGCATGGTAATAAAAATGTAACGAGTATGCAGGTGGTAATCATAAGTTCGTATCACTGGTACAGTACAGTATCTCATACACCTTCGCAAGTATGCAACGTTCGCTTAACATCCCAATTCTCGGAACGTGTCGCGGACGCTAAGTGGCGCGTGATTCTATTAGTTCTGATAGAAAAATTGCGTTTTTAACGAAACGCACGAACACTACAATGTTGCTACTCCGTGTACCAGAAAATGTCAAATAGACGATCGCTTGCAGATTATTATAAATTGAACAAGATCGGTTGAAGTTTATCGTAAAAATAATAGATGGCGTAAAGTTTAAATGAAAACCTTAAATATCAACCTAAATCTATGAAAAGTGTCGATGACCGGATCGGTGCGGCGATTACCTAGCTACAGCCTACGTAATTACATTATTACCGCACTTCGCGTACTCGCCACGGTATTAAATATGAGCGTTCAGCCCCCCAACAGAGCAAAGCACTTCTACTAGACATCACGTACTCGGCGTTCGTCATCAGCTTTCAAACCCGAAACTGCCGTTCACATACGGTAAGCCTAAATCACGCGATCTGCACATGCTCGGCGGCGAAAAATGTACGATTACGAAATTGACGCAGACGCATTCTCTCCGTCGCAGGCTATCACGGAGTCGAGGAAAAGCGCGTCTGCACTTGAATATGCGCAGGAGCGCATTCAGCGGTAGCGGCCGCGCGGTGCGAGCAATGTGAGTCGAGGTGGAAGGAGGCGGCGAGCGAGCTGGGGAGGAAAGGCAGCTCAGAATCTGTAAACGCGCGTACATACGTGGAAAGGAGCTTTCGTCGACACGAAAGGAGCCGGTTTGCTCGGTGGTCGTGTGCACGCTGAGATCGGGAAGCTGTTTCTTGCGTGGATCGTAAAGGAACACACAACAGAGGATAGATCCCCCTTCTCCCTCACTCTTTCCCTTTTGAAGAGTCTTGCCAGTCGTCTCCCCTCCTGTCATCGACGTGCGCCTCCCACTCCGTTCGGCCGCAGGACCCAGAAGCACCTGTTGCGTACCTACCTGTTTTACTTGTTCGGTGCCTCGCTTCGGTTAGTACGCGGCGCGGTGTCACGGCGCCAGCACGAATCACGTATATCATAATAGCGGCAACTTTCGTTATTACATTCGTCGGCAACGCACGCCCGCACGGTCCTAGCCGCTCGTCGAGAAGGACCGATAGCACTCGAGCGACCGGGAGCTATGCCTTTTCGTGGAAGAGGGTCCCAGTGACGGAAGCCAAGTGCCACGAACGACAAGTACGCGTACCGAGAGAGCGCGCATCCCTTTTGGACGGGGCCCGGTAAAGCCTAAAAGGAATACGACGATCATGCAGACGGGACGGGTTTGAGAGTTTAAGGAACGAGTTATGGAGGACGTCGGGCAGGGTGGTACCTGCTTCGGAGCGGGAAGTGTGGCAGGAGCGGTGATCGGGACCTTTCTGACGACGATCCTTCTGCTCGCCGTCGCCGCGCTCCTGTACAAGCAGTGGCGTCGACACAAGGGTGAGTTTTGCGCGCCGGCCACCGGCCACTTTTCTTTCCGCCTTTTTGCCCCGCTCCGGCCGCGAAGCGAGCCTTCGCCTGGGAGAATGCGGAAATTCCGTACGGAATTTCATTACTCGCTCCACGACGCTCATGCTCGCGCTGTGTCCTGCGACTATCGCTTTATTCAATGTTGTAGCTCCGAATTCCCGTTCAAGGATTCACGGTGTCTAGGTATACTTTTCCGTCACTTTTCGAATCGTCAGGTAGGTGGGGACCCTTCGGTCAGTTCATCTCATTGAGCATGATCGCGGACGTCGGTAAGGACTGCTTTGAGACGGACTGAGAGCGGTAAGGCTTGCTTTGATTTCGAATGTTGTGAGACTGTTTAGGCGTACTACGCAGTATTCGCGGCTCCTCTAATTGCGGCCAGTGGTCCGGAAACTGTTGATTCATGAAATTATTGAGGGTTCGTAGGTTCTTTGGGAGGATCGTTGAATTGGCGGCGTTCGTTCGGACGATTGAGGCTCGACGAGATGCTTTCGAATTATCGCGCACTACGGTGTGTCACGATCCTGGTTTGCCAGGTATGCGTGCGCACGAGCGCAAATGCACTATAGGCTGTGCATAACAGAGACGTACACCGTGCATAATTGTTTTGACGTTACGTCGCAATTTCTGTATATCGCCATAAGAAGGACGTGACCTTCACCTCGTGTACGATCCTCGGATGCTGAGGGGATCAAGTCTGGCCGGTGGGACCTGACCGCAAAGGCCTTATTTGCGGCATACACCATACGAGCTTCTCCCGTGTCGTCCGTATTTTCCACCGAATGACGTTTACAGCTCGCACGACGGTGCGAATTGTTCACTTCCAATATCAATTAGTAGTGACGCGTAGTGTGCGTGTGAGATTAGTTTGTGTACATGGAAATAGAAAGCATTCGCAGGGAGACTTATGTTCTTTAAGAACCCACAAACCTCTTTGATTTCCAGACGTCTCTATCTAAATTTCGTACTCACTCTTACGCTGATTTTGTCACGATTCCTTCAAATTTATCATTTTTCCCCTTTGTATATATATTTGTTTTTAGATCAAATATTGTAGGCCCTAGGCACTGTGCCTAGTGGATCAAGCGGCGCCTTAGGGAGTGTATAAAAGACCTTTAATGGTACAGTGCAAAGAATTTCAATCAAGCTCGATACTAGCTTACAGGTATAACTGAACCGCATATCGTGCAAATGATTCGCGAACTCGTTCGCTCGCTCCAAACCACTAGCTTTTTCGATGCGATGAGAATATCTTTTCATCGATCGTGCGAACGTATCGTGCAGTCCGCGAGTATAATAGAAGCGCTACACGCTCTGGCGACCGGCGTCGATCGAGGCATCTATTACTACTCCGTAATCAGACTCGTGTGTTAGGGACATACTGGCGGTATAGGTGGACCAAGCGAGAGTGAGACTTTTGAGCTGCGACATTCGGAGGAGATGCGACGTGGGAAGGCCTACCCGAACATTACTCCCACCATCTACCGATTCCTAAGACGGAACAAATTCTAAAGCAGACGTAATGCTAATGTACTGTGTATACTGATGCTGAGGCTCTCATACAAGCCCAGAAGCCCACACTCGCTTGGCCGATCTATACAATGAAATCGTCGCACTAGAGATACACAGAATTGTGCCGGTAATTATAAAATAGGTTTAATTGGGAAGTAGAAAATCTAATCAAATCTAATTTTTCGCTTGTTTGCTGTTTAGTAAATTTGCATTACAATATTAGTGAAAAACTCAATTTGTCAGTCTTGTACTTTACGACTGAACCACTCTCATAATCACCATCACTCTCATTCACAATCAATATTTAGAATGGTTTAGTTTACCGTGCAAGCGCATACTGAACCCATACACGTTCATATACTCGACACATTCATGTGCAAAGACTGCAGAGTGTGGTCATCCTAAAGATAGAGAGTAATGGGGATGTATTGGAACAGAGGACGCTCATCGAACGTCGCGCTCTTCCGCGTTTCTCTTTCGACGCATGAATTTTTTTCGATGAAATGCATGGTTTATACACACAAACAACTGTATCAAACGAACTCGTCGAAGAGTCGTTTCTTACGATCGCTAAGGACTTTCCTGCTTAACTGACAAGTGGGCAAAGTGTGCTTATGCGGATATGTGTTACGTCAACATTGCGCGTATGAGTTCTTTTCGCGAACACTTTCTTGTGTACGCACGGTTTCTCTCCAAATTATTTATTTTCGTCGAAAGTTTCGCAGATGTTTGTGTCTTTGGTGCTTTCGTCCACTTTTCGAGCGAAATGGCGTTGTGTTTCCTCGTGTCTGACTCCGTTTGACCATATGGTTGCATTAACTGTCTGTACTGTGCTGTAATCAATTTTGCAGGCTCATTTTAGATTACTAAACGAATTTTCGGAAGACCAACAGACATATTTTCTTGATCATATAACATTCAGAAGCAGATTCTATCATTATCGTAATTAGCAGTATGCTAGTGAGGCCATGTTTTGCACATTCAAATTTGTGCCCGTGATTATACGAACAGTGCTAAGCGTAAGTGTACAAAAAACTTAAATAAGTTCAATTCCTTGGAGTATTGACCCGGATCACTTTTGTAATTATCCGTACATTTCTGCAATGAAGCGAGTGAAAAATTTCAACAGATCATATTCCCGAAAACCGACGCGTCAATTTCGGTTTGTGACTAATTTGCAAGAAAGTTTCAGACATTGCCGAGGATCGATCACTACATCTTCCTATAACTCGCAATAAATTGAACCCGATGTTTTCTTTCTCCCCCTGGGGTTTCCATTTCATGTGCAATATAACGCGACATATGCATTCGGTCAATAGACGACGTGCGCGTACAGACCAGAGTGCACGTCGTCCACATTCAGATAAACGTACCACGTTTACGTATATAGTACACGTTTGTTATATAATATGCACGCACACCTCTATCGGTAATGTGGCCGGAGCAATTAGATAAGTAAAACTCGCTGCATTCTTAAGAACCAAACGGTTGAACACGCTTAGGCTTCGAAACAAATTCCACGGCTAAGCAGGTATCCTTCGCTCAAAAACATGCCGACAAACACAGTCAGGATTGTACTGTTTGTCGAATATCCATTGAATATAATTCGAATTCTATTTAAATACACCATGGCTTTGGAATATGGACGGTTTAATAATAAATAAATAAGAATTTGCATTAAATCAGTGATCTCTTCGTTTAAGTCGCATGCGTGAAGTTACGAAAAATTGATTTCTACCGTAAATGTTCGAAATAACCGACAGTTGACTGCTTAAGGATCGCCAGAAGCTAGTGAAATGAAATGAATTCCGCACGGTACTCGGATAGCCAAGAATGCCAATATTAATAACATAATCGAATATGAAATTCGAGCACTCCTGCCACCCCAGTACTAGCCCGTCTGACATAACACCATTTTCGGCGCATATGCTCCTGCGCGCACTCGCCCGTCGCGTGTATATACACACCAGTATGTCGCCTACATATAAGCGTATCATGCGCGATAACCGTATGGAACTCGCACGGATGGTAGGACAAGCCTGCAAAACCGGCGAAGGCCTTTAGAAAGTGCGGCTTCGGGGCCTCCTGCCAGGTCGTTGAGGCTGATACCTCCGAAGGCACGGCATACCGTGTGCTTTGAGAGTGTGCGCCGCGTTCACGGCAATGGACGTTCATGCATCATGCCCACACTTAACGCGCGTCGCGCATACCAACCCAACATCGGCAAGGATCGTGCGTATCGCGCCGAGCTTTTCTTTGGGTCTCCCTCATGGCTTTTGTATCTGTGGGGATCATGTTTGTGGGCGCGCGCGCATGCACTCGTGCACCTTTCCCGCGACGGGACACCCCGTAATCTCTGCACGCATATGCGTGCCCGTACGAATACGCGATTTCAGCCGAGGCTCGCGAATATTAAGTGTACCGGGTGAGCTGCAGTAATTAAGCTCCGTGGAATCGAGGCGAATCCGGCAGCCGCGCAAGTGTAATCCTGAATCGTTATCATTCGGCGATTGTTCGCAGTCGGATGTCGTAGGCGGGCGATTCGATCGTTAGACGATGACCAACACATATTAATTTCTTTTCTCATTCCGTGTCGAGGGAAGTAGTTTGTCACATCACCCGGTACATTAAATGCGCTCGTGGAACATATACGGACGTAAAACGGTGAGTAGACGGCATTTACCTGGCAGGACGAAGTCGCGAAGGAACGCGTCGGATTATTCCACGCTCGTCGTGTGTTCGTCAAGCTCACCTGTTGTCCGCGGAAATTTATGAATTCGGCTAATTAGGCTCGTACAGGCGATTGAGCGATGCGTATTACGTTTCGCGTCGGATTCTCATGGTTCCTCCGTATTTCCCATATAATTAAAGTAATTGGTCGTGACTAATTTATTCCGCGTATACCGATGCGTGCTGTGAATTTGTTTATGTTCAGTAGAGTATTGTAAGTTCGTTTGCATTTCTAATTGGCCAATTGGAATTTAGTTAAATGTAGTTAATTATTCGCGGTATGAATAGACGGTAACGAATTCACGCGCAATTGATGATCGGTACACATGCTTATATATAGATATGTATATGCGGTTGATAACTGTAATCTAACGCTTTAACTTTTGAAGATTTTCCACGAAATTATCGTAAATCTTCGACACGGCATACTGCGGGTGCGTGATAAAACACGAATGTTCCTTTATCCGCGTAAAATCTAAGATGGACATTTTAGCGGCGAACAACTGCCGGTTGCTTTAAAATTGCATCGTCGTCGCGTAGAAATGCAGGCATCTGCATACGTCTGCAATGTACGTGTGCGCGAAAGGTTGAGTATGTCGGATAGCTTGTCATAAAAGTAGCAGTAAACGCATTGAAACACCGTGGGGAGTGAGTAACGACTCGCGCTTAATAGGTAAGATGAAGAGAAGGACAATGTGGGTAGTAATTATTCGGCGGGGTGGAAAAAATGTGAAGAATCCGGTGGCTCGTTTCGCATGAATTTATTGAAAAGTTTTCCCTCGACAATTTTTCTTACATGAAGCATTCCATTCGTTCGTTAAGAGTCAACCGTCTAATTGTGAGTCCATTTACGTACGTCAGTTTTTGTTTTATTGTGCGCATTTGTTACGCAGGCATTTTTTGCAATATGAACCTTTCGTGATCATTATATTATGTACATATGGCAGTAAAAATGTAATATATTGAATATATAAGTACTAATGATCACATAGAATAGATTTCCTTGGTAAGAGAGTAACACGTAATCGTTTATTGCGATTAACTGAACTGACTTCTAAATAATTATTTCATGAAGATAGACTTTTGAGACCTGTAATCTAATAGTTTATGAATCGTGACCGCTATAGCGAGACCTAATCTCCATTACTCGCGTACTTTCAATTTCCGGACAGACACCATGTTCCTTATAACTCGCGCAATTAATGGTCACGAGCGTAGCGCAGCGGTGTCACTTCTTATTGTGTGAATGATAATAGACTCTATCTTGGTCATTAGACTCGGAACAATATGGTGACGGTATGTTTTTTCTCGTGCAGTGACGTTCCGAGTATTCATCTGACCGCACGGCGTAGCGATATATTTGATGTCCTTCCGGAGCCATGCATGTTAGACACTGTGTGACGGAGATTTAATATTCATTATTAGATTGATTTTTCGGGGGGGAATTCTTCTACAGATTAAATTTATTTAGATATTCGATTTAGACCACTTTCACAATGACCGGCTCATATCTACGTCGTGGTCGTTGCGAATTTCACCAATTATACAATCGTCGCGAATCCATCTTTATGAATGAGCGTGTAAGTTTGAAGAATGTTAGCGACCGTCATTCATTGAACCGGCCAAGGTGAAAGTGCGCGTACGATTGCCGATGGGGCATCCGCGAAATTCGTCGGCCGGAGGAAAAGGGACAGGATTTGCACATCAATCTGGGCCACTTTGTATGGGAATCGGCTTGCGCACTTCCCACACTTTCCATTCGCTCCACTTAACCTCGCTTCATCAGAGGTATTCTAATGATACGGAAAAATTAACCTGACATCATTGCGATATCATTTTTTCTTTCTCGCTCACGGCAAAGACCTTGGCTTGCAGGAGCTTAACTGGGACGAAGTAAGGTCGCCTACAACAAGCCGATTATTCCAACATTCTTATCTGGCGTATCTTTCTGCGAACGAATCTATCTGCTCATGGTGGCACCACGAATCACCGACCACCCTATACGTCTCCCGTGCGCTCGCACGCACTTTCACCCGGAGCGACCGAACTTTGTGGAACTTGTCCCACTATGACCGGTAACAACGAGACGGCGTAAAAAGTATTTCCGTTTGGATAATGCGCCAGCACTCGCGCATTGCACAACGTTCCAATCGGGCGCATAGGCGCTCGAAGCGCACGACAGAGAAACGCCAGCACGTCAATGTAGACCTCACTTAAGGCACCTTTTTGCGGATGCCACGCCTCGCATTTCTGCATAATCACGGTTGTTGTCATTCCCCTTCCTTGCATTTTAAACGAACCTCTCCCCTTCTTCCCATCTTTTACTCCTCTTTTCCTATCTTCAGTTTTCTCTCCGCCACTTTGCTTCTCGCCTATTGCGCAGCGCCTTCTGCCTCGCCTTGCTTCTTCCGTCAGGCGTATGAATGCATTTGTCAGTTTGTCGATAAATTTTGCTCCGCTCGCGATTTGCGGAAAAGCGACTGCATACTCGTTGTAGGTTGGCAAAGTGTGGGATATGCGTGTTGGATATACGTATGCATGTGTATGTTGACGTTACGTATTGAATACTGTCAAATGTTACATTGTATGGTTATCTATGGATCTATGCGATACATAAGAAACGTTAATAGTTTTCGCATTTTTAACCGACTATAAAGTCTAGTGCTAGTTTGTTCTGTGTCATTTTCATTCAGTGTGCCTTACATTTGAAGAGTTTTTTTATGTACGCACTTATGTTTCCATATATATTCGTTTTGAATAGTAGAAACAACGATCAGAATTATGATAATGCTAGAGTCTTTAATATCTGTCATTTTCGCTCATCCGTTGACATGTTTTCATTGTCTTATAAAATGAAGTTAGGACAATCATTTTGACTGACTCGTGAGTGAAATTTACACCGTCGCGCCGAGAAAATGCACAATTAGCGCGCATAAGCTCGGGTAAGGTAAATTGCAGAGTAATGTAGACGCTGGAACCAATTAAAGAGAAGATTAGCGAGAGAAGCATGCATTATTCAACATAAATCTAATTATCTCGTTTCTAAATGAGAGTGATAAAGGGCTACTGTATTGTAATTAGAAAATGATGATGATTGAAGCGGCAGAGGAACCCGCTCCTCTTAGGGCGCGCAGAAGCAACTCAATCTATAAAGAATAACTGATATAAAGTCATAAAGTAAGTAATTATTACACCATTCACATGGTTAACAATTATTTCGCTCAATTAAATTGGGAAATGTCAATACCGTAGTTTTTGTACATTTCACGTCTGCATATGCCAGTTTTATTTTCCTCCATTCGTGTTTCTTAACGTGCATGTGAATTGCTCTCAATGTTCTGCTTCTTCTTCTTTTTTACCCACATCTCACGGTGAGTTCTGGTATTTTCTCTTACGTGAAACTTTCTTAAGACAGTCACGTTTTAATTCTTTTGAATGACAGAAAAATGTTGGATAATGATGAGGATTGCATACACGATTCCTTTTGAATTGTTTTGAGCGAACTGGTAGTGCAGTGGAACTTGGTTATAATAATGGCCTTGAACGAGAGACAGAACTATGCAGAAAACAAGCCGTTCACTTTTGACAACGTTTCTGCAGCATTGTTCTCTTATTCGATTATAACAAACGATCGCATGTCTTCGTTACTTTGTTCGGCTCGCTTATTTATGACCATAGCAAAACTATATTTTTTGTTGTGCTCAGATCACAAAATTGATGTTACAACTTCTGTGTCCGCTAAGTCAGAAATTTCTACGACACGTGACAGTATACGTCTTACGGAATGAGAAAATCATAATTATTTTATCGAGATGCCATGCAAACCTGTTTTCTAGGAAGTTGGCATTTTCAGTGTGATCCCAGATGCAGAATTTTCCGTCATTCTGTCGAATGAAATCAAGTCAAAGTGTGACAATCAGTTCAATGAATAAACGCGGACGAACAAGAAATTCGTCAAAATTCATTGTACAGTAACGATACGATCTTCACCGATTTCAGCGTTACGAGATAGAGGATACGATTGCGTTTTGTAGGTCAGCGCGAGAAAGAGCGCCAGCCGTTTGCTGCCTCGATGCACATGTGCAGTTATCACGAAGAAATTACTTATTTTTCTCTCGTAGTGCGTGTTAATGAATTTAGGCCATCGCGATGATCTTACAAGGTGTTTATAGCATTTCGGAGTGGTATTATTACCAATATAAACTGTCATGGCAAATCAAATGCTCGTGGTTCCGTTGAGTGACGTCGAAATTCCATGTTTCAAGTGTATAATTGCGCGGAAAATACGTATAATTAGAAAATCGAATGTGTAATTTTCGTTAAAACAACTATCATTGGAATTAAATTTTAATCCGTTCAATTTCTGTACAGCTAACTTCTGCGTGCAGTGTAAACGAAATTCTCTGGTTAATCAATGTCGTCGTTTAAATTTCATTCATTCAAAGTTTGCCATATTTGATTAGACAATGCCCTTAGTTACAAACGTTGGCCTTGACGTCACCTTGCCTGTATTAAGTAAAATAATGTGGCCGATAAAGTACAGCATACTACGACTTCATGTACAGCTACGGTGCCGTACACGTAGCCTCTCATCATTTATTCAAGTTATTGGATTCAGTCTACTAATAGCTGTTCTACGACCGGCCGACTATGACATTGTGTCAAGTACACAGTAGCGTGTTGAAACAAAAAATTTGTTCGCAAGTTCCCCGCCGGTACGTCTAAAAATGAACTCGAATATGTTGCTTCGACATTCACGGCGTATAAATTTGACGTACGCTGCTTCGCTGATGGAAATCGGTCAAATTCTTAGACTATCATTTCCTCCGCAGTGCACACATCACAGCGACCCGCCTTATCAACGATAACGTTGGAAAGGAAATGCCGCGGAACATTGTAATTGAGCAAGCCGACAGTGAGTAGATGCGGTGAGCAGGTACCTACCTAAATACCAAGTCGTTCGAGTGTGAAAAAAATCGCTTGCGCGTGCCGCTGCTCCTTAGCGCCGTGAGTGAGGTGGTTCGAGTTTCTTCTCATAATTCACGCGACGATGCGCAAGGATAAACAAGAGTTTTCACGCTGTCTATCGTCGTGTTATGCCAGATATTCGAGACTCGATTCACGACCGGCGCGAACCGACTTTCTTTCGTCCGTCCAGCGATTACAATTTCTATTCCAGAAAAGTTCGCACTTAGGAAGTCGAACAGAAAATTTATCACGTTCGAATGCTAACTGATTTCCGGCCGGCATTAAGCTTCGCGTGGCAGACGGAGTTTCATTTACGTTACATTGCCGGCTGAACACGTTTAATTGATTTACCGTGAGAGAAGTGCAGTACGAACAAATTATATTCTATGCCTTTGATTCATCGATATACATTCTAGGGTGACGGTGCCTGTAAAACTTTATTCGTCACCCGTATCTGGCCGACGCTGCACTGAAACTGTCGGGAAAACTATCTTCATTGTCGACAGTTTAGATATCAAATTCAATTAATTTGTGGTACTTCTTTCCTTGGATATCAGCTCCGAAGGAACACGATAGTTAGCAGTAATATGTCAAGCCAAGGACGTGTTTTACACGCGCCTGAAGCACCGAATACAGATGCATGACTCATTGTTGCCGATGATCGTATCGTAGTGCGGTCATCGGGGAAATTATGTCAGTCTCAACGGATCTCCTCGGCCAGAATTTTACGTAATTTCATAGACACATTTTATCAGGTGTACACGATCGATCGTTTAATGCGCGTGAAGAAGAGAGGATAAGTGTAAGAAACATGCAAAGATCGTTCACGTCCTATTCTTGCAAGGTCTCCAGGTATGTAATCTCTCGATTCTGCGCTAACCTAGTGACTCGATTTCCTTCTGAAGACTTTCCACCTGCTGATTAACGCGAATGAGACATCTCGACCAGCTGCGCCTAGAGTATAGGCGTCTGCAAAAAACGAACCTTGCACATTAAATCTGTTGCTATTTCTCGGATTTGCCCCAAATTGTGATGTGTTACTAATGTTACTATGCTACGATCTATAAGCTGGATTCAAGTAATTGTAAAAATGAGAACCTCTCACTTCCAGTTCGAGCTTTGTGAAAAACGACTCTCTAGTACCCTTACATATCATATTAATGTTTCTACGATATTTTAACTAATTAATCTTGTATTGATTAGTAACATTTATTTCTATAGTTTCACGATTATATGTATCCAGACTGACTGATGCACGTTTAGCACGGGTCAAGGGAACTGCAAAGGTCACATGCTTACGCCACGCATGAAGAGTTTACAATTCTTACTTGTTTCAGACAACTATATCGCGCTCGGCATATGTACCTGCCGCTCGTTAGAACCTTGAAGGTCTTATTAGCAGTATCCACTTCCTTGTGTACCAAGCAAACATTTCAAAATCGCCTGGCTCAATGATGCTGCGCGCCACAGTAATGCGGCCCGATTAAGCACGAAATCTAAA
This sequence comes from Priocnemis perturbator, assembly GCA_963942575.1. Taxonomy (NCBI): domain Eukaryota; kingdom Metazoa; phylum Arthropoda; class Insecta; order Hymenoptera; family Pompilidae; genus Priocnemis; species Priocnemis perturbator. The sequence goes on from OZ012649.1 coordinate 9,568,407, forward strand.
AATTGAGTCGCTAAAAGACCGGATGTTAGACGACGGAAGGTTCATTTGTACAGGCGATTATACAAGTAGTGGAACCCGAGTAACAATAAAAAGTCCTGTTTATTGGTGAACATTTCTGGCTAGTGTTGGCCCTGCATTACGTGTCTTTGCCTTTTCGCCGAGAAGTTCGTACGTTCGGGAGAGCGTTTTCGTTAATTACTGTGATAACTTACAAATTACGAGTATAGGTTACCGCGCTCTCGTTACGTTTTAAGCGGCTTGCCGTTAAAGTGATCGTAGAAGCCATTTTTTGTATTATTTCAACATCGTGTCAGCTGCGGTAGATAGTTGTTAAAGACGTCAATTAGGATCTATACCAGTTTGTTCAGCAATTTAGGTGTCACATGGAAATGTCGTAGTTGACGGATGTTCTTTTTAAAAATCGTACAGTTTTTATCTCATATTCTTCACGTACAATTGATTTGATTATTTCTCCGATCTCGTACTCAGGTGTTTCTCTTTTCATTTTCAGCCACGTGTATATACACGTGTCTACATAATTCCACCTATTTATTCATTCATTCGTTTTCATATTTTTCGTTCCTGTTCGCACATTTAGCGTGATCAGTGAAGCAACATCGGTACATATTTTGTACTTTCCACGCACTGCTGAACGTTCGTGCACAATACAATCGTAAATCGACATCATTGTTTTTCGATTTTCGCATTCTGCTTACCTATTTCCTCCTCTCCTTTATCGTGCCCCCTCAGGTAAACACGTGCATATACATACCCCTGCGACTATACCTATTTTTTCTTTTATACGTCTCCATCTTGGCGTACCTGTTCACTTTATTCTCGAGAATTCGAACAAACGCTGAAACGAGCTCACTCGAGATTCTACGACTCCCTCCACCTACGGATCTCACGGATTGCCTTTCGCAAAAGGCAATTATCTTTACGACAGTCAACCTCGTTGCGTTACCGTTGGCTATAAACAGTTGCACTGTGTGGAACGTGTATACATAGGGTGGCATGTCAGAAACAGAACGTTGACGTATTTCCTTCATATTGTGGAAATTCAGGCAAAAGATTCTCGAGAGATCCCAAACAATTTATTCCGATTGCGTTATTAAAATCGTTAAGGTCATCGAAGATCTTTAGGATGAACCAGAGATCACCTTCCTATCAAAAGTGTTTCTTGAAACGAATCAAATTATCATGTCTATCCAATGCACCGTATGATTTTTATCATGCACAGAAGTTCTGTTGCGAAGCTATCTATAGCATGCTTCTTCTATAATTATTTAACATAATGCAGGACAATTTTTTCCGATGACCCGATGTCCTCTTTCCAACCGTGGGTGTAACGAGAATGCTACGCTTCTTCTTTATACACGGTGAACTGAAAATCATGATATAATACGGTGAATACGGTCGACAATACATAGAGAAACGAATTTAATGATAAAAAATATTAAAATGTTCTGTTTCTGATAAATGTTATTTCGAATACATCGTTATTCCTATTCGATAATTAACTGCAAGTCTGCTCGTATAAGACACGTGCATTGCAGGTACTAATTCGTCCAGTTTAAATGGCATGACACAAGTCGAGACGTTAACCGAGGAAGAGTACAATATTATGTAAGATTGACTAGAACGTCTCTGCACATAACAATCGCGACAGAAGAAGGTAGCATGTGGCATTAACGGTAACCTCGCACGCTTTGTCCACTTACAATTAGGTAACACCATTTTACAATGACCGATTTCATTTAAGATATAACCTGACAAGTCGAGGCGTAAAAATTTTACGCGAGATAGCCTATGCATGCGTGGATTTTTACGTAAGAGAAGGAAGTGTCGGCATTCCGAGTGCAGGTAGAACATTTTTCCTGCACATAACGTTCATCGCGTACATATATTATGTTGCGCGCGGTGCAATGATATCTTCGTCGAAGCAATGTCAAGTTTCAAAGCACCGGTGTGTTATGACGTCAGTGGTAGTTTAATTATCGTGTAATGCTTGGTGCAGCATATTAAATGCGACTTCTATATGAGGCACAGGGCATTGGTTTTGAACAGCAAATGTACGAGAATTCTTATGCTCCACTAATAATGTCATACATCAAATGGCCGTCCTTTAAATAAATTAATATTAGATACCTACTGTACACCATTGTTTGGTATCAACATTATACGGAATGTTTATGGAAAATTATGAAATTTAAATGTTTCTTTACGGACTGACGCGCAACTAGCAAGCTACGTGCGGAGCAAAACTTTGCAATTATTTTTCAACTTCCTTTTGCAACTTCCCACAAACGGCACCGTTCTCAGCATTCTCCTATTATCCTTATATAAAACTAATTTTGCCCTGTACACGCAAAACATTGAGAATCCGCCGCACGACATAATCTGACACCACAGAAACTGGAAGATCTAAAATCGTTTCAACAGGCCTCAGAACCGAGCTCTGCAAGCCACGCACGCCTCGCCTCCAAAAGCTTCACCCACCTACATAACTCCCGCGAAGACGTTCTAACGACACTAGAGCACGTAACACTACGTTGTCCCAAATTTGTCGCAGAACAAAAAATTTCATCGACCCCGCGTCGCTCTAAATAAAACAACAAAAAATCGAATACAAACAACAGATTACACAGACGAAACTACATAATTAACGCGACGTTTGGAAGCGCACGCAGTTACAATATAACAAGCTGCATCTAAAAATAGTCACTAATGACTCAACTGTTGATGTGACTATAAATAAACGTGATTGAAAAAGAAAGTTTAAAGCGCAGCCCGCGCAAATCATCATGCGCGTTTTTCGGGCGAGTACTTTCGTGTGGGGTGAAGCGCACGCAGACCTTTCCTTTTTGGCGAGCCAGTAGATGGCTGGCCGGAGCGGTATGCACACAAATTAGGTAAACGGAATTTCGGACGAAAAGGAGATCAGTCACATTTCGATAAGAGGGGCGCGCGGTTTAGAGAGGTGGCCCGATGATGGTAGGGCACAATCACAGCTCCGATGCCACACGGTATGGAAGAAGGAGAAGAAGACGATGAACAGAAGGTGCAGGAGAAGAAGACGGAGTAAGCCAGCTCACCTTGGCGCTCATGGTATGCGCCCATTGGCGTCTGCTTCAATGGCGTAGCGCTACGTAAGGTGACAACGCCTCGATAACAAATCTCTGATCGCGTTGGTCACGCGCAACTTTAAAGTTTAAGCCTTTCCGCGGTCCAAGTCTGCCTCCCAGGCACATACGGTATCCAGGATTGTGGTTTGAGCACGCTAGCAAGGCACGTCGTCGAATAAATTGTTATTATTATGATCGATTATATCAACAGAAGATTTAATTTCTTCACGTAATACTTGTATTGTAATGTATATTGAAAAGTTAAATATATTATCTAACCATTTATGGTAATTTTGATGTCACAACCTATTGGTTGCACAATAGCACGGGGCAGTTACTTAATCGCAGTTTGCGGAATGTATTTCTTTCCTCGTGCGATTGTCGCTGCGCGGATTAGAGGAAATTATTGAAGCACGCAGATAGAGGTAGTCGAATTGAATGGACTAGCAAATATTCCATCGGAACCTTGAGTAGCCACTTTACAGTAGCGTGCGTAATGCATTGTTACTCTTACATGTGAGAAGAATTTTCAGTGAACGGCGTAATCGAATTGAACGACAGAGAATTACGATAGTTAATGCTTTTTTTGTGAATGCTGCCAAAACGTTCCCACTACTTCATTCAAAGCGATTCCTTTCAGGACGTACGGTTATTGATTCAATTGTCCGAGCTTTCAAGGCTCCAATACGTGCGTACAACGAAGTATTCACAATTGACGCAATAACTCGACGCGTGGGTAACGTAAATTGCTCGTTGCAATTGAATAATATGCACAGATTTCGATGATCACTTTAAATGCTCTTCAGTGGTGCCCGAACCAAATTTTGCCTCAACAAACATTTTACTTGTTAATGGACGTTATTGTGGCAGAAGGACGAGCATCGTGGGCACCGTGTCAATACTTGTGCGTCATACGTATTATACATTCATTGCCATAAAAACCTTGTGTGACGGAAATTTAATAAATACTAAGAGAGAACCGAGACTTATCCTTTTTTTTTTTGTTTTAGGTGTTCAGACCCATCAGTGTACGAAATAAATGAATACAAAGTAAATATTAAATTGTTAGTGTGGTCGAATGCAGAACCGCCAGTACAAGCGTATGCAAAGCACTTCTTTAAAAAAACGTTTCTATAAAGAACACCGTTAATATCTTTTACGTCAACGAAATGGGGAACGACTTAGTAATTTGCCATAATAGGACGGTTTGAGCAGAAGCTCGTGTAATCCAACAAACCACTAAATTTTATTAATTTAACAAGTCCTCATTTTATAATCCTGGTCGCACGGTATCACTGATTGTGCATGTCAAAGCAGGATCAACGAATATGTCATGCGTTGCGTAAGAGAAGTATGTACATATACTATCATGAACAGAGCGTATACAGAATGTACGTGGTATGTGAAGTAAATGAGATTCTATATACATACGTGCGTTGATGATGTATGCGTAAACAGAGGCATGTAGATGATCCAATCTGTATGGGTGCAGCCTACCGGGACGTAGGCGCAGATATGTAGCGGTATAAGGAGCTTTCAAAGAATGCGCTTCCTTCCTGCCAATATGAGAACCAAACATGGACTCTCCGAGTACGTATTATCCGGCGAATCACGAGGATGCTACTTGGATAATAAGTATAGGGTGTCCGTAAAGTCACTGTGTACAGGATTTAATTTTCATATACGATTTAAATATATAAATAAAATATAATTATATATATTAGTAATATATAATAATATATAATTATTGCTCACCTGTGAATCATTATATTTTCTGATACTTATGTGTAGATCATCGATTTATAAATGTCAAGCAAAATTTCTGAAAGTATGATAATTTTTATGTGTAATTTGGCCCCTTGCTAGTTCTAGTGTTTATCAGAGTGCAACATTATACAATTGACAATCTTTTCTTTCGTTAATTTACAGGAAAGCATTTAGTGCTGGTCACGGATCCCGAAATCGTCGAAGATGCGTATGCATTCGACAACCCTTGTTTTCGAGATGCCTCATCTGCGGTCAGTCGCAGTTTGGACCGAACTCTGTCTACGCCAGGGGATACTCCTGTGAAGGATTCGGTACGCTGGTCAACCCCATGGACGTCATTGGGCATCGGGGCGACGAATCGCAATGATAAGAGGCGAACTCTCGACGATTCGTGCGTTGGGGTGAGTTATATCGATATTAAATATTCAACACTCCTTGTCACGTCAAATTTCACGTTACCAGACAGACAACGTTTAAGAGTCTTCCGAATGTGGAATCTTTGTTCCATGATTCTTCGGCTTGGACAGTTGAAAAAACACAATAAAATGTTAATATTACTCTGTCTGCCAGTAACAATGATGCATTGCGAGCGTGAAATATTTATGAAATGGCTAGAAAATATTGTATTAATAATTTATCTCTTCTATCGTTAGCCCAAGGCTACCAGAGTCAGTATAGTCAGTCTCAGGAGCCACGACTTTACGGGACTCGGGTTCAACGTCTGCGGCAATATGAGGGAAGGAATCTTCGTGAAAGATCTTCTTCATCGTGGTCCTGCATCTGAGTCTGGTCGAATACACCCTGGTCAGTAATCCCGGCAATTATCGTTACATCAATATCAGAATATCCGGGACATTCGAAATGTTAGGTATCATTAAAATTAGAGTTAGCGAATGTTCCGAAATTCTACGACATCGAATACATTACCAAATCAACAATTATATGAATTACGTCTACCGTTACCTACAATTATATCGATTTGTCTCAACGACACTGTTATCTATTTCAACCGGCTTAAGTGTACCAAAAAGTCATTGCTCGTCGTCACTGAACGAATTCTCTGACCGAAGACGGTCAGGTGGTCCTCAGAGTAACGCACTCACTCAGCACGTTCGCTCCAGATACGTGTCGATGCGATGAAATCGGGCATTTTGGTGCGGAAGCACGATGCTTGCGTAACTAATTAGCCGATTAAAATTCAATATCCTAATGATGCATCGTAGAGCCATTCGAGTACTCGCAAATGACGAGCTCACCTAGACTTGGCTCGACAAAACGAGTTCCACACGAATTTCAAGTATTCAAATCTTACGAAGTAGGTACTCTGATACATTTCATTATTGCACCGTCAATCTCCGGTTCCGAACGTTCCTCGACTGCGAAACTCACCCACATACCCACATTCAGGAGCCGTACGAGGCGCAATTCTTATTGTCCCTCTGTAGCAAAACACATACTAACGTGGCGTGTGCACGTACCCGCATTCGTAATGTATGCCGTGAGACGATTAACGGGGACCGGCTCGAAGCGGAGAATTAGACGTCTTCGTTAACCGTATTCGCCATGGTTATAGTAAGTGGAGTGCATCGTTTCAATACCAACGCATCCGCGGATCGGGAAACATAATTATCCGACACGCTACCGCATTATCCGTCGTTTCGTTAACGATGAGCCGCGTCCGCTGCTTCTCACTGTGCCTCATGCTTTACCTTAATCAATCTCTCCTACGTAGAAATTAGTCTGTTAAGCGCACCGTACAAAAGTCTGATAACCGCACAATACGTCTTATTATGTATATGATAACGGCAGATGTTGCTTGATACGTATTTAAACGGAATGACATTATGTTCTCTTTGGAGACGAGTGAGTAATGAAGCAGATTTATTTATAGATTAAATATATTTTAACTTTTCGCAAGAAATAAGTGGTATAATAACTATTTTACGTGAAAATGCAAATGCCTTCTAGGTGACCGTATAGCCAGTATGAAGATCAGCTTCCGTAATATGGTGTACGAAGACGCGCTAACGATACTGAGCTACGCCTCGCCGTATGATGTTGAGTTAGAGGTCGAAAGTGGGGGTACGGGTTCGAAGCCGACCACGTTGTTAAAGAAAACTGTTGGACCAAGTTCGAGCAGGATCTGTCATCCGTTGTATCGAAGTCAGTCGATCCCAGAATTGTCGCAGCCGCATAAGAGTTCCACCGCCAAGAGACTCTTCATAGCCGATCCGAACGAGTCGATTGGCTCCAATTATTCCACCATGAACTCCACCCTCAAGTCGTCGAAGCTGCCGCCAAGTAATCAGACTCTTGAGAGGCGTCAGGAGGAAGCGAAGAACAATCATCATCACAAGATTGGCATCAAGGTGCTACCCGCGCTCGATGGCACCGTTCATCGAATCGAAAATCAGAACGAGCACAATACGAACCTCGAGCGAAGGCACTCGAAGCAAAGGTAGGTTACAGAGAGGCTGTGATTATATTAGAAAAATTTCAAATTATTACAAAAATCGTTTGACAAAAGATAAACATATATAAAGTTCATCGTTAAAATTCAGGTCCGACTCGAAGAAACTTATGGACAAGCCTCAACCGAACGTGAACCGAATAGTTTCATCGGCGACGGACGTGCAGGAAGAGGGTAAGATATGCCAGGAAGCTTATCAGCAGCGCGAGAGCCGTCAGAAGGTGCCAAAATCGAACAAACGTCAATCCGATGTCACAGAACCGAAAGACATCGACGTTCCGGATCAAGGGAGTGGGAAGTTGGCGGACGAAGCCATCGACATACCTTCGGAAGTACCTGCAGAAGTGCATAACGCCGCGATGGCAGCGCGAAGAAATCGGAAGACCAGTTCGGAACTGTTGGCGACTACGAGGAGCGCGCCTATCGATTCGAAAGAGCAGGACGGTCCGAAGAGTCCACAGAAAAACAAACGGAAGGCCCCAGCGCCACCGAAGCTCAATAACAGCAGCGACGTTGAGGCACCAGCGACGCCCATGAAGAAGACAACATCGTCGCCTCGGGCTTACGAATCGGAGAAGGACGACACGATCGACACCATTGCTGACTACACAGAGTCGCTGAACGACTACGTCAGCAAGGTGCGAGAGACCACGGACAACGTGTTGCCGGCCGACACGCACAGACCACGATTAGACAATAGCAATCAAAGCACTGTTAACCGAAGAAATTCCGAATCGGACACGGATAGCGAAGTTCATAACAGCTTCACGACGATCGAGTTGAATCCTGCCGATATAACTATCCACCGGACGCCGGTGCCACAAGCGAATGAAGACGACGAGGACGATATCTACAGGAAGGCAGCCAGTCTGGGTGATCTTTCGAAGTACGAGAACAAATCGTCGACTCCCCTTGAAAGGGCGCAAAGTCTTGACATGACCGACACGATTGGCTCGAAGAAAAGAAAGGCGCCGATGCCGCCCGAGGACATCAACGAGTCCACGGAGGATCTCACGAAGCTCGATCAGATGGACACGTTCGACCGAAGAAAGCTGAAGAAGTCCAGCGAGTGGGGCACTCTCGAGGACGTCATCTGGAGTAAAGGCGACGCTGAGGAGAAGAAGTCTAGGACTAGGAAGAAAAGCAACGGCACTTTGGAACGGTCGAAATCCGCCGTCGAGATCAAGCTCAAGGAAGATGTTGCCGATAAAACGGAAGACTCCGAGACGAGCATCGAATTATTCAACTTGCCGCTTAGTAAAAGGCTCACAGAGGAATTCATTCACGCCGAGCGTATGTTCAATCCCGACGAGGACAATTCTCTGGCGAGAATCGTGAACGACGGCACGATCGTTAAGAGTCCGACCGTGGACGAAGTGGAGTTAGACTTCAGGCAAGCGAGACCGCTGCCCGACGATAATGACGATGACGATGCTGCACGCGAGAAGATAACGAAAGAGCATGGGGATGATTTTAATAAAGCGTTACGCTATTTCGAGTTGCACTCGGAGAGATCTCCGACTACTACTGATCTCTTTAAAATCAATATTCGCTCAGACAGCAAAGATCCGCCCACGGATGCGTCGTTATATGCTGGTAAGAAAGCTGTCGAGGAAACAATGACGAAAATGACTATTAGTCGGGAATGTCGAGCTTGTGAGATGGGTGGACGACACGACCAGGATCATTGCAAACATTTCGAGAACAAGGCACCTTACGCAAAAGATGCACCGCGCTACCAGGACCTTCAGGCTTACAAACGACCCAACAAAAGTCAGGATCTTAATGTTGGTAGTCAAGAAACATCGGGAACTAAGCAGTCCATATTTGAATTATGTAAGACTGCGGACCATCCCTCGGACGGTTTCCGAAAAATCGCCCGCGACAAGGATGAAATAATTCACCAGGACCCTCAAGACGACAATTCTCTGGAAGACTATAGTCAGAGAGAACAATCGCGGACGGTCGTATCGAAACCTGACGCCCGGGAAACGACATACATTGAGGAATCCATTCCAAAGTTCTCGAGCTTTGACGTAAAAGAACGTCTCGACGATAGCAAAGGGCACCTTGATTCACAGAACAGAAGAAGCGATGCGGACCCGTTGACTTTCGACAATGAACAGGAAACGAAGCGAACAAACTTACGAATGCGCTTCAATTCGGAACCGTTCGATGAAACGGGACACGCGGAAGACGCGGCGAACAGCGAGTCTGTTTCAACGTTTCAAGCTCGACGGACCAAATTTGAGCCGAAAGAGCAGGGGAGAAATTCACCGAAATCAAAACCATTAACAGAGCCTTCATTCGAAACACACTTTGCGAAACGCGTAATAAATATATCGAATAACAGAGACTTTGACGTCGACAACGTCGAGGAGGATGAAGAATACGAGTTTGGTTCAGGCATGACGGTCAACAGCAAGAACATGTCCTCGCCGAAGGACGACCGGCACAATATAAGCAACGTGAGCGTTTCTAGCGGCGAGAACAGCGAGGATAGCGGATTGGTGCGCGAGTCGATCGATTATAATCATCCTCGCGACGAGTCCCGGCCGCCGCTTCCGAATACTCCGATACCTAACGCACTGCAGAAAATGACGTATATTACGGAAATAAAGGTTGCTGCTAATAAAGAGAGCTCTCAAGAGACGGAGAACGGCAACGAGGAGATCGTTGCCATAATGGAAAGCAACGGTGACACCAGGAAGCTCGATGATCATGAAGTCGCGGTTACTTCAAACGGTAAGAGTGTGTCTGGCAAGAAGCCACCGGTTCCACCTAGGAGGTCTGACATAGTCAAGGCCACCAAGGAGAACCAGGAGAAACAGATGGTTTACGTTTCCGAGTACAAGTCCAACGCGCTGAGAAACAGTCAGATGGCCAACTCGAATCTGCCGGAATTGCAGCGGAACGAGACCGAGGGCAAGAAGTTCGAGCACTGGATATATCTGGGCGATAGCAACAAGGAACAGAATCGCTGGGGTAACGGCTCGAGTCAGCCGCAGCAGGTCACGAATATCATGGTGTCGTCCGGCGACGAAAAGAGTGCGCACTCTTGAATCGTTGCGTACTAACTTTTGGTATTGATATTATTCGTGACGCGCGCGCTCGCGGCAGCGCTGAAAGTACTCGGAAAGGTGTTTTCATAGCAGGATGAGACAGAATTATTATTTCTTTCTATAGCTAAGTTCGACAGAATGATGCAGTCGAGTCTGAAACCAACAATGACTTTCCTGTAACTGACCCGCTATGTATCTATCGTAGCTATTACAATGTTTGGGCGCAGTTGCACTATGTTTGTACAGTTCAAATCCTGATTCGAGTTGCGCGTACATTATGTACGCCAATAGCCAGTTTGCATATTCTGCGGAAAACCTCAAGCTCATCGTTGCTACATCGTTCAACTATCACATAGCGATCTCGTACTTTCGCTCTTATATCTTCAGAGTATCTGGACACATCTGACATTCCAAGAGAGAGCGATTGAATGAGAGTCTGCGCACGTTGCATATTGCGAGGTACTTTTGATCGTTTCCATATATCTTCAAAAAAAAAAGTCTGAGAACGTTTTTTTTTATAGTGGTGTGAATGCTCGATATGAATCTACAAAAGGGTACCTACTTATTATGCGTTCAAATTATTCATATACGCAGGAAAGAATGGGAGACTATATAATGCTTAATAATTATCAATGTCGGAAGACGTTGCGGAGTGATTGAAGATTTGGAATAACCGCATGTGAACGGGAACATATTTACGGCGCTTGTATTTTTTTTTTAAAGTAAGAGCGTTATGTTGAATGTAAGATGCACGTAAGACGAAGTGTGATTTGACCGCGATATACGCCTGACTCTTCGCGAAATTGAAGGCACGCGCTGTTTAAGCGAAACAACGTACAATTCTACTACCTTTTATTCGCAAATTTCTTCTTGCACCGAAATCGGGTGCGTAGCAATGTTGAGTGTACGTTTTCTTTGATCATGTGGCTGTGATTTCTAATTCTTCCATCTTGGAATAACAATCGATTAAGTCTTCTGAAATGGTCGAGCACCTTGAGGATTCTGCCCATTTATTGGTGAACGGTTATCCTAGCTGGTCGTCGTGTCAAAATCATTAATCAAAAAGGGAACCAAAGGTACCTCTGAAAGCGGTATTCATATTGATATTGATATCAACGCCTAATCTTAAAGGAAAATCTTTATATGATTTTATCTTTCAGCAGTGTTACAGACATTTCACTTCAATATGATACATACAATTCAACAAAAATTAACAGCGCGGTACTTTTACATACTCGTTAAACGTGCTACAGCAGGATTATACAATACTGAGAGAATGTTACAATTTTTTTTTGGTGTACATATACATGCATATATGTTTTATCGATAAGGTACACAGACGTAAAATATAATTAATAGAAATAACGAATGTGCTTTTGCACATTTCACACCGTTATTATGGTGAGGCAATTTTATATCTTATTATAAAGTATTGTTACATTGTTCTTCCATGTTTAAAGACGATTTTATTCTGTTATCGGGGACAGAGGCTAACCAACGATATCGAGAGGATAATGTGTTCTCCAGTGCGTATCAAAGTACTTCCCTCGGCAGTAGAAAAGCTTTGTATTAAAAGTATTGTTTGTTAGGTGTGAATAGTGAGGGCACGTATGCGCAGTATGCTCTAACTTTGTACGACGGACTAATATTTTTTCGCAATCGAAACTATATATGAAATGAATGAAAATGTTAGACACAGAAAAAAGGGGTACTTTGTTAGGAGTGTCAATTTTTGATATTGTATGATCTGGTATAGAACTTTGTTTGATAGCCATTTCTTAAACGTAAAGTTATATCTCTGCACTAACGCGTAACAAATAGTATTATGGTAAACTTAATAATGGAAAATTTGGTTAAAAGTATGCGGTTGAATGATGTAATTCTTGCTATTTGGATCCGATACTAAAATCAACGGTTTGACCTGAAAACTCTCGATTTCATTGTGCATAGATATGCTAAGTTTTTGTGGGTACTTATTATTCTTTTTATTTTACAAAAATTCTCAATTTGCCTCTCGGATAGTAGTATTTTTTTTTAATAAACTGCTAATGATTAATCCAATTGTAAAATTAATTTCGTAGAAACTTTCTTAATATTTCGGTACTAACTTTCGGCACAGCGGAGCGTGATAAAGTGCTAAGGAATCATGTGCCATAGAGATTAATTACTTATGTGGCAATCGCAATTTTGTGTGAAAAAAATAAGTGGTAAACGACAATGCCGTTAGGGATTTGTTTTAGTTTTAAAAAACAGAATTGTGCCGCAAGCAATAAAACAAAGTCAAAAGATAAAAATTACTAAATAAAGTTTTTGTTGAATGAGTTGTATGTACATACAGGCCAGTGTGTTAAATGTATTTACTTTTAAAAGAGTTGCATGATAATTTTTCTACGGTTATTGCTATCTGTTTAAAATGAATAGCACAATTATATATTAGCATAATTGTATATCTCCTTTACAAACATAGGGAAACCACAAGTTTTGTACAGATAGAGTTTATGGCAAATACTAGTGAGCAAGGAAGAATGTTTTGAAAATATGTTGTATAATGTATTAACAAAGTTCAGTAAGAAGAAACTATTATAAATTCACAGCCATTTCACAATGATTTGTTTGACCTAGATTCAGACGGTGTAATAAAAGGCAATACACATATAAAGCGTTTGCTTCAAAATCGAATCTATATATTGAATGTAAAAATCACATATATTTTATAAATCACTGTGTCATGCATTTAATTTAAGAAAATAAATTCACAGCCATTTCACAATGATTTGTTTGACCTAAATTCAGACGGTGTAATAAAAGGCAATACACATATAAAGCGTTTGCTTCAAAATCGAAACTATATATTGAATGTAAAACTCACATATATTTTATATATCATTGTGTCATGCATTTAATTTAAGAAACAAGTAAAATTGTACATTTTTTATTAACAGTTACTTTTACTAATAATTTGCTATCATATATAGTTCTAACATTTAAGTTCTGCGCGTAATATGATTGTTTTGAAAGTGCATACACATGTGTAAATTACACAAATCTAATAGACACAATTACGTTTGTTCAAAGCAAAATTCTCCAGATTGTTGCAACCACCAATTGCTTTTAGGAATAATCATGCCCATCAAATTTTATATCAATACATATGTTTGCATTTATGCTAAAACAAAGAACTCTAAGTAAATTGCATGATATATCCCTGATATACAATTAACGCAGACTTCTCAATTTCACTTTATTGCATTAGGAAAATAATTCAGAACAAACAAATGCTACTCCCTGTCCATTGATTTGTGTAATAACCCTCTTTGTGTGCTCCGTCTCGGTGTAAAATAATTTATTTCGAAATTCGTATGTTAATATACTACACTTTGTTGTCTATAATTTGTTAGAAACTATGTATAAATTTTTAATAAACAAAATGTATATTTTGAACATAATTCTGTTCGTACAATATTATAATTTGCACATAGTATATTCAAATTGTATATATTTGTCTGGATAACTGCCCTGATAGCCAGCTGCATGCAGATTGGCACCAAATTGGCAGCAGACATGACAGGCCCTGTTTGCGAAACCATAATTGTCTGTTGACGCATCTGGCTACGGTTCTGCGCGCAGAGCCTGCGCACAGGTCATGTTAGCAGATTGGCACCAAAACCGCAGCAGATCTGTTAACAGAACCTGTTACCAAATCGGCACCAAAAACGCAACAGATCTGCTGACATAACCTGTTGGAAAATTGGCACCAAAACGGCAGCAGATCTGCTGACAGGACCTGTCGCGGAATTGGCACAAAAACAGTAGCAGGGCCTCCAAACTATTATTTCATACAGGTCAAAGTTAAATGCTATTATACAAATATTTGTTATAATAAAATAGGTATTTATTCATTAATTACATAATGTACAATTTTTCAGAGAACACAATAATTACGAAACAATGTACAATTATATTTGCTTTCCAATGTAAATTCTGCAACAATTGCATTCTGCTTCTTCTCATAAAATACCTACTATTTTATTCCTCCTAACGCTGCAGGATAATGGACCCTGTGCCGTTCTGCCTCACGTTTAAACCTGTTTATACAAAAATATACATGTAATTTATTATATATAAAAGTTATACGTTGCAACAATTGTCGCAACTAAATAATACATAATCTTACATGCTCTTGGAATACGTCCACGCAGCCACTGCATGTTCTCTGCTGCCTTCCTGTTCTCCCATGGGCAGTAGTATGTGCAAATTGTTGCATATTATTGCATCCTGTAAAAGAAGGAAAATATTGGCAGAAATGCAGAGGGAGGCATACGTCATATAAGTAATACATAATCTTACATGCTCTTGGAATACGTCCACGTAGCCACTGCAATGTTCTCTGCTATCTTCCTGTTCTTTGTGCACTCTTGCACTTTAATTCACTTTCGTACACAACACCACGACGCGACACGTGAAGATGCGAAAACGGAATGAACAAAGTGTAGAGCAGTGTAGAGACTGGTCAGCGCAACAGAGAGCAAGACGGAACTATATGTTTGCAGGAATCGCCCGGGAAACGCTTTAAAATGGTCATAATTGCCCTCGAATCGAATTTATCTTGTCAGGCACCATTCGATAGATTATGAAAACAAACACTTGTGTACCACGTTTGAACCGTCTATCTGCAGAAGTGCTACTTACAAACGGCTATATACCTACGGCGGTTTTAATTTCTTATTTGATTGTAGTATGGGCTTTAGGAATTTATTCAACGCGAGTGCGTCGATGGTAAAGATTCCCCCGATTATTTAATCGCGTATATGCCAATGTACGCGCCCGTCCACTGAAAATTTAAAAGGCTCAAATGTGCAAGGTTTGGCACGTTTTTGGTGCCAATTTGGCATCGGATTACGCTATACAGAACCTGCTATGGTTTTGCTATCAATCTCCGGCCAGAGGCCGCAAAGCAGAACTGCACAATTTCTGCTATCAATCTGCCGACAATGTATGGCAACAAAACCGAGGCGACATCTGTCACGAATCTGCTTAGCAGGTTCTGGTGCCTCCTTGGCAACAATTTGGCAAGAAACACAAACATTGCAGACCCTGCATCCAATCTGCAGCCCGTTCGGCAACAAGCTCTGGTTACAGGTCTTGGCTAAAATTTGACATTGCAGGTTTGGCTATCAGGGTTGTATGGGAACAGTTTTTCTTCAAACACATCCTGTTTTTATTACAACTTACCATAAACCCTTTTGTCAAAAGGATAGTACAGCTAAGATAGTTCAGTTCCGTATACAGTGGAACCTCTCATAGCGTACCCTCTCATAGCGTACGAGGGCGGAGCGTCGGGACGCAGCAGGTTAGTTGGAGGGGGATTGATCAGGGCCGTCGATGTTATACGGTGTTGTCGCGGTTTTGTTTACAAATCTCATACCGGCACGAGCGAACACGGGGTCTGCAGTCACGGCACTGCACGAGTGTCAAGGAAGGGGAATGGTGGGGATAGCAACAGCCGCTTCTGGCTCGCGATTGGTACTTCAGATAGCGTACATTGTCTCCCTATTAGGTACGCTATGAGAGGTTCCACTGTATTTTAACGGCGTACACAACAATATTGAAAGGGTAGTACTGGTAACAAAGGACAGAATACCAAAATATCTTCTTTCTCTCTCGGCGCGGCTCGACTGCAGCTCTACATACGGCCGTGCACATTCCAGGTATTCTATAGTTCAATGCATACGACAGAACGACATAATCGATACATCGCACTCGTCAATAAGGCCGTGTTCAGAAATTGGCTGACAGTACTGTCAGTACTAGATTTCCGTTCAAAAATGCTTTTCAGTATGGCTGACGAGACTGTAACCATCATTGAACTATATACTACCTGGAATGCGCACGGATGCAGGAACAGCCGCGCCTCGCTGTTAGAGAGAGAAGAAAGACATTTTGGTATTCTGTCTCACTCTTACCACTGAACCTTTGGGACATACAGTCGATTTGCGCCTTTCGACGTAAGTTCCACAGAGATTTGACTAGATATGACCGGTTCGAAAAGAGTTGCTCTCTTCTATTTAGATATTTCAGTAGCTGATGTCAGTATGTCACAGAAATTAATGTATATGATCACAAAACAAAGTGAAAAATATTATCAAAATGGTTACCATTGAACTATAGAATATCTGGAACGCGCACGGCCGTATGTACAGCTGCAGTCGACCCGCGCCGAGAGAGAAAGAAGATATTTTGGTATTCTGTCCTTTGTTACCTGTACTACCCTTTCAATAATGTTGTGTACGCCGTTAAAATATACGGAACTGAACTATCTTTGCTGTACTATCCTTTTGACAAAAGGGTTTATGGTAAGTCGTAATAAAAACAGGATATGTATTATTCTATTCCTAAAATGTTAATGGGTGAACCTGAACGAGGAAACACTACTTTCAAACGCATAAAAAACTTAAAAAAAGTAACACCGACTTGAAAAATTGAACATTATTTTATATTTTTCAGTGCATTTTTGAAGTCTGTTAAAAAGGATACTTTCTCAAACAAAATTAATAATATCAATCAAAATTATTATAATATTTATTTTATTTATTGTCTATGTCTATTTGGAAAAAAACAAAAAATGAGCAAGTATTATATTTTTACATCCAGCATGATGAACAATTCCCAAAGGAAAGCAATTTCGATATGTATTAACAATTAACCTTCACTACCTCTAAAACAAAAAATCATGTGTAATTTTAATGCGTTTGATAATATTTTTCACTTTGTTTTGTGATCATATACATTAATTTCTGTGACATACTGACATCACCTACTGAAATATCTAAATAGAAGAGAGCAACTCTTTTCGAACCGGTCATATCTAGTCAAATCTCTGTGGAACTTACGTCGAAAGGCGCAAATCGACTGTATGTCCCAAAGGTCCAGTGGTAAGAGTGAGACAGAATACCAAAATGTCTTTCTTCTCTCTCTAACAGCGAGGCGCGGTGTTCCTGCATCCGTGCGCATTCCAGGTAGTATATAGTTCAATGACTGTAACGTACTACCATTTTGTCAGATATAGATCACATTTAGCATTCGGCAGCACTGTCAGTAAAACAGAACGACTATTTTTCAGTAGAACCAGCGTCAGTACTGACAGTACTGTCAGCCAATTTCTGAACACGGCCTAAATTGAAGGCACCGACAGACGCGCATCGGCCATTCGATTCCTTCGTTCCACAACCGCACTCTGCAATAGTGACGCTAACAAACGTTTGTACTTTGTGTTGGACTATCAATCACTATCAAACGATTTTACATCTATTGGTATCTGTTGCGTATTTACAGTCACCTCGGGCGGGCGGCCAATGGGCGCCCGCGACGTTCTCACCGGAATCAATAACACGGTCGATACTCGGGCGATACTGTATGTAAACGCGCCTGCTAATTAGCAGCGCCGCGTCGCGTTCTTCTCGGGCAATTGTACTCTCGCGGTTCCAGCGCGCTCTCGTCGCCATTACCGTATCATCTATCGTGACGACTCGTGTGCTTCTCTTACGTGCGAAATACTTAGTGATTCCTCCCCCGGTGCGTTCTCAATTTTGTGCTTAAGGTACTCTCAAAGGGTTTGAAAGACGCTATAGTGCTCCTCGATTAGTGTAATCATAGTTTAAGTGCGTTTAGTTAATAAATACAATTCTTTGAGCTCCTCACACACGTGTTCGTTTTCGTGCCGGCCACGTGCTGTGCGACGTCGTGCGGTCCTCCTCCAACTCTCCTTAAACTCCCCACCCGCGCCTCACCAGATTCCTCAGGCTCGTCTCGGGATTCAATTCAAAACAGTATCGATAAAAATTAAATTTGCGACCATGGAGGTGCTAACTATGAAAAAAATTCCCCTAGAAATTTGTTTCTTTAATTATAAATCAACGATTCACTATCAAACGTTTATTTTGGACTACCAAACACTATCAAACGACCTTCAAACGATTGCAAGTATTAGAAATCAACTCGGTTGAGGATGGGGTGCTAACTATACGCAGCTGAAGAAATGGAGCAGCATTAGAATAAAAAATATTATAAAACAGAAAAATGATTTTATGATGTTTCAAACCATTTCTACATCTAATTCTGTTGCATCTCTTCCGGTTTTATTTAATTTATTCATTATAAAATAATAAAAACAGCAATTAAATTTGTCTTAATTTATAAATTTTTTTTATTACTGAATAATATTATATGTTTCATAAATAATACTGTATATATTTAAATATTATAGATTTTTGTTGTGGCTACATGCTTTTGGAACCACCCTTGAATTATTTTATTTACTTTAAATTCGTCGACATCTTTATATTTTATAATGATGTAAGCTACGAAAAAATAAAATTAACATAAATTTATCAAACGGAATGGAAAAGTTATGCTTGTAAAAATAAGAAATGTAGAACTTACACCGTATAATTTTTATAAAATTATAATTACAAATTCTTAATTTTCCCGATCTTTTTGCTGACCACGTACATTGGTTCGCTAGGTTGTTTGTAATAACATTCGTTAAGATTATTTTAATGGCTTGGATGTATGTATCTCCCCCTAAAATAGAAATTTTTGCTTCCTGAAACATATAACGGATTATTCAAATTGTTAAATCAATTGTTATCATAAATAACTGAAATATTTTAATAAATAATTTATTACAAATTGTCTTTTTAAATTGTCGTTTTCTGCGTTTAGCAGGGCTTTATGAAAATTTATTAAGACATTAGGACAATTTATGGGCAATTGGTGGAGACTATCAAAATTTTGTTGCAGATTTTGGTGCGACATTAACGTCTCGTCAATTTTTTTGATAGCTCGCGCCATTGTTGTACGACATCCGGCTGTAATCAAATAATTAATTTGTTATGTTAGTTTAATTGCATCTTATTTATAAATGTTGGCAACTTAGAAATATAAAAGGAGGTTGGCAATCTTGTGGCGTATTCACAACAACAAATTTTTTCCACGGCCACTAAAAACGGAGTGTGAATTCCGTTTATGCAGAAATGTTTGCTAAATTTTTTGCGACTAATAGAATTTGCCTATCTTTTATCGTTTTAACAGAATCATAAGCACGTTTTTTTTCTGATCCTACCTTATATTGTGGCACCGACATCAGAAAAGAATTATTTAAATATTCGTCAAGAAAAGAAAAGAATTATTTTTTACTTTTCAGCGCGACTCTGAAGCCAGGTTTCTCACTTTTTTTTAAAAGTTATTTATTTTTAAATTTTTAGTTTCATTTATATAACTGTATTGCGGTTTTATTCAACATTGGGACATGGGTAGAACAAATAAAAACGCAGCTCGTATGAGAAAACGGCGTGCAGATGAAACGCAATCGGAAAGTAACGAACGGTTGAATGAAAATAATATTAGAAGAAAAAGGCAGCGCTTAAATGAGACTGCCGAACAGCGTCGTGAGCAGTTATTTAAGGTATTACTAGCGCTGAATCACCTTACTTACATTTTTTTTTAAACCAGACTTAAACTGAAGATTTTAAATAATAACAATTTTTTTCTTATAAATGAACTTGATCCACCGTCTAGAACTCGAGTTATTAACAATTAAAGTTTAGCGTTTTCTCCATCCTCCATCTAAAGCCATTACCGTATCATCTATCGTGACGACTCGTGTGCTTCTCTTACGTGCGAAATACTTAGTGATTCCTCCCCCGGTGCGTTCTCAATTTTGTGCTTAAGGTACTCTCAAAGGGTTTGAAAGACGCTATAGTGCTCCTCGATTAGTGTAATCATAGTTTAAGTGCGTTTAGTTAATAAATACAATTCTTTGAGCTCCTCACACACGTGTTCGTTTTCGTGCCGGCCACGTGCTGTGCGACGTCGTGCGGTCCTCCTCCAACTCTCCTTAAACTCCCCACCCGCGCCTCACCAGATTCCTCAGGCTCGTCTCGGGGTTCAATTCAAAACATTTGGTCCTTCGAGCCGGATTAACGCGTGTGGAAGTGACAGTGAACCCGAGAAAGGACGGAACGCGACACCAACGTGGCTGGCCAAATGAGCCGTTTCCGGGTTATCCGGCGGCTCGAGGAGGAAAGACGTGCGGCGCCACTCAAAACGCTCCACCCGGAGGCGGGCAGGACGCAGATCGATAATTCTGAGCGATCGTGGAAGATGTTCGACGAGCATCACACTGGGCTGTGCGAACTACTCAGGAGGCCTTTTTCAAGTGGGAGTACACCTCCGAGGGGGTGTACGATCGGTGCCTCGATCTGTTTGCCAATGCAACTATGGCACTTCGCATCTTGCAGGCGGAACAACTAAAAAAGGAGCAGTTCGGGACTCCTCAACCACAGGGCACGCCGCAGGCACCCCATCACGTGCAGGACCTTCTCACCCCTCCACCTCCTCGCAGGCCCGTGCCAGGCCTCCTCTCGGGGCCAGAGTTCTTACAACTGCTGCTGCGCCAGTCGAGACGACGAGAGCGCCCTCACCTCCCCCGAGGCCATGTACACCTCCGGCAATATCGCACGTTAGTGCCAGCACCGACGGGAGGGGTCTCCGGCCGCACTATTTATCGAAGGGGCAAGAGATCTCAGGGTTGGGAGCTGCAACCTCACCGGGCCTACTCGCCAAGACCACGGAAAATCCTCAACTGGGCCCCCCTCTCGCAGCACTGGGTACCCCTCTCGCACCATCGCCGGGCAGCGCATTCATCCTTCCACCATCAGGGTTCCTCAGGCCAAATGCGCTTCTTGTCACCTGCCAGGCCATCACTTTGTCAATCTATGGCACCACGCACCAGGTACGCATGCTGATCGACCCCGACTCAGAAATATCATTTGCCTCAGAACGCGCGGTGAAGACGCTGAGGCTGGAAGTCCGACCCTCAAACATACGCATCGGCGGGGTAACAGGGATCCACTCAGGCTACACATGGCGTGTGGCAACTGTTCTCCTCCCGTCGAGCTACGACCGGACTGCAGGACTCACCATCACGACTCACATTCTCAAGAAAACTTCCACGTGGCGGCCCTCATTCGTCGTGCCTGAGCACTGGTGGCCACATCTACAGGGGATACCACTCACCGATCCTGACTTCCTCACCCCCGGAGAGGTAGACCTCACTTTGGGAGCGGACGTTTACGGGCAGTTGCTGGAGCCCTGCGTCCGCAAGGGAAGCCCTCAGGAGCCAATCGCCCTCCGCGCACCATTCGGATGGGTCGTACTCGGCCCGGTCGATGACGGGCGAGCCGGCCAGGTCGCAACCACGCACGCTGTTGCGATCGACCATCATTTGCACAATCTTCTCGAGCGCTTTTGGGTTCAAGAGGAGTCGACGATCAGGACTGCAGCGAGCCTCACCGAAGACGAGCTCGGTTGCGAGGAACACTTCATGACGACACACACCAGAAACGCCTCAGGATGATACACGGTCAGGCTACCTCTCAAGGCCCCGGTGACTAGTCTGGGTGATTCTAGGCCTACGGCGCAGGGAGCGCTTCGACGTCTACTCAACCGGCTCTCAGGCGGCGACCATTATATGGGGCTCTACGTGTCATTCATCCGTGAGTATGAAGAACTTTCTCACCTCCGGAAGCTTTCACAGACTGCTCCAGAGCCATCCTCGATGTGCTATCTTCCGCACCACGGCGTCCTCAAGGAACAGAGCCTCACCACAAAACTCAGGGTCGTATTCAACGGATCCGCCCCGACCTCCTCAGGGCGTTCCCTCAACGACATACTCTACACAGGAGCCAATCTACAGGTAGACATCGCCGACGTCATCCTCTGGGTGCGGAAACACCGCTTCCTCTTCGCAACGGACATCACCAAGATGTTTCGCCAAATCAGGGTGCAGTCAGATGATTGGGACCTGCAGCGCATCCTCTGGGCGGACGAACAAGGCGCCCTCCTCCCGTGTCAACTCACTACGGTTACCTACGCCACCCGCCCGGCGCCGTATCTTGCCGTGCGGGTCCTCCTCCAGCTGGTGAAAGACGACGGGCATCGGTATCCTCTGGCCATCGCACCTCTTACAAAGGGGCGATACGTCGACGACATCTACGGCGGGTCAGATGATCTGAAGGAAGCTCAGGAGATAGCACGCCAAGTAACGCCTCTCTGTAAGGCGGGCGGATTCCCTCTGGCAAAATGGGCCAGTAACGACTAGGAGCTCCTCAAAGCCGTCTCCCACGAGTCCCCCTCTTCGAACCTCGCTCACCCCCTCGAAGACGCTGGCGTCAAGATCCTGGGTCTCTCTTGGCATCCTCAGGCGGACGACTTCAGGTTCCATGCACTTCCCGTCACCTCAACCTCCATCACGAAACGGGCGGTACTCTCGGAGGTCGCACAATTATACGACCCTCTCGGCTTCCTCGCACCGGTCATCGTACGCGCCAGAATGTTACTTCAGGAACTCTGGCTGGATAAATCAGGCTGGGACGATTCTCTGTCTCCTCAGACGTGTCAACGGTGGCATCAATTTCGGACGGACCTCATCGATTTACGGCAACTCTCGATTCCACGCTGGCTGCACCTCACTCGAACTGCTCAGGTGGAGCTACATGGTTTCTCGGATGCCTCTCAACTAGCCATGGCAGCGGTCGTCTACGTCAGGGTCTCCTCCATGGAATCAGAGCCGATCACTACTCTGGTAAGCGCCAAAACACGGGTTGCTCCTCTTAAGCTACTCACGATTGCCAGGTTGGAACTTGGTGCTGCGGTACTTCTCGCCAAACTCGTCAAGCACATTCAGGAAACTCGCGAGCTCGTCGGGGCACCTACATTTCTCGGGACCGACTCTACTGTTGCCCTCACCTGGATCCTCAGTCACCCCTCACGATGGAAGGACTTCGTCCGCAATCGGGTGGTTACCGCTCAGGTTCTCGTCCCACACGCACAATGGCGCTTTGTACCGGGCAGGGACAACCCCGTCGACTGCGCTTCGCGCGGGCTCACGCCAGCCCAGCTGTCGCACCACTCACAGTGGTGGAGCGGCCCTCCTTGGCTCGCCCTACCGCAGCAGGATTGGCCATCCTCGATGCCACAATCGGACCCGAAGGCAGACCTCGAAGAGCGTCCAGGACTCACCCTCGCATTGACGGCATCGGCACCTCACCCCCTCTGGGAGTTAATTCATCGGTATTCGTCTCTCACGCGACTCCTCCGTATCACGGCACTGTGTCGACGAGCCGTCGCCAGATTCAGGCGCACCCCGGACTCCTCTCTCAACAACCCACTCACCTCAGAGGAAATGGAAGCAGCCCGCATATATTGGGTAAGGGCAACGCAGGGAGCTTACTTCTCGGCAGAGCTCAAGATCATGGCACGCGGTCAACACCTCTCACGGACGCATCCTCTAACTCGGCTCACGGCCTTCGTCGATCGCTCCGGCATTCTCAGAGTGGGCGGTCGGCTGCGTAACGCGGAACTCGAAGAGGGAACGAACCACCCCTTCATACTGCCTCGGGACGCGCCACTCACGCACCTCCTCATCTCAGACGGTCATCTACGGACCCTTCACGGCGGCACTCAACTGACGCTGGTACATCTCCGCAGGACCTACTGGATCATCGGGGGCAGAGCCCCGGTGCGTTCTCACATCCTCCATTGCACACGCTGCGCTCGTCAACGGGGCGTGCGGGCTCAGCAGCTTATGGGACAGTTACCTCAGGCCAGAGTAACCTTTTCGCGGCCATTCCTCACCACCGGAGTCGACTACGCAGGCCCGAACACCCTCAAGACCTGGAGAGGTCGCGGGGCCAAGGCGCACAAGGGCTGGCTCGCGATCTTCGTCTGCTTCGTCACCTCGGCAGTCCACCTCGAGGCCGTCTCGGACTACTCACGGACGTCTTCATCTCAGTGTTTCGACGATTCGTAGGCAGGAGAGGCATCTGCGGGTCACTCCACAGTGATTGCGGTACCAATTTCCTCGGTGCAAATGCCGCCCACAGGAAACTATTCACCTCGGGTACAAGAGAGTCTAAGGAAATCTGTCATGTACTCTCAGGCGATGGTACTCTTTGGTTTTTCAGTCCTCCGGCAGCCCCTCACTTCGGCGGAAGATCGGAAGCAGCGGTCAAAATCGGTGAAACATCACCTACGGAGAACCCTCGGGGACACCATTCACACGATTAAGGAGCTGACCGCTCTACTGGTGCAAATCGAGGCAGTTCTCAACGCCCGACCGCTGCACCCGCTGTCTGATGACCCCGACGATCTCGACGCCCTCACACCCGGCCACTTCCTCATCGGAGCAGCAATGACGACAGTGCCTGAACCCTCACTCTCTACGGTACCAGTAGCACGTCTCTCCCGCTGGCAACTTATTCAACAAAAATTTCAGTATTTCTGGGCACGCTGGTCGAAGGAACGCTTACAACGCCACTTGGCCATCTCGAAGCGGCACCATCCGACCAATCAAATCAGGGAGAACTCACTGGTCCTCATCACCGATGAGCGGTCTCCTCCTGCCAAGTAGCCTCTGGCGCGGGTAGTCTCTCTGCACCCCGGAGCCGACGGCCTCACCAGGGTGGTCACACTAAAGACTTCCTCAGGCACGCTAGTCCGACCCATCGGCAAACTCTCGGTGGTGCCGATCTCCACACCAACGGATTAGCCAACGCTGTTGGCTAAGGCGGGCGGAATGTTGCGTATTTACAGTCACCTCGGGCGGGCGGCCAATGGGCGCCCGCGACGTTCTCACCGGAATCAATAACACGGTCGATACTCGGGCGATACTGTATGTAAACGCGCCTGCTAATTAGCAGCGCCGCGTCGCGTTCTTCTCGGGCAATTGTACTCTCGCGGTTCCAGCGCGCTCTCGTCGCCATTACCGTATCATCTATCGTGACGACTCGTGTGCTTCTCTTACGTGCGAAATACTTAGTGATTCCTCCCCCGGTGCGTTCTCAGTTTTGTGCTTAAGGTACTCTCAAAGGGTTTGAAAGACGCTATAGTGCTCCTCGATTAGTGTAATCATAGTTTAAGTGCGTTTAGTTAATAAATACAATTCTTTGAGCTCCTCACACACGTGTTCGTTTTCGTGCCGGCCACGTGCTGTGCGACGTCGTGCGGTCCTCCTCCAACTCTCCTTAAACTCCCCACCCGCGCCTCACCAGATTCCTCAGGCTCGTCTCGGGGTTCAATTCAAAACAGTATCGATAAAAATTAAATTTGCGACCATGGAGGTGCTAACTATGAAAAAAATTCCCCTAGAAATTTGTTTCTTTAATTATAAATCAACGATTAACTATCAAACGTTTATTTTGGACTACCAAACACTATCAAACGACCTTCAAACAATTGCAAGTATTAGAAATCAACTCGGTTGAGGATGGGGTGCTAACTATACGCAGCTGAAGAAATGGAGCAGCATTAGAATAAAAAATATTATAAAACAGAAAAATGATTTTATGATGTTTCAAACCATTTCTACATCTAATTCTGTTGCATCTCTTCCGGTTTTATTTAATTTATTCATTATAAAATAATAAAAACAGCAATTAAATTTGTCTTAATTTATAAATTTTTTTTATTACTAAATAATATTATATGTTTCATAAATAATACTGTATATATTTAAATATTATAGATTTTTGTTGTGGCTACATGCTTTTGGAACCACCCTTGAATTATTTTATTTACTTTAAATTCGTCGACATCTTTATATTTTATAATGATGTAAGCTACGAAAAAATAAAATTAACATAAATTTATCAAACGGAATGGAAAAGTTATGCTTGTAAAAATAAGAAATGTAGAACTTACACCGTATAATTTTTATAAAATTATAATTACAAATTCTTAATTTTCCCGATCTTTTTGCTGACCACGTACATTGGTTCGCTAGGTTGTTTGTAATAACATTCGTTAAGATTATTTTAATGGCTTGGATGTATGTATCTCCCCCTAAAATAGAAATTTTTGCTTCCTGAAACATATAACGGATTATTCAAATTGTTAAATCAATTGTTATCATAAATAACTGAAATATTTTAATAAATAATTTATTACAAATTGTCTTTTCAAAATTGTCGTTTTCTGCGTTTAGCAGGGCTTTATGAAAATTTATTAAGACATTAGGACAATTTATGGGCAATTGGTGGAGACTATCAAAATTTTGTTGCAGATTTTGGTGCGACATTAACGTCTCGTCAATTTTTTTGATAGCTCGCGCCATTGTTGTACGACATCCGGCTGTAATCAAATAATTAATTTGTTATGTTAGTTTAATTGCATCTTATTTATAAATGTTGGCAACTTAGAAATATAAAAGGAGGTTGGCAATCTTGTGGCGTATTCACAACAACAAATTTTTTCCACGGCCACTAAAAACGGAGTGTGAATTCCGTTTATGCAGAAATGTTTGCTAAATTTTTTGCGACTAATAGAATTTGCCTATCTTTTATCGTTTTAACAGAATCATAAGCACGTTTTTTTTCTGATCCTACCTTATATTGTGGCACCGACATCAGAAAAGAATTATTTAAATATTCGTCAAGAAAAGAAAATAATTATTTTTTACTTTTCAGCGCGACTCTGAAGCCAGGTTTCTCACTTTTTTTTAAAAGTTATTTATTTTTAAATTTTTAGTTTCATTTATATAACTGTATTGCGGTTTTATTCAACATTGGGACATGGGTAGAACAAATAAAAACGCAGCTCGTATGAGAAAACGGCGTGCAGATGAAACGCAATCGGAAAGTAACGAACGGTTGAATGAAAATAATATTAGAAGAAAAAGGCAGCGCTTAAATGAGACTGCCGAACAGCGTCGTGAGCAGTTATTTAAGGTATTACTAGCGCTGAATCACTTTACTTACATTTTTTAAATCGTGCGGAGTTTGCTGTTCGATACGAAATTGTATCAAGCACGGCCTGGAGCGAAGACGACGGAGATGCAGAGTTAAGAGAGACCAGTAACGAACCCGCAAAGTACATAAGACTTAAGAATGCTTTTTAAGAAGAAAGCAGGACTTGAGACAACGGAAACAACGGAACAATTTGCTCATGCAGAGCAAGCTATTCAACAGGCACTTGCACAAGCTATTGCACTCAATGCTGGTGGTGAATGTGTTGCAGCCCGAAACACAGTAGTTTCTTGTGCTGATGGAGAGATACTACATGATCCATACGATTATGTAGAAGAGGTGCCAGAAGGAGAATTAATGCCGGATAATCTCTTTTTAAATCATATTCAAGGATTAAATGTGCAACAGAAATAGTTATTTCAAAAAATTACGAGAGCTATAGAAAATGATATGGCCAACAATGAGGACAAATTACTGCCTTTTATAACAGGGGGCGCAGGCAGTAGGAAATCATTTGTTTTGAAACTTCTTGTTGAGCACATTAAACGATGCGATGCTCCCACTGCAGATGCTCTGTTGCAACCAAACTTTGTAGCAGTTGCTGCCTTGACCGGTGTCGCTGCTCGTCAGATAATATTCAAAAAGCTGTAACAGCAATGGCTTACAAACGTTTGTCCGGACAAAGGCTGGAGCAAGAAAGAAGAAGATGGCCGTACATTCGCTGGCTGATTGTTGACGAAGTGTCAATGGTATCCTACGAAAATTTAAGGAACATTCATTTTCGTCTTGAAGAATTTAAAAACACCAGCGGGAAATTATTTGGCACGATTAACGTTCTGCTTTTCGGTGGCATAATGCAGTTTCCCCCCGTGAAGGGACACTGGTGCTTTGATCAACCAGCCTGGTGTACGGCAGAAGTTAACCTGCGGCACCAATTTTCATTTTGCGAATTAACTATAAATATGAGACAACAAAATGACGTAGAATTTGTTAACCTATTAAATAATTTACGTTTTAGTGAAATAACAGCTGAACAACTAGAACTCCTATGCGAAAGATGACAGATACCGTTAGAGGGTGAATTTCAAGATGGTTGTGCCGTCCAAATTTATCCCACTGTTAAACAAGTTCACGAATATAATGCAAGAATGACCGATATCAACGCCAAATCACATCGCGTCTACATTATTGACTCGATTGACGAATCTCGCGAACCAGGGACATACGGAAAGAAACCACCAGACAATGTTATTCCCAAAGACGTTAACAACTGCGATGGCCTGTTACACTCTATTTCATTGGCAGAGGGCTCGCGCGTTATGTTGAGAAGGAACATCTCTATTGCGCAGGGTCTTGTAAATGGAGCTATGGGAGTGGTCAAGAAATTTAAATGGCCAGCTTTGCGCAGAGCCCAATTAGAGGTAGGAGAGCTACCGGAAGCTGTTCTAATCAAGTTCGATGACGAGTCAATACGCAACAGTATAAAGAACAGCGACGGCTATGTTGAAATAGCACCGGTAACCGCCACATTCCAAGCCACTAAGGGATATGGGGATGTTGAGCGAAGAATGTTACCCCTTATATTAAGCTGGGCCGTAACTGTACATAAACTACAGGGTACTACGCTGAACAAAGCAGTTATTGATTTAGGCAAAAAGATATTCGCGAAAGGGCAAGCATATGTGGCTCTGAATCGTGTGAAGACTTTAGACCGTATAGTCCTATGTGATTTGGACTCGCGAAAAGTATTAAATAAGCCACACGACGGCAATGCTATGGCAGAAATGCCAAGGTTGAGAAAGTCGGATTTAGTTTCTCTGAGTCTCATTTCTCACTTTCCACATTGTCATTCTATTGAAAGCTATTTTAATCTGTCTCGTAGAATGTGGAGTCCGATGAATGAAGAGTTCTAATATATAAATAACTTTAAAAAAAAAAGCGAGAAAACCGATTTCAGAGGTGCGCTAAAAAGTAAAAAATAATTCTTTTTCTCTTGACGGATATTCAATTAACGAAGAGTGACTCTGAATCACAAATATTCTAAATAATTATTTTCTGATGTCGGTGCCACGATAGAAGGTGGGATCGAAAAACAAACGGGCTTGTGCAGGTTTCGAACCCGCGATCTTGGGGTGGAACGTTGCAATGAGAACTACCTGTGCATGGAAAGTACATCGATGACGCGCCTTCGGCGCGAAACTAATACATATCACCCTACCCCGTTGTACTTTCCATGCACAGGTAGTTCTCATTGCAACGTTCCACCCCAGAAATAGGGTTGTATACATTTATGCGCGTCGAAGGCGCGCCAAGCGTGGCACTCGGATGCTCCAGATTCATAAATGTATACAACCCTATTCCGTGGGAACGGAAGACGGAGTCCAGATTGTCCGACCTATCGTCTATACGTCTAATTGTGTCACAAATTCACGAAAATGGGCACAATTCATGTAGTAGTAACGCCCAATTTTTGCTTATATCTCCGAAACTAAGGGTGAGTGACGGCAACATGTATAGGAAAAAGTTGTTCAGAATATCGACCTTGACAACATATTGCAAGGTCATCAAAATCGGGGCTGAGGCCAAACTTCCGAACATTTACCATTTTTTTTTACGTACCTATATCCTGCACGGTTGGCCGTGGAGTTTGGGTTACACTTGGAGGGTTATTGTGGGACCTACCTGCCCCATGATTGCCAGGATCTGCAAGTGGACATGACATGGTAACATCCAATAATACATTTTTAGGTCAGACTGTAATGCTATAGTCAAATCAGAATGGGAAAAATCGTTGAAGGAACCGCTCGGAAAGTCGGAAGAGTAGTAGGTGATGGGGAAACAATCAACATGATATAGGAAGAAAGGCAACCAGAGGTGATTAGAGTAAAATTATATTTGTAGGCTAGATTAGAATAACAATTAAGCGACAATACTTAAGCAAAATTAAGTAACTAAGATAATACTAATTAAATTGATATATAACTGTAAAAGAGTTAAAGCACGCACCTTTCTGCCGCACGAGATTGTAGGATGGCGGCAACATGGCCTCCGACTGTTCATAAGTAGGCGACGGCGGCCGCGGAGGGTATAAAGGAGAAACCGCCGATGGCCATACGTCGGGAGATATAGATGGACCGGCGATGGTATGAGGAGGCGCCGTTGACGGCCCGGCAGTTGTCGGCGGACATATTCCTGGAGATCTTATAACTAATCCCGTGGGAGAATGGCCGGTGTTCACGCAATGCGGCAACGAAAATGGTAGCGCGGACGGGAACTTATTGAGCGCATCATAAATTCGAATTTTTGCGTCGACATAAGCGCTCTCCACCGCAATGTATGTTTTGCCAGTTGCATAACTGGAGTGGTCAAACTCTTTAAAGTCCATTAAAATTAGGTGCCTTTCCAGAAACTTCTCCCAGTACCTTTCAAGGAGACCCAACCTTGTGTTTAAATAAGTGGCAGTCATCCGACCTTTACCAATCGCAGTAAGGTTCTGCCAAAATCTTATGATAAACCCTTTTAGCACTGTTTGTGTCTCCATTTTTGATTCAAACTCCAATACCCGGTCCCTGTAGGCGGACGGAGCTTCAGACATGGCCGTCACTGATGCCACTGTTTAACAAATTTTCACTTTTTTTGTACTTCGTTATACAGATATTTCTGTTAGGTGATTCTTATAGCTTTCGATGCTCTAAAACCGAATCTGAAACCCGTTACTTTTCATCACCATCAGTTACCACGCATGCGCTAGGCATACGCCGTAATATACAAGTATAGGCGCACACGAAGCCCGGAGTAAAAGGAAAATGACATGATTTTAACTCTAATACTCTAACGGTACGCCGGCTGCGATAGGCATACGCCGTAATATACAAGTATAGGCGCAACCGGACATCGGAGTGGCAAAAATAAGAAAAATACTAGGCAAATAAGTTAAAAGTTACGCTGGGACGTAACACTGTAGCAGAAGTGTGGAAGTGGTCAAAATATTTAAAGCTCTCTTCCGGCATCACGAGATTATTGCTAGAAATCTATAAATATTTTTTACACTTTCAGACTAGGTTTTGTAATTGTTAGAATTTCCAGTATGAAGAATGTTGATCAATTAAAATAAATAGAGTGACGCCTGTACTTTGAACTAGAATCGTTGCCGCAATGAGGGGGTTTGTTTATATTAATTCGCGCCGAAGGCGCGTCAAGCGTTATACTGGGACGCTAGCAGATATGAAAGAAAAGAGATCTCTTTTGAGATATAACCCATTATTGTTGTCTGTTTATAATGAATAGCACAGTTATATATTAGTATAATTGTATATCCCCTTTACAAACATAGGGAAACCACAAGTTTTGTACACATACAGTTTATGGCAAATAGTAGCGAGCAAGGAAGAATGTTTTGAAAATATGTTGTATAATGTATTAACAAAGTTCAATAAGAAGAAACTATTATAAATTCACAGCCATTTCACAATGATTTGTTTGACCTAGATTCAGACGGTGTAATAAAAGGCAATACACATATAAAGCGTTTGCTTCAAAATCGAAACTATATATTGAATGTAAAAATCACATATATTTTATATATCATTGTGTCATGCATTTAATTTAAGAAACAAGTAAAATTGTAAATTTTTTATTAACATTTACTTTTAATAATAATTTGCTACTGTATATAGTTCTAACATTTAAGTTCTGCGTGTAATATGATTGTTCTGAAAGTGCATACACATGTGTAAATTACACAAATCTAATAGATACAATTACGTTTGTTCAAAGCAAAATTCTCCAAATTGTTGCAACCACCAATTGCTTTTAGTAATAGTCATGCCCATCAAATTTTATATCATCATCATATGTTTGCATTTATTGTAAAACAAAGAACTCTAAGTAAATTGCATGATATATCCCTGATATACGATTAACGCAGTCTTCTTAATTTCACTTTATTGCATTAGGAAAATAATTCAGAACAAACAAATGCTACTCCCTGTCCATTGATTTGTGTAATAACCCTCTTTGTGTGCTCCGTGTCCGTGTAAAATAATTTATTTCGAAATTCGTATGTTAATATACTACACTTTGTTGTCTATAATTTGTTAGAAACTATGTATAAATTTTTAATAAACAAAATGTATATTTTGAACATAACTGTTCGTACAATATTATAATTTGCACATAGTATATTCAAATTATATATATTTGTCTTGACAAAACTCACAAATCTTTACTATAACTGATTAACATTTTTAATATAACTTGCTAAACAGGCAGCGTTAAAAATTACATTGCACACTGTTTTGTGCATTTACATAACCCTACAAAGCCATTAATAAAAAATCATGATCTTCTCAAATGGATACATTATCTCTAATACCATTAATACATAATTCTAATGAACTCTTGGTTCTTACATGTCTTTGAACAGTGAGGTTTTATAAACTCTGTCATAAATTGGATACCTTACTCGTGTAAAGTTGAAAAAATATAATTGATTATTATACATTTATACCTTCAATTGTGATGTTTCTACTGACAATACATAATTTGTATATATTGAATTCCATAAACAAAACATTCTGATTATCATTTTGTTTGATGTGAGTTACATGTAACACTAATACAAAAATACAATTATTTGCAAGTAAGTCTGAACCTTTTCTTTCAGTCTTTTACGTTCTTTATGTAGCTGATTGTTTATAATTCTTTGTACTCATGAGCTTCTTACCACACATTGCGCAAATAGCTTTCTTATACGCACAAGACTGACAATAATGAGAGCCAACCTGATGTACTTTTTGCCTACAAATTCTGCATATCTCAAATTTGACAGTATAAGGGTTAAATCGAGCCTTTCCCGACGATAATGCTTTATTCTCTCCAACCTTACGCCCACCGCTTTCCACTGTATTTCTTGCCCCAGATTTCCAAGGATCCGGGGTAATCACCTTGCCTAACTTCTTCTCACACTTATCGCACACCATATTGAATGGATTGGCACTGTTGAAAATGAATTCGAAACCTATGTTTGTTTTGCAAGACTTATGTTGCAAACAATAATATAGCCTGACAACCTTGTATGCAAAAGCCTACAGTATATAGGTGTACACCTTTGCTGCACATATTCTACATAGTTTTTCCTCTAAATATATGAACTGATGCCTTTTAATGTTTTTAATGATCAAGATAGTATGTGCATTTGCTAGATATGTACAATTACGAGTTTCATGCTTTTAGTGTATCGTATACAAAGTTTTGCTGTCAGGTTATGTCATTGGGCCACACTTGATGCTTCTTTTCAGAAAAGCTGCAGCTTTGTAAATAGACTACTTACAACGTCTGTTCACCGTGATAAGTTTCAATGCATTAAAACGTAAATTTGTTTATTGACATTTATATGTATACACGAACGAGCTATAGAAACAGACTTATCTTACGACAGTTTGTGTCCCTCAAACTGAAATACCGACTTTTCCGTGAATTAGACGTTACCGACCCTGCTGTGAAAATGAGAACGATGGAAATGGAAACTACAATTGGATTTATTATGATAATGGGTAATGTAAGCACAAAGACGCGAATAAAATACACTTTTGTGACCAGAGCCGGATCTAGGGCCTTAAACCCTTGAGGCAAAAGGCCAAATATGCGCCCCCATTTGCTAAATGTTTCCCTATAACTAAGCAAATAGAACAATTTAAAAAAGAATAATATTAAAATTAATTAAATTTCAAAACACAACATTAACTTCATAATTTTGTATTCTAACGGGTCCAATATTTAAAATTGCACTTTCCTTGCTTTAACTGAAGCAAATTCATCAATTACTGACTCATAATTGATAGTTTTACATAGATTGATAATGTTGCTATATTTGTTTCGTTTTGTTAAGGGCTCACGCAACTCTTATACTTAACAGGACGACATTTTTGCGCCCCTCGTATTTTAAACTTGAGGCAAGAGCCTCATTCGCCTCGCCTTTAATCCGGCTCTGTTTGTGACATTTGTGCTACAATAGAATTCCTGCTCTTGGGCAATGCGGCCTCAAAATGTTAGAAATTGAAATGTTGAATTTTTTTAATCACGAAGTTTGATAAGTAAGCATGAAGTTTGAACGACTCGAATAAGGTGTACATAAGTTCATGGTGATTGATTATTGTGGAGACGCCTCAATGAGTGGTGTATTGTTAGGCACAGTTGCGCCAAGATCCTCGAAGGGTTAGCATCGAAGGTGGTGAGCTCCCACAATTTAGACAATTTCTTCAAAAATGTTAGCTGTGCAATGCTTAAATTTACGTAAATCTTTCGAATTGAGTGCAGGGCAATATATTTATCCATATGTTCAAGCTTGATATTGTAAGTTAAGCGAAGTATCTTACTTTGTTTCAGGTACTCTTGGCAGCACGGGAAATTGAAGCACGCTGCGAATGTCAAACATGAGTTTTTCGCAGTTTTCACATTATTTCGGTAAGTTTGACTTAATTCAGTACTTCATTTAAGTAACAGGGCCGCGTAAGCTGCTAACTAGTCATAAATTTCGGGTTTATTCGGCGTATTTTGAGCTAGAAATGCAAATATTGCACTTTGTCGAAATCACGAGGTTGAGTGGTTAGAAATGGAGGCAGGCAATTTGAACGGTTCGAATATGGCGCTGTTGTACTTACAATTAGCCGCGGTGAAGAATAAAATGTTATGTATATTCTGTTCAGAGTTAGAATTTTCTTTGAGATAACAATATAGGACATTGTAAATGTAAAATTACCGGTAAAATATCAATTTATATATTAATTCAAGTAAGTATTCATATATTTCAAAGGATGAATGTTTCTACCAATTTGTGATCCAGAGTTCAGTGTCCAGAGGGTGGAGAAGTCTGAGGGCCAAGGGTTCGTCGATGCAGCATGTTCCTGTGGTATCCATACAAGCCAACACAGGTGAGTGAGATTTTCTAGTCGCTCCAATTACTCAATCATCGGTTGTAATTATTCCTGAAAAATTTAATGTAGTATAATTTGTTAGGCTCATATTGGATATTATGTGTTTCTACAGTAAGATAGTTCGTACTCCCATTTAATAAAGGAAATAGATTAAATAAGATTCGATGCTGACGTTCCCGCCATCAATCGAATATATTTCCATAGCATTCGCGGTAAAGAATATTATTACTGCCACCTATAGGGCCATGTTCCTCAGTCATGCTTTGGTAGGTTCCGGACTCCACGGATAGATGGACACGTTGTTGCGGCCACAGTAGAATATGTGGAAACTTTGGTCGATCTGACTATTTTTCACGAGACCCTGTACATTTTCTCGACGGATTTACGCCAGTTTACGCTATATTATCTCTTAAGGTATATTGAATACGGTTAACACACGTAAGACGAGACACATTGCGTTAGGGCATCGCATGCATATTGCAATTATAAAATCAATTCTATATTTTGTCTGTCGAATTATATGAACCATGTAGACCTTTTCCAGGTCACATGTGAAATTCATTGCTGCCCCGAATATGCATCAACGTCAGAGCCAGTGTCTCGATATTATTAAATATACTCTTTTGAATGCATGCCGGTATCTTTCGAATGTCTTACAGTAATGCAAGACGTATGAGAAACAGGCTGGTGGTACCCGGTACGATTCATTCTCGCTAACGTTCGCCAATTCATAAGTGCAATCTTATAATAAGAAAAGCGTTAGGGTAGAAATGCAAATAATATTCTGATTTCATCGATCGTCCTGTCTGAAATATGACACGTAAAAAAAAGAATCAATACATTGGCCCCGTTGCAACATCGTAACGATAAGAGATATTGAACAGCAAGCTTATACACGTCCAAATGTTTATACATTTGTTGTTCTTTGCGCACCACGTTTATTCGATTACCTTCGATCCGAGCGTCTCATATACTTACCTGGCAATTTTTGCGACCGTTATATTTTCCCGGGATAATATTCGGAAGTTTTTGCGAAGCAGCGGCTATTTATTTTCCCGTTTCGGGATAGCGGCGATTACATTGTGTACTAGTATCGAGTAGTTCCATGAGAAATGTGTACGGTCCGAAGGGTACCCCGTTCATGCATTACCGTCGTACAGAGCGGTTGCAAGGGGGATAAGGCGCCTTTGAGTGCGCGTCGATGCACGTGAAAGGCCAAAGAGTCGATGTCGCGCGCCGTTCAGCGTCAGCCCATGAATTTACAGGCTGTGAAATACAGCCCACTCAGAGAGCGAGAGAGAGAGAGAGAGGGAGGCGACGATGAGATTCGCTGACGATGGACGGATAATGCTGATCAAAAAAATAACGGGAACGTATGGGTAGAAGTATAAGGTAAAAGGGGTAGGTATGCAAAGACGAAGAGAGTACGATGAGAAACGAACGATGCTGATCCGATCATTTTTGAGGACGATTACTTTATCAGGCATCGTTGCAAACGGCACGCAGTAACGTAATTTCAGCTTTATACGGACCGTTCGAAAAGAGAGTATACAGAAGTAGAGGCAGCGCGATAAGAGAGATCGGGAGAGTTAGAGGCAGATAGAGCGGAGACGTGAATGCATGGATGCATAATTTGCCGTTCCAAGGCAGACGTCGTGCCGAGGGTAAACAAACATTGTTAACTTCAAACGGCGAGTCAGCGGCGGAAAAGCAAAAAACGAGGCACGTGAGAAGCGGCACGTTCGGGTATCGATTAAGCTTTTGAAGGGAATTTCTAAAATCAGCCGAGCACATAGATTTCCCTCGCTATCGGCCGCGCTCCCGTCATACCTCGTCTGCGAAGGCGACGAAAAATGTCGCCATCGGCATTCGATAAAACGCTGCCTCGATAACGATGCAATTACATACACTATCGCGGCCGCTTTCATGGGATAGAACAAAAGAGACAGGAGGGTGTTCCTCGGCGTGGATACGTCACTGAAACAGATTTAGGGGGAGAGAGAGAGAGAGAGAGAGAGAGAGGGAGAGATAAAGAGAGCGGGGTGAAACTGGGTGAGAAAGATCGGCGAGGGGAAGAAGGCGAGTGAACGCGTGGAGCATAAGGTTCGCAGAAGAGTGGGAGAAGAACGAGAGGCAACGATGGGTGGTCGGGTAGACGGCACAGGGCACGACAGAGGGGGTTGAGAAAAGCGAGGAACGGAATGGAACGGAACGTTTCGACGACGTATAGGGGTGGCGTGCTGAGCGAGAAAGCGGTAGAACGGCGTCGGCAACGCCATCTACTCGCTCAGTACCCGGCCACCCTCGAAACAGCCGTGGTGCTATAACCCGTGCTGTCTCTTTCGCGTACATACACCACTTCCGGATAATCGCGGCGTTCCGTGGCCAACCGCCCCCGATCGAGCCAGTGCGTCCGTGCCTTAATACACACGAGTGACCGTACCGGTGCATGACTTGAACGCGAGAAACGGGAAAAAAAAGGTAATAAGCGCTTTTCTGGGGAGTGGAGGACGAGGCGGAGGACGCGAGCTTCCAGCGGAGCGAACGGAGTCGCTGGCTGTGTTTGCGAGTCGGGGCCGGAGCGTGTTCCTTGGACGGACTGGCCAGAGCAGGGCGGCGCTTTATTAGGGTCGCATACGCGATCGCGCTCTCCTCGCGCGAATGCCGGAGATACGTTAACGTGTGTTGGATCGATTCCCTTTCTGGAGTCGCGAAGGGGACACACGCGCTGCGCGCTTGCTGGCAGCCTTGCGGAGAGGCCCGTGCTCGGAACGTCCTCAGGAGCACGCTACGGTCGGGCGTAGAGATACGGTGCGCGAGGGAACGAAAAAAGAGAACGTATGCGCGAGAGGGTGCGAGGCGGAGTACGCCGAATAGATACGCGGGTAGTAACGGCTGTGGCGAGTACGCAAGAAATGCGCAACGAATTCGCGGCTGCGAGGCCGACGTTGCACCACCCCCGTCGACAGGGTTCAGGGAGAGTGTGTCTCGGGCCGAAATAGTTACTACGGGGATCCTACAGTGTCCGCGAGCGGAAAGGCCAACACGCCCGGGACCACCAACTTACCTGCACACAGCTGGAAGTGCGACGGACTTCGCGAAGACCCGCGGTACTGAGTAAAGTCGATAGTTAACTAAAGGATCTTTCGCCGGACCAATTACCCGGAACCGTCTTACGTCGTTGTGGCCCCAGAGTCTTCTGCGTTGATCGCTCGACCCGCTCGGAGTCTCTCGTACGCCGCGACGCAGACTCTTCCCTTCTTGCCCTGTCATTATTATTTTCGACGGAATCGTGCCCGAGCGGGCTTGGCGAGAAAAGTGTCATGTCGAGATCGCACTGTGTTGGTGAAAGGAATCTGCGAGGGTACGTCCGACGTGGATACTGCGCTTTCCCCAAGTGCTCCGGTATTCGGTAGCATTAGTTTTCTCGGCAATTAGCAGTTTTTATTTTCTTTTCTAGTATGACGGTACGTAAGACCACTTCGAATAGAGTGCGTTGCTCAGTCGAAATATACGTGTCGTGTTGAAATTGCCATGGAAATGCTATTAGGTAGTGAACGTTCGTTTCGATTTATTTCGTCGTTAGTATCGTCGTTGTCGTGACTTCCTAGTAAAACGTTATAATTTTGCATGTAATGACGTAAATTGTGTTAGCGTAAAGGATATATGGTAATAGAAGAGTTATAACGATGGTAGTGCGTCCATAGGGAATGTGTAGAGTCTTTGCCTGTTAGATATTCGAGAATTGATCTCTTCGTACTGGAATCAGTCATACACACGTCGACGGCATATTAACCTACTCTCATTTAAACAAATCTCGGCTTTCATCCCGCAAAATTCCTCATATCCACGCCACGACACGCCGCTCATGAGATCGTCGTGGGCAGTGGTTGCGATACCGAGATTCCTTTTAAAGACGCGACTCGTCAGCCGGAACATAAAAGCCATCGCAGATCGATTTTCAGCGAGACAAGAATCATATCGCACTCGCCGTCCCGGCACAATCGTATCACACTACTTAATTCGCGACTCCCTTTAGACTCAGCTCTCGTCCACTTCCACGAGACTCGCATCCCATCGATTCTTTTTTCTCCGTCTTCCCCATGTCTCAAGCTGTCGCATCCGCTTTTTGCGAGTCAACAGCCATACCCCTCGACGCACTCACGTCTTAACACGTCGAGTTGCGTCGTCGGCCATTCGCGCGATCGTAATCGGCACCCTTAAAAACATGCCTCCCCTGCATATGCTTCCCGATCGATCGCGACCGATAGCGCTTTCCAGCCTCGTTATCTATCGTTTTTCGCGTACGTCAAGCCCCCAGGCGGTCCGAGGCGAGTGACGGCACGGCGATCGTCAAACGCAGAGCGTAATGTCGAGGAGCCACGGGCCACTGCACGAGGAAACGCGAGATCGCTGGCCACTCGTTCGACGATTAGTTTCGGCCGTGGAAGAGAGAAGAGAGCGGGGTTGCGCGGCGGCACAGGGCATTTCGGCATGGCCGTGACAGGCGTTTCCGTTTCGCAACGTGTCCCACAGCGCGCGCTTCATTGGCACTTCTTTGTCGCGCCAGTGACACGGTGATATAGCGGGCGTGTGGCGTGGCGTGCCTGGCGACGGGTGCACACTTTATCCGCGATATCTATCGTTCCGAGAGCATCGCTTACTTATAAGCACGTTCACCCCGACGTCTGGCCCCTCCCCCGCACCTTCTCTTTCCAATGAGTCATACGCGTCTTCGTCTTAACGATTTTTTAATACCTTCGCAAAGGAAGTCTGATCCGTAATAGATTCTGGCGGACGTGAATAAGTATCCGCGTTTCGACTCTTTCCTCTCTCATTCCTGCCCCTCCCCCTGCTCGTTTTCGTATATCTAGTCTCTTTCGTTCCGTTCGCGCACGGTCACTCCTTTATCTTCTGCCGAAAACTATCTCAGCGTGAGCAAGATTAACGATCCTGTTGAGCTTTTTCACGACCCAGTGTGGGTGCTTCTTTGCGCGCGACCTGGCCACGTCGTATTCTTACGTTTGCGTTATAAATGATGGGAATTTATAAGCGTTCGGCGCCGGCTTACTTTTCCCCATATTTGCAGGAGTTCACTTCTCGCGGTTTCAAATTGCAATTTGTGGGATTTGCTCGTGGTACGTGCCGGGCAGACGCGGTACTTGGCACGCGAATATATAATCCTTACATTTCGATAGCCAATAGTTTTTATATTCGCGTAGATATTAGTATGTTAAATCATTTTTCTTTGTTTGCATAGATACGTGAACGTAATGTGGTATAAAGGGATTTTTGCCTAAATCATAGGCACACACGTATTTCCATCTATTTTATGTGCGTTTATCTGTCCCTCTCCCACGCTCTATTTTTGTCTGTTTCATCTTCCATTATCACAAAACACACATACCTGTTTTATAACTCAATATCGGAATCAGTATCGGACCGACAATTTATCTTTTACCTTTCTGCCGAATGACGACGTATTCTCAACCCTCCCATTTCTCGGCTCGATTTTAAGCGCAACACATTAGGCGACGGAAGTTAATTTGTCCGTCAAAAACCTTCAAACGGGGAGCGACGGTGGTATCATAAAAATTGAGCATACAATTGACCCCGACCTCGTTCCACAAAGTGTAAGATTACCGCGTCCGCCAATTGGTGTTCCGCTTTGGCTTGAAACTAAAACTGTCATTTCAACGAATAACCGGATAAAGTATGACACTGACCGTATCGTTGAACCGTTTGCGCTGAAAGAAGTGAACTGCTCGCAGCGACGTTGCATCTTCTAGACTTCCTGACATACACGTATACACACACTGTCCCTTGTCACATTAGCGACCGTAATAGGTCTTTATAACGCCGGTCATTTCATAAATTACTTTTTACCTGATTACTGATCATTTCTCGGAAATTTATTTCGTGAAGTGTGATGCCAGCTTTGTTTTATTTAATTCGTAATATTGATCGGGTAC
This sequence comes from Priocnemis perturbator, assembly GCA_963942575.1. Lineage (NCBI taxonomy): Eukaryota > Metazoa > Arthropoda > Insecta > Hymenoptera > Pompilidae > Priocnemis > Priocnemis perturbator. The sequence goes on from OZ012649.1 coordinate 9,609,539, forward strand.
ACGGTATCTTATATTTTTAGTTGCAGGTTCGCATGCTTACTCTATTGCGGCACAGCCCATGAACTAAAGATAAAAGTTATATTAATATTTTGCATCAAATATGTGCATAAATGCTCTTTAAAATCATATAAATTGTACGAGTCCATGCAAAACCTCAATAAACTTAAATAAATGAAAACCTGTTATGCCATGCATTTTTTTTTTAAATTCTGGCGTTTGAGTCAAGGCTTGTTGACGTTTGATGCAAATGGAAAAGAGTGTTGCGGTTTGATGTTGTCACTTTGATAACGGAAAATCATCTACTCTCGCAGTTGAACCATTATTGAACGCACGTAACAGATTCGTTATTACTTTACATGCAACGATGAATTATATCAAATTGTATAAGCAGGTTCGACATTCCATTTAATTCGTTATGCAATATACTTTTATTTCACATTTCCTTACAAATCGATCGGTCGGACAATTCTATCGTTATTAACGATTCGTAAACACAGTTACTAATGAGCAAGTCATACGATTCGACATTTGCGTTAGTTAAACACAATAATTACTTGCAATAACAGAATTTTCAACGTGCGCCAATTTCGGACCTCGTATTGAACGCGCACGTGGTAGTATCGTACGATTCTTCGGGAAATCATTTTCGTAGTATTCCTCATTCAGCGTTTCGTGACGTATAAGAATTCGACAAATTGAATTGCCAAACTTACGCATGCAGAACTTCAAACGCGTTAAATCGTCTGTTCATTCAGCGCTGATTTTCGCGTTATAACGATAAATGCGCAGTTATTAAATTTTCCGTGCATCAGAGTTAGCTACTAATGCCATCGTCCTGAACACCGTTAAAATATATTATCGCACGGACAACATGGTCCTACAGAGTATGCACATATAATGACTTTAATTTTATTAATGAGTATACGACTCCCGCCATGGTAGTCGTGCCGGTATATCAACACAATTTGAAACGACAAAAAAGTTTGCAATTAACTTAACAATAAAACTACGTTGATGCATCCGTCCAACTGTTCGCATGTATGACACTGATCGTTTAGTTCAGTGATTACGTCGGTGATTGTAAAAGTGTCCTAACAATAAGTCAGGAACTATACTTAAGTGAAAAGTTCAATTTCTCGCACTCTTTTTCAGAGTTTTGACTTAGACCACGTTTTCCATAATCCGTGCAACACGTGTACTTCGGTGACAGGATAATATGCGTGACAATCAGAACCGTTTTGCACTAATCGAGAAAGTAATTTAAAGAACTTGAACGTTAGAGTACGGGTGCCGGTGAATATCGACACATGTAGACAGCTTGAAACTTCCTTTAAAATGCAGGTCTCGTGGGGTCAATGACCGGAGACGACGACGCGACGGTGTAGTTATTAATTGTGGAAAAGCCCTGTAATTGCGTTACACCGTGAGCCGGTGATGGGACCGTTAGCTGCACGAGATGTAAGCGTTTAATGATTTTCGAACGACTCTCGTCGCCACTGCTGTCAGCAGAAAACAAATACACTTGAAAACGGTATCGCTTCCTTTCAACTAATTTCGAAGCTGAAGTTACACACACATTTGAATATATTTCCATTTTACATATTCAGACTTATGATGTTTAGAAAGACCATGAGGCTAGATCGTTGTATTTTCAAGCCAGTGGTCTTGGACAACGAACACATGAGTGTGAAGGAATTATGAGACGGAAACGTTTCTATGTAGTTGATATGCGTGAATGCAAAATTTGCATAATCCTACCGGTAGATTCGGGAACGGAAGAAAAAGGCATCGTAAGACTAATAGATATCTAAGATAACGGTGAACACATAAATACCATTTAACGACGTCCGTTCAATATTAACGTGAACATCTGACTCTTTAAGGCAAACTCATTTATCTGTCGGACATGAGGTCATTCAACTGCGTCGTATCGGAAGAATTTAGAGGTGAGGATATATTTGATATCTGCACACGAGTATTCCGCACAAGCAATACTTTTCTCTCTTTCTGGCTTATACTGCGCCTTCTCTTTTCTCCACTTTTCTCTGCATCCGTATGTGTACCTACATATCGTTATATGCAATACACGAAGACAGTTAAAAATACAAGTCGCTCACGACAACAAGACTGTCATAACGATTAGCGCATTTTTATCGCAAATTGTGCACTTCAAAATGGACTTACATATTTGTCTCGGTCTGATCCAGCATTAAATCTGTTAGTTATGAGAGTGCACGTTCGAAGACTGTGGAATAAATGTAATTTGAGCATGAAAGAATAAATATTCTCCGTCGGAGAATTATGAAAAAAGCGGACTGCAGAACCGCCTCGCAGGGGCTAGCTTCAGATGCTCATTATAAGTAACAACGTCAAATAATGAGATAAGGGAAGAAAGTGTGATGGCGCTCGCTGGCATTATTCATGTGTAAACCGCATTCATTGGCCACATCCGATACGTTGGTAGTCAAACGAATATTCATGGATACAAAATATAATTTGCCATGCTAAAGAATTGCGCTAAGTACAAACAGCTGCTGTTAGGCAGACTTAAGTTATAGTTCTTTTTATATCCTTCACTAACATATGTGATAGCTAGCAGCTGTTCTCAACACTAGAAGTGTCGACGGATCAAAATGATTTGTTCAACATTTTCATACAATGACGGCCCATTTTTAAATCATTTTATTATCCGAATTTTTAATCGACTCTCTTATATCGTTGATCTACGCCTATATATAATTATATCAATCAAACTCAGGATATATTTCAGAAAATGACCAAATATGGAACAAGTCATTTTGACTCTTTGATAATAATTGTAGTTTAATCACGAACGTGTTAAACATACGATTCTAACACCAGCGTCAGGATGGAATTTAAGCTAAATCGTGTAGAACATTGGCACGTAAACGTTTCCACTAACGACCAAGTTATCACCTAGAATTTCTTATTGCCCACAAGTGAATGTTCTAATTCTAATCTCTTCCATTTTTATTATGCCGCAGTTAGTATAATTAATTATACTTATTTTATCTCAAATATGCATGCTAAGAACTTGCTTAAACATAAGTTTCACTCGGCCAAGTTTATCTAATATCAATCTTGCATGCTATTCAGCTTACCTATATATATAAGCTACGACAACGCCCTAATACCAATTTTTCTTGACGAGACAACTTCTATCATGTTGCTCCTCCTAAAATATACGGCTTCTTCGTTAAGTGTATTATTTCCATCGTCTAAAGCAGCTAAATTTTCATCCAAGTTATTATTGGCATGTTCTTGCATATTGACGCACACCAAAATAATTCGTCGCTTGTCCGCAAGATTTGACTGCTCTATTTATCGGCGACGGCTCTGTAAAATCGTAGTTATTAGATTGCCGATATTATTGCGCGTCTGATACTCCATGAAAGTGCATAAAACTTCCGGAGTAATAAAACTGTCCCGAGCTTATGTTAGTTATCGGGGAGAGTGACTAATTATCATCCCTTTTCGCGATGCGGCCTTTACGGTCGATAAATCATTCTCCGGCTCTGCCAGTGTGTGCGCGCCTGTGGCAGGCCGTGTACGCGCCCGTTTTTGCATAGACGCGCGTGCGTTTAAATGCAAAATTACCAAACAACTGCTGGCCATTTTTCACCGGTAAATGCGAAAACGATACCCAAGTACTACTGTGTAAATGGAACAGTCGCACGTATATATATGTATGTGCAGGAAACCATCTGCATCACTACCGTGAAAATGCATAGTTAATTGTGGAATTGTCTATTTATCTTTTTTTTTTCTATTGCGCATATTTCGAGATTTGCGACGAAAAACAACTGTTTCCTGTACTGTATGGATCTTCTCACTGTATTCTCGCGCATTCTACAAAAATAAAGTAGGCAATTTTGCATTTTCCAGGGTTATTAAAGTGCACATAAAAAGGTATAAAAAAAGAGGCAATATTAGATTAAGTACATTTTACAAATATTTCTAGGGATTCATTTGTTCACATTCTCCCGGGGTAATATTTTCCATCTAACTCCTACATTTTTGTCTGGAATCGTACAGAATGGGCATTGGAAATGCATTTTGTGCCGCTTGCGTTTGATATCGGAAACAGATGTTTATTCTCAATGAAATATGCACAAATATAGTCTCTTATTGAAACGATGGAAATGCACAATGTACCATATAAGTTATGTACTTTTTTTAACTAAAATGGCATAACGTTTTATCGTTCACGTGACTCCAAAATCGTCACATTGATGGCATTTAAATGACATCAAATGTAATATGAGTAAGAAATCTATGAAATGCCTTTGAGAAACCATATTGAAGTATTATATCAAAAATTGACCACACGAAGAATTATGTTTTTTTTTTTATACGATCGTTTACCAGAAGCACCGTTTCCACATTTTTTCGACAATCCATCGGTTCCACGGTACTTTAGAAGGGGCATTGAATCTCTCAACTTGCAGGTCTTCACATTTTCTCATAGCCTTCAATGCCGCTTACAAACTGTTGCATATGCCTTGGTGATTGTACGGTAATATTTGATGACAACTTTACTCACAAAGATGTTACTTCAATCTAGGAAATAACTTACCAATATTAATTCATAGATAGTCTCCTACGTTCCTCCGGAACTATAAATAAGCACAGTCTCATTTAAGCGAGAAACAACAATGTTGCCTCATTTTTAATTTATTCTCCTGCGGCCGTACGAGAGAAATATAAATGGCAGCTATATCTTCGAAACTTTATCCTTTAAGAAGATGCGAAAAGAAAATTTGATCTCAATGGCCACGGTAGAAGGCATCTTTAAAGCAGTCAAGAAACTTTAATGAACATTTCGCCCACGAGCACTTGGGCTCTGCCCGGCCGATACCAAGAAAAGCCACCGCAAGATGACGAGTAATTTTAGTATGCATGAGTTATGCGCCAACTGGATCAAGGTCGAAGATAGTCGGTGCGCAGCATCCAAAGTCCTAAGCCCTAACGCGCGTATTAAACGATAGGGATCTATCCCGCGCCGGCCGGATTTGCTCCGCGACCATTATAATCCGTCATCCTCGCCTCCGCGGCCGCTTCCCACCCGAAAGTGCTCGCGTTTTTTCTCGCGACGAAAATGTGAAGAGCACACCGTCTTTGCGCTTCACGAAAATCAATGCGGCATTCTGTTTGTCTCCCCTCCTTTTCAACGGCCATTGTTACAGTTCCGAGCGTGCGTGCATGCATCGCTGGCAAACCTGAAGAGTCGGAGAGGTGCTTTTTAGCACGCGGTTTACGAAAAGCGTGCACGTCAATGCGCCGGTCTTATCGTTGTCCGATTTGTCGTCTCCGCGCAGATTACTGTTTGGCCGCGTCCTTTCTTCGCGCCTGAAATTCAGCGGGCGCCGGTAACTGTTAGTCGAATCAATGCGAGTGGCAGTGGGAGAAATTGGGCTTTGAAGGGAAAAATCCAAAGTTTTTAACGATATCTGACATGATTTTCGGGTTTTCTGAAACGTACATGTTTGAGCATAGGAAGTTCCGGCGTAGAATCGGTACGCACACTTAAGTAAACCGTTGCCCTGATAATACTTAAATGTGAACCCGATCGATTGCGTCACTGTGCTGGCTACGATTTAAAGAACTCTCTGCCGGTATGCAGTGTAGGTACCATGAATATCGGCGCGTGAGCGTGCGTGTCCGTGTAATCGTATTCACAATTTACCTTTGCAAGTATGTAACTGGATCGCCCAATCTAATATTTGCACCCACATATACTCTAGTTTGAAGACTATGGTAACAAAGCTTAATTATGGATGCGGTTGATGTATAACGTATGAACATTAATAACATTCTACTATTATTTCATAAATACCTATGAAATTATTTCCACGTATACAGTACTACAGCATGGTCTGTTAAAACATCATGTGGTGTACTTGGCAAAAGTAATGGCGTTTAGTTCATGTAATATGCAACAATTAACGCAAGTCTTTATCCAATCGATATTTCATATCGTATGGAGTCAAACATATTATTTGTTAGAGAACAGCCTTGCTTCCTATGAGTCACTTTCTGTCACACCATCTGGCATCACTTACCAAATCGGTTTAAGAGCTTGCCGAAAATTCGTTCCTTCTATTCATTAGCTTCACAAGCTCGAACAATGTGACACGGGGCTCTGTTACCGTGTGAAGTGTATAAAAATGTATTACCGTGAAAATTGAATGGCTTAACTGAGGCACATTATTGCGGTGAGGTCTGTTAATTCCCGCGATTATCCGCGAGCGGGCTCTTTGAGGTGCGCAATGCGACAAAAATTAAAGGGGGACTAAACATGCGCATTTATTTTTCCGAGAGAAATACGAAATGCCGCGTACGTACGACAGTTGACCGGTCGCTACAGGTATCCGGATAACAGAAAACTTAATTAATTTGAGAGCATCCTACGAATGTGCTTGTTCTTTTTCGCCATAAAGATAGAAAAAGAAAGAGGGGAGAAAGAAAGAACGAGAGAGAAAGAGAGACGTGGACGATGTCGTAAATAAGATCAAGCTTGGCCTTTTGTCCGCGTTCGAGGATCAATACCGCTCTCTATCCTGTATTCTGGTGGCAGTCCATTACCGAAGTTTCCACGAAATAGCTGTCCATCTCAACGCATCGGTTCCAAGCGCACCAAAGTTCCTTCCTCTTTTTTCTGTTATCATACCGCAAAAACGCGTGAAATGCATTAATTAAACGACGATCAGTCGAACCGACGATCACGGCTCCGCAGTCGAGAAAAATTGGACGCGGCACCCGGCAGAGGGCATGCGTATCGCCTAATTAACGTTAAACGTCCACTTTAACATTACCGTCAATACTTTAATGCAGTCGCCTCGCGGAGTCGTACGTACTACCTACTTTTGCGAACGGGAACCCGCCGAGCACACTGTGCTTACTCGAAAATCAATACGGCATACTGCATGTCGCTTTACGTTCTATATCGCGTCGCCCTCGAAAACACGTGTCTTTATGAGCGTTCGCCGGAAGACCACCGTGCACGCGTTTTCACGGAAAAATTTAGACACTAGGGTTATCGGACTATATTATAGTAATCGTTACTACCCGAGCCGTCCACCCACTCTGTCTCTATCCATCCGCCGAAAGGGGTGCTAAGCGCGCGCTGGGTCGAACGGATCGTACATGTGTCCTGCTGGAAAAGCGGACCAGATCATGCTCTTCCCTATGAACGACGCACGAGCTTTTCGCAATATCAATATGTACAATCATGCCCGTCCGTCGTTCACGGTGGAACAATGGTCGCGAGGATGCGTGTGTACGTGCACCCACCAGGGTGCGTAACGGCTCACGCACACGTACGCCCACGTCTGGTCCGCGGTTCCCTTAGGTTTACTTTTTTGTTCGTGCTGTTCGTCTTTTTTTTCTTTGCTAGAAGAAAGCGATAGAGCAAAGCCGATAGCGAACGCTTCGTCGCGCGCGGTGCGGTGCGGTACAGTGCAGTGCTAGGGGGTAGATTCAAAATGTGCCGATTGTATCTGTTGGTGCCAGTGACCCCCTATTGATTCCACGCTCAGCGAAGCACAGACCAGACCCTTCTCTCCTCTTCCGCCCACTCACCAAGTACCACCTACCCCTTCGCCCGCCCGCATTCTCCCCTCTGCGAACTATCCACCCTGAACGCCCTGCCCTCCCTCTCTCTATCTTTCTCTCTCTCTCTCTCTCTCTCTCCATTTGCTTCCGCGCCTCTCACCTTTCCACCCTTGTTCTTTGTATACCTCATCCTCCAACGTTCTCTCTCTCTCTATCTAATTCTCTCTTGCCTTTCCTCCCTCTCTTTTTATCTATCCAACCCTCTCTTGCACCTCCTCCCTCTCTTTTTATCTAGCCAACCCTCTCCTTCACTTCCTCCCTCTCTTTTTATCTAGCCTACTCTCTCTTTCTCTTGCGCCCTCCCACCCTCGCTTTTGCCTTCCCACCTGCCCTCCGTCGTCCCTGTCTTTCTCCTGTCCTATACTTACCCGTCTACCTCTCATTTCTCCGCTGGTTCGCACTATACCGCTATTGCCACCCTTGTCTACTACCCATGGCGCTACTACCGCGCGAATCAGTATTGCCAACTGCTACTAGCACCACCGATAAAACGAACTACACCGCCACAGCCGATATTCCCTCTATTGCCGTCGTCACCACCCACATCACTGTTCGCATAAGCCCGGCTGTTACTACTGCTGGCATTCGTGCGGCTGCGATCGCTGTTGTCATTATCAACAATGGCAAATAATGTCACCGAACAACAGCGGTCGGTCGGGCGAGGAAATTTGCAAATGTTGGCACCATCAGGTGTCTAATGGTGGCTTTCAATGATGCAGTCAGCGCGTTGAATAAGAAATGAGTGGCTGAGTTTTTGTATTATTCATTCTGAATGTAATTTTGATCGAAACTTTGGCTTAGTCTCGACGTTCATATTATATCTGTATCTCATGAATGAAGTGAATCATATTAGATTTGGATGGACACAGTTTGGAAGAGCGTATGCAAAGCAGACTTTCATTTGCCTCCAAACTAGCGCCTCAATTTCTATGTTAGTTTTGACGAGCGGTTAGCTCAGGCGAATTCTGCATGTGTCGGCGTGATACATATGCTATCGGTAGTATGGTACATTTCTTTTTTCATTCAGTCTTCGTCAATGCGGCCAATCGACTGAAAATTGGCAGCAGAATGTCCGTCCGAAGAGTCTCACTGACAGATTTCGGATTTCGAGGTACAATGTTACGGAAATCCGTGAGAGTAAACGTGTAGCGGTGATCGATCATTCTTGTAACACTAGTCGACGGTAACGTTTTTCCCCTGCCACGTACACACAGTCGCGCTGAAAATAGTAATGCAATTCCATGACGGCGTTCGCAGCATTATTTTATACCGCGTGCGAGGCATCCCTATTTATTCCACGAAATCGTACTGATTTTTAGGTCACCGACGTCGGACCAATTTAAATTCACTCAACAACCGACATCGGGAGAATGTATTTTGATCGAAAACTTACTAGAATGCGACTCAGCGTTTGATTTATAACCGACGCGCAACTAATACAGCGTATCCTAATATACTGTACAGAATAAGGGCGAAATAGGGGTGGGCAGTCAGAGTGCGATTTAGGAAAGAGAGGCTGTAAAATCGATAAAAGTTCGATAAAGAAGAGTGTGAGCGAAGCATAGGTTCAAGTTCAAGAGAAACCGGAGCGTGAGGTATCTGCGTAAATCTATGTATATACGTATATACATGCAGTCTTCAGGTCATCGAGTGACCCTGTGATACGGGGCGAGGCATGACAGTACGCAATCGCAGAGGAGCGAGCAAAGCACTTACTTTGTCAGCGCAGATCTTTTCATCCTGCGGAAAATCTGTCCTTATTAGGCATCCAGGTCCATCCGAATAATTTAATATTCAAATATTCTATTGATATTCGAATGCTGCGAATAAACCTGGCCGATTGCAGCCACGGATTATCGTTTCGTATCGCGCAGCAGAAAGAGTGTTACACCGCCTTCACGAGACATGAAATTTAACCGCGTGGCATCGCTCGCGCTCATATTGGCATATGTGTCTTTCGTTTGATATGTCACCACCATTTGCTGGTGATTTTTTGTCGGTAGGGTATATATGCACACTTTCACTCTCTCTCTCTCTTTCTCTCTCTCTCTCTCTCTCTCACACACACACAGACACACTCTCTTTTTCTCCCTCGTCGTTTCAAGCGTTCACGAGGCGCGCTGTCGGGTGTTCCACTATCGCATATCCTATTCACTGTCTTCTTGCCATGCATTGCATTGCGGCAGGGGTTCGCATTTTCCAGTTTCATGCCTTCTCGTTCATTTTCATTCTTTCGAAACCATACACGAAACCGTACGCGTGTAATTGGCGGTTGGCGCTGCACCCGGTACGGATAATTTCGCACGCTGAAAGAACGAACCAGAGACGTGAAAAAGTAGAATCTTTTTGCACAACACGTCGTTTTCGAAAGACTGTTACATTGAAAATTAATGCATTTTACGCGCTCCAAAGGCGTTTTCTTCCAGAATGGGCAACTTTACGATAAAAGTTTACTCTACATTTTTTTTATTGACGCTCTATTTTATGACGTAATCTCTCTGTATTGGTACACCTCGATGTTCAAGATCCGGGTATGGTACATGAAGAGTCGATTAATCTTCGAGGCTGTACAGATATACTGAGAACGCATATTGAGCGATCTCTTGGCAAAAGTTCCCAAGTTCGAAATTGAACGCAAATCCGAAGATTCAATGTTTTCATTAGCTCTCCGTTTAATTAAACCGATAATTCCTCTGTGCGCCAGTAGTTAGGAATATTTATGCTTTATAGCATACTCTCGCAATTAGAAGCGTGCTTTTTAGCTTGAGAACCGACGCAGTCCGGTCTCTTGCGGAGCAATCAACTCGTACGTCTATGAAAATTTCCTCAGCGCGGCATTTCCGTACTATGATGCTTCCTGCGTGAAATGTCTGTTCTAACCTATTTGCAACTCGTCCGTGGGTCACGCGATTTTTCGCGTCTCTGTGCGCCGGTAATAATTTTCGTGAATAGTTCTGAAGTATAGGTTTCTGTTAGGAGCGCTCATTCTGTCAGACGAAAACAGTTAGGTGTTACGTTCATATTTATTACGTATGTTTAGCTTTTCGTCGGAAGTACTGTACGTTTCAAAAAAACATTCGTCTGTTATTCAGTAAACTTCATGAATTGTAATTAAGTATTCGTTATACTATTTTTTGTTTCACTTTTTAACCGTCTTGCCGTTAAGTTAATTTTTAAACAGCCTTCCTTTCTTTCACTGTCGAATCAACCTCGACGAGAGTAAAGTTTGTGCAGGAAGTTAGTTTTCATAGCGAAAACGCTACTCGCTGGATGTTTATGCAATCAGTAAAATTCTCCGAGAGATATTGGGTATTTACCCTATATTCTTTCCTTGCATCTCTCTCTTCTCGCATCTTGGATAATATTCCTAAATTCGCGCGTTAAAAGGTACATCGACATTGATATTGAAGGATACAATAATAACAAAGAATTTCTTTCACCCCATTTATTCTCTTACTCCAACTGCAGCTCCACATAATTGTCACTCTACAAACATCAATCAAAGAACCCGACAAATCCACTATTAAAAAAAAACCAGCAATCCATCCCATCTACTCTCATTCTCAATACACCGTCAATTCATGCATTAACCATTTCATTCGAAGCTCCCCGCTGTAAGTGCTCGCTCATCGCCACAGATTCTCATATCGGACTTCACGGAAGAAAGATCGAATTCAGACTCCGACATTACGAGTCCGGACTCGTTCCACGTCCTTCCCAAGGCGCGGCGCGGCAAATGAAAATTTTCGGTCGCCCAAGGTGACGCACGAATTTGCCCCGCGTCAAATTCCTCCTCGTCTCCATTTGCCGTGCCATCGTCCGCCGTTCTCAAAACTAAACGCGCGAGTCCGCAATTTCTGAGAAGGTGCGCGCCCCGTGGATGCTGCCGGTGGCAGTCTTTGTGTCCGTGGCCACTTTCCGTTTTAGCTATCCGCATAGCAGCGAGTGTTACGTCCTACTGTCGCGCACCCTTCGCCACTCTGCCTTCCTCCTCGAGCGGCCCTCGTCAACTGGGCGAAAATAATTTTGCGCCGGGCACAAAGCGCGCCCGTGTAAGCTCGTTAAAACGCGCAATAAACTCTCGTGCTGGGACCTCGAGGATCGGCCGGGAGTTTATGAAACTCGCGCGTTGCTCGCGGTGATGTTTCAAAAATATTGCCGCGATCGATAATGCCGGGAACGAGAATTGGGAGCAATTTGCCGAACGGGCTAACGGATTCGTCAACTTCTGCGGCGCGCAAACGGTAATGGTGGAATTGTGATTTTAGGGATAGATGATGATTATTGGACGACGTTATGGGAATATGTTATGGCTGAGGTATGAATTGGGAAAAAGTGAAGTAGGGGTCAGAATGAAATTTGGATCTGAGATTTCGTTCTTGCAATTACAATTGTGTGTTTAATTTTGATTTATCTTCCCGGTTAAATGACTACCGTTTTACCATTCGCTAAGATGTATATAGAGGCATGTTCTGAAGGAAATTTTGTACATCGACAGAGGTCTCTTTTATCGGCTCTCCTTTTACCATTTCCTCAACTTTGATACTATATATTGGTCCGATCCGATGGATGCTTGCAACGACTTCAACGTTCTATTTTCTACTTCCTCTTTCATCTCTTTACATTTCCAAACGCGGTATACAATTTTCTTCGGTTTCATCGCACAGTCTACACGTTCGAAGTTCTACTTTCTCGGACCCTTTATACGATCTCTTCCCTACATTCCCACATGCAAGAATAATACCAGATTGCAACTACCTGCATCTTTCCACTACGTCTCTCTCGTGCCGACCATTTCCCGACAGCGCACATACCATTCTGTTTCTATAGAATATACTAGGGCATGTGGTTGGAGATATGTATCCTAGGCGAATCTTCACGGTACTTCTGTGTCCTCTTTTCCTTCCGGCATCTTTATTCAATGTTTCTGGAAAACGTGAAAATTGTCCCATATCCACCGTTGCCTGTGTGACCAAGGTGTGACAAATATTTTAAAGTAAAAGCACGAATAGAGGAGTAATACGGCAGCGTAACTGTTTATACAAGAACGAACACTGTTCGCTTAATATCGTTCGAAATATAACATGCATTTAAATTTGCCCTAAAACTTTGTTATAATATCATGCAAAAAATACATAAAACACCATTACCATGATGGTTCATAAATAAAGCGACGCTGCATGAAATCACAATTATGGCCAGCATAGAAGAGACTCTGCTAATTCTGTGAGCCATCCAATTTCATAATACGCATGTTCTAAGCAAGTTCACACAGACAGTACATTCGTAGGATACACCGTAACGTACTGATATAATCCGCTGATAATCGTTTGTTTGGAATGGAAAACATGTTTCCCACTTCACAGTTAGTTCCGTCGATGCATTTGATTCCATGGCATCGCGGAATTGGCCCCGAGTCCCCCCCTGTCCAAATGTGAGGGGTCCAAGTCCACATTTGCTGAAATTCCCGCGCCTCCACTGTGCGTTCGGAACGTACAACCGGAGATATAACATGTCCGATTGGAGCAATTCGACGCGTCTAGCCCGTTCTAGGGAAACTTTAATAACGCGCGTATATACGCAGGCAGGTACGTGTACGTAACACCGCCCATCGAGCCATGTTCGGTCGGAAATGGTGCCATTGCCTTGCGCACCGCCAGGACAGCGTAGCGCATACGTGCTTCCGCAGTGTGCAGGACAGAGCCAATGTACTGGGTGTCCCACCAACCGGCGATACCGTCGTAAAGCATATCAATTGAATGCGAAAAGACGGAAGTCGAATGTGCGAAATAAATTTGTCTGACATGGGGCTGCGCTTTTGAGAGTTTCGTGGAAGATAAGTTGATTTTACTGCTTGGGACATATCTTTGTATATCGGACAATTGTTAGCTCAAGTTGTGTCACCTGTTAGGGGACGCCCTGTGTGCGTCGTCTCGATATCGCCGGACTATCATACAATGAATATGGTCAGCAATTCGGGCCGAGTGACTCACGCTTGGCGAATGAGAATGAGGATCTCCGACTGTCATCGATGACTCATGGCCACTGACTGCCATTCAGGCCACAACCACCCCCTTTATGACACGACAGACGATCACCTTCGCACTAATCTGAACACGCCCGAAATTCGACGACTCTGCTTTGCTCGCAGTGCGGAAACCAGCGCGGTGTTTAGGGTTGAATTGTATTCGAAAAGTTGATATGGGTTCACGTGGGTTCGTATTGTGATGTAGGTGTAACATTAAATTTTGTTGGATCGTCTACTTAGACTACCTTCAGAGACGTCCACGCGTACAAGTTTGCTATTAATGAATTTCGAAGTCGCCGCTCATGATTAATTCATTTTTGAGCAGACTCTTCAGTCTATTTATCATCGATGCTGTCTTTCCATGCAAAATGCTAGTTTTGCGATGACGATGGAAATGAGTAACTCATGAGTTATGAATGAATGCTGGCTGACTTGCTGAATGACTCACGCCACTCATTGTTCTTCGCCCCCTTCGAACCGCTCCCCCACTATTCGTAATTCAATATCGACAACTGTCGACCCATTTTAATGCGAATCGCTTTAAGTGCTGATCATCACACGAGCTTAACTATTTAGGTTCTCCGAGCTTGGTTTAGAGGTCGTTACTGAGGATTAGCATCTTCTCACACGACATAGTGATATTAACAGTCCATCGACTTAATATTTCGAACATGAAACGTAGCAGTAAAACAAGATAACAAGGGAGGTCGTATTACCAATATTCATAATAATTGCTTTATTCAAAAAATTGAATTTTTATAATGTCGACATCGCGTGTAATTTATCGCAGAAAAATTCACAACAGATTTCACTTCACCACTGAATATTCTACGAATTTGTTGGCCTCGATAGTTGTCGAGCGAGTACTTGCGCGCTATCTATAAGTTTTTTTATTTGTAAGACACGATGGCATCAACGAGTGACAAAAAATAATCTGGATAGATGACGTCGCATTGAAAGTAACTGACACGTGAACACTTTTGATCCATAGAATTTGTTCCTCCCCTCGCTCACCTGTTCTCTCTTCCTCCCACACCTCTCTCCCGTTCTCATTAAACGTCTTTATGTTTTGAAATACAATGGGTCCCTGGGTTAAGCTGGCGCAGAATTTGTTTCACAGCAGTGTAAGATTCGTGCACCTTTCCGAGCGAAACGTATTTTATACATTTTCCCGTTTGCCACTTCGAGCACCACCGTACGTACAAAAGTCAAACATATAATACCGTACTCTATGAATAAAATGGACAATAAACATTCGTAATTAGTGCAGCCAATGGCTACTGCTGAGGAAGACAAAATGTCCAACAGAAAGGTGGATACGATATTCGACGGGAATAGATTCATCGAAATACGCGCGAGTTGCCGAATAAAGCAGATAGAGTGCGTAATTGTCCGCGTAAAATTACGAACAATTGATACCGACATCCTCGGCCATTGTTGCCGGCAAAAGGCCGCCGCGCTTAATCGCGACTGCTCGCCGGCAGAATAAAATAAATAAAACTCCGTGTCCCTGAATCGCGCGTCGTCGGCGTAATTCAAAATTCCACAATAAGAGCAAGCACATTTAATCGCGAGGCGCGCCGCGACAATCCACAATACTATTTCCCTCGGCCGCGTCGCGCGCTCAAAGGTTCCTAGCGGTAGCAAACGGTGTTCGTCGTTTGAATATTCCGCAGGGGGTGCACGCGCGCTGCTTTCAGCGGCTTGAAACAGGCTCTCGTGAATCGGGTAACCGTGGACGCGATAAAGGCGGGTTGGGAGGAGAGAGGAGCGGGAAGTCACCTGCAGCTTGAAGTGGATTACTGTCTGACTGTTTCGTCACTCTCCGCGCCGTCGATCCGCCCTCTTCATCTTCTTCTTCTTCTTCTTCTCTCTCTTTCTCTCTTTCACATTTCTCGCATCTCCGTCGACATTTCCCTTGTTCCTCTACTTTCCTCGTGCCAGCTTTCATCCAGACACGTCACTTCCTACTTTTCCGGCTCTTAAACTCACACTTCGCCTCTTTTGACGGCAGCAGCTAGCCTCGCTGCCTGGTAGGAAGTACAAGGAGTAACACTTTCCCCGCTCGCTCGCCGCAAATGATACGCGCCGGTCGCGGACTCGGGTTTATGCCCCGCTAAGAACGGCCGACCTCATTAGGCGACAATGTCGACTTACCGCTACCCGCGATTCTTTTTGTGTCACAGTGCTTTCGGGATCCGCTGGTTGTATTTGAGCCGTCGTGACAGTGCGGCCGCGTCGAATAATAGTTGTCAAATGTTTATCGGCGATGGATTTTCGTGCGCAGTTATGAGACTCATTGTAGTCGGTAGCCTGAGAAGCTCGAAGGACATGAGGCGGACGTATTTAATTTTTATGCAGCACGCAGCACGTGACTGGCAGATTGAGTCATTTTCGGGAAAGTTATTTTCTTCGTCGGTAGAGTACGTGTATTTGAAAGTCGCCACTCACATGGCATCTTGCGAAAGAGCCGTACCTGTTCTGCCGGTGTCTACTCCACGCTTTGTCTTTATTATTTGGATCGACGATCGTTGGAGAATCAGTTTGCGCTGTAATCAGCGTGCGGCAGACACGTTATTGTCACGTTGTTTCAATGGAAAACCGTATCTGGGTATACGCATTACTGTATCTAAACGTAACGATAGGTTCGTAGATACTGCAACTGACAGCAGAAACGATAACGGGATGACATAAAACGAAGCGTTTCGTTGTACAACGAGCGACCCGAGCTATGAGGGCGTATAGCATCAAGGATGTTAATACGTACTTTGTTACTTCGTGAATTATTTCTACGGGGAAAATCATCTTTTCTTTGTTCATGTAAAGACTTCTACTTCGCTTTACATGATCAATATTCATTATTATTCGGAGTTTGTCAGAAATATTTCTCGACAAGGATTCTGAATAAGATTGATAGTAACGTCATGTACACCTTTCTTGTTACGTCAGTTATTCAAACGTGACCTAACTCTGAAACATTACGTAGAATGAAAAATCTCACAGCCTTCCGAAGTAACATCGAACATCTGCTTACTTCCTGCGAATAAACAATTTCGCCTGATTCAATTCGTCTCTTCTTTCATAATGCAAAAAGGAGTACACCTCCACCAAACATACTTGCCACTGACAATGAGCCGCACTCCAACTATGCATAATACAACTGAACCAGATCAAACAAACAAACAATGAATGCATCAAGCAAAAACATGAACAACTCGAAAGCGACACGTGTTACGAACATTGTCCGCAACTTCGACTCGTCTCATCGCGCCGAGTCCAACTCTGGCCCGAATCGCGGGGCACCCCATGACGCCTCCGCGACAATGCTTCTAAACGTCCGCATCCGTTTGCCCCGCAGAATGGACATCCTCGTAAGGGATATGAACGTGTCGTGGCGATGACAAGCCTGATCTTGGAGAACACCGACTTAAACCGACTTTTTCCGAAATGCCGGCCTAGGGGCGGTCCACCCCCGCCCCCGGGGGGCTCCACGCAGACCAGCCAGCCGCATGACAGCCCCTGCCAGACGGAGGCCACCGTTATCACCACCACCACCGCCGCCGCCGCCGCCACCGCCGCCACCGCCACCGCCACCGCCACCATCATCACGACCACCGTCGTCACTGTCGCCTCTACAAACACACCAACGAGCGCCTCCGCAATATCGGACGACATGATCGACCTTGAACGAGACACCACCGACAGGCAAGTTATCTATGCCCCCCGGCCCCCTACCCTCCTACCCCGCCGCCTTCTCCAGCTTGAAAGAAAATTGGCCGATCGGGCGCGGGAATTTGCCTGAAAATGCTCCGAACGGAGAGGAATGCTTTTATATCGAGCGTCGAGCGGTTCGCTCCTCCGTTGCATTTCGTTTCTTTTCACAGCTACGTGTATATGGGTATGTGTGTGCATATATGTATTCTCTTTTATCTGTGTCGCGTCCTGTCGCGTTGTCCTTCCCGTAAACCTTTGCGAACGACTTCCGCTTTAGCCGCCTCGTGTCATGTGAAATGTGCCAGTGATTACGAAAACGGTGTAAGTCGAAATGGTGGAATTATTGGACGGTTTGCTGATGGCTGGGACGTGGGTCGGTGCGAACGGGAATTGAGGGAACTTTGCCGTTCGGCTTCTTCTTTTCGTCGAACTTTTCATATTTTTTTTTTTTTGTTGTAAAAATGTTGCTTTCGCAAACGATTTTATGAAAATCATTTCACATTTCATGTGGTACGACTTAGTAATTTGCAAGGCGACGCAGTGTCGGGTCGAACTTATTTTTCCGATAATAGGATACTGCCCACGAGTATTTAGAAATAGAAATATGTACGTCGGAGTTGGGTTATATTTAAAACACGTAGAGTGTTTCAGATTAACGTGCATACTATGCTTATCTTATGATTGAAAATTTTTCTGTGCTATACGGTGCGCCATGTACCGCCAATCATTACCGTTGTTTTCGTTCTATAGAAGAATTGATCTGACTTACAATTAGCGGAATGTGGCACAGAGCCTGATCTAGTGCACCAAGTTAAACAGTTTGATTGATCGAACTTTTGGTAGAACGCAAAGTTGAGCGAGTTAGTCTTGGATGAAAGTAATGCATGAAATTTCAAAGTAAACCAATTGCCACGAAAGATTTCACGGCCTGCGCTTCCTTTGTTCTCCCTAGACGACGAGTATTATACAAAATATTATGCATTGATGATTCAGAAGTAACATCTAATAAAATTCTTGTCTTACATGGTGACTGCTTATTCGAAGTAACTTCTTGCCTTAGAGACCTTAGAGTTAACGCCTAAATGTTCTGAATGTGTACATTTGCCCGTCTCTGATACGTTTGCTCGCATATTTTTCATTTAAAGTTACTTGAAACATTCGATATATCAGTTCATGCTACAGGTGACATATAGCGGAAATAATCAGGGATAATGCATTTTTATCCGGCCATCTGAGATTTCCGTCAATCTCATTTAAAATATTCTGACACATTCGTATTCGTTCGGTCTCAGTTATGGATTTCGGTGCCTCCGAGCGGGCACTTTTTCGCTTCGATATTTTAATTTAATGTAATTAAATTACGCAGCCCCTTACGCAAAACCGGATTCTGATTTCTCTGCGGGAAACCTGATCTTCGGTATTTCTGTTTGCTCAATATATGTGCTTAAACGTGCAAGCGTAATCACACATTACATATCGCAAGCAAAAATATATATTTTGCTACACCTCAAAGTCGTCGAACGAAGACACGATTATTGTTCTCTTGGCGATCTGTATACGTAACAAATTTCCGAAAATAAGACGAATCCCGAAGATTCCGTTTCCACAATAGCGCGCATTAATCGTTTCGCCAGATCGACGATGATTTAACACAATGAACTGTCAAGCGCACGCGCGTTTCGAATTGCGTCGAATTAGTAACGGACGTAAGAGTAGCGAGGGTTACGGTTACGAAATAATGAAATTTATCCGTTTCTGGTGTCTGTTTCTTCACATTGTTAAGAGTTCCAAGTTACGTTCGTAGGTATAGAAAACGAGCGAATGGCAGAAAAAAATCAGGTTCGCTGTCCCGTAGGACGGCGAGCGTGGTGCCGGGCGGATTCGGGAGCGAGAACCAGCTGCCGATCGCCACGAAGAAGCCGCTCTCGTCGAGTTCGTCCTCCGCGTCAGGCAGAAGCGAGGACGCGCCGCAGTATGGCAGCCTGGCCGGAAGCGATCATCAGACGCAGTCGCAACAGGACGACAGCGGGCCCGAGGAGAGCCCCGTGTACATTTTGACTTCGTCGAAAGGTGACCGCAGCTACAAGCTTCGCGACTCTAGGTAATCGAGTTCACATTTTCACGCGCTCAAACTATGATAAAGCCGGGCAAACGTAATCGTCACCTTATCAGGAGCGACATCATTGAAGACGCGAAAATATGCATATGCCGCGACGTCGGCATTGTGTGTCTTGATATACAGCGATCTCGGACAAAATTGGATTTTGAGGAAAACGCGTTTGAAGCCTTTCAGGCCGTTTCAGTACGTTTGAATCCTTTCATTCGCTATGTTTATTTAATTTAGAATGTCCGGTCACAGGGTTTCAGGGATATATTTTGGAAACATTATTCTTTATTGACGTGCAAAAAAGACCGTACTTTATTTGAGTTTCACAATAGAACGTCCTCGTAATTTCGAGTAACGCTTCTGACGATACGTTCGAAACGGAAATGTCGCTCAAATGTCACGTTTTCCCTTGGTACCGTTAAACGGCCTGCACGCTCCTCTCCCTCTCCTTCTCTGTTTCCTATAGAATAAATAACCTGACCTATATATTACGAAAATTATCCGCCGCTCCGCCGTGTACGGAAATTATGAACTGTTGATTAATAAAAGTGTCAAGCGCCGCACGCACTTGTGTGCGCTTGTTGCAAGCGGCTCCAAACGATTCTTGAAAAGGACGACGTGAGCGCATCCAAGTGGACGATCTACGAATTATCGGATTAAATATCAAACACGCATAGTTTTTGCGTGCGCTCACATTTATCAGAGATTCCCGCGACCGAAACGTGTACTTTTTCATGAAACAATCCAGACCAGGGCGGTGTGCGAATTGCGAAAATAGATATTATTCTGTGGGGCACGCTCTGTAGCGATGGTCATTGGTAATTGCAAACAGTCATGTGGCCGATGAAGTTGTAGGTGGTACGGTCACAGCTGTAAAAACAACGATTTGCCGATGTTAAATTCTGGGGTTAGTTTAACTGTCAGCGTAACTGTCATAATTTGTTTATAGTGCTCGCGTCATGCCATTATTCGTGGCAACATTTATCCACTGGACGGTTCATTAATCTTGAAGGTGTGTTCTGTATGGATATGCCCAGAATGTTAATTATTCATTGAGAAAAATAGTTTACATTTTATCTGTGAAAAACTGCAGTTTGGCGTAAATATCATAGGCAACAAAAGCAATGTTTGTGGAGCGCTCAAAGTGGTTGTTAATTTTGAGAATTTAGTAGTAAGATTTATGATAATAAGCGGGTGTCACTTCTTGTTTTTTAGAATCATTGAGATTGCCGGTGGACGGGAAGTTTTTTCGCAGAGCAGAGGAAAAGTGGCAGCTAGAAAGTCACGCTTCCTGACTGCATCTAATTCGCTGAATAACGAGGATATTCAGACAGACAACAAGCTGTCAGTGAAAAAGAATAACAAGTCTCCCAATACTCAGACAATTTGGGAGCTACGCAGCCGGTAACTATATGTCCATGTTCACGAATGACTTCTGAGATGACTGTTACTTCAATTGGGAACTTTAAAATGTTAATTACAGATGTGGAGAGTCAAGGAAGCAGAGAGCAAATCGCGAAGTGACAGAGACAGTTTTCTCATCAGAAATTCATTCAGTGCGGCGCAATCCAACAAAGTCGATACTAGATTATGACTCGCCCAAGAGCAATCGTAGTAGCCGTGTAATTAATTATGATTCAATATTGAATAGCAATAATGTGGAGTACAGTGTGTCTAAAAGTATTAGCGATTTGGATTATGGATTACCAAAGAACTGCGTAGATTATCAGTCAAATCATACCACACCCGCGAGAAGCATGGCTATTGTCAGCGATGGGGAGGTGGTTGTTTTTGATGATATTGATGATAATTGGCAAGGCTTACGGTTGGACTTGGCATCGAATAACACGAGCCAAGTCACTACCACAAGTTTAGACTTGGAAACAGAAGATTCCCAGAGAGGTCGCATTCCTCCAGAACCTCCTAGTTCCAGCATCGGAAGCACTCCTAGTCCTACAGCAGCATATCACCGTAACACCTCTGAATTTTATAAGGTACACCACAGTACATATGCTTAATAACTATTTTAACAGAAAGAATTTAGTTTATTGTCCATTTTGACTAAAGCTAGCATTGAATCCAAGCAGAGTAATATTTTGATGTTCATGTATCTTTCATTTTATATACTGGTTACATAGGTAGTACAGCATTATTATCATTACTATACAATAGGTTGTCACGCCAGCAAGTGATTGTGAAGCAGACTCACCATCCCCTGAACGCAATCACAAAGTTGCAAGAGTGATCGGTGAATTACCAATAGCGCAATATTCTGGAAGCCCGCGACGTTACGGTGTTCGAGAAAATCCTCAGCTTCCGAGCCTGTTATCGTCGCCTTCTATGTACATGACACCGAGACCTGGGTTTCCTCAAAGAGTGCTGCCAACTACGCCTAATCACAAGGAGGTACGTATAATTGAATTCATTACCTACCCTTTATAAGATGCTCCCTTATATCAACGAACAAATTATTTTGTTTAAGAAGGAAGACGTTTCTACGGAAGACATTGTAGAAAAGTCTGTGACAGAACCGACTGTTAGTCATTCTGAGGAGCCGTCTATAAATGCATCCTCGCCCTCTCCTAAAATCGAAGATGAGGAGGAAGACTCCTTGAAACCACCGACCTTGCCGGCCGACAACATTAGCAGCCTCGTTTCACCGGGCGGTAGTACTTTCGATTACTTGTACGAGTTCTCCGAAACGCGAAAGGTTTTAGAAGAATTTTTTAAATGTCCGCCACCCACGAAAGAGAAGGAAAACAACACGGAATCGTTTCCTTTCCAAGACCTTGACTATGAACTACGAAGGCAGGGCGGAAGTGCTTACGTTGGTCAACGATTGGCCAGTGGCCCGCCAACAACGGAAGAGGTCTTGACGCACGAATCTCCGAAGAAGCAAAGAAGCGACTTTCCACAAAATGCCGGCGAGCACGAGAACAATTTCCTGGACCTCTCAGTCGGCACTGGCAGTAGCGAAGATCTCGGAGAGACGGAAGTCGGCCTCCAAGTTGGCCATTCGCGGAATTTCACCCTGAGTCCTGAGACCACCGACTGCGACAGTAACTGTGGCGATTTGGACAGCGAAGTATCTCTCATGATGATGGACAATGAACTGATGCCTGCCAGCGGACTATTGGGTTCTGTCGGGGATTTAGGAAATAATTCGGATTCCTTAAGAATATATACCAGCATGCCTGTGCTTGAGGACGGTTTATCTAGTGGTCACGCCAGCGACACTGATAACAACAATCCGACGGTAATGTTAATGAAGCGTCAGATAAACGAAATAGAGAAAGAGATCATCCAAAGAACTCGCAATGACATGTTGGGTACCGAGAACGATTCTAATAAGGATTTGAGCTTGAATGTGACGAAGGATATCTTGCACACACTAAAAACGCCATCACCTGATCTGTTTATCGCGAAGAAGGATACCTCTTACGAAGCGAATGAGTTACAGCTTGACGGACTGGATCCATTAGGAACGCCACCACCACCGGCACCTCAGGGCAGGCAAAGCATTAATTTGGAAATAGGCGGTGAGGTGGAAGCGGCCATCAAAGACATTAGAATGGCATTGCAAAGAACTAAAACGTTGCCTGTCAAGTCGCCGTCGGAAGATCCTCCGGAGCCAAGCGTCAGTCCTATCTGGATACCAAGGTATTTCGTGTTCTTTTTGCCATAGGGTATTCCAACTGCTCGTGTGAAACATTCTTTTGTCATCGGATACGCATCGATTCAAGCTATATTGTACATACAAGGATATATTTAATTCGCAGATTCTTGTACATTGCTCCTTTGTTTGTAAAAGATTCTTTTGGAATACCCTATCGGTAACCAGCCCTCTCACATGTAAATACATCTAACTAAAGTGTAGTTCATTGGATGTCAGGCGCAGGATTTGTGTAGAGAGTAATAGTGAGGATTCAGAAGTTCGTCGAGGAGGCGATGATGGAGACGTCGAAATCGAGGAAGGGCCTGACGAAGAAGAAGCTGACACTGATCTTGAGACGGATCGATTGCTTGGGCAGCAAAGAACTGACGATCAAGGCTTTTATGACGATAAGGTGAGATAACAAATTGAGCCGCAGTATTAATAGCATTTGTATGTTCTTTCTAATACAGTGTTTCTCTAAGTTGATCAAAGCTCTCTATATGGAACGTCAGCGAGACTGAATCGACTAAAGAAGGCGATCATATATCAATACATTCATTCTTACTCATTCCTCACGCACTGTCTCGATTTAACGGAGACAGTATGTCTACTAACATTATTGAACCATCTAATTCGGAGATTTGTTACAAATGTATAGCAGGGATTGAACTCGGTCTTGATATCAGTCCGTTGTGCAATTATTTGCCATAGGGCTAAAGTATTTTTTACGCACAATAGCTATTAGCAAGTTACGAAGCAATATTATTAGGATTTAGTTTTTGGACACTATTGACATTCAAAATTAGCTGTATATTCTCGCTGTACCGGCTTCATGCCCTGATATATAAAACTGTAAACGCTTGACCCGTTGTTTGTGGGTGTGCGGATGGTATTGGTGCTCTACTAATATTGTCTTGGTATTATGCAGGGGTGGCGGAAGCCTAAGACTAGGACAATGTTACCACCAATGAGTGCAAAGATTGCTACTCCTAAGCAAACCCCTCCTAAGACACTGAGTGTTGCTCCAATAGAAACGCTAGCGCCTTCCGAACCTTTACCCTCGACATCTACATCTATCTCGCCCCCTCTGGTAGTATCTGTAATACAATCGCCGCCCACTGAGTGCGAAGTAACTACCCCTACGCAACCTACATCGAGTCCACAGAAGACCCCAGTCAAAAACTCCCCCTCGTCCCCCCAGAGTCTGAAGGAATCCAACAACAAGGTGAAAAAGGTGCCCTTTCAAATGCTCTCTGAATCTGTTCTATGATACATATAGACCGTAGCTACGTATACACATTTCTAGTGAGCAGTGATAGCACACGCTGATGCACGACAACACATTAACATGCTATATTAACGGGACTTACAGCGTAAAATCAATCAGTTTAAATATATGGTAGAGTATAATAGTCGGGGACAATGTGTGTGCACCTAAAATGCATCTTCGTATAAACGCACACTTCGTAATAGTTTCATCGCTCGAAATAAGTTTGTCCTGAAGATAGCCTGTCACAAAATATTTAAACTGATTATTTATCACTTGTAGGTGAAGGGTTCCTACGTGCTTTCTTGTACTAACTATACTCTGTAAATTGCTTTGCTTCTAATGCCTTCTGTTTTGAAGTACAGTTATAATTTACCTCTGTAGTACGAACGTTATTAATTAGACTCAACAAATGCTTTGTTTTAATTTTGATACAGATAGAGACAAGGCGACTGGCATAATATGTTTTTAATTTTATTCCAAAACTATGTGTACGGTCTTGAATAGTATTTCCTACGATCGCGGGGGGTATCCACATTGTGGATTTTTTTCTAGAAAAGGATGTTTACGTGAAATACCAGTTTACATATTAATCTTTTTCACCGGTATGGAATTTTCGCTGCTACTATTTTTTGTTTACATTTGTGTAGCAATTATTGCATGATCCGCGCTCAGAACTATAGCTGTAAGAGATTTCATCGTGCGAACATAGTCAGGCATAGTTATCAAAGTAATCAATGCCGACTATCAATGTCATCTGTACCACTGTAAAGTGCAGTAATTGTTTTGTATTTCGCAGGAAAAGGAAGGGAAAAAGAAAAGTAGAAATAAAGAAGGTAATAATCAAGTTTTTTTTACATATTAACATTCGTATGAAAAAAACGATCTGGTGCAGGCAACTCTATGCTAATAAGAAACTTATATCTCCAGTCTGTTATTGCAATTTGCGAAAAATTTTACGCAACCCGTCGTCAGAACATACATATGTATGACAACGATCTTATTTTCTCACGCACAAAAGCTTAATCTTCTTCGGTGAATGAGTAAACTTGAAATTGACTACTTGAACTTGCTACTTTCGTTAACGATTTACCAGAATAATAGTATCTATACCTAATATCTATATCTAATTATGACAATATTTTTACCCTACTGCTGCTTTCCTGGATGTATTTATCCACGATACTTCTTGAACAACTTGTTATACATGGTAGGTACCATTTTCACGTATCAAGAATAACATTTCATTAG
Organism: Priocnemis perturbator; assembly: GCA_963942575.1. Lineage (NCBI taxonomy): Eukaryota > Metazoa > Arthropoda > Insecta > Hymenoptera > Pompilidae > Priocnemis > Priocnemis perturbator. Next base: position 9,635,196 of record OZ012649.1, read on the forward strand.
TTTATCTTACGTGCATAGCGTGATGACAGATACGTCTTTAACTGTGGAACTAGCGACGGATCAAAATGACTTGTTCGACATTTTGTTACAATGATTCCGCAGTGAGCAAACATTATCGCAACATGTCAAACCAATCACTTTGGTCCCTCGACAGTTCTAGCGTTTACAATAATGAACACCGAAGATTCATACACAACAGTAGAGAACTCATTAAAAGCACAAGGGTATTATTCCCGAGTGGACGTATATTCGAGTTCACGTAAGCGTCCCGTAATGCATACGTGAAAGTGCTGGCACTGTCAAACGGCTTGTCTCCGGTATTCAGAGACAAGATGTTGACAAATTTCTTGATAAGATGTATCAACGATTTGATTGATAACGTCTAGATCCACGTTCAATTCCTCCGGCATGTACGTATACATTATCATTAATTCACGATTATATTTCTTCGAGTCCCCGGTAGTGTAATATGAAACGGTGCGGCGATCGTACGTTGTGTGGGTGTAATAAAGTCCGGCAAGTGTGAACCCGAATCTGCGTCTCGATCATTCAAAGTGCGCTTTCTGTGTCGGCGAGTCTCGGCGTGCGAGCATGCTCATTGTTAGCTCATCAGGCGAACACGACATAATTTATGAAATGAATATGCGGCCGCACGCCGCGCGTACACAACATGGTTGACACTGTACCACAGAAGATAGATGATCATAGGGAGACGTTCTCAAACATTGTCTCTGTGTCATCGGTCCGATTACTTCATTGCTCCACTGACTATTTCGCCGCGTTCGGCACACTGAACAACGACAAAGAGAATGCGGAGCACTCTAAATGGTACGTTTCATTGACGATTTCAGCGCTATTGGACGATCCGTCAGTACTGATCGAGGGTGTACTGTTCCGTGCAAGATACTTAGGCTCAACGCAATTGGTATGCGAGGGACAGCCAACGAAATCGACCAGAATGTGTCAGGCGGAGGAGGCTGTTTCCAGGATAAAGGTACATATTTGCGTACGAGCACCGACGTACTGTAAGCTCCTCTATGTATAATTATTTATCTGGCCCTTCTTAAGACAACTGCCGTTCTGTAAGTCAGCGTTCAAGAGCGACTCGCTTTGAACACTGCTTTCAAGCACAGTTGACGTTTTCATTGAGAGCTGCTAAATTCGATCGTTTTGTTATTGCCGCCAGAATCGTGTGAAAGAACGTCTTACGGAAATATCGTTTCAGTTTCAGGGAAAGACGCGACAGATCTATAGTTTTTCTTACCTTAAATCTTAACTTAATCCAATAATTTTGTAAATAGTGTGTTTGCTCGTGTCAGTTTTATGCAAGTCACCCGAATGTAGTAACGCCGAATTGTGACACGTGCAAAGCAGATTTCTGTGGTTTGAGATACGTGCAAAAGCTTTGCGAGAAAATCGTATAAATTAGTGCAGTTAATTTTCTTCGAAATTTGTTTGACCGATTACCAATGATTTTTATACAATTAGAATATTATACAGAAGTCTCAGATAACATATTTCGGCGCCTTATCGTTTACGTAACGGGTAGCTGCTCGAACTTCACTCGAGCCTTCTCACATGCATCACTCTATCGCGATTGTACAAACAACGATGCTTCCGTAACTCCCCAATACTTCGGAGTGGCTGCATACGATTTGACGTGTCGAATTATGTTCGGAGATGATGTTAACGTTACGCCGTGAAATATGATAATCTGGAGATTACATAGCAGCATGCTTTGGATGCTTAACACTATTTTGATTTGCTGATAATGGTGCAACAATTTCGAGCTGTAATGGTTTAGCTCAGTGTGAACATTTTTAACTTTTTGAGGAAACCGGGAGAATTCCTTGATGCCTTTCAGCCCAACTAATTGTCTCGTTACGGTATCGCAACGATTTATACAATACAATACGATACGATGATGCAACTTTACATACCGTAATGTAGCCTGTAAAGACATCCTCGAACAATCCAGTTTAAACATCCACAAGCGCGATGCAGGATGCGCATTCAATTGTACGCCTCAAATAGTTAAAATACCGAATTCCTAGGTGGTTAGTCAAACCTGAGAGACTCTTGTAGGAAAGAGTACTGTGAAAGTAGCGAATAATGACTTGATCGAAAACACAATGGGCTGCTAAAGGAGCGTTTCTGAACGTGGATACGCGAATGGGACACTGAGTTTTGTGCTACCCTCGATGGATAAAGTACTCGTTATCGGAAGTAGCCACTGTGTCGAACGAACCGCGAATTCTTCAACCCTTAAACCTGAAAAAGGTCGATTTTCCAAAGAAGCAGTGAATTCTTTCCTCCTACTCTTAGGTTCTGGTCACAAGAAATTAGGCAGTCGGCATTCGGGGGTTGCCTACGGAGACACCACTTTGTGCCGGTGATTATCAAAGTGATACAAGTAAAAAATCTGAAGAACCGTTTATTTACAACCACTTTCATAATCATCGACACATACGTACAGAGTCACGAATCGACGAGAGCGTGTGAGAGCGATAATGGCAATCGCGACACGATCTTGCATGTGTTTAGAAGTGTCGAGTTGAGGGGTCTGCTCCAAATATCGACTGCCGCATATCGTCATTATACAATTAATCTAAATAACTGTGAACTGGCCATTGTGCAAAAAAAAAAGGCCTGAATGTTTCAGTGTAGCGCCCCCTTCCTCACATCACCAACACCACCACCCGACCACCGAACACTGTCATCTTCTAAGTGTAACTTTGATGTGTCTGTGTGTCTCTGTCGGCCTATCTGCGGATATCTTTCTCTACTTGCCCGCCGCTCTTGCCTTTCTTTTAGTAGTTTACAGATTGAACGGAAAGTATGCTTTACGCACAGAGAAACGTTCGCAAGATTTTGGTCTACTACGCAAAAATGGTACAGCTAACGAGGACTCATTGTTAGATAATGCTCGAACTACGATCTAGCCTTTCGCTTCCTCATACTCTTTCTTCTGTCCCTAGGGCGTGTTTCGTTCATCTCATCGGTGGACCAGATTCTTGAGGCAAACGTTGCTTTCTAAATGTTTGTTTATATTAAACCATGATAGAAAGAAACCGATTTACGTTGCAATTATTCGTTCTTTCATATTAGTTGCATCCGTCCTATATATATCTACGTAGAGTAGATTTTGAAATCTTAGTGATCATGACAAATATTTTATATCTTCTCATGCGAATCTCTGTCACAGTCTCGATGCGGCATTCTGTAGTAACTGTAGTTGATGAGAGTAGCCTATATATTATTTCTTGCTGCGTACTATCGAGTTGACGAGCTTAACGATACCTGAGATGTCTGCCCTAGTTGATAGTAGTTTAGAAATTGTTCTCCCTCTAATTTCCATTTCGCCATATGATTTGCTTCTGATAAGTTCAAAAATGGTAGTTTGAAGGTGTACTAACATTCATTTGTGGTATCTATTATTTAATATTTTTTTTTTTTTTTTCATTTTTTTTTGTTTGTATACATAGTAGGTTGCTTGTGCCTGATACTTCATCTGAAATAGATACATGAACAAATGACTCCCGTCCACGCTTGCCATCCATTCCCCCGAAACCCAGCTTGTAAATCGATACCACAAATTAAGATTGAAAACGATGCTACGAATACATTTGATTATGTCCAACGTATTGTTGTCGATCGCTTTCCGTTGACTATTCATCAGTGAAACTTATAATCAATGCTTTTACATTCTATAACTAATAGAAACCTCATTGCTTATTGACAAAAGACTGGAGTCCCGGTATTGGAAATCTGAGCTGCCAATTGCCGTTGCCCGAGAAGTCTAATAGTCACTGACCAAAAGATACGTTCAGTAATCTCATGCCTTGCAGCACTCATTAACGTTTGCACACAAGCGCATAACTTTGACTAGCTTCGTTCGTAGCCGCCCTCCAATGGCACTGTATGCCCAGCAGTTGAGCAGAGAACAATGATATTACTAAAAAGAAAGGAGAAGGGGGTGTCGAGATCGGAGGAGCCGCAGTGACGAGTGCAATTGCATAGCACGACCTTGCATGACCTCGATCGGTTGCGCACTTGCGCATCTCAGATTGCAACGATAGCCGGGACTCCCTTGCCTTGTTTTTTTGGTGGTGCGTGGCAATGTGACTAGCAGAGCCTTTGTTTGTTTGTTTGTTTGGCGCGTGCATTACGGAAGGACGGGCCAGTGCCGATGCAGGCTACGCTCTTAAACTATGGGGGGCAGCATGGTTATGGTCGCTGCAGCATTGCCTCGCAAGGGAGCCTAGAGGAGGACGAGTGCGACTCGAGTGAAGAACTTATAGGGAACGCTTCTGGTGGGGGCCAGTCCGATGCTCACACAGTCGGGGCCCAGCCGAAACTGGCCCCGATCAGTGGCCCTTCCCTGGGACCTACCACCGTTTTCAGACTACAGTTTCTCGGGTCGGTGGAGGTGGAAGAGGAAGGGGGACGTAAACGGCGTAAGCGCCTTAAAAACCAAATGGTCGAGGAGGCTGTGACTAAGATAAAGGTCCGCCTTATCCCCCGTAATCTCCCGAAATTATCCCCCGCCTCCCAATCGTCGTCCCTCGTTCTCAATACGGCGCGAAGATCGTCTCCGTTCGCAAAATCGATTATCTTCCGCTCGAATTTTTGCATATTTTTCTCGAGGGGTCTTGCGATCCGACGTCCGGCCTATGACAAGCCAGGTAATCGTTCGTATCGCATACCGGACGAATGCCGATCAGCTTTGCAATCGTCACGGCCTGGTACAGTTTGAAGTGTGAAAGATATATCGTTTTCCTAACGGCCACGGCGTATGTTACGTAGACACGTGTCGCCGAGAAGCTGTACTTTATTTGCCAATTAACGTCCTGGTTGAGTTATACGACGATCACGTGAGCGTCCCTTTCTACCTATGCGTTCTGTCTTAAGACTCTTCGAGACTTCCGTCGTTTGATAGCGACAATCGACATGCTGCGTTTCGTTAAACTCTCAGGTCCTTCGGCATCCTATATGCGCACATAACGATTTTCCGGAACGTCATCAGCAATCACACGTTATTGTACTAACGATCAAGTTACACGGCACGCTGTTAATGCTACTTCATACATGTATAGTCTCCTTTATTTTAACAAAACCCCCCCGCCCCTATGCATCACTAACTAATTATTTTTTCTCTTTGCTTGATCGAACATGCTGCTTCCTTGTAACAGGCGCTGGTACGTATACTTATTCGTAAACTATTCGCTTGCGTGCGGCTCACGTCCTCAGCTCTCCTCTCGACTGCCCGTTCTGACAAGAGTCACTATTTTCAGGCACCGGATGGCGAGACACAGCCGAGCACGGAAGTCGATCTCTTTATATCGACGGAAAAGATCATGGTCCTCAACACGGACCTCAAGGAGATCATGATGGATCATGCGCTGCGAACGATATCGTATATAGCCGATATCGGCGACCTCGTCGTGCTGATGGCACGAAGACGCTTCGTTCCGCACGAGATGGAGGAGGCGCCGAAGATCAATCGGACGCCGAAAATGATCTGTCACGTGTTCGAAAGCGAGGAGGCTCAATTCATTGCACAAAGTATCGGTCAGGCGTTTCAAGTAGCTTATATGGAGTTCCTAAAGGCAAACGGCATAGAGGATCATAGCTTCGTTAAGGAAATGGATTACCAGGAAGTACTCAATTCCCAGGAGATATTCGGCGATGAGTTGCAGATGTTTGCCAAGAAAGAGATGCAGAAGGAGGTAATTATAAGTGCTTCGGAGTAGATGAAATTGTTTTGCAGCGCTGCCGTGGTGTATTTGATATTCACGAATATCCCTTTTTAACAGACCCTTTTCATGTCGATATAGTCTACTAAGTTATGCAACGGTTCTGTCTTAACGTCGAGCTAAATTACTTTAACCCGCGATGCGGCGGAGAGGTAACTTTTGTCAGCTGTGCTCTAATGCGATTTTCTTTTCAGGTAGTAGTGCCCAAAGCGAAGGGGGAGATTCTTGGCGTAGTAATAGTTGAATCTGGCTGGGGCTCGATGCTGCCAACTGTAGTTATAGCAAACCTGGCGCCGGCTGGTGCCGCTGCTCGCTGCGGGCAACTCAATATCGGCGATCAGATAATAGCAATTAATGGTGTTTCGTTAGTCGGCTTACCACTGTCAACGTGTCAGACTTATATAAAGAATTCGAAAAACCAAACGGTCGTCAAGCTAACTGTTGTACCGTGCGCGCCCGTTGTTGAAGTGAAAATCAAGAGACCCGATACGAAATATCAATTAGGATTTAGTGTACAGAACGGAGTGATATGTAGTTTGTTGAGGGGTGGTATCGCAGAGAGGGGAGGGGTTCGAGTGGGTCATAGAATAATCGAAATCAATAATCAGAGTGTCGTTGCCGTTCCGCACGAAAAGATCGTTAATCTTTTGGCTACGTCTGTCGGCGAGGTACGTATTGCATAAACACAATTTTACATTTTTACACTGTGGGCGGATGCAAAGTAAATGAAACGTACGGAAAAATGTCCCTTATAGCTAAGTTGAAAGTTAGTGCAAAAGCACGCTGTGTCTGGTATCCGATTTCTCGTATTCATGCACTTATATTCATTACTTGGATTTTCCCACTTTTTGTTGCCTCTCTTCATTGTGAAATTGAAGGGTTAGTAGTTTCTGATAGCATTGATGATGACATACGAGTGAAGAACGCAAATACTTGCTTTGGCGGGAATGTATTTATTTAATTGGTCTCTCGTATGATACACACCCTACTGTGCCAACCTCTTTGCTACACTTATCATATCGAAGATAGTATTCAAATTACAACTTTCGGACAAAATAATCATATTATCATTCACCCTGAAATGTTTCACATGAAAATCTGAACATCTAATCTTCTTTCAGATTTTGATGAAAACAATGCCCACATCAATGTTTAGGCTATTGACTGGCCAGGAGTCTCCGGTGTATATATAAGCGTTCAGTTACCTGGCTGATGCGTAGTGAACAGACAATACATCCGCCATCCACTACCATACTAACCACTACTTTACTGTACAGAATATTCCATGCAAATTGCTTTGTGTTTTGATTCTTATAGCAAAATTCATACATTCACCAGCTCCTGCTTAGCAAACCAAAAACTATCTAGGTATGTTACAAAAACGTTATTAAATACTTAATCAAGCATAATTTATATGATAATTGATTACATATGGATGCATATATGTGTACATGCATAAGCGCAGGTACGCATATACACTCACACGTAATATATGCATAAATACTTTATTAACTAATGAGATTCTCTATGGCAATACTCTCTCTCTCTACATATATATATATATATATATACATAAACAAATACATATATATTTTTTCTACCATAAATTCAGATAAATTAAATTACGCGACACAACAGCAAATTTGACGGAAATCTCGAAACTTTACATTGAAAATGTTAGTCGATACCATGTTGCTACAATTACGCAAAACGGAAAAAAGTCCATCATTACGCACGCGAGAACACTGATCCTTTACACGTTACATTTATTTTGAATAAAGTAAATTGAGAGCGCAGTTCGAATAGTCGAGATTTTGAAAAAACATTAGACTTTTGTTTGAAAACCATCGAATAACGTGTAACGTTTAATTCCGTTTGTACGGAAAAGAAGTCGAAAGAACCTCTAGACGCGCCGTCATAAAGAATAGCGTTAATTAACGCGCCGGAGTTGCATTTATCAGATATAAAAGAAACCGTAAAGAGTCGTAGTAGTCCTGAAACGCGTATGGATGTTTAGGGACTTCGTTGACAAGTGAACAAAAAGAAATCGCATTCGTGCTCGAGGACAACCGACAGTGAGAAGAAACGGCGGCGAACGTTTATTTTTCAGGAGACTGTTATACACCGATGTTATTATATTGACATTATCAACTGCTATAGAGAATCACATTATTTTCGCCAAGGAAGGTGGCAGGCGATGCAGTGCACACGATTATAAATAGCACAAAGCTCTTTAAACGATACTTAGCGCAGGGCTGGAGCTGTATATTAAATGTAGCTGACGATGTAGAGATATTTGTAGGAAAGAGAGAGCACGAACAAAAGTGAAAAAAAAAAGAACAGGCGAGATCAAGGGTTCTCCTCAGTCCTCAGGAACGATCCTCGACCCACCATCAATGCGTTTAAATCTTTTTTATCCTTAAACTCGGCAATGCTTGAGGCGCGCAGTGGCCCAAGTCGATTCGTTTGTACTAACAAGAATAAAAACAAAAAAATGACACTATCTATTATTACTCTAAATACTTCGAATGCGTAAGTCTCGTGATAAACGCCATAGTAATTATATAGAAGAGTCGCCTAACCGATGAATTAATTCGTTTCCTCAACTCGCTAGTCGCAGTACATGGGAAGGTGTTTTCCAAATCGTCCGGTGGAAGGTTCATGTTAGGAGCAGGGTCGCGCGGACGAACATTTTATAGGACGCACGGCCGTTGTAATATCACTCATGAGCTGCGCTAAGCAGGCTTTAACGTGTTCCAATTGCGCGCGCGTAACGGAGAAACGAGAGAGAAACGACCCTCATAAAACAAATCGTGTTCGCTACTTGCTTTCATCCAAGATACATTGATTAAACTACAAATAATGGCTGTGTATTCGAGATTAGCTTGTAGATACGGGACTGTTATACTGAGAAAAAAAACACCCGCATATGTGTGGGCGACGTCTTAGTTTCGTTTATTCCGCTAAGGACTACCGAGTGCCGAGTCTCAAAGGTCACGATATAGGCGCAATTTGGAAATGAACTCTTATATTACGTGTGATGTATTCATGAGAAGCTTGCAAAGAGATCACCATGTGTATAAATATTTACACTGTAATATACAATAAGTTGTACGCACCTCTAGCATAAAGTGACTTTGATGCCCAGGCGTACAAAGAGAAGTGTAATTAATACTACTACCTAAGTCGCTGTAACTCTGTGTATGGTAAAAATCCTTCTAAAAATATACAGACTGATTCAATCTATCCTATAAATGGAGAAGGATAAATTATCCATTCCGTATAATCTATGCAAGCTAAATTACGGTGTAAATGGGCAAATATATATATATATATATATATATATACATACCGTTGTGCGTATGCATATATGTATATGTATGTGAACGCGAGATAAGCGATAGCTCTCTTCTATATAAGTACTGTGCATTGTCATAATACTAAGTTGTATCTATTTTTGCTGAAAATTTCTCACCTTCGAGCTATTCTGCTTTAAAGTATTGAGAAGTAATGCGACAATGCAAATTTCAAGATTCCTGACGTTTGATAAAATTTCAATGCCAAAGTACATTAAGAGAGGGTGACGAAAGTGACGTTGCGTGCACAATTTACGGGTCAATAAGCGATATATCTGTTGCGTTGCCACATTTTTATCATTGAAATATGTGTCACAACTATCATTCATCGTGTTTTATTCGCATCCCTGATCCGTTGCGCGATAATATTTCGTCAAACACGCATCTTCATACTCACGTTACTCACTTAATACATCTTACGCATTACAACAAAGCAATTCGTCGTTTTCAGTAAACATTATCAATCGACGTTTGACCCACTCTATCAATTCATTCACGTTTGTTTCGGTTTCACTAAATGTTACAACGGAAAATATCACATCAATTAATCGCTTCATTTCTTACGTAAAAATTCTCTGAAAGGCAGACAATTGTAAGCAATAAAAAAGTGTGTGCTTTTCTTTTACCCGCACCACTATTGCACATATGGATATCGAAAATTCTTACACGCGTAACACGTCCCCGTTACATTCCGCGAGTCCTTAAGAGAATAGTTCCGTGAGAAATGTTTCAAGGAATATGTATAAATATTATACGATAATTCAGATATTCGATCGAGGAACTATAGGATCATATTACATATTGCATATCATGAAAGACAAAAAACGTATATATCATTAAACATTACACTCATTGCCTATTAAAGAATATCCATTGGAAGGGAAGGTGCGTAGTGGCGTACCGTGTCCATTGTCGGCAAAGTTTTGAAGAGGGGGGGGAGGTTATAGAGAAGAAGAGATTTAGAGAGAACGGCGGTGGAAGGGTACAGATTAACAATGGTCATCTCGATTATAATCGTTAAGTGCAATGAATTTTGGCATAGAAATTTTCATCCATATATATATATATATATATATATATACATATATATATATATATTGGCGAGCGACAAGAGCGGTATGAGTATAGTATATGGGATCAAACAAGATGTTATATATTGGGTGGCTGAATCTTATCTAGTCATTACGCTAAGTCTAAGATATACATATATAAATAAATAAATATAACTATAGATATAAATACAAATATAAATATAAATAAAGTTAATACTCAGCCATCGCAAGCCACCCTGACTGAATGTGTCTAGCCACACTTTAATAAGTACATTCGCAACTAATGATACTGTCAATCTGGCCTTGCGTGGTCATCTCATAATGTCTATCCTGGAGTGAGATATAATATTTATATTATTGTTAAAAAAAAAAAAAAGAATTTACTAAAGGTGTATCCCCGTTCGCGGCATTCGCAGAATTTGCCGAGACGAAAAATTTTGTATTCCGGATAGTTTTGTGCCCCGAACTAAATTGAAGGTACGGCTTGTTACGGTTAGAGCACGTTGAGAGCGAATATAATGAATCAATAAACGCGTAGGGATTTCTATATAGATTCCAGACTTCGTCATACCTTTCGTTGATCGTTGTTTCATTAATCGCTACAGTTGTCAGATTATCAAAATCGTCTTGCGGGGGGTAGAGGAAAGCAAGCGGGGAGGACAAGCGTGGGGGTTTGTTTTGTAAAATTTCTTCTGCCAGATGAATGTTCCGTCATTGCCGAATAGATTGTCACTGTGTGTAAATGAACGAGATCACTTCCGGATGTAATATATACAGAATTCGTGTTATATTCGGTCTTAAAAAGTGGACAGTAGCGCCGGCATGCTTGCAAGTATGTTATCTATTTCTTAAATGCTAACTTGTTAAACGATGAAACTCGCTTCACAATTGTGATGATAATAGTGACGAAAGCTACGGAGGTGATGATAGGTACGATAACGATCATGGCAATGCCGATGACGAGGATGAATAATGATGATGATGATGATGATGATGATGATTGGGGATGATGACGATGATATTGGTAATAATATAACGTTAACGATACGCCTTTCTAAAGTAAAAAGAGTCAGTGATGATCGTGCAAAGTCAGTATAAATGGTCGATAATATCTACAGTGAGAGTCGTTTGTGGAATCTAAACAAACCATTCGTAATTGGATAAGGATAATTATATCTTAAACATACTCATCTAAATATATTACATGAATATAGAGCTTGCGCTGTAGCTTCACCGGTCATGAAACACGCTACAAAAATATCATGACTATCTCTATCAATGTTTGTGAGTGTATAATAAGTTACAATTATAAGTGAGCTATTGAATGTGTATATGGTAATATTATACTAGTCCACATTAAGATAATAATAAAATGTAATTTTGAATTCAAGTTCAAGATTGTATTCATCAATTTTGTCGTGCACCCCGATGCTGAAAATATTACGAATGAATATATTGATGTGTTTTTCATGCACCCTTACCATGTGTTTCGTCGTTTGCTGTACTTTCTTAAAATTTGACCGTTACGCTTTCCCTGTGAAACTTCACTCATTAACTCCGCAACAGTGGCTTTTCTTATGATCACAATATGTTTTCTTACACACAATTTCTTTTATTAACATACGTAACGATACATGAGAACATACACTCGGAGTAATCCATTATTCGACAATTATTTAACGCCACGAGGTATACGGTAACGGTAGACACGTATTCTTAATCAAGTTTCTTTATTGGTAGTAATATTCACGAGAAATATCACATATGTATATACATGTGCCGTTCGCTTAGCCTTCCATTTATATTTCTATCCAGCGTTTCGTGTGTACATATATTTAGTTTGCTCTCGGAATAATCCTAGATCTGATGTGAACGGCGGGTACAGCGAGCGGGACTTCGTCTTGCGGTGTCAAGACGGATTGATACTTAAATTATTTATCAGCATCATTGTTCGTCTCTATGCACGTCATTTTTGCGTATCCATTGCCCAGTGTCCAGTAAGCTACCGTTTGTGAAAATGTTGAAACTTTAAGTCCCATCGTTACCTATGTTTCTGCGGGACACCGTAAAATTACAGGAAAGGTCGATCTTTTTTCGTCTTCCCTTGTTTACGCGAAATATCTACGCATACCAACTGGTTGTATTGTACTTAAAACGTAACATGCTTCGCGATTTTTACGTTTGTCGAACAGATTCTCAAATATCCTTAAACCACGACACCGCTTCTGCTCTCAATTATTTTCCATCCTTTTCTTTTAGTGAAAATTTTAGCGGTAACATTAGAAAGGGTAATAGACGAGGGAAGTGTAAGATGAAAGTTAATTTCAATCGTGAGCTTCTTCAGTTTTCTCATACGCTAATACGACACTATAGAAATGATCTTCAATTTCAGTAACGATTAATGCATTATCAATCGGCGTATCTGTTTCAAGGAGATCTAAGCCTAATTCATTATTATTGCGATCACGTTGTCACGTGTAAAGATCTAGCTTTTACAAGTTACTATTTTAAGTATTCCTCCAAACATAGTCTTCTTGTTGAACCGAAAATTATATTTATATAATAAGATGATAAGATGGTCTGAATTTAAATCACGTTTACCAAAGTCTTTTAGAAGCAAAATACGATCGCAAAATACGATCGCAATTGTTAAGTAATTAACTGTATATGCCGCACCCACCATTAATTATGTCCTATTATTACTTTTCTTTTTTTTTGTTTGATGTGTATAAAATTTTCTATAAAGGGTTAAGATTAGGTTCACCGCGCTACATCGTGTGAACGCATCTAAACACGACATTAAATGTTTTACCTTGTTGGAATCTCTATTGCATATACATACGTACATGTAAGCGCGTATATGTGTGATGTATGTATGCATGTATGTATGTACATAATTATTTTGTCATTCTTTGCCGCTCTCAATGCGCAGTTCTTTTTTCTCGTTCTCTTATTATTGAAGCATTTGAACCATGCGGGTAAAACTAACTTTCAAAAGTAGTGAACGCTCTTGTAATGTCGATTTTACTTGTATGACGTCATGACGATTACCACGTCATAGAAGCATGCTCATTAATAAGCTATTCCTGCATCGTATGCTTCTAACAATAAGTAAGAAGATCAGCTTTCAAAGCACAGTGTATAAGTTTTGGCTAAGCGTTAGAACATAAACAAGGGCTAACTAACATTGTTACGCCATCGTCTAACATAATTTTTGTCGAATCTTATATCACAGCGACATGACACGTTAGCTTATAATATCGAAGAAATGCTTTTTTTTAATACGCAACATTCAGAATAAGATAATTAACGTTGTCCTATCAGTTATGCAACACTTGTTTGAGTGGAAAGTTAAATTTGTTAATTGTTTTGGAAAATAATCGGATTCTTCGTTCTTAATTGCTTATATTTACATCATTGGAAATATTAGTTTAACATAATAATGGAAGCTTTCCGTTTGATCGTGATCAATTAAAGAAGCGACATTGCTGGGATATGAGAAAAACGCTTTTATCGTTACGAAACAGTGGTGAATAGCGGTAACGAGTTTCAAGAATTCACATCGGGTATTGCAAGCATTGTATAAATTGATAACTTATTAAAGATACATAAGGAAAGTCCTCGCAGTTCATCATCTGCTAAATAACACGTAATTTCTATGATTATCTATTACCATTTTCCTTTTCAACAAGTTAACGAACATTTTGTTTTTCAATGGAAGTAGATGCATCCCAGCGAAAACTGCTGACAACCAGTTAGTACACATAATAAAATGTTCTCATCCGCAAGAATCAATGTCGCAGGCGACAAACGCACTACAGGTTTTGGATAGATACAATAAGATGGCATTGAAATAAAGTTTATAAATTATTGATTGCATGGAACATGTTCCTAAACGCATATAGAAGGAATCTTACATAACGTACTAATTCGCATAACTTCGCTATCAGGACATCATTGAAGTAGAAAGAGGCGCATATCGTTCAGATTGTACCATCATTTTCAGTGAGAGAGAGAGAGAAAGAGAGAGAGATCTTCCTGCAGTATACATTTTTGCTATGGAAAGATTTCTATCAGCCTGTTCAAAGAATTCCTTTTTTAGTAGCCTAATCGTAATGCTTTTGTATTCCCCACAATATAGAAAATACAGTTTCATTCTGTTTAATCTTACAAAACTTTTATTGTTTTTATATAGCAAAATTGTGGACACGGGTGCAGGATACGCAGCTGGTGCGGGTAAAGTGATCAATAAACAGGGAAAGGTAAGGGTAACGTTTTGTGTTGTGGATATGACAAGGCTGAGATCAGTTGTCCATAGCGTATCTCCGGGTCCATTCTTTGGCATTGCGTATTGCTTCGCTCTCATTTACTTTCCAAAGTTCAGCTACGTCATTGGCCAACGGATCATCCGGATTTGGAGCACTCAACAGTGCTTGTATGGAAAGAAGAACAGTTCTGATTTGGAGAGCCGGACTCCACTTATCCTTCAGAATATCCAAACAAATCCTTCCTAATCTGGGGTGCAACGTTGAGACTCAAAATTAGACAATTTAATAAGCGAGTTCTTTCCATCATTTCTACAGATTTAGAGAATCGAATAGGTATATGTTTTTATCAATTACCTGTCAATATTTGGATGATAAATTTTTGTAATGAATCTAACTTTAGGAGCAGACATCGGGTAATCTTCCGGTAGGAACAACTCAAGTTTAAAAAGTCCACCTTCAAATGGCGAGTCTTCAGGTCCCGTTACAATTACATGAAAGTACCTAGCGTTGGTATCGTCTGGCACAGCGCTGATACCAGGAACTGGCTCCTGCATTAATCGTTGCGTTTCTTTAATAATCCTCCTTGGTAATGCAGCCATCTTTTACAAAGCTCTGTGTGAAAAGAAAAGTGTTGACATTCCTTCGAACAATTCAAACATTCTTGAGTCAGTACTAAATTATTTTATTCATCAAATGCATCCGTCCGTGCAAGAACCATTGGAACACTGAATTTGCAGATGAAATTGTAAAGATTTTCAGTTAAGCTACAATGATACATAGCAGTAACCGTGAGAAGCATGCATGCACACAGCGGTATGCTTAAAAATGTACAAACCGCAGACACACGTAACGATATGCTTTGCAAGCTACTACACCCTGCAGTACTTAAAGATTGACACAGATACAATATTAATACGTACGACCCGGCGTTTCTAGTTTTACAACAAGCGCGCGAACATGGTATAGCAAGGAGCATAGGTTGCAATATTACGGACGTCTCATCTCTCGCTCGGAAAGTACAGAAATCCAGCGAGTAGGACCCACGATTGCAGAGATCAATAAACGTTTACGCTACGATACGAGTTATTAGCGGCTAGCAACGATTCAACCGTTGACTGACAACCTGTCACGTCCGAGATGTGATATACCGTTTGACGGGCATACAACCATTAAGGCCAAACGAGTAAAATAAGGTGTATTATTGGCGGCCGGACGAGAACTAAAGTTACACTCTCGCCGAGGTAGCTCGCCGTTTCGGAGCATTATTATGCCGCAGCGGAGGCGGGCGCGAGAAATCTCTCAACATTTCCCTCGCGGTACAATGTTCCTACCAACCTCTCTCTCGAGCTGCGAAGGAACATCGGATGCGCTCTCGCATAAACAAAGGGAATCGGAGAGACCGACACGAGTCGCTAGCGACTAGTCGTATGCGGAGCGATTACGATCGGTGCGTTCGGTATCCGTGATAAAGCTTATTCGAGCGGTTATGCCGGTGAAATACGTACGATTTTCTGAAAATATACCCGCGTCACCCCGTGCAAGTCTGGCAGATCGTCCGCCTCTTTCTCACTCTCCCTATATATCTCTTTTCCTCTCACTCTTTCTCTGTCTCTCTCGCGCTCTCTCCCCCTCTCTCTTTCGCTATCTTTCTCTGTTCCCCTCTCCGTCACCGCCGTTCTCCTCTCCTTCTTCCAGAAATCTCCCGTTGAAGTAGCCTTTTATTTTTTTTCAAAACGATGCTCCCTCTCCCTCTGCCGCAGAGTCCCAGCGGAAAAGCCGCGCGAGCATCGACGGTCTGCGAGGCCGACGGCGAAGAAATCAGCGGCCCGAGTTATAATGTATTGTCCAATGGCAAAAAGGCCGCACGACGGCCGAGGAGCGGTGAGAAGTGCTAATTTAATTTGTTAGACGATAAATGTGCGCCGGTTTTGCCCCCCTTCACAGCCGCTTCACGCGTTTCATCTTATCACGCGTCGATGGCGCTGTCGGTGCGGAGCCGTGCGAACAAGATTCACTGCGTGAGCCAATGATACAACCGTTCCCCGTCCGTTCGTCTCTAATTCGCTTCTTATTTCTCCCTCGCCACGCTCCACGCTCCAGTTGACATGAAACAGAAAGTCTATTTCACTGAGAGTATATCGTTGCGCGACAAGGCAGCAGCTGCAGCGGCAGCATTGAGACACGGGGGCGCATATAGATTTTGAACCAATGAGCGACCTCGGTACGACGTACGACGTCGCCGACGTTTTTTCGAACGTCGCTGGCCGCGTATTCCGTGTCCACTGCTCTCCACTGATCTGTGCACCGCCGTGCCCGAGACGGTTCTATAGCTTCTGCGGCAGTGATAGCAGATCTGGCACGAAAACACCGTTGGTGTTTTTTGGGTGGGGGAAACCTCGGCAAGTGTGCGTGCGTGTCCGTGAGAGCTGCGCGCGTCGTTTCTCGCCGAATCCCGCTCGGCTTTGAGAGAAGGACGGAACCATGCTGCGTCCTCTTTCAACCAGCAACGCGCGTTGCGTCTTTGTTCGACATGCAGTCGCGGCGTCGCGTCTTCGTTCCGCACACAGGCCGGTGACAGTGGTGCCAGATTTCGCATAAGGCATCGCACGTACCATTGCGTTCTTTCAACCGGAAGGCAAATCGGGCACCACCGCCGTGAGCAGAGCGCGATCCAGAGAAAAGTGAATCGAGGAGAGTTTGGGATTGACTCGTCGTACTCATCGTCGCTCGTCGACGCGGTTTTTGTTCGTTCGTTCGCGCCTAGCCATGGTTCAATTTTTTTTCACAGAATAATTTGTTTTTTTAATTATTCATCACACGGCATCAAACGATATTCATTTAAAAATATTTTATTACTTACTACGGATAGTTTTTAATATTTTGTCAGCGGAATAGATGTGTCGTATTGGTTTATAATAGATATGGGCAAAATATATATTTCATAAATTTTGGTTTCAGTAACATTAATCTTTCTGTGGTAGTAATAAATGAGAAAGTATATAATAAATGTCAATTATTGCGTATTATGCATTAACCGTGAAACAAGTAATAGGAGCACTTCTTGCACTAGAACGTTCTGAGGGATCGTACTAACACGCGATTTTAACACACGACAGCGTACGTCAGGAAGAATTTGCTTGACACGACGCGACGACGGTGCGAATGTTTTTATGAGTTGTTCTCTATGATTTGTTCTGCATGATTTCTTTTCTAAATAGAAGGTGATCAAATTGTGTATATATTCTAACAGTTCTCAGCAAGTCCCATCACATTGATTTGAAACGTTTTTCTTACTTCGCACGTTTAGTTTAAGAACGCTCTCCCCATTTCGTGAAAGAAAAAGTTGTTCGGTTGAAGGCAATTCACCGTTCATACTGTAATCCATATGTACGTCCATTGTCGCATTCTGCCCACGAAATGTCGCAACGTGCGTATTGTCAAAGAAGGCATGATAAAACAGGACAATAATAACAAAATCCCTGTGAATTGAAAACCGAAACTTTCATTGTGCCGCTCCCGACCGACCGCGGGTCGCAGTTGGACTAATTGAAATATCTGAAAAGTCTAACCATTCTTAGCACGTATTTCACGTACGTACTAGAAATGATTCCCCCGGAACTGTAACCGACTTTTCCAATGTCATTTATTCATCATTATGTACGATATGTATTACATTTAAATGCACATGTACAGGGTGCACAGGTTGTGATAGTCAGCTTTGTTCCTGTAAACAGTAAGTATTACACAAAATTATACAGGAAAGGGTTCGATGGGTTCGTAATATCTATATTCTACGAGACTTCATTCAATTCGAAAGTGCAACGCCGCACCCGACAAATGCAAATGCGTATGTAAGGTTTCTGTTTATAAAATTTAAGATACGTGGACTTCCACGCCACCCATGAGGTGCCACGACTAGCGCGTTCGGTTTTTTAACGTGGACCGTCGCCTATAGCCCTATTGTACCACATTTTATGATAATCATACAGCGTGCGGCAATACCTCTGTCCACTTTGAACGACGGAGATATTCAAGGTGGACAGAGTTATTGCCCCACGCTGTAGAATTAAGGGTTAGAAAAGAAATGAGAGGAATTTTTTTTTTTTTTTTGTTAATTTTATTTCATATTAATGTTGACATTGTATTTTTGTGTGGCGCCCCCCCCCCCCCCGCCGCTGGCGCCACCACACAAAAATGCTCTCATTTCTTTTCTAACCCTTACTTCTACAGCGTGGGGCAATAACTCTGTCCACCTTGAATATCTCCGTCGTTCAAAGTGGACAGAGGTATTGCCGCACGCTGTATGATTATCATAAAATGTGGTACAATAGGGCTATAGGCGACGGTCCACGTTAAAAAACCGAACGCGCTAGTCGTGGCACCTCATGGGTGGCGTGGAAGTCCACGTATCTTAAATTTTATAAACAGAAACCTTACATACGCATTTGCATTTGTCGGGCAGAGCCGGATCTAGGGCCTTAAACCCTTGAGGCAAAAGGCCAAATATGCGCCCCCATTTGCTAAATGTTTCCCTATAACTAAGCAAATAGAACAATTTAAAAAAGAATAATATTAAAATTGATTAAATTTCAAAACACAACATTAACTTCATAATTTTTTATTCTAACGGGTCCAATATTTAAAATTGCACTTTCCTTGCTTTAACTGAAGTAAATTCATCAATTACTGACTCATAATTGATAGTTTTACATAGATTGATAATGTTGCTATATTTGTTTCGTTTTGTTAAGCGCTCACGCAACTCTTATACTTAACAGAACGACATTTTTGCGCCCCTTGTATTTTAAACTTGAGGCAAGAGCCTCATTCGCCTCGCCCTTAATCCGGCTCTGTTGTCGGGTGCGGCGTTGCACTTTCGAATTGAATGAAGTCTCGTAGAATATAGATATTACGAACCCATCGAACCCTTTCCTGTATAATTTTGTGTAATACTTACCGTTTACAGGAACAAAGCTGACTATCACAACCTGTGCACCCTGTACATGTGCATTTAAATGTAATACATATCGTACATAATGATGAATAAATGACATTGGAAAAGTCGGTTACAGTTCCGGGGGAATCATTTCTAGTACGTACGTGAAATACGTGCTAAGAATGGTTAGACTTTTCAGATATTTCAATTAGTCCAACTGCGACCCGCGGTCGGTCGGGAGCGGCACAATGAAAGTTTCGGTTTTCAATTCACAGGGATTTTGTTATTATTGTCCTGTTTTATCATGCCTTCTTTGACAATACGCACGTTGCGACATTTCGTGGGCAGAATGCGACAATGGACGTACATATGGATTACAGTATGAACGGTGAATTGCCTTCAACCGAACAACTTTTTCTTTCACGAAATGGGGAGAGCGTTCTTAAACTAAACGTGCGAAGTAAGAAAAACGTTTCAAATCAATGTGATGGGACTTGCTGAGAACTGTTAGAATATATACACAATTTGATCACCTTCTATTTAGAAAAGAAATCATGCAGAACAAATCATAGAGAACAACTCATAAAAACATTCGCACCGTCGTCGCGTCGTGTCAAGCAAATTCTTCCTGACGTACGCTGTCGTGTGTTAAAATCGCGTGTTAGTACGATCCCTCAGAACGTTCTAGTGCAAGAAGTGCTCCTATTACTTGTTTCACGGTTAATGCATAATACGCAATAATTTACATTTATTATATACTTTCTCATTTATTACTACCACAGAAAGATTAATGTTACTGAAACCAAAATTTATGAAATATATATTTTGCCCATATCTATTATAAACCAATACGACACATCTATTCCGCTGACAAAATATTAAAAACTATCCGTAGTAAGTAATAAAATATTTTTAAATGAATATCGTTTGATGCCGTGTGATGAATAATTAAAAAAACAAATTATTCTGTGAAAAAAAATTGAACCATGGCTAGGCGCGAACGAACGAACAAAAACCGCGTCGACGAGCGACGATGAGTACGACGAGTCAATCCCAAACTCTCCTCGATTCACTTTTCTCTGGATCGCGCTCTGCTCACGGCGGTGGTGCCCGATTTGCCTTCCGGCTGAAAGAACGCAATGGTACGTGCGATGCCTTATGCGAAATCTGGCACCACTGTCACCGGCCTGGGTGCGGAACGAAGACGCGACGCCGCGACTGCATGTCGAACAAAGACGCAACGCACGTTGCTGGTTGAAAGAGGACGCAGCATGGTTCCGTCCTTCTCTCAAAGCCGAGCGCGATTCGGCGAGAAACGACGCGCGCAGCTCTCACGGACACGCACGCACACTTGCCGAGGTTTCCCCCACCCAAAAAACACCAACGGTGTTTTCGTGCCAGATCTGCTATCACTGTTCTGCGGTTCTTCACTGCGGGGTTCAGCGGAACCAACGAAGCGGCGAGAAAACTTGACGCAGACCAGCGGTTCTCGACTTGTGCATGAGACGCTGAGCGGTATAGGTATATAGGCGTGCCGAGCTAACGTAAAGTGTGATGTAGGATAGGGTATGGCGCATGATCCGCACATATATTTTATTTTACGTTCATCCATCCTGGAAAAATCGGCCCCTAAAAAGCTAAAAACTTAGTTTAGTGTTAATTTTCAAAGAAAACTTTGAATTTCCCGCGTCGCACTAATATCTTCGGTACGGTGGCGCCTCAAAAAAAAACGGAGAAACGCTCAAACTGTTCATTGGACAGCAGTCGGTATTTTTTTAAGGGGGTGCAGTTTGCAACTTTACCGACTGCTGTCCAATGATCAGTTTGAGCGTTTCTCCGTTTTTTTTGGAGGCGCTACTGTACCGAAGATATTATGGCGACGCGGGAAATTCAAAAACTTCTTAAAATAAAATACTACACGTAAACGCCCAGTGAATCTAATTGTACGTTTAATTATTCCGAAGCAAACGCGCTATGCCATTATCTATTAAAAGGTTAATCTACGTGTTAGCTCATAAACTATTCTGTCGATCGATTTTACGCCCGCGCATTCTAACCATTGCGCCGAAACGACCGAAGTAAACAAAGGAATGTATGAAGGCGCCTTGGAGCTCAAGTTTATTGCAAGAGTCGGATAAGCCTGGATATGCTTTCGAGAATAAGTACTGTGGATTTCAATTATTGAATGAAAATTTTAGTCATTAAAACAAAAATTCCCAATTTGAATGACATGTACTAGTAGTATCACAGATTGAGAACCGCTGATGTACACAGATAAACGCGGATGGAGTGCTTTGCAGGACGATCACGGGCGAGAACGTTCATCATCTGCCGTTCCGACTGACGTGTGAAATGTCACGCGGCACTGGAGAAATGACATTTCGCTCATTTTCCAATTGCCTTTCTTTCGCAAGCGATCGTTGTTCGTCGCTGGTAATTGTTGTCACGCGATAGTAAAGTCGGCTGGTTGGCGCACTTCGCTCAGGTTGGTACATAAACCCGCATGTAATCAACATGTAAACAATGGGATGGGCTTTTGACAAGTGGCGAGAGCGTTTGCGAGATTTTTAGACGCACACAACAGGTACGTCACGGCGAGCGGACGAGTCAATGATTTTCTTGCGTGGGTCATCGTCAGTGCCACTTAATCTCACCTACGTTCGGCCGTAAGGTGGTCACTGAGGTCACCTGTCGTTTATTTACATTTAATGTCACTCTTGATCATGTCGTATAACCTCAAATTGCTGATGATGTATTTCGCTTTTTTCTGCTATACAAGATGTCGATCTGACAAAATTTGATTATAAATTCTATGGATTTTGCTCACTGCGCTTGATTATGCGACGACCATTTTTTCCGCTTGATATCTAATTCTTCTCAATTTGTCAGATTGTTTGTCAACTGACATGAACGCTTTTCATACATTCAGCGAATGAGTCTTCGCGTATATAGTAGAATAAACGTAGTTGTAAGGATATTATTCTTTGACAGTATTATTATGAGCTTGGTCAAAATATGCACAGGGTGATCTAATAAATATACTGTATTTTTCATAACTAGTGGTTTGTGTACACTAGCATGTAGTGCACTGCCTGTTTGTCTGAATATAATGTAATTTTTACAGGTGTGGGTGAAAGATGGCAGATGTAAGGTTGCTCATACAAGAAGAAGGTAGGGCAGCAAGAAATTTGATAGCTTTCAATGTACCTGTAGGTACAAGTAATACAGAAAAAGTTACTAAGAAGCCTCCCAGTGTGCCAAGACTGACACATACAGGTTCATTGAAAAGGTCAATGAAGCCAGCCACAAGAATTAGATCTGCATCCACTGGACGGGACAAAAAGTCTGGTACGTAAAATATTTTCTGTAGTTATGTTATTGCACTCATACTAAACTGATAAATGTTTTAATTCTATATTTCTCTACTTTTATAGAATTGCAAGCACGATATTGGGCTTTCCTCTTCGGTAATTTGCAAAGAGCAGTGGATGGTATTTATCAAACTTGTGAGGAAGATGAAAATATATCTGAATGCAAAGAAGTAATTTTAGTACTAGAAAATTATACACGAGATTTTCATAGTTTAATTGAATGGTTCAAAGTGAAGTGGGCGTATGAAAATTCATCGCCGCCTTTAAGACGAACTCCATTAGCTTGGGAAGTCAGAAAAACATCGCCCTGTAGAATTTGGAATTCCACAATAGTTCCAAAGTCTACCAGTCCTCTGCAGAGGATGAGTCCCACTGAATTATGTTGTAGAAGTCCAATTGATCAGATCATATCTGAAAATAAACCCATTGTTTTGGACAATAAGATAAACCATTTAAAAGAGGAATCTGTGCATAAAATAATAAAGGATAGTAAGAATATAGTTTCCAAACAAAGTTCAACTGGTATTAAAGAGAAGCGCAAGAATCTCATAGATAAAACTGGATGTCAAACGGTAGACAAAGACAAATCCTCAAAGGTTTTTAATAAAATTCTCGTAAAACATGCAGTAAGTGTAAAAAACAATGGAAACACTCTAACGGATCATAAAAGCGATACTACGAATCGTGACTCAAAGCGTAAGGTGGACGGCAAGGATACCACAAACGAAGCAAAGAGCGCTCTTCAAAGTGTGAGTGTTTCCAAAATAGATTCTCTCTCAGCAGCTAATCAGCACGATCAGTCTTCTAATGACAAGAAAGAGTCGCAATTGTCGGAAAAGGAGAATAAATGCGTCATTGGTAGCGATAATCTATTGGAGAATCAATATAATACAACCACCAAGGCGATGTCGAACGAGAAAGGCTTAGAGTTAGGGAAGAATGAAATTAACGCCAAACTAAAAAAACATAGCGGATTGAAGAACGGGGCAAAGTTAATAATAGATACCGCCCAATCGGAAAACAAGGTAACCGAATCAAAGGAGAGCTTAGTAAGAAAGAGTAGTGATAGCGTCCAGATGAATAAGACTTCACAAAATATTAGTTCCAATAAAGTTTGCCAAAAGAATCAGAGACAGTCTAGCAATGTAGTTGCCGACTCGTCGGACGTTAAACCTGCCACGAAGACGGCCACATTAAATACGCCTTCGTCAAATACTTTGAAAGTTTCCACAGCATCTCACACTAGTCGGCCAGCTTACTCAACCGTGTCACAAATAAAGCCTTTAAAGACACAAACAACAAACTCATCCGAAACTCCGAGATTTGTAAGGAGTAAAACGACAATGTGCGATAGAAGCGTATCAACAACGAGTAAAACCAGGCCAGGGACGTCAGTCATAGTGAGACGACGACCTCAACCGTTTGAAAATAAGGTATTTTACTCAACGTTATCGATGTAAACATCGCATTGTATGAAACTAACGCCGATATATATAATTTACTTTTCCAGAGTTTAGACCAGCATTCTTTGAAAGGATGCCAAAGCAGGGATATTAATGGTTCGGTAGAAGTGCTAACAAAGCAGAATACACCCACGAAACTGAAGGACGACTGCGACGGCTGGCAGATCGTTAAAAGTCGTTACAGAAGGGGAAGCACGCACAGTTTGAACATGTCCACGCGTTTTCATAAACCAAGCACTGCCACGTCTTTGCCAGCTCTCTCAATAGAGAGTCCCACGGAGAAGACTAAGAAAAGTTGTTTTACCCCAGACATGAACCAACAACAGAGGAAGAGATGTATTGTGGGCAAGGCGGGGAAGAATATAAACAATGAAGTTGAGAAAGTTAAAGGCGAATCCATGACAAGCTGCTCTGGCAGAAGCGCCAAGGAGGAATCACTCGCGAAAAGTACGATTTTAAGCGACACGCCGTCCACGGAAATGATCGCTGCCATTTTTAAGAGCGATGCGGAGTTATTGGAGAAGCGAATACAGCAGTTTATGGCCGCGCAAGCTGAAAGGGAGCGAATCATTTTGGAGGAGGAAAGGAAAACGGAAGAGGCGGACTCGCAAAGGTCTCAACAGCTGTCGGACGAAGAGGCGTCCTTGCAGAGACAGATAATGGAATTGGAGAGTACCGATATCGATGTTGATACTGAAACAGACGAGACTGATGGCGAGATGGTGCTGGAAATGGAGGATGAACCAGTGAGGCCGTTAAGTGCCGTAACTGAAGACATCAGTTTAGAAGATAGGTGAGTGCAACATCCTAACATTCTGAATAGTTTTGTTACTTTGCCGAGATGAAATGATTAATCCATTTTTGAAAAGAAACTCTGTCATTATAGTTGCCTATATTCCAGATACGAAAACATGCTGGAAGGGATGTCTTGGGCAGAACGCGTTGATACATTAGCTCAATTACAAGCATTGGTTGCGCGCCATCCAGGTAGAGCATTAGAACTTCATCAAAAGTTGTCCTCCCCTTCTCGAAAGCGATCATTGCCTGAGACCTTAAGAAGGTATCAGGTGAAACAAGCTTGCGCGCAACATAAGCGTCAAAAGCTCTTGATGGAGAAGTCGCAGAGGCTGCGAGAATTGTTGAACAAAGTGGAGGATGTAAAAAGTGCGAAGAATCAACTAATTGAAGATAAAAGAATCAGAATGGAGCTGAAGCTTAAGAGAGCAGAAGAGAATCGGACGCAACATTTGTTGGAGGTAGTCAGAAAAGCACACGACGAAGATTCCAAGTTGAAGGAAATTGCGTTTATCAATGAACTGGAAGCACAGAATAAAAGGCACGATTTTATGGCATTGTGCCAGGAGCAAGAAGAAAGATTACAAGTATGTTCATTTGAAGTTACAGATCAATTTTAAACTGCCAGAAAAATGATCTAATAATATTGAATGGCAAACGAATGATTCTTTAATCTGAATAGATGCAAATGTATTGTATTGATAATGATTTATTTCTAAGGGTATACACGATGAACGTCAACGTCGTCAAGAGGAAAAAGCTGCGAAAGAAGCTGCAGCTGAGGAACGTCGGAAAGCTCTGGAAGCCGAAAGGCAGTTGCGGATACAGAGAATGCGACAAGCTCGACGGGAGCGCGAGGAACGAGTTGGAAAAATGCAGTTAGAAAGGGAAAAGGAGCGACAGGTAAATCTTAGCAAGAAGGTTTCTATTTGTTATTTGTTGTTGTTTCCTAAAAAAGAAAAGACTCGTTGAAAATAGAGATTACTGCGCTACAATCAGGACGTTACTATAACTTAATTTTATTTAGGAGCTTGCCAGAGAGAAGGCAAGAGATCGCGAGGAACGTCTGTCGGCACTCCATGCTGCTCAGCTAGCTAATCAAGAAGAGCTTCAGAAAAAAATTGCACAGAAACAACAAGAGTCCGCGAGGAGACACGTGGAAAATATTGAACACATCCGACAGAGGGCTGTGGAATCATCGATACTCAGATCAGAGGAAGTTCCACCCACGCTGAAATCGTATCCCGCTCAAAAACAGTGTTCCTTATGTGGAACAATTGTAAGTTATGTTAAGACAGTTACAAATTATTTGATAAATTTTGGAAAAGTATGTTTGACGAGAACAACAGGATTGTCTAATTGTTATTATAGAAAAGTTTGTCACCACAAATAAGTTCCAGAATTATATACAAGAGCCATTCACTGAGTGTAATTGACTCTTTTGCAGATTCCTAATGAAGTTTATCTTTTGAGTCATCTAAAGGGGAAAGGCCATCTAGAAGCAGTCCGCAATATGCATGATGGTCGTGAACCATCACGGGACGAGCTTCAACGATTCAACATTACGCAGATACGCGATGTGCCGATACCGGTAATAAATAACAATAATGCAAACGACAACAAAGCGAGTAAAGAGAAGCAGAAAGCGCTCAAGCGTAGATGCAGAAAGATGAAGCAGCGACTGGCGCTGCGAGGTCAGGAATGGGAGAATAACCAGAAGAACGAAATGCAACCAACGACGGAGTCTAGTAACAAGACAAAGCTGCGTCGAAATTTGAAGGAGTTGGACAGATTGTGTAGCAACCATTCGAAAACTACTTGGTCCAGTGTTGCAACGGCTGCTCTCGAGCGTTGCTTAGGAGAGATCGGACGGGCATTGTCAAAATCGGTAAGTATGTCTAATGTTAACCTAATGTTAACCCCGCCAAGCCGAATTAGTCACTGTCCGTAAAAAGTTTGGAGTCGGCTGTAAAGCACTGGTACATGGAATTATTAATATATTTTATAGAATAATTTTTCTGTTTTACAGTGTCCCCTTGATCAAGATGTATTCAGATTGTTAAATGGGTTTGATACTCTGACGAATTTACTGAACCTCGGTTTAAATACTCAAAGTGCACCTTACATTTTGCCAAACAAGTGAGTATACTTTCAAAAACCCTGCTTTAAGTCCTTCTTGGGGTTTATTATACATCTGTTTCCAAATTCTTTTCCCTTAAAAATTTGAATAAAAAAAAAGCTTTTTTAAATTATTATGCGTAGTTTAGTATAACAAATTTCCATTTTCTACATGTAAATTATTTAATAATTTTCTATTTCAGGAGCATCGTTTCGTTATGCCGAGTGTATAAGTCCAGTGTTGCAGGGAATGATAACAATATCGAAGCAATATTGTTTAGCAACAAAGTCCTTATTATCATGGACCTCGCCTTGCAACGTTTGGAGGTAAGTCCATAAAGCTTGTATATATGTATATATGGTCGATGGGACAACGTTAGTTAAAATTTTATTTGTTAGGTAGCTACGTGACCGTTTACCCAGACGTGGGAACATCGGCCCCTAAATAGTTACAAAGCTAGTTTAGTGTTAATTTTCAAAGAAACATTTGAATTTCCCGCGTTGCACTATATCTTTGGTACGGTGGCGCCTCCAAAAAAAAACGGAGAAACGCTCAAACTGATGATTTGACAGCAGTCGGTAAGGATGCTAACTGCACCCCCTTAAAAAAATACCGACTGCTGTCCAATGATCAGTTTGAGCGTTTCTCCGTTTTTTTTGGAGGCGCCACCGTACCGAAGATATTAAGGCAACGCGGGAAATTCAAAAACTTCTTGAAATAACAAAGGCACATAGACCTTATATACATGGACTACGATCGTAGCGATCTGCTGCAGCGGAATCGCCTTGTAGGACAAGGCGTGACCGGGGCAAGAAATGAAGTCAACATGGGAAGGACAGAATTATCAGCACATACATGCTCGCGTATGTTCTTCTGCGTGATGCCTGCGCATTACCCCGTGTGCTACGCTTGGCTATACGCTCTAAAAGAGAGACAGAGCGAAACGAATAATCTCATGTCCTTCTCATGTTGGCTTTAACTCCTGTGCATTGCCGGGATAGGGAGTGCGCAGTCCAAGTATATAAGATCTATGGGTAAGTCTACGTATAATGTAGGGAACTACCGTTTATAAATACGAGATGGCGTAGGCATGATGTTTAGAAGTTAGGAATAGTTTGTGCGAACATTTATTGCATATAAGTAAAAGGATGTTACGAACCAACATCTTAAACTCAACGCCAGGCGCTTTCAAACTTAGAAACACACTGAATTTCGTGTGAATATTGTAAGTAAAATTTATGGATTCTCTTAACGCCGAATACTCAAACTTTGGGTCGTAGTTAATAGCGGAAACGTTTTAAGCAACCATCTGGTTGCATTTATTCTTTTCTATCTTGCCGCTTTTCAGGGCGGCATTTATGTCTGTCATCGCGTGCTTTCCCTTCTCTAAAAATCTCTCTCTCCCTCTTTCGTACTACCATAGAATCGACAATTTTATCTTTTACGATCATGGAAATAAGAAAAGCTCATCACTGTTAGTATCGTTCAATGAAGTTTACGAATTGTATATTTAATGTGCACCGTGCTGTTTAAAACATTTTCTTATAACAAAAATCATTGCATCCTCGTTGGTAATTATGATGTGTATATGCATACATACACGTTCAGTGCTTCTACGGGTGTAATGTTTCGCCGAGCAACAGTTTTACGTATATATTTATACATTCATATATATTCCTTATTTATTCCATATTGGGAATCCTCAGGCGACAGAGGTAAAGTTTGATCTGCGCGTCTCGCACTCTCGCTTGGCACAGCTATATCTCGCAAAATTGTCAGCATATCCCTTATTTATTTGCGTTTAACATGCTCGGGCTACCTAATGTGCCGCGTGGTGAAACGACACTGACGGAGGATTAGGCGGTATGATGCGCTTGAGGTCAGAAAGGAAGAAAATGTGCACGCAAGAGAGAGAAGGAGAGAGAGTACCAGAAAGAGAGAAAAAGGGCCCGTTAGCCTGCACACGCAAGGATCGGCTTATAAACTCGGGAGTTAATGCGTCAGTGATAGGGCCCGTAGATTACTCCCGTCACACTGCTCTTTTTTCCAGTCCTGTTTTCGGTCCGCGAACCGTTCCTTTTCCCGCCCGCCCCTGTCAACCCTGTCCGCTCTGTCTGATCTGTCAAAATAAGGATTAAGAGAGTCAGGTCCGATTTCGGCCGGTGGCCGCCTTCTTCTCAGAATTCGTGTTCCCGCGAGAAGCGTAAAAAGTATATAAGTAGATAAGACTGGCGCATTGTTTATCGCACGCAACGTGTGCAAAATGCTTCTTATACGCGATGTACCTGTGAAGAGGACAATTCAGTTTTTCGGAGGCTTCTTAAATGTTTTCGAGTATTACATTTTTCTTGTGTATTTGTGGCCGTGGTCTATCAGACTAAATCAGGTATCAGGTTATTAACATAATGGACGGAAGATATAAAAGTGGAAGTATTAAAATGTTTGAAATTTGTTTTTTATTAATATTCAATATTTGTCTCCTTTTTTTTTTTTTTACAACGCTGCTCATAACTAATTAATATTATTTTCCAAGTTATGCCTGTCCAAGCAGTTGTGTTGATTCATAATTAATATAACAATCTGTTACGAAGTATTTTTATTTCCAAAGCTTGCTATAAAAAAAGAGAATAGTGATTAAAAATAATCCTCGTTGTGTCCATATAACACGGCGTATTACGGTAAAAATTGAAAAAATTTTGACTGATGTCGATTCATACGGACGAACGGCAGAGGGAATAGTACAGTGGTGCGACTCTAATGGATAACTAAAGTGCAAAAGGGGAAGACAAGGTTGAAAGTGGTAAAGCAAGGTTGAAACGCACGCATTTTCAGTAACGTACGGAGAATTCTAATGTAGGCGGAAGATTTTACATAAATTTATTTTTTAAAATCCAGAAGAACAGTTCAAAATATGTTGCACAGAACTTTCTAACTTTCTCAACACCAAAGATTACTTTTGTCAGGAATCGAAGCTTCTTTTTTTGGTTGCTCATAACACAGTGCTTTATCAATTTTAGTAAAAGTGTCAGTTACGCAAACGATATCGCTTTCAAAGTTAACGATGGCCATTAACGACGCGTTATATGTAGTGGCAACATTGACTCCAGACTAGCGACGCTATATTTATCGACGAAATCAACAGGTTGTAATTAAAAAAAAAAGTCGAACGAATGAACGTTAAAAGTGCTCCGAAATTACTTCTGCGTCCAAATCGTGCTGCAATATCAGCCTCGATTCCGCATGTCTTCTACTTGAAATACTTGCCACACTATGACGACCCGTCGTAAACGGAATGACCCGGTGGAGTGTATAGCACCATGATGAAAAAATCATTCGGACGAACGTCCAAAAAGTTTCGGAATTATTTCGTTCGCTTCGAGAGCGTCGTGCGGATTTCAGCTTCGATTCTTCATGCTCCGTAGCTACGGTACTGGCTTCCACTACGCCTCCTCTCTTCCTCCACCGTACTCTGGCAGTCTCTCCTCCCTCGAGAGGGTCCCCTCCGCAAATGCATTAGCGGCGAGAGAGCTTTTAGTGACGTCACGCGCATACAGCCTCATACGCGTACGCTCACACATGCACTCATCGCACTCATATACACACGTTTGCTCGCACGCACGCACGCATCACGCACGTACGACCCACTAGAATCGGGTTATACCAGCGTGCGCGCGCGCTCATGTTTTTCGGGTAGAACGTGGTGCGCGTGTACTTTTCTTCACGGTGCCACTTCCATCAAGTTTCGTTTTCGCCAAGCCGGGGACACCGATCTTTTGTTCCGCCGCAAGGACCGCGTCAGGGTTCATGACAGCTCGGATATTAAGAATCTTCTGGCATCGACACCGATCACCAAAGTTTCGCGATCGGTTCATTTTTTCCGATCGATCTGATATGTGGTTACATGCACACGCATAGCGCATGTAGGGTGTGTTCTCTGTTCACGGTAGCGTTTCACAGAAGAGCGTATCTTTCTACAGCGTCTGCCACTGATTAGAGCTGTTCGAGTACTCGCAAATAACGGACCCATCTAAACTCGACTCGATTATTCCAACCGGGCCGAGTGCTTGAATATTTCGAGTAGCTCGAACGTTTGACTTTACTTAAGAAAATTCGATCTGAGTACTCCGATAGTTAAATGAGAGTAATATCGGAGTAGTTCGGCTACCTTCGGTACAGCCTGACGCGTAAAGTTCGTCGCGATTAGTTCGTTCGAGTCGTTTTCATACAACATACACTGAGAAGGACTGAGAACTCTTTCGCAGGCGAGTACTCGGTTCGGCTTGATATTACGAGTACTCGGACACCTCCACTACGCACGCTACCGAACATTACCGTAGTCCTACATCTGGCTTTCTTCTGCCTCTTTCACGGAACTATAAATTTCGCTCGTATGCAGCCCCAAGCGAATCCTTTCATGCGACCCTCTTCGATCGAATATTTCACTTTATGCGTATCGCTATTCGCATGACCTGAACTCCGATTACCTCGGCAGTCGTTGCTTTTACGGCCGGTCAGAGGGATGATAATCTTTGAAGTCCCGCTTGCACGAATCCGGGGAAATGGAAATAGGCGAGGCCCGCGCGTCCATTATTAAGCGGACTAGGAAAAATCGTGCTCTGGGCCATTACGCAAAGAGACAAATCGCGCCGATGCGGGAGGGTGGTCCGACGATTCAATGTGAATGCTTTCCAATCTCCGCGCCGCGGGCCAAACAAATTTACAATTTCCACTGGATTGCTGGAAATCTCCGCGGCCCCACCCTACCGGTTCGCTGCTTTAGTTTTACTTCTTTCTTTCCGCCCTTACGATTTCTTGGTTCCTATGACGCGCACATTAACGACGATCACGAAACTTACGAATAATTCCTTCTTTACGTACTATGCTTTTTATCGCGATTTGTCTGTGGGAGAATAGTAAGTCCTGAACAGTGCGTTGTAGGAAAAAAATGTTTGAACTGAATGTGATTGAAACGGGCAACCTCTTGACAACGACAAGGATGGGTAGTTGCAGGAGACGGACGATATTGTCCCTCGAAAATAGTCCGTAAGGTTTATCGGTAGGGACGAGTCGAAGGCCGACGCATATTTGGGACCTTATATGTATTTCGGTCCACGAGCGTCGGTTCTTCTTATCTATAGACCTTTCGACTCCGTTGTTTCTAATTTAACGTTCCAGATGCGTGCTACGTAACGCACGTAAGCGTGCGCGCCAATGATCGGCGCCAGGTCCAAAGCAGGCCTGTCTTTTTGCCTCGTGTTCACATGACTCAACGCGCCAGGAATTCGCTGCCTATTGCATCCGGGTGATCCAGATGATATGTAGTAACCCGTGTAATGGACGTCCACCGGATCGGTGACGTGGTCGCGATAGACATTTATTTACATTGTCTGAAGACACTGCTTTTTTCGTGAAAGTTCCTCATACGTCGCTCTATGCGCAATTCTGTTCTTGGTTAAAGGTAAACAGGCCGGCAATCGACATATTCCGTCAATTTACTGTTAACTCGGCAGAACTGACGTGTGAGATTTCCGTCACACCTCTTTTATTTCATTATAAATTATTTATTTATATAATTCTTTCATTTAGTTATCACGTACCCTTACAGAGTCAGGCTCTACAAGCACTGCTATTTGTCCCCAGACGCTGACCAATCTAGACGACCAAAGCCAGGCTCAAGAGATGTCGAACAATCCGGTCGGAAACGGAATTGTTGCCACGGCCGGCATGCAATTGTTGTGCAGCTTGATTCCGGAGGAAGCTGTCGCCAAACCAACACTGCAGAGTAGAATTCAAGACATCGTTGGGTGAGTGCAGTCTTTCTTACAACCAGCGAAAACCATCTTTGTCGCGAAGGCCGCTAAAAACAGCAAAGTATTGCTCCCTAAACTACTTCTAAACCGAGTACTCGCACCGGATATAACAATCTGGCAATATTATCGACATTTACGGTACGGACGATTTCATGCAGATCGTACCGTCGATTATCCTCGCGCTGGCGAGTATTTTAGTTCACGTCGCGATAGACAGCCCTTTCGCCTTCGACATCACTGACGGGACATTTAACACTTTGAGTTCATAGCCGCCGCGGACCACCCTGTGCGTCACGGGTGGATAAACATGAGCAGCGCGTCATCTCATCCACGTACATACTTGTTCGACCTAATATGCGAGTCGGAAGGAGAGTGACGAGACACAGTCTGTTTTCGTTTCACATCGAGATGCGATTTCCCTCTTTTTCTTCAACTTCTTCTTCCTCGTCCATCCTTCTGTATTTCCGTATTTCGCTCCCCTACTCTCTTCTTACCCTCTTTCTGTCCTCTTCTCGACCGTGCTCCAACCCCCGGCGCGCGTCTTCATCTTTCCATTTCTTTCTCACCCTTTTCGCTCGCACGTTGGCACACATCTTTTTCCTCGCTTTTACATCCTCTCGAAAAGAGACAAGTCGCACCTGCGTCAACTTCCTCCTCCCGAAGGACCTCCCAATTCGACGGCTAACTCTTTGAGTCGGTCTCGCAGCTCACATTGCGTAAAACGGTATCGCTTCTTCGCTTTTTTTCGCCCGTTCAACTGTCTCTGCTTCGCTAAAAATATAAGGAGTGAATTAAGTTTAGTTGAGAAAAGTAATACGGGGTTAAACTTTTCTTTTTCTTATTCCATAAATGATGATACTTTGAACGTTTTAAAATATGTATTTCTTGCCGATACATTGGAAGTTCGGCGTAGCAAATTCAGAAATTTCCTCGCGCAATCGTAGAATTTTCGCGTTTGCAGGAGATGTGAGTGTACGTTCGTAGGTCTAAGAAAAAGATTATTTGACCGTCAGTGATCGAACGTGAATATACGCGAAGTCTGCGCAATAAAAGGCCTATTCAAATATATACGTATAAAAGCACAAATGGCGTTTCCGCTTGTAAAACAGGTTTATATCCGCTCTTTCCCAATTGGTTCGAGTTTTCCATTTTTCGGCGACGATATATTGAGATGCGTGCATATAAAATATCTCCCATTCGAATGCATTCGCGCCAAGTAACATGTATTACCGTCCGAGCAGATAATTTGCAGGAATTAATAAAACATTTTTTCGCCACTCCCGCGACTCAATAATTTATCCTGCAGCGTCCTTATTTCTCACATTCCTTCATTCATCTTTCATCATGATCCCGTTTCGATTCCCTTATTCTCGCTTCATTTAATTACTCTTGTGCTTCATTCGGTGTTCCAGGAAAGAGGCAGCACACACGCAATTTTTTTTGGCCGAAATTAGCGCTCTTGCTACTCACAATCTTTCCTCATCCCACAGTTCATCGCCTGCAATTTGTTTTTTCCCGCCGATGGTTATTTTTACACTCATTACGCGTTTCCCTCCTTTAATTGAAAAATAAAACGTCGGCACAAAGGTTTCGTAGCGGGACTCTAATTTAACGGGCAGAGCGCGCGCGCTCTCTCGGCGATCGCTTCTCAGAATCTAGTTCTATAATTCGGTGAATCTGCAAAATTCACGCACGACTAACATAACGGCCGACATTGTACATAATGAATGACGAAGGTGCGATCGAGAATGATCGGGCCGACCGTGCGCACCGGTAGTGGTGTTATTATGATTAATTTCCTGCCGATGCGCGAACGGCCTAGTCATGATTTTTACTCACGGCCGTGCTTCGAAGGCTCCCGCTTTCGCGCTCGCACCTTTAAAACGCGCAGATGTGTCTGCACGGCGATCGATCACACTGTACGGGGCGTAATACCGATTTGACGATCGTTAAGAGCACTTTCAGGGGTGAGAGGTGGAGGGGGGGGGGGGGGGGGTCGCAGAGAATGTGAAGTTTTTTTCCCGTATTGATCTTATCGCGCTCTCTTGCCGACGATAATTGCAAACTTTGATTTTTCTACGAATAAGGTCGTCGCCGTTGTTTAACGGGACCTCGCGTGTGCATGGAGATGGTAGAAAGAAAGAAGCTGGTAGGTATGTTAAATATCATAGATCGTCTTCGTAATCACCGACACCCATATATGCGCACGTGTGTATACTCTGTACTCCAATCACATGGATGTGTAGTGTACTTGTTCCTTGAAACGGTGGACAACGTCCGAATACAAGGGTACACGTCAAATTTGACGGAGAAGCACCAGTGGCCCGTGTGTATTTCAAATAGAAATGACCGTCTACTTAATAGAAGTGCACGGTGCTTTGTGGGGGATCGTTAAGGCATGAAACGAGAAAGAGAGGCGATAGTGTATATGTAGAGACGTACACCCGTCGTGGCACCCACAATCGCGTGCGTATGGAAGCGTAAAAAAACAACGGGAACGTGGACGGATGAAGAAACGCAGAAAGGTAATGGTAACAACCGCATCGCCGCGCACTCTCTTTCTTCTCTCTCTCTCTCTCTCTCTCTCTGTCTGCTTTGACGGATTCGCGTATACTCGCCTTATGATGGACGAGCTTACGACAAAACTGGCCAACGTTCGTTGGAAGCCGGTTGGCGGAAAAGAAGATAATTTCGGGAAAAAGAGGCACACGGCCGCCTGTTACCCGTCTGTGTGCCTCTCTTTAATCATAGATTGCGAGTTACTGTCATACTTACTCGCCGTACGGCAAGTCTCTGCGGATAAACAGTTGATAGTTGTGCACACACGCGTGATTTATTATCTACTTATCGGACCGCGACACATCTGTTATTTTACGCGTCCGTCAAGCGGCCGTCAAAATGGATGCACTCGAAGTCGCCCGCGAGGATCGTGCGTAATGAAGTTTTATTTATTCCTTTTTTTTAACTCATTTAACGGAGTTTACTTTGATAACCAAGGAGCACATACTTTTCTTATCGGTCGAACCTGTAACGAAGTTTGCGTCAAAGTTAAGACGGTGGTTACGAATTACAGGCAAATCTGTCGGTAGGTAATTATGGAAGTGGCCTAAGTTGAAAATTCTATTTTTTCAGATTTTTACTTGGAACTAACTAAATTCAACTGTTCAGAGTCACACTATAGGTGCCCATCGATTTTTCAGGAAATCATTGAATATGAAACTATCACGGGGCAAAGATGCTCGGTTGGTTAGGCAATGAAAAGTATTCCACTTGAGAGCGATAGAATAATTAAGATCGATAGAGCGAAGATTAACGAGGCCGTTATCAATCCGCGTGAATATTGAAACAGTCAGAACAGTGAGGCCTCTTCTCATTCCATAATCGGGAAGCTCTCAACGCGACGATAATTGCGCGCCTTCAGTAGCAGTTACTAAGGATAATTGGCGAGAGCGCGTAGGACTGACTGAAGCTGGAAGCCAGCCGGCTAATTTTTGTCCAGGATCAAATGTAAATGAAACTACGGAAAGTGGAATAAATAATTAGTTTCGACAAAGTGACCACATGTTTGGTCTCGAGTAGCCCACACGCCTCTTAGCGACGTAAATAGATAAGTGATTACGAAAAAAACAGGATTATAAAACGGGGACACATTATAAACGTAGGGCACTGCACTAAACGTAGAATGTTTTATAAACGACGTGATCCGATGGAAACTGAAACGAATCTGCTAAAAGCTCTGCTATAGAATTCGTTCATAAGCACACTTAACTTCGATTTGTTCGAGTGGAGTATGAAAATTGTTAAAACGTTGTTTTTCGGGTAGAAAAAGTCGACGTTGGGTTTCGGTAGCGACGGGATTAGGGCTATAATTGGCATCGTATTCTCGCACGTGTATGGAACGTCTGCACAAGGATATCGCTCCTCACGGAGAAGAGCCGTCTTTCCTTAGGACTCAACGTTATATTCGAAATTAATGCGCCACGAGTTAGAGATTAGTCGAGCAAACACATCGTTTCTTCTCCGTCGAGTATTATCCCTATTTTAATTATTTCTTACCAAGGACAAATGTTTGGAAAGTAATGAGATAGATTACGTGACAAGAGTTTCGACTGACGCCCGATGACAGATTTCGCTCGAGTTTTCCCTTGCATCTCGTCGATTTTCTGTCGGCAACATTTTCGGTCAACATTCGGAGAACACTGAATTCAAACAACCAAAATGAAGTAATCAGTATTCCAAACGCGCAATACAGTTTAATTGATCGCTTATTTCTTCTTCACCGGCAAACATTGGTTTTTAATCAGCTGAAAGCAAATTTAAAAAAAAAAATCCAAAAGACAGAGAAACTGTAATGTCCGCTCTTATTTGCGCAAATACGTAACTAGAGCGAGCGGTGCAGTCGGACGTTTGTCGATGTTCGTCGATACGTGCAATTAAAGGGAAACGGCGAGCTTTCTTATCGGCGCCTTTCCTCGCGAAATCTGGAAATCGTCGCCTTGCACGCGTTTCACGAATCCGACAAAGTCACAGCTCACCGATTTCTCGCCACGACGTCCTCGGCTGCGTATAATAGGCACGCGTGAATAAATGGCGAGGAAGAGCAGCGAAAGTGTGTCAATTTGCGGAACTGTTACACTTTGCCCGAAGTAGCCACTTCGACAACCCTGCTTCTATCCTCCTGTATATCCCCCTAATTCTTCCCTGATTTCTCCGTCCCTCTTCCTTCAACCAAATCACAGTTTGTACGCGTTAATTGAAACGAACGTGCCGGAAGGCTCTCTCCTTCTTTCTCTTTCTCTCTCTGAGAAGTGGCTTGCCTCGCTCTCTGTTTCTCTTTACCGGACGGATTAAATGGGCTTCCGATCAACTCCACGGCATCCAGGTGTACTGTACGTTTTTTCGTTTCGTGCCAAACGCTTCGATTCTCGCGTTTCTGCTCGCCTCTGCTATATGCATCGCTCCTCACACTTTCATTTTTCCGCACATCTTCGCCACCTGTCCACGTGTCCCTCCGTCAGTTTCTAATTCCCGTTCTGATGTCGCTCGCTCATCGGGCGCTTCCATTATTTTTCCACTTCCACGGAAGCCGCGTAAGTAGCAAGATCGCAGACTGTCAACCTGTGCACAATGAGGCGCGAATAGAAATAATGAATCAGCCTCGTTATATGCCAAGGAACGAACTAAATTGATCGCGTATTCTCGCAACCCCGACTTTCGTTCCTTTACCCCGCCCCGCTTCCGGCAATTCCAATAGTAGAATCACTTGACCAACTTTTTACTACCCGTTCTCTTAACGCACGCGCATGGATGCCTACTGTCAATTCCGAAAATCAGCACTCTCGTACACGACGTCATATCAACCAAAAGTTCCCATTGTCATCCTCGCTCTCCCTCAAGCGTCGTCAGAGCCACGTCGCATCTCGCGTCGAGCCTATTACCAGACGAAGAAGAAAAACGCGAGGAGGCGACATTTTAGTCGCTGGCAATGCGATTAAATGTGGAGAGTCGCGGCGGAACGAAGTTACGCGAAGACACGACGACGCGAGCGCGCGCCAGGCTTACCACCGTGGCCTCCCTTTCCGGGGCCCGGCACCGGGGAAAATCTATTTTATTAATACAACGGCGGTGCTGTTTGATCTGATAATTTCGTTTCGTCCTTCTAAAGAGCTTCCACCGCTGCTGAGCGAGCCCCTCCTTTGCGCGAGGTCACTCCCACGTCCCTCCCTCTTCCTCACTCTTTCCGAGTCCCTCTCCCACCCTGTTCCACTTGCTTTTTCTTCTTTCTATTGACATTCTCTCTTCATCGACTCCTTCGCTCTTTGTCTTGCGTCCTCCTTGTTTTCGTTCCTTTTCCCGTCCCTTCCGATCCTCTCGTTCCTTTTTCCCTTCAACATCATGAACCAACGAATATTATTTCCGCGTAAACTCTGTATGAACGAAGCCTAGTTCCACCAAAGTCCCAATTGCATGAACTTCGGGTCCAGTAATCGCGAGTAAAGTTCCTAGTTCTCGAGAACGTGAAATCGGCCACGTTATAAGGCTCAATCCGTATATGCGCGGACGTATACATATGGACGGTCAGATCGAAACCAAATTTGCGGCTTTCTGAACGAAGTCCAGAAGGGAGGAGGGGGCGAGTGTATACACCTGCCACGTCGAGAAGCTTACGAAGTTAGGTGTGGGGGCAAGGTCTGAAAGTGAGAGACGGGTCGAAACACAGAAAAAGGACCGAGGTGGAAGAATGGAAGAGACGGCGAGGGGGAGGTGGGAAGAGAATGAAGGACAAGAAGATAGGGACGTGGGGAGTGAGCGGCGGGGGGCAGAAGTAGTTGGCGGTCGAGGGAGAGAAAGGGGAGAGACAGAAAAAACATGGCGGGGGTGAATGAGCAAGGCGGGGTTGGGTACGTAATCTGCTAATGGACTTTCTCTCTCTCTCTCTCTCTCTCTCTCTCTCTCTCTTCCCCCGTCTCGCTCATTCCTTCCTCGTCCGAATTCACCCTACGCCTCGGTACATCCCTACGCTCCCTCCGACCCTCCTTTCACCCTCTCGCCGACCCTCCCTCGTTCTCATCCTCCCCCGTCTCTTCTATATCTGACTATCGGCCACCTACCCGGGCCAAGTCCTTACACTCGTTCGCCGATTTTTTTTCTCTCTCTCTCTCTCTCTCTTTTTCTATTCCTTCACTCTTCCGTCTCTTCCGTATCCCTGCGATTACTGTTACGCGTCGCGACCGAGAGGACGAAGTATTTTCTCTCTCTTTCTCTCGTTCTTTCTCGCTTTTTCACGACTCTCGGGTCGCATAATGTTCCTAGCGAAGAGATTTCGGTAGCAAACAGCGCTAGGATCCTTTCTCAAGAGAGTCATCGTCTGCATGGCACATGATGAATTCTGCGCTTCTCTGATTGTATAGTTTAATGTGGTTTTGTTGGATCTACAGAGCACGATGAAAAGTGGGGGTTGATTGTATGGAACGCGAAGCAAAGTCTGTTTTTAATATTTTCGGACATTCTATACGATTGTAGGGAGTGTCTTGGCGTTGAATTGACAAATGTCTTCGTGGAAGGACTCGTAATTTCGTGAGCGGCATGTTCGTACAATAAATAAGTATTTTTATTGTTATTATTCTTGTCTCATGTATGCCATGCATGACTACGCTGTCTCACGCAGTCTTATATTTGACCAAAGGGTGACTGTAAGCGGATTTAGAGCGTATGTAACTCTATATCGCGTTCTTTTGTGCATGTACGCGCCATCAAAACGATCCATCGAAAGGCATCCAGACAGTGCAGATTTTGCAAAAGCTCCTTCTAATTTATTGCTCCTTTATTAGGTTCTACGTGACGATGTATATCATAATCTATTTTCATTTTTCTTCTATGCAACACATTTTGTAGATACTATGTTACTATCATGTAGGCATACGAACGACTTAACGTGACGATGTAATGCTGGTATAATAGGTGCAAGCTGAACAGTTCGGTCTAGAATTAGTCGGCAGATGCATTTCAAGTATCAGCTGGTTTAACTGGCCTGGTGTTGGCTAGTGATTCATTTCTTCAACGACTAACTATATTGGGTGGGTTCCACAGTTAGAACCTAACACCATTAGCTAACAGCCGTTATTTCGGAAACCACACTATAGCTGTGATTCGATAAAATCACTGTTCACAGCAAAACTTAATTAACCCCGCCATTTCTATAAATATGACAGTTTAATCCCAACAGCTCCCCGAAATAAAATTGAACTTGACATGATGCGCGTGCGAACAAATAACGTCAATCAAATGATAAATAGAATTCCACTAAAACCAGATAATTATGATCGTCGCGGACTTTGTTACACGAAACGTCTGATTGATCATACAATCACAACATTTCAATCGTTCCAATCCTAAGAGAACTATTTATTATAGAAAAGAAAAAACTTGACATAGACGTTAGTTGGCACGAATCCTGGCCGAACCCCTGGCTGGCCCGACGCCGCTGTTCGGTTAGAGCGAGAATTTCACCGGTGCAGAATCGAGGAGGCATCTTCTTTTCTCCCGCAGCTGTTTAAACCCGTCGTTGTCACTGAATGAGGGATCTCGAACGAAGTAAGGAGATGCTCAGCGGTGCGGAGACTGTCAATGACAGTAATGACGAGAGCATGGCGATAGTAGTGGGAACTGCGGGATTGAAGCGGAGTATTTGATCAGGCTGAGGATAGGGTCGTGAGTAGGAATAGGCAGCAAAATGGGCTCGTGGCAACACCGGCAGGCAGGCAGGCAGGCAGGCAATAGTAGCGAGCCACACGGCTGTGCACGTTCCCATTCTGCTAAGTGCCAAACTTCACTGTTGTCTGTTATCCTACCGTAATACTCGTTCTCCGACGCAGGGGGGCGACCAGCTTAAATGACACGAAAGGAAGTCCATCATCGCACCTCGCCTGCATTCCGGTATCAAGATATAGGCACTCGAGGTATAGAAATTCATCTCTGACAAGGTCCGTACTTTACGCAGCTGTGAAATTCACCGAATCATGCGTATACAATTACGTGCATAAAACGAACGCGTCTAAAATACGACCAAAAGAATACGATGATCATGCGCGTAAAGTCGTACGTGTGCGATGGAATTGATTCGGAGGATGTGCTAATAAAGTCGAACACATATAATGGTCCACCGACAATGTAGCGCGGCTCAGTGCGAATATGCGCTTAGCACCTTAACGGAAATTCGAACAATATCAACACGGAATGTTGTGCATAGCTAAGCCGGAGGAGGAGCGCGTGAGTCGTTTGAACGAATTTGTGGGGTGCTTAATTCTATCACTATGGGGCCACGATCGGGCGCTGATATATGTATATGCGCGTATATACAGCAGTCGCACCCCCTTTATATACGTGCCGCGCCGGGATTCTCCTCATCCCTCGGGCTACCGAAATCCCGGCGTGAATGCATTACGCGTCAACGAGCCCGGAGTAGCAATATCCTGAGTTGCTGGCTGTTAGAGTACGGGATTATAATACATTACCAATTCGACGAGGAAGCCTCGGTCATTTGACCTTGTTTTAGACTTTATTTCGCACGACCGGCGCTCCTCTGCCGAGATTTTGTAGACACTGAGCGGCTGCAGCGGGCCCGGCAACGCGATATTAACGTCTCAACCACCGACGAGCGACTTCGCGTTACGCTCAATCGAGTATTGCTTTTTATTACCATTCACGCGTCGGAAAGACGTGAAACGATTCGCGTCTTCTTTCATTATCATTTTTATTAATTCGCACCTTCAAATGACGAGTTGATCTTATTTGGTTATTTTTTCTAATATATGTTTTTGTTTTTTATCGACGCGCGTTGAGAAGGGGGCGGGAGAGAGGGGGGTTTGGGAGCGCGAAAATTCAGGAACAGGAGACACTTGTCAGTGGCAGGCGGGGGGTCGGTTTCAGAAGTGGGTCTGGGGACGGCTCTGTAAATATTGTAACAAGTGCTGCCGGCGTTGGGCGCTTACGGCGGGACAATGACGCTGTCACGGGCAAAAGGATCGGCCAGTCGGCTACTTTTGTTTTTCATTAATCACCGAACTCGGCGGATTGATTTTTTCATCAGACTTGGAAAGAAACGAAAACAAAATACCAAATGTGAGCAGTGTCCCATGAGCAAGCCTTTTCTCTCCGCAACATTCGCCGTCTGCACCGTTCCGCGATCGAAGTTAAAGTCGTCTCGTCCGCGTGCAACGCGATCGACCGCAAATCGCAGTACACATATGACGCGCGACACACGCGTACTTGACGGGCGTGGGGCACGAGCGACGAATCGGCCCGTCCGCGGTATTATTTTAGCATCCACGCAGGAGTGCGTGCCGCTCGCAGCGGCTCACCCGTGCGGTCCTCGATCGATCATTCGCGGCGATAAGCATTCGGCCAATTCATCAGTATTATTATAATAAGAGCACTTGGCGCAAAGCCGTCACATTCGATCCGTCCGGCCGGGTTCGATTGCAGTGGGTCGACCACGCCGAGCCCCTTTTCCTGGCCCCCGCCGTGGCGCGGGGTGCAGCGAGAAAAATCGCGTAAGCTACTACTAGCCGTGACGCGCACAGGGGGTGGCAAGAGTATTCCTCGCCCCTCGAACCCCTCACCGTCGGCCAGCCCCTCCGCCCGACAGCAGTAAAAATATGCACCCTTGCAGGGTCACTATGAAATAATCATATGGTTAGCTAATGGCAGGCCTGGGGTAGTGATTGCTTGCTCGCTCGCTGCGATGCTGCGGCCTGCGCGCGGCACATACGGCCAGAAGGTGCGACGGAGATGGAGTGGCAATGAGGGGTGGGGAAGGGAGGGGGCTTGGAAGTCCGGAGCATGGTAATAAGTAAATTTAATGTATTTGCTTGAATCCCCCCCCGGCCCGCGCCCGCGCCCTCCCACAAACATTCAATGATAGATCGCAATCTCGGGCCGACCATGCCGATGCCTCCCCTCGCGCGCGCATACGTGCGTGAGGATCGGAAGATCGGATCTTCCGTGACTGGTTGCGAACGGTGCCGTCGTCTGTGTCGTCCTGAAATAAAGTCCCGTATGAGTGCTAACGTCACGCAAGTGATCGGACTTAATTTACCGTTAAATC
Organism: Priocnemis perturbator; assembly: GCA_963942575.1. Lineage (NCBI taxonomy): Eukaryota > Metazoa > Arthropoda > Insecta > Hymenoptera > Pompilidae > Priocnemis > Priocnemis perturbator. Next base: position 9,678,728 of record OZ012649.1, read on the forward strand.
CCTGACTGTCGACGTATTCGTTTGCTTGTATTTTGGGTTATTTATTGCGGGTGTCTGTTAGAAACGTCAGATGTTGCACCGTCAGTTATGGAACAGTCGGATATATGTATAACGGGCGCTGGTGATTGTGGGTGTTGTTTGAGAAATCTAAAGATTTTTCAGGAACTAAAGGATGATTGTGATTAAAATTGCTTTGCAGTGATTTAGAATTATTTCTTCGTTTGCATTTTTAGTAAGGTTAGTCAGTATTGATACGGTTGAACAAAATGTCATAGTATGTGTCGAACAAACCAAGCGTCAATTACGGATAGTATCTTCGTATTATTACTCATGGTCATATATTATTCTCCCTTCGGTACAACACGCGTTACGCCGATCTCTACCAATATTATTCATGTTACCACGGGTTACAGTCTGAACGTATAATCTTCCCTATTGATGCGCGAGTATGCCTAGCAATGTGCGCTTTAGTACGACTCAAATAATCCTAATCCACGCGTGCAGGACGCCGCATGTTATTAGCGAATTTGTTCGATCCCCGCATTCGTGCCATTAACACTTGCTCGCTGGAAGCGACGATGGGGAGAAAATAGAAAAGCTACAGGGAGTGTATTTACTCCGATTTAGTTAACACAGATCGCTTTCTGTCCACCGCATTTTCCGTTCTGTTCCAAAAATAAAAGCTGAAAGTCCTGTTTGTAAAAGTAGAAGTTGAAGGCAGCGCAGTATTGAAAAATTATCGACATATCTTTCGCCTCAGTCATTTCCTGGAAAATTCTTTTTGCAGTATTCAATATCATGTGTCCTCTGCAGGGAGATAGGAAATAATACATTTCTTTCGCGAGACCACGGATCGCTTTCAGTTCTCAGAAACGCTGCCACTTTGAAAGATTTCATTCAATCCGTCTGGCGGATGGATTCCATTTTTCTGGGAACCATGCCGTAGACAATACCGTTCATCGAACTCAACGCGGCATCTTCCAAATGCACCACATGATAACCGATCGATATTCCGCATTCTCGCTAAAATCATTCAACTTTCTGTCCCCCACGGGCTTAGCTTCGAATCTTCAAATAATTTACGACAGCTCGCCGGTACCTCGACCAGCACGCCAATCGCGAAGCCCTCAAAGTTCCGGCAGGCAGACTTAAGCGTCTGTAAGTAATACACATTACAGACGAACCTCATTGACGCGATCGTCGATGCGTGCAATAGTATTTTTTTTTTTTTTCTATTCGCGCGTTGACCCAGCCCATAATCGCAGGTTGCGCGCGCGCGCGCGCGTGCATACGAGGGATGGAAGGCGAGGTGAAAAGGAGAGACGGAAATAAGAGGGAGGGTAGACTGTACTGCGGGATTAGCTTCCAACTAGTTATGATTAGACACGACAGTTGGTCCTCCACTGACACTACCGAAGGCGATGCACTTGTGTCGCCCAGTCTGCATTATGTAGCGCGACGCTGTTGCGCCAAAGGGGATGATCGCACACGCCACGTACGTGTAGATTCACGTATAAAATACATGCGCATGCAACAGAGGCGCGGGCGTACGTGTTCCGAACGTACACGCTAAACGTCCGCGCACGGGTAGAAAATACATTATATACGTATACGATCCTACGACCGTGTGTGTACGTAATACAGATGTGCTCGCACACAACTGTGCGCACTCGCGCGTATTCCGCGTACATTACACGGGCACACGTACGTGGCCGTGTTTTCGCGCGCGGAAAACATAGTACGTGGATGGTCAGGGAATACACATACTTTCATACGTATTTCTAGGAACTATGGCGCGCGCACGTATGCGATCGTATGTGCGCGAGAAGAAACGTACGAAGCATGCATGTGCGCGCGGCCCTGAATTTCACACACATGAAGCTGGTCGCATGCGCGCGATCCGCGATGCGCACCCTCTCACACCGTCTGTCTGTGTATGTGCGTACTCGAGGCAGGGATGGCGATAATACGCACTGACAGACGCGCACACCCCCCTCGGCTCGAGAGCGGTTCGCTTTTCGGGGGGGTTGCACTCCAGTGAAAAGGCGGGGGCAAGGGACGAGAAATCTGCCTGCCTACGAAAAAGGAAAATATATACAACGCGGCCCGATAGAATGAGCATCGCGCGTTCGTTGACGCCGCTATGAGAGAGCACCGATGCCTCCCCCGTTTGCCTTTCTTTCTCTACTATTATTTCTCCCCCTCTCATCCCCTTCACTCGTTCTCGCTCACTCTATTTCTATACACAGAATAACCCACTGATGTTATAATCCTCTCGTGTTACGCCGTCGCACATGCTGTTCTGTAAGCAATATATTGTTTTTTTTTCGTACTGTACTCGGTCACCCCTCTCTTCTCTCTCTCACTCTCTCTTTTGCTCCCCCGTCGGTCCTTCATGAAGAATTGTCTCTCTCTATTGCATTGTTAATCCATATGCACACTTCGCTGCCGTATCGGGAGATATCTTCATCATGTTACTTCTACTGATATCCATTTGGTTAGGGATCAGAGTTATCTGTATGTTAAAACTTCGCACCGATTTAAAGGATAATCGTACACGGAAAACGATTAGAATCAAATGTTCAATCTTCATACGACTCTAATAACGAATTATATTAAAATGAAATCCGCTGAAACGTAACACCGGTATCTGTCGGAGTGAAAATTCACTCAAAATCCGTACGGAACCGACCTGTATTGACATTCATGATTCTTCCAACGATATTCTGTGCTAACCATCGGACTCTTTACAACGCGTTACAGATACTTCGTAGCGGGCGGACTCATCGAGCGTGTCTATCGGCACAGTCGCGCACTCATCGAGACCGACTCCTTGCTCGACCAGGAACACGACTCGCCCCTCCTCCTGGCGTCCTTCGAGCTTCTCTCGCGCGTCTGTTACCATCTGAAGCGTTCGCTCGGCCAGGACAGCCCCGCGAACGTTCATCACGCCGAGAACAACAATAACATCGAGCAGACCAGCACGGAGTCGCATCTTCTGTCGAGCCTCTCGTCGACCGAGGCCGCAGGTGCGATCGGCGCACTTTACGCCGCGATCGCGCTTACTCAGCAGAATCAGAAGGGATCCTCGCCGACGCCCAATCAGACGATCCTGTCGACCGCCGCCAAGACTTTGGCAGTGCGAGGCCTCAAACTCTTTCGGGCCATCGCCGAGCTCGATCTGCCGAAATTACAGGTGAGTCGGTCATGAAGGACGTATGCGACGTTGTGTCGCTATTATTGTCAATTAGGGACGTTTGATTCTTAAAAAAAAAAAAATATTCTTTCTAGATTGAGTTTTTTATTTCGAGTTCTTAAGTGAATCTACAGCGTTTATTATTCTTGAACTTGAACTCTTCTTTTTTTCAAGAATCGATTCTTTATCCCGAAAGAATCGATTTTTGCAAGATCTCTGAATTGATTCTCATGATTCGATTCATTCAAGAGAATCGAACGTCCCTATTGTCAATGACGTTGCGTTACTATTATTGCCATTGCGCGTGAGTAACTTTCGACTGCTTCATTGGAAGAATGTTTAGAAACATTATTAAAGAATTCATCCGCTCCACTAGAGACTGCCTTGCGTTTAGAGCAGGCAGTTAGAAAGATATCGTGCCTTGTCGATACGTAGGACATTAATGAGGAATGTCGACACCAAATAGACACGCGACAATTTCTCTTTTGCCGGGTCCTTCTAACGCACTTAAGTCATTAGGAGAGGAGAGAACGGTGTCATTCGGGCCGAAGGGACGATATAAGGATCCGTTCGTCAACCCCTTCCTTTACCCTATCTTCGTCACCACTCTTTGACCCTTTACGGTACCGTGGTGCACAAGACTTGAATTCGAGAAATATCGGTCAGCTTCGACTTCGACTAAATTGCAACATGATGAGTTCGCTGACAGCGTTTACTTCGAACGCAGCAACGTCACTGGCGAATTAGTTGTTCGGCAATTTTACAAGTAATCGTTCGGTATCATACACATACGTATTCGCAAACAGTGCTACCCGAATGGCGGCTGGTCTCTCTTGCCGAAAGAGACGGGAATATCGGACGTAAACACGCGAATACAATATTCCTTAGAGCTCGATCCCGTTCGTATCGAATGTCCCGACGTCGAACCGCGCAGCGTATGGCAGCCCACCGATGGACCGTTGTTCTTGCCCTTCCTGACAATGGTGCTCGTCATTAAGGCGTCGAGCATGTCGAATGCGAAATGGAGATATCGTGTATCGTTAGGGAGTTGCCTGTCAAGATAGAAAAAGCCCTCCCGTGAAGTTTCCAACGATCAGAACCCACGAATTGAATCGTAGCGGCACCTCACGCCCTCCTGTGCTCCCTTATGTCTCTCTCGCTCTACGCTCCATCGAGAATATCTTCCTCCTTTCCGATCCCGTCCGACGTGGTCTCGCCCTTACCCCCATCCATAAAAACCATAAGGGCTATCCAGTGCTCCCGCAGGAGGCCACGAGTAACGTCCCACGGGGGTTCGCGTCGATTATCCTCGGAGGCCTCGGATGGAAGCCCCTGCAGCGGGCATTTGGCGAAAAACCAACGTTTATTATCCATTCTCTTTGGCATCGCCTTCGCCCGGCCGCCTACCAAAGCCAGTTGCGGAACCTTCGCTACCATCGTCAACTGGTAAATTTCGCGGAGCTGGCCTGATATTGTCGGAGCGAGTAACAAGGGCGTCTTCGTCGACGGGGCGAGCATTGTTCGAAGATGAAAGTCAATTATATATGTACGTCTGCGCAGTCGCGGAATAATCTGATGCTGACGGCACTGGTGTCTTCGTAGAGTCGGTTGGTTTCGTGATACTAATTAATACGACTCGCGGAGGATTCGTTGTCTGTTCTCGGATTTCTTGCATAAATGGTAGGTTTTATTGTAGGAAAGAAAATACGTCGGAATCAGAAGTCGCGTTTCGGATAGAGCTGATCGAGGATTGTGTTTTAATGAGATTAAGGTTATTGGTGAGGTGAGAGTCGTCGATAAAAGGCTGGCTGCTATGTTTAGGTGTGAATTAAACTTTGCACGAGCATCGCCAATGTTGTCTGCTAATCGTCGACGCTTTTTGTATTTCAGGATATTTTAGGCACGGAAGGCAACAACTTGCAATGGCGACTGATAGCGAGCTACTTAATTACTAGATTGTCACGGGATTCATTGGGCGATAAACCGGATCTTGGCTCTGGGCAAAATACGAGCAGCACGTACATCCTGACCGAACTATTGACCGTTCTAGGATACTTCGCCGTGAACAATCCGGAAAATCAGGTATGTCATCGGACGAACGCGATTCGGTTCAACGCGAAAGATCTGTCCGGTACGCTTAATCAAGCAAGATGCAGACTAAAAGGTTGTTTTTTTTTCAAATATTACCCCCTTATTATTAGAACGCTTTCATAATCGCCGGCACAATTAATAATACCGCAATCAGATGTTCTTACGCCTGGAATTTGGCGATTCGGGATGAAACGGACAGTTCTCTCGAGGCAATTGAATGCACGAGCGCGTATCGGTCCTCTCGAAAAACAGCTGTCAAGGGGCCAGAGGGAGGCGAAAAACAAGCAAAAGTGGTCGTACCCAGATACGCTTACCGTCGTTCATTATCAAATGATTGGAACGTGGCCCGGTACCGTATCCGCCGTTTCGGAACAATTAATGTTTATATAGTGGACATTGAAATGTCGCGATACAAAATGCATTCGGAGAATCGCCGAGGGCCTCGGTGAGACGGAGCGCCATCTAATCTTTAGGTGGCCATTCCCCCGATATCCTTCGGCATAGTTCAGATGCCGGAGCATATGCCCTTCACGGCGATCTTCTTCGAAAAAATGTTAGCTCGAAGGCCGGCGCTGCGGAATGACGGGAAGAAGAGATGAGAGAAGGGACGTCCTGATGTTACACGACGGCGCCAGGCCGTCGGAGCTTTTGTTACGGAAAGCTGGCATACACTTTCTGTTAATCTGTGAGCTGCTCGTCGCGCGGATAAAACGAGCGGGTCGTCGCTCACGGTTGTCGGGGTGAGTGAGTTCGCCGAGTTGGACAGACTTTTTGAAGGCAACACGTTGCAACAATTCGATTTAGTATTTAGTACTTCGAAAGTGCAGATACATCCGATGACGTTGATTGCGAAAATGATGAAGGTAAAAATTCTGCAGAAAAATATGAATTTCCCGCTTCCATCGCAGCGTAACGCGAAACAAGCAAGAAACACGATTTGTCTGCTCGACACATACGAGAACCGAACGCCGAGCTGCCGCGTTTCACACCCGAGCCGACGCTGCCGCGAACCTAGACGTCTATCGACATTCCACGTTCGAAAAGTCCCTCCCCGTTAATCGGCGTCCTCTCGTTTCGGCGCTCCCCAGTTTTCGGCCGCTCGCTCTCGGGGCGTTAAGTAGCAGCCCGGTCACCCGGTACATTCGCGTGAAATGCAGTGGCACCGGGACGCGCAACACGGTGTGCCCGAGCGAGAAGGAGGAAGAAGCTGTTAGACACAACACACTCAGCGGACCTCCCATCAATATACGGCCGAATGCCGTTAAGATATATTTACTCCGTTCCATTCCATACGTCAGGCAGGCAGGCGCGCGCGTGTGCGCACTCACGCAAACAGGCATTCTTGTTCTACGGGAAGAGCAAGCCAGGCCGACGTACATATACGCCCGCCGACGCCGACGCCGACGGCGGGCCAGGCACGCCGGAACGTACGCCGCGCCGCACGGATACACGGATATGCATCCCTCTCGAGGAGTGCATCAATCCTACGTTCCCTAGCGCACGCGCATCGGGGTTGTAATGCTGAGTGCATTGCCGACGTCGCGCATTCGTCTTTCGGCACTTTTTTCTTTAAGACGCCCATGGGCCCTTCTTCTTCGCCCCCCGCCCCATAGCTTCTCCTTTTTGTGCCGAGCGGTTCGCGTGGAGATCGGGGAAACTTCGTCCCAATTGCACGTGTAGCTCTCGACTTCGGCCACGCGAGCACTATCGTCGGAACAGCTGCTAAGCTCAAGGTTGTTGCTGTCTCTTTCCCTCTCCTTCTCTCTGTCGCTCTCACTCATACGGTTTTTCAATCGTAACGCGAACATCATTGATTCTAGTATTTCCTGTGGTGCCCAATTCGATTGATGGATGATGTTTTTTTTCTCGTTGAAGAGTTAGATTCGTTGGTCGTGTGAGAGAAAATTTGTTTTGTTATCTGAGTTGAATGAGTATGATCTGCTGAGATCTTGGCGTGACTTCCGCGGCCGAAACGATTCGAATAATATGGCGCGCGGTGCAACGTTCAACGTCTTTTCTTCGGACAGGGGCCAGGGTGATGTGCAGATGCCGCGGCATAGCGCAGAATTTATTCCCGTCCCATTGATACGGGTCGACGGAGCACAGAGAGCGTGTGGATACGTCTAGTTAGGAAACGAACGAAAGACGTGCACCTAATGTGGGTACCTTCCTGCACGAATTCGTGCAGGTGCATCTTGCGCACTTGCGCGCCAGCGCAGATGTCCGTGACCATTTTCTTGTACGCCTTCTTAGCTTCCGTGACACCTGGTCCGCCGCGACCCTGTGGGCGCCTTCGGCTTTCCCACGGTGTTTAAGAAAATTACCATCCCCGCCTCTCTCGAACGGCTTAATTAACTGTCGTCGGGCCAGCGCCCGATCACCGCAACTTTCTTGAGCGGCTACTTATGCGGGTCATTTATAATTGAATGAAAAATCTTCGGCTGCGAGTTTTAAGACAACCATAACAAATACGCTGCTGCTGCGGTCGCAATTTGATGACGGTTTCTGATCTTGGTCAGTTTTCGCCTTTTCCACTCCCTGGCACGAGATCGGACACAGAATTGGTAGAATGTGAAACGAGTCGAAGGACGACGGCATTAGGGGTATCCGTTTCACGTGTATTTTTAAGTATACGCACTTCAGTTCGTGTGCTTACAGAGTCGAACGAAATCTGTTTCAGCTCGTTCTCCAGTCGGCCGGCGCCGGGCCAAGTGTTCTCCAGCAATTGTGCACCTTGCCATTTCCGTTCTACGGCGATCCACGTTTAACGTCTTACACGCTGCCGACACTCCTCGCAGCGACGCACGGAAATCCGGAGGCAACGGCGGTACTTTCCTGCGAGCTGTCCTATCAGGTGAGCGATTTCTGTTCACACGCGTCGTTTTCTGCCGCAAAACCCTTCGACGTCCGGGAAATCATGGAATTCAATTTTTGTTTCACGGCGAACCAAAGTTCCTTCTTTAGAAAATTGACGGGCATCTGCTCGCGCGACTTTAGTTTCTTTGTCTTTTTCTACTCTTTGCCTACAAATCCAATTTACTCCAATTGTTGGCGGTACGTATTTCACGGTATCCATGGACGAGATTTTTTATATATACTCGTGTATCGTATTACATAACTACATCAAATTGTTTATTATTATATCGATATAAACGGTTTTTGCTATGTTATTCCAACAAATGATCGGTTCATCATTGTGTGATCAGTTGTAGAGTAAATATTGTAGTACGCTCTTATTTCATTTCTTCGCGATTTCAATTGGCTACATATCTCTCATTCAGTTCGGTAGTGATCAGCGAATCACATAAATTACATTTGAACGAGAAAAATTTGTCCTCATAACCAAAAACAATGCTTCTTATTTCGCAGCTACTGGAGGAGTACAAAACTTCCGATGAAGGTAAACTAAATCCTTTGGTGCGTTTACTGAAGGATCCGCCTAGTCCTTAGAGCACGCGTATTCCGCTTATTGTTAAAGGACACAATCTAGAAGGTTCGCACAATCGACTATCCGTACAGTCGACAGTCGTTCGAACTTAACTCACCGCATCGTAAACGATACGGCGCAAACTGACTACTTCGTACTCTAAAGACGGTAGAACAGTAGTTTGCGTCAAATGATCTTTTGGCACAAAAAAAACAAAACGAGACAGTGAAACGATTACATACGTAGAGTGAGAGTAATTTTCGGCCGAAAAGATATCGGGCAACGAGCATTCGATCAGCATGATGTCAATGAAAGTAGGAATTTACCAGCAAACACGCGACCACGTACGAATTAAACAATAAGTATTAACCCTTTCGATGCGAACGGCGCATGTACGAGTGTACCTACACGCGCAAGTTCTGACTTTTGTACTTGAAATTCGTATATTCGATTGCTTCAATCTGCTGATCTCGGCCTCTCTCGCTCTCAGAAAACAGCTAGAAATGTGAAGAATAACGTAATCGTTCTATCGAAATCACGCGCGAGAGTGAAACGGTTAATACTACTTAAAAGAAATATATTTAATTACATTCATTATTTCGTGGCTATGAACGCGTTGAGAGGCGTCGTGAGACGAGACGCATCGTCCTTATTTATTCATCAGGTGAAATAGAAGTATTACCGACTGTACCGACGAAATTTAAAGTGCGCCACGGAGAGATTGAACTGACGATCTACGTTCGCGTTAAAGTGCGGGTCCCTTTAAAACGGACTCGCACCTTCTTTAATCTAGTCCATTAACAGCTAGTAGATTTGTAACAATTATACTTATTATTAATGTTAATACCGTCGTCATATTATTACCGTACATTATAATTAGTTATATTGCCGCGATCGATGGTACGCAAAGATAGAGATTCCACTGTTCAGAGCTGAGAGCTCTTTCATGATTTCCAAGTAATTTCAGGTTTCGCGCGAGTGCCGCGCAATTTTCGCAGAAAAGTGAAACGTGTCTGTCGAATGAGCCGGTTAACTAAGATTTCGAACGGCACGATTTACGTTTTTAGCAGCGTTCGTAGGCAAAGGACGCGAGAAGCGTTGAAAAGTATGTCCGTCAGAAGCATCGGGACACTACGAGAATAAAATAGCTATTAAAATACTAGATATAGAAATAAAGATGAGAGCAAATTTCAAGTGGTAGCGATGCTACGAGTTCACATGTTTATCCAAGTAAAATCGTCACTAATATGCTATATACGTAGAAGTATACCAATTATTTCATCTTCCAAAATCAATATTCGACGCGTTCCTGTTACTTATTACCTAGGAATATCCATTAGAAGCGCCGTCCTGTATTCCACATATCCGCGGATATGTTTCGTTATGAATTCACACCTATTCTAGTCGCCGCCTGTGTAATATCACTTTTATCCAGAAAGCATAACTGCAATTTTCTTCTTCTTACGAAACATCGCCTTAGATGTCATTGACATACGAGGGAACGTCAAAGCAGTAAAGAAAGTTTTCTTCATTTTCAGTGCGAGCGCGTTTGCACCGATAAGGCAGTACGTTCTGTACATCAAATTTCATTTTCACGTCATCTCGCAGCAAAATTTCTGTTGCAAATCGTGTGATCTAAACGTTTGACAAGTTTTCCAGAAAGATCGTCGTAAAGAAAGTTCCTCTACTCTTTGAACATTTCTTCGCAGAACTAAATTAATACGTATCTAACCTCCCTGAAAGTCGTAATTTATTATACGCGATAACTGACAGGTGTTATGGGAACCCTGAGAACAGGGAAAGGCATTTCTCGTGGCTATTCCTAACACGAGACGACGTCATATGTTCAACGTCACCGTTAAACTGACGTTTGTTCGACCTCATCCTACAAATTATATCGCTAAGAACGTGCGTTAATGTAATCGAAAAAACGACGCGCGCGATTATTTCCTTATTCTCTACATACACTGCGCCCGCAAGCGATAAGTAGATACAATCAATTGATTTCTTACGTGCGTATGTTGACCACGCAAACCGGACCCGGCACACTCGAGAACGAAATAATTCCGCGAGGCCATTTAAACTCGCACGCGCGTATACATATTCGATTGTTTATCGGGCGGGGGAGGAGGGCAAATCGTCGGACGCTCTTCCCCGCGCCCTTTTTTTTTCATCTTTATTGTTTTCTGCATAATTTTTATTTATCCTGCGTTACAAAATATTTTTTATTAACGCGTTGTTACGTGTGAGTGGAGTTTCTTGTTTTGTTTCATTTCATCGAATTCTCTATTTATTACTCGTGCGAGTCGCGCGGAACGCGCGGATGAACGATCTGCGATCGCGTTTAGTCGAATTTATTTATTCGCGAACGGCGACGATGCGCCGTCGTTTATGTTATATAACCGTCGACTTAAAAAAAAAAAAGAAAAAAAGAGTTCATATTTTTGCCGAGTCAGCGTTAATTTACGAATTGAGACATCTTGGCCATGGAATGGAAGCGAAAGGAGTGAACTAGCGAACGGAAGCGAGCCTTTTGTCATCGGGCATGAGTTTTCGTGGCTACAACAAACGCACCTGTGCAATGTCCTGCCAATGCAATTAATAATCGAGCGTTATATTGATAGTGAAGTACATTCAGCGACTATTTAACAAGTATTTAAATACCGACGTCGACTCCGAACGAGCACCGTCGATGTGCCTTCGTCTTGGTCAACGACAAATAGCGCGCTAACGGAATAAATACTGCTGATACAGTTGCACACATACACATATTCACGCACGTATACATATGCATACGTATGTATATGTAAACGTCGTCTAGGTACGTATTCGCAATGAACATTAAGGCTTAGTGAATTTAGAGGCCGAGACCGTTTTTTGGTCTCTGCCATTCGCGCGGGGCGCGTCCGTTGCGTGGAACGATGAAGAAGAGCGACTGACGTTTCAACGTTTTTATCATCGATGCACATCACCATTTTTATCCATTTTCCCCATGTACATGTGTCTTTCCCCGCTTTCACGTTCCATTACCTTTGCATCGACAGATGTACGCTCCAGTGCTGTCTTTAGTCTTCGTTTTAATGCGGCATCGTCATCGCGATTCCGGTTTATATTTCGTGAAAACGAAGTGTGATCCTGTTCCATTCTTAAATGATTCTTGAACCGCTTGTTTTTTATATTCCGTAAACTTGCGTTGGGCGGTACAGACAATTTTTAACGAAATGTTCCCTTCATCGTTTCACGCGACGCACGCCGCTCGTCACATTTAAGTGTAATCCGCGCGGCGCTATGGTATTCTAAGAATGGTATTTTTCTATGATAGCTAACGAAGAATAAATATATTCACTTCAGCGTAACGTAAGTTTTACTTCATTCGCCGACCATTCTTCCGGAACACGTGCACACGTGACTTACTTCTATTTTACATACATCACGCTCGTTTTCTTGGCAGCGCCCACGACAAGAGTGCATCGATTGGAGAAACATCATTCGTACAAGTTCCAGTACTTACAACAGATTTAACAATTTGAGGAAAGGAAGACTGCTTAGAACTGAGCAATCGTTATGACAAAACTGCCAAACGAGTCGTTTCGGTGCCTCGATAGTTCCAACGTGAAGCGAAAATCGATTGAACGCGTCGATGTAAGTTTCGCCCGTCAGTGCGGCGGTGATCTAAATCCGGGTTATAGAAAGTATATATATACATCCACCACGGTGTCGCACGGCGTCGTCTTGCTCCGCCATTAAGCGCGGGTGTCTACTGACAGACTCGGATAAGGCAAAATAGCCTTATGCAAAACCAGTCCGCGGCTTTGCCAGCACGTACACGTACGTCGCGTGCGTGGCGTGAAAAAGAAAAAAACGCCGCCGATTGAAATTCGAGCGACGCGTCGTGAGTCGTTCCCTTTCGACGTCGCCGGAGCGCTCAGCTGCCAGGGTCATTACGCAACGATCCTTCGATTATCGCTCGGCCGCGCGGATAGAGACGTCGACCAGCGAGAAACGCCACGTTCCGTGATTGATGCAACGGATATGCGCAATAATAAAATTGTCCTAACCGAAATCACAATTATTCGAGTCGTTCCTCGAGTCAATCAACATTTCGACCTGGAATTTACTGTTTCCGTGCTGCACACTTAACTTCAATTCCGGCCTCGACGCTCGTCGAATCGGGCACGGAAACGTAAACACATTTCAGGAGTCACCGAAACTAGTTAGCAATCTGAAAACCTCGAGAACCCTCCGAGTGGAAGCTGCTTAAAAAAAGCCGCTCTTATTTCTGAGATGAAGAGTAGGCAGCGAAAGAAGCGACGTAGGGGTGGCGTCAAACTTTGGGGGGGGGGGGGGTTGGGTAAGATAGTCGGTGTTGACGGTACCACTTTTTTCGAAAGCGAGCCTATCTCGCATATGCGATCCGAAACGTTCACACGCAAGAAACGCTCTTCCGATGTACCGTGGTGTGCGGAAGACGAGAGCACAGGGTGGGGTAGAAAAAAGCGAACCGCTTCCGAGTTGTAAATGTTGAACGCTTTCCTTGACAGCACGCACCAGTAACGAAGGCACGACGTTGGGTAATATGTAGACACTGCTGACTGAGTGTAATCGTATAGTGAAACATATCGACCAACTTTGAAGCATGCCCCGCGTTCTGGACTCGGCGAAGGTTCGTCCTACGTTTTTCTCACATATACCTTGCCGAATAATAAAAGAAGCCCGAAATACATGCGACGCCGACACGGAAAAATGACCCCTATATGTAGCCCGTGATATCGAAGCAGTCGGCATTTTCAAGTCGGAGGTGGTTCGATTTTTCCTGCCCCACCCTGTATTACGCAGTGTGTCCTACCGCTCGCAGCGTATGAATATATACGCCAGAGAGAAAGACAGAGGAAGAGAGGGAGCGCGCGCGCGTGCGGAAGAGACCTCGCGGATGACGTATGGACTCGACGAGGTAATTTTTTTTCCCGGGGCGTTTTAGCGCGCCGGTGCCTCTCCACCACTTTTTCCCCGGGCGTAATCTATAGACGCACTTAATACAGCTGCTCGTCCGAGTAACCTCCCTCGCTCACGCTTCTTTTCTTTACAATCGTTCTCTCGCCGTCCCGCTCCTCTCTCTCTCTCTCTCTCTCTCTTTTTTTTCCCACCCTTCCCTCTCGCTTCTCTCTCCTCAATCTTTCTCTCCCGCCCTGTCTCATGCTCTTCTTTTAGTTTCTCCGTCTGTGCGCGCGGGGCGGCGTGCCTTTTTCTCGCTCCATCCGCGGCCTCGCTCGTTTCCACACACTTCTCTTCCTCCTTCGCTGGCTCGCTGCCGCTAGCACATAGACTTTTCACCGATCCGCGCCCTCCGCGGACAGCCTCCTACTCCGACCGACTCTCGTTCCTCGCTCCATTCCGTTCGCCTTTTCTTTTTTTCTTTCCGTTCTACACTATTTCTCGTGACGACCGCGCCGCTCACAAAGACCCACCACTTATCTCCGCTTCACCCTTCGACTCGTTTCTCTCTTTTCTGCCTCCGCCCCCCCCTCGGCTCTCTGCTCGGACATATCGATGCGGTGTTAGTCCTGTGCGCGACTATCATCTAGCCATCCGTCGATCTGTCTGAATATCTGTCCGTTCCTCCTGGCTTGTGCTTCTCCGGTAGGATCTTCTTGCGTTCGCTCGTTTACTTTTTCTTCCTACGTCGCCGCTTCGCCACCCTTCCGTTGGGCCCTGTTCTATTCTTCTCTTTCGCCGTTTCTCTTTTCGACTCCTTCCGACGACGACGACAGTCTCGCCCTGCACTTAGCTCGACTGCATAATATATCACGGATCACTGCTCTTACACTGTACGTCTGTATAGCGACGCTCGTGCGGGGTGGAAGCGTGTGCAGCGTTTATGCGATTGCACGCAACTTTTCGCCAAAGTGTACGGTGAGACGTACGTCGACGTGTGGGTAGTTCGGAATAGCAAGGCCGCGGGAATGGTTTCTTGCCCACTTCATTTGACTGCGCTCTCGGCTGGAGGCGGCACAAATTGCATTTTCGTAATTCAATTATCCTTTTGCAGATCGGGAAGACAAGCACAGGCGGCGTGTGGGAATAATTGTCATGTAATTTAGTAAGGCAATGTAACTGTCATTTGTGTAGATTAGGAACGAATGTGGAACGAAGATAGCAGTATGGCAGTAGCTATTGTTGTCTAATACAGCTTTCTTTATTTAAATGATTTATTTGGTGAAATTTACAGTATAACGGAGTTAAATGTAACAATACGTTAAAGTAGGACGGCTTCGGAAAGCTGAGCATGTAAACATTTCCGTTATAGTCCCGACAATTTAATTTCACCATCAACATGTCCAAGTGCAGAAAATTACAACCAAAATAACGGAAAACGTCACGTTCATGATGAACCTCGCATAATCAACGGGCTTTTAATCTTTTAAATGTTCCCCGCGCGGAAATCATTCCTATTTATGTCTCATTTCTCATAATCAAAGCAAAAAAAGGAATTAACAGCATGTAATCTCGCGAGTGCAGGCAAACGAAATAAATGTTACATCGTTTCATCGTAACGCACATCGCGTATTGCGACGTGAGGAATAACAGCGCGAAACGGGGATAATTCGAGTTAAAACGGAGCGCAAAGAATTTCATTATTAATTCGCACTTTGCCACCCGATTACCGTCATCCCCCATTATTAAATATCGCCCACACAACAAAAACTCTCAAACCATCGACAGACTGCAGAAAATCACTGCTTATCAACGCCCGCGGCAGCGATCAAAGTAGCAGAGAACACCAGGACAAAGAATCGCAAGCACTGACATCGACATTCCGCCAACCAATCGTAACCAGTGAAACTACCGTAAAAAGGCGGCGCGATGCGCATCTGTACAAAGGGAAGCGGTACCAAGGAAGTTAAGTCTCCCGATCGACATCGATGCACAATCGATGACAGGGAAAAAAGCGTTAGAGACAGTGCATATACCGTGCTCCATTCCACGAGCCGGCAGAAGGA
Source organism: Priocnemis perturbator (assembly GCA_963942575.1). Classification (NCBI taxonomy): domain Eukaryota; kingdom Metazoa; phylum Arthropoda; class Insecta; order Hymenoptera; family Pompilidae; genus Priocnemis; species Priocnemis perturbator. Next base: position 9,694,440 of record OZ012649.1, read on the forward strand.
ATAACAGGGACGGCATCGAAGTAGTAGCCGAGCATTAGGAGGAGGACGAAGTGAAGAGACAGAGAAGCGACGATGGGTGGGGGGTGGGGAGGGGGCAGAGGAAACTGCGCGCGCGCGCACGCTCGCGATTATACGTAGCAACCCTTTGCTGCGTGAAAACGCCGCGAGGAAGAACGCGGGGGCATGCGTGCGGGGGCGCGCTATATCCATTACGCTTATTACAACCCCCAACCGCCACCGCTGCCATCGCCACGAGCACCGCCATCCTTTAACCATCCGTTCCCTCGAACAACCACCGCCGCCGCTGCCACCCACCCTTTTACGCGGATGAGCATCGATCGACACCCGACCTGGAACGGGTCCGCTCGCGCCAGTCAACGCGCCAGGTAACCAAATTGGCCCCATTCTGTCGCGCACCGAATTCGCCTGCGAACTGCTGCCAAACTCGCCGACCGGCAATGCTCGGGCGTCTTCCCACAGATGAACGCAGGCTCGAGATCAAGAGTTCGGCCAGATCGGGGATCGCTTCGCTGCGACGTGGATTTCTTTTTTTTTTTAGTCGCTTAATTCGTACGCGAATTAATCTTTTCGATAGCAACCGTAAGACATCGGACGGACCACTTTTCACGATGTGTTTTCAGTAGTTTCTCATGCTGAACTACGAACGAGATTAAGGTGCTATCCACTAAATCAATTCGCGAAGCAGTTGAACGGTGCGAGCGAAATGCAGAATGACGCGTCTGCTGAAACGTTGCCATGAAAGAATTCTCAAAGCGTCCCAGTAGTTCTGGGCACGACGAAAATAAAATGCGTCCGACAACTCCGTCATCGAGAGCTATCGATGTCGCGGATAACAAGAGGGAACGCAAAAGTAATGTTACGTGGAGGAAGTAGCGAGAAAGTCGGTAAAGGAAAGAACCGAGAGAGAGGGAGATGAAGAAGAAAAGGCACGAAATCGGGAAGCGCACACCTTTTCCGTCCCCGAAATCGGATCGGTTTTCCCAAGAGCTGAGGTACCCTTTCGTCCGTCACGACGGCACAGAGAGGAGAGGCGGAACGGCGAAAAGAGAAGGCCGAACCGAGTGTGCGAGAGGAGAGTGGGCGAGAGAGAGAGAGAAAAGGACAGGGCGCGGAGGCAGTGGAGGACGAAACCCGATCGTTGTTTACGCAGAACGTCGTACCCCTGCGTAAGCAAAGCATCCATCCATCCATCCATCCATCCACCGATCCATCCATCCACTGGGACGAGCAAACACACCCCACAGTGGCGTAGCGTCGATGGTACGCACCCGAACGGATCCAGTTTCTCTTCCTATTTGCCGGCTATATGATTGTTAACAAAACGCTGGCCATCGCGTTCATTTCGATTTTGCTGGCAATGCAAAAATTGTTTTTGTATACAGCCGTATTTGACGTCGCAAATGCATGCTTTCTGTCGTCGTCTGATATTCTCAGTGATGGACGGAACTCCGCTCCCTAATTGTGGCAATGACCTATCAAAGTGGCCGGGATCGGAGATCTGAAGTATGACTGTAAGGGAAGTGCTATCCTTGCGGCCTCTTTTCGATTTCTCTGGCTATCGGAGAAATAGTTAGTAGCATCCTGACATGCAACGCCTGCGTTTGAGCACTTTCTAGTTTGCAGGCGGTACACTTTCTACCGAATTTGTGCTCTTCTTACGTGTACACAACGTAGCTATCTTTCGGACACAGTATGCGATTCCCTTTGCTAACTATGAAAGCACCACAAAAATATAGTGATATTACGATGGCATGGTGCGTCCTTCGAGCCCATTTTAATTACAACGTACCGATATTTCGTATCTTAAAATCCAACAGTGATGTTCAGTGTTCTGTCTCGCGTGACTCGCCCTGTATGACGCAACGACAGTCTAACACGACTTATTTAATTCTCACGGGACCTGCGGTACGTGTATGTCTTTACGGCCAATATTAATGTTTTATCACGACAAAGAGAACGAGCTTCAGTGCAACGTAAAATCTATGATACATGTGTCATTCCCAGATAATCGATCATATTTTGTTATATTTCAATAGGTAAACCTACGTCACTATTATAGAGGCATAAACATTGGTAAGTAGAACATACAGTTACAAATACCAGATCATTAAGAAGAATCATACAAAATTCACGGACTACAGATAAACATAAGAATATCCCACACTAATAAAATATTATTTTCCATGAATCTACATCCTACATTAATTTTAAAGCTAACTTTTGACGAATTGAAAGGAACACACCGTCACTACACTCTATCCTCGTTAACCCAAACAAAAATCGCACATCCGCACACTGTATCATATAGTTTTTCCAAAAAGTACGAGCTTTCATCATTACGCTGATTCGAGAATTTGCCGAGGTTCCCATTCACGCACACATACATGCGTGCACAATCGAGTGCAGCGCCTGCTGAGATACACAGAAAGACGTAGGGGGATCGTTCTTATCATGGCCCCTGTCTGTCCCATTGAGGAACGTGTTCTATGGGTTTCTGAATAAAAAAAAAAAAACAACATACACGCACACACGGGAGAAAGCGAACGAAGAAGAAAAAGGAATAAGACAGAGGGTGTCTATGTTATACGCGCGCGTCAGAAAGAGAGAGACGGACATCCTGCTGACAAGGGTGCGGCTCCTGATTGCTGTCGCATTGTGCGTCGCCTCGTCCCACAACGGATCCTAAGCATTGTCGCGAACTACGTCTGAATACGCCGAACAAGTCGACTCTCAATAACGTGGGAGGAACCGTGCAAAAGTGAGTAAAAATAGAGAGAGAGAGAGAGTGAGAGAGATGAGACGTGAGCGAAGATGAGAGGGGGAGGAGGGGAATCGATGCAGGGGACAGGGGAGGGGGCAAAAATTAAACCCCAGAGACAATAGGTCAAGCGTCCATAGAATAGGAAACACGAAACACGCCCTCTCCCTTATGTCTCTCTTTTTGTGTCCCGTTACTTCTCCTCGTCGCCTTCCCTCTCTCTCACCGTCGCTCCTCGTGTTCTTGCTGCTCTGGTGTCGATCTGTTACTCGCCACTCGAGTGCGTGCACTCGTTGTGCTCCTTCGGGAAAAAGTCTCGTCGACGACGAGTCTTTCTGCGCGCTGTGAGTTCCGTACAGGAGTCAGGAGTAAAGATTAACAATGTTGCATTTAACGATGTACTTTCCTGCGCTTTCGATTTCGAAAGTCCGATGATAGAAATGTTTGAGATTAACCGCGTTCGAGAAGAAAGCGAAGCAGAAGAAATTAGAAAGTCATTCGACATATTAATTATAATGCGAATCGTACCAATAACGATGAGACGGGAAGAATTAGGGAAAGTAGACAAAACAAAACAAAAAAAATATTCCAATTAAATAAGATAATTGATAATTTGATTGCGGCGGGACGACTCCGCTTGTAACGCCTGGGCACGGTCGAGGTGAAACGTCTTGACGGAAAAAGTTGCGGTAACGCTGACCGTCCCAGAGGCAATCGAATCAACCATTTCTGTTGGGGCCAGCCGATCCCGGGCGAGCGGTCGCCGTAAACTTGTAAAACAATAAAAGCTTCCGCTGATCCCGTCGCTACGGTGCGCTGAACCGCTATATCGAGTTTGCCGTGGAACTTTTCAGTGGCCACGCACCCAGGACTGCGGGGGAAGGACTCACGGTAAAACGACGACGCTCCGAGGGAACAGCGATAAATTGCACTTACATTTCGCTTCCGGTTCGCGTCTCATTACAAATTCGTCGTTCGCTCGTTCACTTCTTTTTCCGTCAGTCTCTCTGAAGACGTTTGCGGAAAAGTTACCTCAAATAGCTGCTTCATCGCAAGGAGCGTACTAACTTGTCGAGTGAATTCATTTTTCCCGCAAACTATCCGTTGACGGTACGATTATGCCAGTGATTATGAGAATGGTCTATGTGAATAATCTAACAATTATTATTTTTTCTTTTACATCCTGCTGCAACGACTTTCATTGTACTTAATATAAATAAAACGTTGGATTCTTCCGCATTTTTCAAAACTGTCCCAAGACTCTCATTAAACGCCCGTCGCCCGATTACGCGCGCGATTGGAAGAAACGACGAAGCGCTCACATCCTCCCTGATTATTCAAGAATCGACGCAGAGTACGCGGGGCGAGTCGGAGGAGCGCAGAGAACGATAAAAGGAGGGGCTGCCGAAGATCGGACCTCGCCCTCGATCCAGGAAGTATTTCTTCCGAGTCGATGGGCCGGGACGGAAATGAAAATTTCACATCTGAATTTTTTCGCATTCGTGCCAGAAGGAAAGAAGGGGACTGCGAATCCTCACTCTGCCCCGCTGGTACTACTGTGCCGGGAATTCGGGACAATGGCAGAGAGTCACCCCGTGTCAGCCGGTGTTAATTTCTGACGACAGTGCATTCGCCCTCTCTCTTTCTCTTTCTCTTCTCTCTTCTCTGTTTTTCCCCGCTCACCTCACCCACTCCCCGTGTCCCTTCTTCCTTTCTCTTCCCGCGTCTATCTCCGTCCTTTGTCCTCCTTACACTTGCTTTCCATCTCCATTATGGAGCCCTTGGAGTACATATCCGGTGACCCGATTTAAACCCGAAAGAGGGCGATTTCCTCGTCCCGGCGCCCGACAGATCGGAAACGTGGGGAACACGAATCGGCCGGCGGCGGCCGACGACTAAAAGTACATTTCACCGTGTCGCCGCGACGACTAATCGACGCGCTCACCCCGCCACGAACCGAACCCGTCGTTTTACTAATTTTAACGTGCACTCGGGTAAGATAATCGTTCGGCCGACACGAGCGCGACGCGTTTGCTTTTTCGGTTGGTATGCACCCGTGTCCTCTGTACGTACGTACATTGTTCGTGTTGGAAATTGTATAATTGGAAGAAGAATAGTTTGCTTGACATTTATTTCCGAACATGTTTGGGAACGATGTAGCGGACGTACTCGTGGGCGGATCGGAAAATGAAGTGATTTCAGCGTAATACGAAACGAATGAATGAGCAAAAAGGAGCGCGACGCCAAATGAGCTGTCGGTAATATCGGAATAATTTGCTGGTGCAAATCAACGCGCATGACGGAGACTCGATCGCAATAACATTTCTCGCGTTAATGCTCAGTATTCATTGGGTGATGTATGTATGTACATATGTGCATGGCAAGAGATACGTCGATTCTTCTCCCGGTGGCACATCGTAACGGGTCGGTCCCGTCATCCGACTCTCGATGGTACGCCTAAATAGCAACCCCCGTAGAGACAATCAATCAGCTGATCACTGGACCTTGACTGTGTCCACATTACACGCCCCGCGCTGTGTGCACGCGCTCGTATGCGTGCCGCGTCTGCCATTGAATATGTGTTTTATACACGTACCCGCGCTTGCCGTATATATTTCCTATATCGTTTGTGAGAGTCGTATTTCAGAATGTGTAACGTACGTGTGGACGTGTGAATACATTTTTCGTCTGAATGTGTGTTACGTGCTGGATTGGTATATAGTATGTTTGAATGTGTGTATATGTATGATTGTATTTTTTTTTCACGTCAACAGTAGGATACTCGCCGCGTATTCTCTCTCGCTTCGTCTATCTCTATCTTGTCGACTTTATCATTGCCTGCTCGTCCGTGCTTAATGCACCACATCGGCGAGTAGACACCGTGAGGGGCGCGAGGTTATGAAATAAAATAGCACGTAGCCACGGTCATGAATGAATCGGCGCATCTGTGACAACCGACCGAATTCTTCTTATCCGTGTTTCGGGGTCACTGTTTCACTCATTTCGCCACCTGCCCCGATCGTTTATTGGACGATATTAATCAAAATACAAGTGACGTTGGCATAACATAACGAACATCGTAGCTCAGTCTAGTTCACCTTAAATCTTCTTACAACACTTACTTTAGCCTACAACGACAGGGCCGTCGGTTTCCGCGTACCAAAACTCGCGGCACAGTCTCTGCCGAGTGCGTATCATTATCGTAAAGTCGAAAAATGGTAAATCGAGGCCACAGAGTAACTCGGATAAGTGAGGAGCGTCTTTCCACTGGCTCCGCAGAATGTGACGGCGCCATTCCCACGGGGGATCGTTACCTCATGTATGTATATAGGCCTTGACGTACAAACAGACCAGTGTTGTAATTAACCGCAATCATTGACGGCAAACAGACAACGGTTAGTCTCCCGTGGGACATCATTGACCGGAGCTCCAAACGTACACACACACACTCGCAGGCCTCCGACTGTGCAGGATGCACACGTTCGTTTGCACGGAATACACCCACACGCGGCCGGCGCGCAGCGTCGCCAGTAAGGAGAATACTTCGTCGCTGATCAATATTTATGATGGAAATCCAAGGGTGAATCCGCAGTAACCGCACGCTTGCGGGGCGCACTCGCGCCACGCGCGACTCATTGCAATTGTGTGCCTTTGAGTTGAGGATATGAGTGGGTCAATATTTATCGACGGAGAGATGCGAATTTGGCCGACGCGCGGACGCTATCTACTACGACTTTGCCTGTTACGGGGGATCCATGGGGAAAGAGTGAATGTGAAGGACCTGACTCGAAGGATCGTTTTGATGTTACAGTGACTGTGACCCACAATATCGTCTCGTGCGACCGAGCGGAAGAGTGGAAAGAACAATGTCAGAAAGTGGTCGATTTGGGACCAGAACGGGGCTGTCGAGTTTTGCCCGAAACATGCTTGTCTATGTACTGTAGAATCGGAGGAAAGAAACAGAATCATTAAATAGAAATGTGATGGGAATGTTGTAATACGGGATTGTAAGGGATAGAATGAGTCTTTCAAATCGAACATTTTCTGGCACTGTCTTTTAGAGCGCGATGCAAAAATAACAGCAGGAGAGGCACGTTTCTTTTGCGTGTGCCGACACTTATGGTATTACGGACAAAAGTGCGACTTAAAGTTGTCCATATACTTTACTCTGCAGATGCAACAGTCTCTTCTGGGTAATACCCGTGGTTATTTTTTAACGAAAGCAGAAAGTGGACTTTACGGTAAGTGTTGCCATACTTATTTGGGCTCACGCGTGTCTTAATGGACTCTGTTGCAGTACGACTGAGGGACAATATGGTAGCGTTTCAGTATAAAACATTGTTGTCTGTTTCAAATGTTTCCCATGAACCAGACATAATAACCGATTACACCTTCCAATACCCGTACGCTTGAACCTCAATTCACCTTCAATCTAATATCAATTCTAATAAAAACCCAAAATCGCTCCCAACGTTCCCATCGTGCCAGTAATCGGCATTGAAAGCAAAACAAAAAATATATTATTCAGCACGCGATGTTCCGACGAAAATGCACGCAACGATGCTTAGAAAAGTGTCGAGTAAGAGAGCAGCCCCCTCGATAACCTACCTACCGAAACTCTTCTCTCCATTTCCCTCCCTCCTCGCATTCTCCCTCCTCTATATGTATTCGCCAGGCGACATAGATATGCTTTTAGCGCCGGCGGGGGTAGAATGCTGCGTTTCCGCACACACGGCTCGTCCAGTCATGACACGCACACGCGCGGCCATCGTCGTCACGTTAATGCCGACAACGCGGCGGCGGCGGTCGGTCGGTGTGCGAGGAAAAGAAAGGAATCGAGAGGAGAGCGCTATCTCGCAGCGAGGGAGAGCGGAGAGAGGAGCACTAAGGAGAGGCAACCCTCACCGTACGACCGTCATATGTACAAGGGGTTCGAGCTCGGTCATAAGCGGCCGCCCGAGCACTTGGACACCTGAAAAAAAAAAAAGCGCCGCAGAGAAGGAAGCAGGCAGTCAATCTGCGTCTACCCTCGAATCGAGATCAATTTGCGACACTGCTGCCTACCCCCTTTTTTTTGCAGGCTACGCGCACTGTTCCCCGCGTGCTTTGTACACTTTCGAGTCTGACGACGAACTGGTGAAATGTCACTTTGCAAGCCACTCGCCGCTGGATTTCTGTGAAGAGGGACGTGCTTGGCGAGTGACGGCGTCGAATGCGACGATTAAGGACGAACATTTCGAATTGAAATTCTCGGAATGAACGATGCTCACGCGGAACTGATTGCAATATCCACGGGATCGAGATGTCAATGCAGCGGGCCACTGTATGCGCACATCGATATCGATATCCATCCCAAGCCTTAAATTTTCCCGATTTCACGCAACCCCTCGAAACAAAATGGCGCGACGTAGCGTAAGGTCGCGCGTCGCGGCGAGGGCGTAAAAAGTATCGAAACTGCGAATGGCCCCGAAACTGCAACAGGAGCGCAAAGTGCAACATGTTTGCGTGTCAATAGAAATTGAAACCGAGCGGAAAGTGGGAGTGTGGACGAGGGGGACAGAAAAGCGGGGGAGCACCTGCTCGCACCCTAACAACGCGCTGCTCTTCTGGCATATCGCATGCCTCGAGGATCGTGATTAAACTTGGTCGCTCGACTCTCTCTCTCTCTCTCTCTCTCTCTCTCCTTTCCTCCCGTGACAATGGCCGGAGCGCTTGTCGTCCCGCGGCAAGGTTCATGGGGTCCACCGTTGAGTTCGACATTTGGTGTCATTGTCACGAGTCTCGGAGGGTGCAACGAGGCCGTTCGTCGCAGTGCCGAACACCGCTCTAATGCTGATTTAATCAGAAGCACGGCCTTCTCTCGACTCGTCCCCGAGCCCTGCTCCTCTCGTGTACGCTTTGCGCGCGTACGCAACACCGGCTCGCCGTGTGCGCGCTCGTGCGTGTGCTCGTCGCGCGGCGGGCACATTCTGGCGAGTGCAAGTTCGTACGGAAGATTCGGCTCCCTCGCAGCCTCGGATCTCATCGATTCCCCGCCCATATGGCCGGTATACACGCCGATTATTACATTACGTATGTAGGACCAAGAATAATAATGGCCCGAAAGGGGATCCTGACTTGGCGTTTCTCCGCCGATGCGGATAATTCGCCAAGGTTTGCGAGATTACGTGATTCGTCGGGACGCAAGCGTGACTGCGACGTGTTTGTTGACCGATCTAAAATGCCTCGGTGCCACGGGGATGTGTAAGACGTTGTCGGGGAATAAAATAATTTATAGGCTACCGTCAATGATTTGGTCTTGAGAAGTTGATGAGGAAATATAGTGGTTATCCCATAAGAAATTCTTGATGTGTCCATCCTATACCTATGCCAGTAGCCGTCTCACAAATACAAATTAACTGTCGAGGTGTCGCAGCATGTTAAAGTATTTTATTTAGTAAGGGCTCTAAATAGAAAGAGTAATGATGCTGGCAATTCAGATATCCCAAAAAAGATTGCTTTGATTAGCTGGAACTGAAGATTCTCAATTTAATTCGTGATAAAAAGCAATCATACGTTAAAGTGGCCAAGCTTTACAGCTTTGCTATTATCCGCTATTGTCAATATCAGCGTGCTTGTATACATTTTTGGCGTACAGTCAAAAGTATTTACTGTACCAGTGTAAAGGGAAAGGTTAAAATTAAATTATCGTTGAAGAAGGGGAATACTTTGTACTGTCACGAGTAGGAAGTATAGTTGATGACCTGCTAACGTGATCGGCCCAAGTCAAGGCTCGTTGCGCTTTTGCGAGACGCCGAAATTGAATTTATTACGCTGCTACGTAGAGAACGTAACGGCAAAGCAGAAGGGGAAAGGTGAAGAGAGGGTGTCTGAGAGAGAGAGAGAGAAAGAGAAAGAGAGAGGAAGGAGAGTGTTTCCAACGCCTTAATTAAATCCCGTTGGACGATAATAGAACTGGAGCCACTCACTTTTACTCGAAAGACGGTTTGCGGGACGTGCTGAACGTATTACAATGCATTACCGGACGAATAATTCAAGCTGTGTCAATTCGTATCAGAATAGCGAATTGGTGGGAAGCTAAACGAAACAAATATTGAATGTTTGTTGTTGACACGCAATATTACCCAACATTGGTACGACTAATGACTCTCCCAAATAGCATATGGCACATTTAGGAAACCATTATTTATAAATACAACAAATATTCTATAATTTGTATTTTGCTTGCCGTGACCATTATGTTTCTCTTATCGTGTAATTACGAGCACATATGAATCTGCACTTACGAACGATAAATCTCAACAGCAACAGAATTAAAAAAAAACAATTCTACATCTCGATTATCTCGAATAGAGCACCTCCTTCGTTGAAATCGCTTAAAAAGAGAAACACCGCTTCTCTAAACAAAAGGCACAAAGCGTACAGGCCTGCCCAAAATGAGTCTGTCGGACAGATCGTCAGACGTCATTACGGCTCGTCAAAGCAATATGACGTCACGGGCAGGCAGATCGAGCGATTAAATGCCGAGTTTCAGCCATTGGCCCGCGGCAGATCCGATTGTGGATTGACAGAAATGGCACTACGGTCATTTCGAGTCTTACCTTCAGCTGAGAATCCTCGAATTAGTCGGCAGCGTCGGACGGCCGATGCAAGATAGCGCGGATGTAGATGGCGATGGGAGATTAAAGTTGAGGAGGATCCACCTCGTGAAGGAGAGAGCTAAGAGGGCCGGTGGAACGATCGTGAGCGTGCGCGCGCGCGCGCTCACGGCAAAAAGGAAAAGTGGCCGCGGTCAGTGACGTGGCAGATGCGAGTCGACGATTAGGGATTACCCTAAACTATCGATTCTACCCTTCGCCTTCGTGGAATTCCCGCCTAAGCGTCTGTCCGTCTTCGACGTCAGTGTGGTGTCACTGATTAGCTCGTTGCCGGCCTCGATCGGCCTCGAACCCTTCAATCTCGCCGCGCCTCACGTTTTCCGCGCCCATCGAGAGACGTGTAAATTAGTCGCGCTCGTGTTCGTTCGTCTCTACCTACCGCGGTAAGCAAGCGACGTTGGACTGGACTTTAAAGGACCTAGCTCTGAAATTGAGCCGAGTTGAGAATTTAATAATAAAAATTGTTATACGTTTTACAATGGAGTAATGCGGAATTATTTTTGCGTGGGACTATAGAAAGCGAACGAACACGGAAGCGGAGAAAGCGATCGAAAGAGAACGGAATAGCGAGTAGGGGGAGGTGGTGGAGGAAAAAGGGAGATGTGGAACAGTGGCAAATCAATTTCACCGTTAACCCCGTCTCTAGTATTCACGTATTCATTATGAGGCCGCGATCATATACGAGTCCTCCCATGGTACGAGTTTAGGAAGGCACGCCTGCATAATAGAGGGATGCACTTAGCGTTTCGCCGCGGGAACCGCACCGTGGCGAATCTCTTAACAAACACAACGCGATACGCTCCCTCTCGCCCTCAGTGTCTCACCGAGTATCTCTTACCTACGATGCCTCAGCATCATATGGCGTCCCGTTAATGTAACTAACACACGGCGCAAGCCATTGAGTCAGTTGCGTTTCACGCCCGACGCTTCATTGATGTTACCTGACGCGCGTATGTGCGCGCCTTCTGACGCTCCGGGGTCCATGTTTTTTTTCCCTCACGAAAGCATGATGCAGGCTTTATTGCGCGGGAAAGAGAGAGAGTGGAAAGTAGTTGCTGATTGACGAACAATTTAGCGAAGGACGGATGATTATCGTTTTGAAGGCAAGCGTTTCTGCCGGTTAGCGTTAATACGCTTCTTATTGATTTCGCTTGAGTGACGCTCGTTTAGCGGACGCTTATGAGACAGCGGAATATGATGCGCGGAGAAAATGTTGGAAGGTGTGGAAAATGTCGACTGTTCCCGTGAAAATCGGGCGAAACGGTGTACACGTATGAGCATAGGGTGAGTGTGTGACTAAGTAGACAACAGTGGTCCTGACTGAATGTTACAGCTAGTACACGCATTTCTAAATCACTTCGGTAATGCGCGCGTACGAAAATTTCCGCGCAAGCGGAGACGCGCGTTTCTCCGGAAATTCTTGCACACGTCGTCATCGTAAATAACAGCTCCCGCTCGACGGCGGCGGTGGCGGCGGTTTCGATTTCAAGTGGGGCGTTTCTGTGGGAAAGCAAGCCTCGTCGATCGTTATATTGCACGCGGGGGAGTATGCACAAAGGGTGCAATAATAACGTGACATTATGCCGCATAACGCGGATCATGTTCCACGCATCGTCGCCCATTAGGGATGAACCTCCTCCGTTCCGAGAGCGTGAGACTTGAATTTGACGAGTCTTTCCGAGGCCGCGAGACATATTTTCGTCCGAACCGGCTGAGTCACTTTAATCGCACCGATGCCAACGCCGACGTTGCGCCTTGAGAATGCGAGAACTGTGCTCCCGGCGTAGATTGCATTTTTAGACTTTTTTTGGCTAGACTCGTACGGGAATGTGGCAAACGAAAGCGTCGATTCGTGAGTAAATCTAGTAATGACAAATCTGGGCGTCGTCGCTCTCGATTGCGGACCGCGCGTCACCGTGGAGTCCTTCGTCCCGACAGGATTATTCTTCGCGGGAAGAATCCTCGACGGGGAAAGAGTGTGATGCTCCTCGAGCACAAAGACCGAGGCATATCACTTAGCGGCGACAGACCCTCGGGAAAGCCGTTAAGCAAAAAAACCAGGAAATCGCAAGGGTGCCTCTCTCTCTCTCTCTACTTCTCTCCCCCATCCTCTGCCTGCCCACACTCTCTATCTCCCATCTCATTCTCTCGCGCTGACTTTACGGGGCCTGCGTCGCAATAAAAATATTGATGGTCCGCTTCCGGCCGCGGAAGGGACAATCGGCTAATTATTCATCGACCTCGCGACCGCGCCGGATATTCAGAGCGTCCCTCTGCGTCCCTGCTTCTCGCACGCACGCACGTGCGCGCGTCCGTGGTGTGCGGTAGATGGGTGGACAGATAGAGAGCGACAGTGCATATGGGCACACTGACAACGAAGACACCCCCCGGCAGCGTAATTCTGTTCGCGCTCGGCTTTTTCGCATTGGAAGCTCGAAACTGCGGTGTCACTGCTTTCGTACCGAGCGAGCGTATGTAATTATAGATAAATATTACTGTGACGTAATACGTAAAATCTCGATTCTGCCGTCTCTTTCTCTATCTGTTTCTGTATAAATTTGTCTTCCACTCCTGAGTTTTATATAAATTTATCTTCCTCTTTCTCTCTCTCTCTCGTGAATGTAGTTTAGTGGCCAGTCCACAATCTGGCGCCTAGTGTATATACAATGCCTGCGAAGCTAGAAACGACGTTTCTTATCCGACTCGCCGGCAGAACGGTGGGCGGGGCAAGGGTGGGAATTTGTCAAGGGGTGCTTCGCGTAGCTGTGCTACACCGCCGCTTCCGCGTGCGCGATCGTAAGTTGGCGAGCGTATCCTGCGGCACGTGACGTCACGGTAACGTCAATTAGGCGCCGCGTGGCCCAACGACGCCACGCGCCATTTGTCAGTGACCTCCCTGCTTCCCCCCCGTGCCTACCCGCGACAGGAAAAAGAGTGAACAGTTGCGAAACGCACGCGTCGGGGTCACGTGAAATTTTCGGCTCGGCCTTTTAAACGCGCCGGCCCGAGCCCACCCCCTGCGAACCGTACGATTCTGCTAGGCAAGCGGCTGTGACGCTTGGAAGAGGCAAAATATGGAGGAGCGTGAACGGAATGTTTGCGCCGCGAGTTGTCACGCTTGGGGAACGTGTGCGAACGATGCGCATTGGACACAGAATACTACGCGAGAGTGAATCTTTAATATTGGACGACTCGTTCGGGTTCTGCTGAAAGTGTCTTTTAGTTGTCGAAGAGGGTAGGCGTGCGTTGTAATGTTACAGCATGTTGGATAATTATTTTGGCTCGATTTGGAATAGAAAGAATAGATTGAATTGGGACGAGAAAATTTTATACCTTCCCAGAACCTAAGCCGTAAGCTATCGGTCCGCAGTCAACTGAAAGACTGTTTCGTCGACACATTACGGCACAGTCGTTCTTCACCTTTCGGATGGCAACGATCGAGCAAATTCTACCGACGCGTTCGTCTTCCAGCTGAGTAACAATGCCGGGTTGATTAGAAGTCACGTGTCGGTGGCAATGAATTCGAATGTTGGAGACACGTGTCGCAGCACGTTTCCGTGGATGACGCGTAGCCAAAAGTCACGATACTCTCTTGTTTCCTCCCGCCGTTCCGTACCCCCTTGTCACACTGTCTACTGTTCGCCGAAGCGACGGGGGTGTTGAAGGCAACCCCCTTCGAGGCTCCAACACCATACCGATCGTCAGTCAACTTGCTCTTTTGGAAGTCTCTTAGTTCAGGAGTCTATTCTGCTAATTACGAACGGCACTGAACAATAATTTTTAATACCACTTTAATCCGGCCAGCCCATGATTGATTAAACTAAAATTACTCCATATGCTGATATTAAACCGACAAATGTACTCATTGCTAGTCTTACGAAAGAAGTGTCACTTGAATTTTATTAAATTTTATACATATATAATAGTACACAGAATTACTGGTTCCATGTTTTCACTGTTACGCACTCGTATACCTACACATCTAAGCTGTGAATACGCGGAAAGAGAGAGATCGAACGGCATTGTATGAGAGAAAAGCAACTATGAACGATAAAATTGAATCGAATTAAGGAAAGGAGGGATGAAAGGCTGTGGGAAAGCGATAGTGAGAAAGGGGAAAAGAGAGATAAAGAGGGAGAGAGAGAGGGAAATAAAGAGACAAAAGTGTGGGAAGGAATAGTAGGAGGGAACGGAACAAGAAGAAGACCAGCCGGTAAAGAGAGAGAGAGAGAGTAGTAATGAATTAATTGCCTTACCCCGGCGCGTGGCCGGATGTACGAGCGATCGTGGCCAACTTCCGGCGCTTGGGAGAGACTCTTCCTTTTCCTTCGCTTTCGGGGTTTTCGTGGTTCCGATTGAAAGCCGCAGGACGATCTAAAGGGCACGAGCAGGACGGAGCTTTTAACGTCCTCCATTGTCCTGGAAAATATTTATCGTGCACGATCGCCCGATACAAAGGGTAGTAAAGCTGTCTTTCTTGAAACTCATCGATGACCTCGGTCGCTTCGTTCTACGCTCCTCGTATGCGCTCCGACTTTCCGCGTACATCGGCGACCGACAACGTTCCGAGCCGTGACGAAAAATGTGCGATACAACATGAAAAGTCGATCTTCTCAACAGAAATTAGCGACAGCCGCGTGCGGAAATTTCTCGTTTCTGTGCATCGGCGAAGTTCTTAATTTCAACAAATCATGTTACAAACAATTACAACACACCCATCCATGAAGTTTAATATGAGAACCGTTTAGATGAGACGGAAAAATAACTGCTCGTTGATCGTAACGCCGAATGATCGAACGGCAATATTTACCACGAATCAGTCTATCGCACCCTTTACGCTCATCGTTCGTAAACTGAACACGAGGCGAACCGCGTATTATGCACCATCGTTGGGATACAGTGTCGCGTGTCGTACACATTTGTCGCGTTCAATCGTGCAAGTAGGCACGCCGCCGTCCGCCGTATAAGCAGCATGGCTCGGCACGGTTCGACTTATCAGCGGCACAATCTCTTATCAGATGCACGAGCGTGTGCTCTTGTTGGTCTGTGCGCGGGGGTGGATCCGTACGATGACGAAGGGTGCCGAGAGGGGAAGGGGGACAAGCACACGGACCACACGGGACACACGCGTTAGTTGGTGCATGCCATATGGCAGAGAAGGGCAGCTGCTGATCGGATCACGTGCTCATCATCATCTCTCACCGGCCAGACTAGCTCGAGTCACTCTTCGTGCTCGCTGTTTCTACTTCGTTTGCAGATGGTGCAATTTTGGCGTATAAACTTACTTCACTCTTCCCTTGCTTCCGCCATTCCGCGTCGTTTCATCGTTAAGTATTATATTTATGTCACCTTGACCAATTCGTGCAATCGCGTGAATCCTGTATGTCCAACATCGGTTCAAGATCGAATATTCTGTTCTGACTGACTGGATTAATTGCGCGAATTGCACGAGCATGTATGCAAATAATTACAGATGTACTGTTGAATCCTTTTGCGATTGATGTTCCATGCGGTTTGGTTTACATTGATAATAATGTGTGTCTTCAATTTATAGGTTTGTACGGGGCATTGCACTTCACCAAAGGGGCGCTCCCCATCCAATAATAATGGTAAATAATATATGTATAATGGATATATTTTATTCTGCGGTACGCTAGCGACAACCTGTATCAACATTAATGTAAGACGACGTTGACCAAATCTTCAGTAAAAGATACATCCGAACTCAGGTTCGCACAATTGGAAGAAGAATTTGTTCTCGGTGGATTTCCGGGATTCACGATCAGCGGATGAGAGATTATTATTGACCCGCGTGAGAAATGTCAAACAGACAGAGCCCGCTTCAGGTTCATACCGTGTTTCCGCCGCTACTACTTTCTCAGATATTGCGCGTGTTTACGGTCGTGTTTAACGACGATATTAACAGTTGTACGGAACCGATAAAGTAGATAACGAGCCGCGCGCGGTCGCGCGCTCTCGCACGGGTTAAAAATAAAAAGGACACGCGCGATAAAATGTACCGGGCGCTCTGTTTGCACAGATAATCCTTTCGTCCCTTTTATGTCGGCAAACAGATCCGGTCCCGTTGCGGGAACGTAACGTTTGTAAACAGGTAATTCGACGCACGCCGTGTTTCAACGTAATTTGCAAAATTCGCCGCGCATGCCGACGAAAAGTTGCACGCTTCGGCGTCTCTATGATCAGTGTCGTGTTTGTACGGATAATAACTATTTGCACGGTTGTTTAATTAATCGTAGTTTGATGTTACGTTAGTTTGCTATCGTGATGTAACTACAAAATTGTGATACAGCAGTGATACCCGTCGACCGAAAATTCATACTGCTCCACCTATCGTAACATTCGTAATCAACTTCATTTCTCGTACACGTGCAATGAAAGCAGCGAGCGCGCAGTTAGAGAAGAATCTTACGAATTGTTGCGAGCGAGTAGAAGATGTTCCGCAAACTCGTCGGAGAATTTACATATCCATTTAGATAAAGTCGTCGCTTGTGTACATTGAATTGCTCATGCACGATCACAGCACATCGCGTTATACCTAACATTCAGATGTAAATTACTAGCACTTGCTCCACCGAATGCCGTACCGCGACATATTTACACTTACATATTCGATGCTCTGAACATTGCAATCTTCCGCATCTACCGATATATATCGATAATCGAATAAACGTTGCGATAAAAACAGCGTACCGATCGACAAGCACGAAATTTTCCTTGGTCTCCATAATACTAACAATAACAATAATAATGATAGTAATACAAAGCATGTGGTGTGACTATGCACGCCTCGCCACGTGCCGGCCGTAATTAACGTGGAATTACCTTGAATCATACGTGCGCGTGTGTGCGCATGTATGCGCGCAGGTACTTTGAAAGGCATGCGACGATTACATGGAGTTCGCGTGATACGTGCTCATCCCCGTTCCGTCCAAGCGCACCTAACTATCCAGACCATCCCTTAACCGTTTGTTCAACCCCTCCGACGTCCCTGCGGTCAGTCAGTTAGTCAGTCTTCCTGCACGCAATACACGCATTGACTTATCCAACACGCTCTTATAATAACTACTCGCGTTCCGCTCGAGCCAGCCTGAACCATTACCGGTCGACGGAATTGAGAAATTTAAGCGGAAAATTTTCTTCCAGTCTCAGCGTTCATCGGCTTTGCTGACACTTCCGACGACAGACTTTGCTTTTGGCGAATATTTGTGTGTAGTACAGTTAGCTACTTTTGTAACGAAAAGCTGGGGATTTGACAAAATTCAACCATCTCTAGCATTTTGTATCGAAATTTAATATCGTAATGCCGCGTGAGGAAATGAAACGAGAGGGGTGCCGAATTAAGGAAACGAGACGTCGAGATCGTGCGAGAGGCAAGGAAAGTCTTCCGGGCCAGCTTTCTGTTACCGACGAAATGTGGAATATGCATTCCGTAAAAAAGAATCCGAACGGACCAATAATGTTTTCATTCGGTACACATCGGCAAAGGTAGGTACGTTCCTACCTACATAGGTAAAGCAGTTATGTCTATATGTATGTCGTCCGGCATATCCTCCGACGAGGGACTACCTTTCTCTATCCGATCGTCCGACAAAAGGGCAGTCGCGGATAAATATGTAACCATATAAAAAGAGAAGAAAGAGAACAAATACTTACGGTCAAGAGTCAATATTGTGAGAGAGTCCCCGTCAGGCAATGCTCTCTGTCCACGCCGGCGCGGCGGCAGCCGCATTTTGGAAGCCCCGCACGATTTCTCTGCGGTTTCACGTGAAACGGCTCGCATCTTTGTCGTGCCGCTGCACATTCGTCCGGAACTTTGCCGTCGACTTCCTACACAGAAAATGTTCATAATCAGAGGCAAAATTCTAGTCCGTATACAGTATCTTTGTAACAAGATTTCGTAAAAAAAGAATGACCAAACATGTAGTAAAATTACGGAAGCTCCATCGGTCCTTCCTCGATTACATTTATAACGCGGGATAAATTTTTTATTCCGCGCGAAAAAATAGTAACCATACCGATAACTGACGCACGATGAACGTCGAGGCTCGTTGTCGCGCGGTACGGGGGCCAAGGGGGCGACCAAATGAAAACTGCACATCTGCATAATGCAAAGCTGTACGCGATGTAAGCGGAATCGGACGCCGAAAACTTTTACCGCTAAAAGCTTTCGAATCGTTTGGCAAATTTGTCGCCAGCGCGGCGCGCAGCGACACACATATACCATCCCCTGCCTACGTCGAGCCGATAATGGCGCGCGACGGAATATAATCGTCGGCTCGCATTAAGGATCCATTACACACGAGGTCACGCGCCCAAACACATATTAAACCTTCACCTACCCCCCCGCGCGCCACACACGCCCCTCTCGCCAACCCCTCGCGAAGCTCTGCGAACTAGGTATTCATGAACGAAATCCCTTCTTAGTTCGTGCCAAATTGAGTCCATCAATTCGTGAGCTCGTCAACGGCTCGACGACGCGCACGCGTCTCAATATTGCGGTCGGTTGGTCGTTTTATTTCGTGAATGTCTTTTTTCTCCTCATAGGAAGTAGAGAAGTTCGTCGAATTACCATGTAGATATTGGATTTGTCGTTAAGCGACTTCTCGATTCGGTACGTGTGTTTCAGCGTTTCCTCCGGCGAGGTCGATCAACTTCGCACGCCG
The DNA here is from genome assembly GCA_963942575.1 of Priocnemis perturbator. Lineage (NCBI taxonomy): Eukaryota > Metazoa > Arthropoda > Insecta > Hymenoptera > Pompilidae > Priocnemis > Priocnemis perturbator. Next base: position 9,713,561 of record OZ012649.1, read on the forward strand.
ACTGTCAATCAAAGAGATTATTTCGAGCCTCCGATTAAGGATCATCAATTCGATATGCCAATTATTGTTGATTATTTTCCCATGTATGTTCCCGCATTTATTCCCGACCGATCCAACATATTTCGTTGTAGGCTAATTGTTAATTAATACATATTCGCCAGCGATCGGTACGTGCGGATGTATATACGCAGATTATCGAAACGATCAAAGACATGCATAAAGATCCTTCGCAATATAAAAACATGATATGAACAAAAAATAGCAAGCTAGCGAACAAGTTTAATTTTCGCCACCGTGCGCACTATATTATGCAACAACAAGCAACGATTTCTTCTTAAATCATGTCTATTATTTACCCTTCCTGTGCGCACTGGCCGTTACCTTGATTATTATTTGCATACTGTTTCGATAGCATTAATGAAGCATCAAGCCTAATTAGCGCGCAACAAAAAATAATAGACCCTTTACCCGGGGAGATTCATTACGCCGGGGTCACGCGACGAAATATTAACCCGTTCCCGCCTGCAAAATGACCGGCAGCACGACTAAATTGTAAACCCCCTGCTCGTTTGCACCCCTCATAGCGCTTCTCGGATTATAATACACGGACGTGTTCAAGATTTTATGTCTCGGTGCCTGCGAAGCTTCCATCGCCCGGAGTGCGCGTAACAGAATCTCTTAATGTAAGCTATTACCCGAATGCAGCTTGTATTATATCACGTCTGTTTCCCCGCTCGTTTTGTCAAAAACACGTAGACAGAGCCCGATACTCTCCTGACTTCAATCAATATTCACACAAAATGATGGGATTATATTCAGCTGAACGTACGCTGAGACGACAAGGAAAAAAAGGAGAGAGAAGAAGAAAAAAATTGGTGGAAAATCCTTTTAAGGGAATTCCATTATTGCGCGGTAGACATTCGGCAGAATGGCGATGCATTAAGCCGGACCCTCGATCGCACATTTGTCAACGCTGAATAACAACGAGAGCAACCGCGACGACAGCGCTTAGTATGCCACACATTACATTATATTTTATACGTGATCGTACCTATATTGTTTTCAATTCTGTTAATTTGTACACTTAGAGTATCGTTACGTCATGAGATGTGTTTTAACACTCCTAATCACTGTTACATATGTAAACATGTATATGCCGAGTGCTGGCATGGAATCATAACATATCTCCATGTAAATAAATTCCTACACGCCGACATGTCTCATTTTTATCATCGGTTGATATAATTATATTTGTTTCATTGATAGATACAATATTTGCAAATTAAATTCGTAACATCGCTATGTTTAGATCCATACACATGAGTGCTTGTATAGGTGCAGGTTAGGAGGATTGTTTGACGTAATAACGACGTCCAGCTACCGCAAACAACGTCTATCATGTAAATCTCAATCATTATCGCGCATTCGAGGCTAGAATTTAGTGGGGTTCATGAACTTATCGAACTGAATCAATGTCGGATATCGATACCGAATCGATGGGTCGTGGAACAACAACGACGGCAGGGCAGGCGAGAGAGAAGAAGAATGCGGAGATTTCTTGCAGATAGGCTGGACGTGCAACAGTGTTTACCGCTGAAAATAGAAACGCCTGTTTCTGTCTGGCATGAGCACAAGGGGCGATCGGGCGAGCGTTAAGCTATTATTTCCGCAGAATGCAGGTGTTACCCTTAGAGGACGGGCTCGGAAAATCCTCGTGAAGGAGAGTGGCGTCTTAACCTAGATCAAAGATCGAGGCCGCTGTCCCATCCTCGAGGATCTCAAGAGCGTCACATGCCGAAGAATGACATTATACCGCTTGCCAGAAAGCACCGTGTTTCACTGTGTCTGTCTAAACGAGACACTCTTTTGTACATTCAAGGGTGATATGTTTGAAACGATTATTCTTACATTATCTATATGTTCGAATATCGAACGTATTCTGCAAAATTATTCCTCGAAATTTGACTCGTTCCAAGAAACATAGTAGACCTTCCCCCGTTCCACTATTCTATGCAAAATTTTACTTCCTAATTTACGTCCTAGACGCGATGCGACTGAAATGAAACACAGACATTGTGGACTGTGAATTGAAGTTATTCGGATTCGAAGTATGCGCTCCCTTCTCGCGAACCACGCCCGCGTCCCGAAAGCGATCAAACCGGAAATTCCAAAAATCGCGCACCGTACAGAAGCCGAGTGTCGTGCGCTGGAAAAAAAAGTAGTTCTTATTGTCCCTGAGCGCGGGAGGCGACGCAAAAGCTTCGGCATCGGAAACCGAAGAGACACGCATTGGAGCGGGCATGGCGTTGGTGGTTCCCGTCGGAATTCCGTATCGAGGCTCGCCATTGGACCCATGAATTATTATCCTCGGGCGTGAGTCGCGAGTTTAAGCGGCCCTGGAAACGGCAGATCGATATGGCTCGTCCGCGCAAGTCTGCGGGATGTCGCTTTTACAGCCGCGTAAATACGTACGTACAGGCGCGTACACTGACACGCGCGCCAATGCTGTACACTCCCCTGCACCTGTGTATACAGAGCGTGAGAGAAAAAGAAAGAGAGAGAGAGAGAGAGAGAGAGGGAGGGTAAGGGGGGAAGGGAGAGTCAGAGGGGCGCAGAAAGAGGGATGAAGGAGTATAGAAGCTACAGGGCTTGTTCTGACAGAGAATTTTTTTCTCTCACACACACACGCACACACTCTGATCGGGTGCGATTTTCGAATGTCGACTCGTCGCTTTGAGAAACCCTCTCCGATCCACACGACGCTACCAAGATGACGGCCGACGGGGTTTTGATGTGGCGATACAGTTGATTTTCTAATTTTCGATTTTTTTTGTATATTCACCGATCGAATATTCCTCATAAGCTTTACTAAAGCGTCATTTTTCCGCGCTATAACGGTTAGCTTGTAATATTCGCCGGATGAGCCAGGGAGTCAATCTGGACGCTATATCGCCGATGTTCCAATCGGGAAAAACATGCAATACTACGAGGGAAATACGAGAATAGTGAAATGCACGAACACGCGACGTTTTATAAAAGTTGAACGAGCAAAAGCGAAACATTTGTTTTTGGTAACGAAAAGTGCCGCCGCAACGCTGCTGAAATTTGTGACCGCTGTAACACGCCGTCGTTGCAGGGAAACGTTTATTATTCTATTGGACCAAAACACCGTTCCCTCCCTAAAATCCGAATGTAAGTGATAACTTTGTTATCTACTTTACGAGACTTCCGTTGGCGTTTTGTAATTTACGTTAATTCCATGGATTCGCTTCTGCGCCACTATTCATCATAAACGACTTTACACTGACACGCTAGAAGCAATGGTAACGAAACAAAAATACGCGTAAGTTTACTAAAGAAGCCTCACAGTCGCATATGTGCTCTCAATTAATCGCACTCAATTATACAGGCCCAATTTCCTTGCGCACCGAAGAAGACAAGCGTACACGCTAAATGTCCCGCGTCCTTCAAACTGCATCGCTTAATTTCACTCGAATGGAAATAAAAACTTAAAAGAAAAAGATGCGCCGCTCGTCCCCCTCCGGCGCCAGATTTACGATTGACCAGAACACGATGTCGCTGAACAAATTCCTGATACCGCAAAACTTCTGCGAAGCTCTCTCTTCGCCGAAAAAAAGTCCGCAATCAAAGCTACTCCCGCGCCGCGTGTCGCGTCTCATAAATACCATGACCAGCGTTGTCGGTGATAACAACAACAACAACCACAAAAAAAGTACGCACACAAAAAACGAAGAAGAAGAAGAAGAATGCCATTCCCGTCGAAGCGACCTTAGGAACGGAAGATAGTAAAAGTTGTATACCCTAAGCGATCCATATTCCAGAAGAATTCCTCTCGGTGATGCGACGATTCGGCGGTGGTGCCAGGTATTTTGAAGCGATTTTCGGACCGGAGAAGGAAGAGACGCGAGCCGAGAGAGAAGGCGAGGTAAAGAGAGAGAGAGAGAAAGAGAGAAGCGAGACGGCGCTAGGTAGAGACAGATTAAAGAGAAGAAAATCGTGGGCGGGAGGGGAGGTGAAGATGCGCGCGGAGAGGAGGCTGAAATGATCGGGACGAATCGGAACAGTACGGCGCGACCGGGGAATGCGTATAAGAGAGATGGAGGAAGACACGGGTTACAAGATGTTAACCAGTTCGGCCGTTCGGGCGGGCGAGCGAGTTCGAAAAAAATTGGGACACGCGAGAAACGGGCGAGGAGGCCGATGGAGGAGAGGGCGCACAGCGCCGTAGGACGCGGGAACAGAAGGAGGGAGGTTGATGGGGAGAAGCTTTTAGCCGGGCTAGATGGTGCTGAGATAACGGCACACCGAAGTGCAGAGTGCGCCGGTAGTATATAGCACTCGCCCTATACTTATGCGTAACGTACGCTTCGTTTCTATGTATGCGTCTCTCTCTCTCTCTATTTCTCTCTCACACACACCCATACTCACTCTGCCTCTCTTTCTCTTTATCTTACTGTCTTTCTCCTTCTTCCTCCCTTTCTCTCTCTTATGAGCCCCACAGATACGTCTGCACATCCTCCTTGTGAGTGCATATTAGGCTACTTCGTGAACAGCCTCTCGTAGTCGAACACTGGCAGCGTGCTTGTATTTTCAAGAAAACCACCCGAGAGAAACGAAAAATGGGAACACTGTTAAGAAAAAAAAAAAAAACGACGCGACCGAGGAAAAGAGAGTCCGGATAATTACTGTCGGCGGATGAAATATCTTTTGTCGTTGCCAAAGTGTCGGAACGATTGCCGGCGCAAATGTCGCAGTATATCGTATATTAGACACTAGTTCTATTAATATGCAATATATTTAAACTTCCTTGCGTGAATCGTAATTTACATACTGGAGTCAGTCCTTCGACGTGACCGACGATAACGATATGTTAATGCGCGCAATATTAAGTAGGAATCGCTTGAGCCGACAGAAATATTCGACGGAACGATGCGATTGGTAATGGAAAAATCAAAGCTTCCACGGCGAGCATCGTAATGCCACTTTACCGTCGATGACCTCGTTCGGCGATTGCACGTTGCGAGCCGACGTTACAACAGGGGCCTCTTCCGGCTTTCGAAGGATCCTCGGATACCTGACGGTTAAAGGACGAACAAGATACACGTCATAAAGCTTGGCGCCAGGCGTAACGATGCGCACTTAACATTTACTGTGTACAGACAGTAGCGCTGACTCGGGGACCCCCTATTACCCAGACCCTTGGCCCCTTCGTCCTTCCTGCTCTCGAGACTATCGGATCAAAAAATACGAAACCGTTCGATCGACCCCATCCGAAAAACCGTTTCGTCACCTTCTTCAAATCTTTTCTTAAGAATTCAGTCCAGTGCAACGCGTACAAAAATGATCAAAACAGAAAAATGGCTGAACCAATTTCTCCCCGGACGTCGTCTGCTTATTTCCAATTGATCTCCGAACGAGAATCATTTGTCTGCACGCGCAACGAAATACGAAAAGCAAGCATCGACAATCCGCGGACGATACATTATTGCCGCAAAAAGAAGGGCGCATCTCTCCTAAGCCGATCGAATACGATTATCTTTATTGGCAACAGTCGGATTTAGTTGCACCTGTAGCTAATTCGGCCGCCTCCGTCGTCATCGGCGCTCTCCGGGGGATGCACGCGACGATTATTTAGGTACGCGCGGATCCCTCGGATCAAAACATTGCGGGTGCGCTCTGAGGTGTCCCAGGATTTACAAGGCTACCTGAATCCTTCCCCGGGGCCCTTCGCCAATCGGCCGTCTTCATTAGCGCGGTCGTTCATCAATGATTTTCTTTCCACCGAACGGATGTCCTTAAATGGCAAGCCAGCGCGTGCGCACCTCTGCAGAATTCCGACTTCCGCCTCTTGCCGGACGTTAGTTACCGCCGAGAGTGCACTCCCGTTTCCGACATTCCCCGGCATATCCCCGAAGCTGCTGCGGCCACGCGTCTCCGTTCCCTCGAGTGGAATTCCGGAAAGCGAGCGAGGGAGATAGTAGCATGCCTTCGACCTTCATGGGCGCCACTTTTTCCGAAACCCTCGTCCTCGACCCTCGACCCTAGACCGATCATATCCGCGCGGCACTGGGCTTGAAACAAGACAGTGACATCTTATACATCCGCTCCTCCCGTCTCTCGAACGCGTGCGCGCCAGCTAATGCGATATACCGAACGAAGAATACGGCACTCGGTATTTTTCGCAAAATCGGGTTCTGTAAAAATATACGTCATTTGAGTCCCATGTTATAATGCAGCTTTCCGCAAAGATCCGATAATGCCATGAATATCGCGTCCGTTCGGTAATAGTCCGTAGAACTGAAGCCATTCAGTCGTCACGGGAAACATCATTCTCTGTGATAGCAAAAAAAGAACAGAACCATGTTACGACATCGATTTCCTAATCGAAAAACGAACCTAACGTTTTTCGCAACAGTGGGAAAGCGTCTCGGCGGGCATGTGCAGTAAAGAGAGGCGGAAAATACTGTCGGGAAGGAAACGGTGTACTTGAGGGAGAAACAAAGTGAGAGACTGAGAAACGAGGAAAAGAGAAGGAGGAAAAGCGGGTGAAGAGGGGGCGACAAACCTCCGATGGATTAAGGCCCTTTTCTGCCCGGAGGCGCCTCGGAGCACCGATTGACCTCCATATTCTCGACTGGCTAAACCGGGAGCCACTCTGAGCCGCTTAAGTAGGTACGGGATTTGCTCTGGCATAGGCGACAATGACAAGAAGAGCCGACGTTACTTTACCTCCGAGGCGCCACCCGGCACCCATACTTTTTTTCCCCGGTGCTTCTTCGTGCGCGCATAATCGCGCCCCGTCGAATTCGAAACACTCGCCGTATTGCGTGCGTTCAAGATATTTGGGCCCAGAGCGGCGACGTTCTTCATACCTTTTCATGTTTCGCGAGCGGAGGATTACGGGGGATACGCGAAATTGATCAAACATTTTCTTTGGTTCCCACCTTTGTTTCAATATTCGAATAATTTAATATTTCAATATTTTATCGATATTCGAATATTCGACGAATAGTCCCAGCCATGGCTTTAATGACCTCTTTCCAACCAGAAATTGTTTCACATATATACATCTCGTGTCCGGCATCTTAAACTTTGTTTCACAGTCCTTTTTATATCACCCACTCCAAGTGCTCTTGCTCTTCTCGTTCGTCGAAGATTTTTTTGTCCATCAATGACGTTGAATTGGTCAAAAACTGAATAGGTAAGCAGGTATGCCTAATAGCTTTGCTGGACTGGAAAGAGTTCGGTCTTTCGACGTTGTGACGTTGTCCGCGTTAAAACTGCAAACGTCTGTCGTCGATGTTTGCGGATTAATTGGATTTAGCCACCCCGGCATATATGTACATCCGCAATGGCGGCGTATCGATGGGCGCGAAAATTTGCAGACGAAAGCCGGCGGGCGGGTGTCGTTAAAAAGTTACAAGTTTACAGCGACTCGCCGGCATAATTGACATCGGACAATTTCGAGATTCGGAGTCGCAAAAACGGCGGACCTCCAATCCCGCGCGTATCAAGCGTTGCCGCGCAAATTAGTCGGGAGCGATCGAAGTGATTGCCGCGAAATTTTGGCGTCGCGACGCCGAATCGACGTCTCGCCCTGTCGAGTTACCAGGGAAATTCTGTCTGGATGTAGCTGGTGTTAAACGCCGGCTCGAAACCCAGAATGAACGGTCACAGACGCTGTTTCGTGATCATTCGAACGGAAGACTCAATTCGACGGAAAGTGCATACTTCGTGCCAAACGAGTCGATGACGAAGGAAGACCGCGGATTTGAAAGTGTGAGTGAGCGAAAAACGCGAAAAACGATAAATCTCATAATGAATCGGAAGGTGCTTTTTTGGGACGCTCGACAAATAGTTCGCGAGAGATTTGAGATAAACACTTTCTAATAACGAGAAACTCATTGCGAATGTTTTGACGACGAAGCGTCCACTTTGCTCATCCTGTTTTTCGTGGAAATTGATCGTGTTAGGGACAAAAAATTGTCCCGAAAATAAGATAATCGAGTAGCGACGGAATTTAAATTACAATAGAAATTGATTGGGAGATCGTTGAGTGACATACAATATATTGAATAAACTCAGAATCCGTAATTCAAGCCTTTATACTGTTACGATTTTCGGCCGATAATCGTCAGCATCTTCAAACATAGAGTTTGCCCGAACAAATTACACAGTTCAGGGACAACAAAAGCAATTGCAAGCAAAAATGAGAGTGCCACGGCGGTACGGTTTAAAGGGAAACACCTTTTGACAAAGATGTAACAGAAAAACAGCTCGTGTGAAAAAGCAGAAAAGCCGAAGAAAAGAGAGCAGCGGCACGAAGTGGCACGCCGCTGTTTGTCCATCGAAAAAGGAAGGTCTTTTTTGCGGTTCGCTGACGGTGCATTAGCTACTCTCTGTTGCACCACCGAGTCGAACAGCGTAAAAGGACTTTGCATTCGGGATGGGCTCATCGGTCAAATTCACTCGTCTCTGCTCTTTTCGGGATTTTTGGGTAAGTACTTCGCGGAACAGAGCGATATACATAGGGATGCTTGCTGAGGAGTAGCAAAAAGTTACGTTGATACAGAACGCCTCGCGCTTCATGGCACAAAAGAAAGAGACGATTGTACATGACGAAATAAATGAAAGACATGGAAAAACATTTCTTTTCTAACAAACAAGATCGTTTCACGTTTTCCATAAAATACGATACTTACTCTCGGCCCACTTTCTATGGACAGACACCGCTCTCCAATTATACCACCAATTCATAAACACCGTACGCATATTTATCCGTTCCTAAATACCAGCAGAAACAAAAAAAAAACACGACTCAGCACCTCGGCAGTGCTATTTCCGGCAAAACGCCATCGCATTCGATGCGCCATTCTTCGCCTGGAGTGATCACTTCCCTGTCACGGCGCGACTCCTCACCGATAGCAGCATATTTTCGCAATTTCGTCAGGCCGCGTATTGTAGCACATGTTTTTAAGTACCCACACAGAGCGCACGGCGCACAATACGGCTTTTGTAAAGCGCTGCCAGCGAGATGGAGTTAGAGGAAAAGCGAGAGAAGGCGGAGGACGAGACGGAGCGGGAGGAGGAGGAGGCCTCTTAAGCGGCTCAACGCGTAAGAGCGTGTACGAGCGGAAAGCCGACAAAGCTATCAGTGCCGAATGCATCCCGGACAGATGCTCTCTTTGGGTCCTGCCTTCCGCTCTGTTACTCTCACCCTTCCCGCCCCCAGCCACCCTCCCTTCGTTCCCTCTTACCCTCGCGCGGCCATATATACGTCGATGCCATGTGAGCCGTGCAAGAATCGCAGTAATAATTTACCTATGCCTGCCCGGTACGAACGGCGCACGAAATTACGTTCGCGCCGCTTGCTGCTCTCGGCGTACAAGATCGACGAAACGAAACGCGTGTCAATGGGAATGAGCTAGACGCTTACATATTGTATGCTTCTGCAAGAGCGTGTAATTAATTTCGAGCGAACGAGAATTAGACAAAATGCACGGCGATGGGTTATGTAGGTACACCATTTTGTTTTTACTCCGAACACTCAGTACAGCTGTCTTTCAGCGTAGCACCATTATCTGTTAATGGACAATGAATACGGCGCACTGCCCGTCGGAGCGCCATTTACGAAATTGACACGTTCGAACATAACATATCGAAAAACATTTTAGCAGGCCCTTAGACGTGCCGAATTGCTCGGAGACTTTATTATTTACGCACCGCGCGCGCGCGCGATAAACGTTAGTCCGAAGTTCGAAGGAAAAGTCACAGTCCTCCATTTAGAACTGCGAGGCTGATTAAGCGAACGACGCGCAACGCGCGCATAATGGCCAATAAATATTCCGTACTCCGCGCTTCGACGCGCGCAACGCTCAAAGCGCTTCTCGGCACGTCGCGCGCGTATCGATGCTCGAATCAATACGTTGTCGGGCGTATACACAGACGGAATCGGTCGTTGCGGGGAATAAACGAACGGCGTCCTTGAAATCTCGCCGCTTCCTGTATCTACGCGCGGTGAAGAAGTGATTTCGCAAAGTGAAGAGTCGTCGCCCGACAGAGAGATAGATTTCGCTGAAACATTGCCAGGCACGATAAAGAGCGCGAGCGCGCACACACAGAGGAACTTCTAACAATTAGCATTAGCCACGCACATGGATCATAATGTTTCCCAACGCTGCTGATAGCGAACGCTGAACGGTACACGGCTGATGGATATCCAATGAGCGGACTTCTTATTAAAATGCCCGAGAGAGCTCAGTTCATAAATTAGCGAGTGGAGTTGGCAGTAAATTGTTTTCAAGTAGGAAGCGACAGTGCGTCCCCTCGTTCTGAACATTCCGCGATATCGCGTTTGGCAGTCGATGATCGGATTGTTTATCGCGCCATTACGGGATGCCACTTTGGTTGAAAAAGAGCCTGCCTCGACACGGTTCGATGATACTTGACCGAGAGAAACGAAGTCTGTTTCCGAGATATTGCGGATGACTCGGTACACTAAATTGAACGCGTCAAAACGACGGGAATGGAATAGAATGGATCTGCGAAAGGTGAATGATGGTGGAGGCATGATGATCGAATGAGGATATAAGTACTTAACTGAATAAGAATTTACATAAATAAATAAGTTCTATATCAAATGGGTGAATATTTTGTAAAAATTCATGTATGTTTAACCCGAATATGTTTAATTGATGCAATTTGCTAGTACTTACTTTGATAACAGTCTCTTAAAAGATACCGCGTACTTAGAAAGTAATTTAGTCAATTCTCAGGGAATATTCAATGTTCAGCGATATAGATTTTCGGAAAGATAATTATGAAGTAGAATTTGTACGCAGCATTATCTAATTTGCAGTTTCTTTTCAAACGATTGACATCAGGGATGCGAGAAGAACACACTAGACCGACAGAAAGTAAAGCAGACAGCGAGAAAAACAAAACGAAAGAATGAATATGGAAATGTAAGAATGACGGAGGGCAATATGAAGATCAGTCATGAGGCAGCATAGATGCCGAGACGAAAAGATGGGGATGGAATGGTACAAGGGCCGCGAATTCTACCCTACATAGAAAACGAAGTTCATCCCGTTTTCCGCGAAAACGTAACAAAATAATTCAACGCATATGGATACGTAATTGATGAAAAAGGACTGAACAGAAGAAGATCGCGAAAGAAAGAAAATCCTCACCAATGCATCAGCAAGCTCATACAAAAGAAACAAAGAGAAAGAAAAAAAGGCAGAAAGAGGAGAATGGAAAAGAAAGACGCTGCCGACGAAAGAGAAGAGTCGAAGCGAAGAGACAAGAGAAGAGATGTGCACGTGTGCAGGCGTCAAAGAAAAGTCTTCACCGTTCGGAGCCTCGGACTTGCGCGACGATGACCACGGCAGAAAGATGGAAAAGCCGAGCACGCGAGTCCGCGCGAGAAGAAGAAGGTGGTGCACCGTACACACACGCAGAAGACGCGGGTCCGGGGAGATGAGGAGGGAAGAAATCTGCGAATCGCGGAGGAACACGCACGGCGAGACAAAGGATAGGGACGAGCGAAATGAGGGAAATGATAAAGCGAGACGGCCGATGAAAAGGAGGAAAGCGACGCGTGCAAAGGCGCTCTCGGCGGAGCATATAGGCTGTAGGCGAACGGAAGGAGGGTAGGAGGTGGAGTAGAAGGAGGATAAGGAGGATGAGGAGGAGAGGGCCACACAAAGGAGTAACGCGAAAGGGAGAATCGGCGAGTGCGCGCGAGGGAGGGAGAAAGAAAGGTGGGGAGGGAGCGGTAGGTAGGGAATCGATTAGGTGCGTCGGCCATTTTGTTGGGGGATCAGGCACAGAGGCAGTCGAGGCAATCGAGGCAGCGAGGCGGCAGCGAGGCAGCCTCAGCCGGCCGAGGCTGTCCGGGGTTAGTACGGGGATGCAGAGCGTCGGAGGCGTGGAAGCGGAGCGTCGCGCGGCATCGAATCGACGAGCTTCGCCCTCCTGTTGGACGGCGGCGTCTCGATATGCGCCTGTGCCTGGCATGGTCGCGCTCGTGCCGGCGGTGGTGGTGGAGGACTCCCGACTCCACCGGGAAACCTGCTTCCGACCTGGAGGTGGGAGCGGACCGAGCGGAGGAAGTGGGGGCATTCACAGTTAGGTTGGGTAACGTGAGGCTGACTATAGTGAACGAACCTAACCGACAGTCAGTGCCTACCAAGGCCCCGCGCTGTCAGTTTCGTTGGGGTTGTGTCGTGTAAACATTTCTCTTTTTTCGGAGTTCTGTCTCTTTCCCTCTCCCTCTCTCTCTGTCTCCTTCTACCTGTCTCTCCTTCTCTTACTCCCTCTGTCTCTCTTTCTTTCTCTCCCTCTCCCTCTCTGTCTGTTTCTGTCTCTCTCACTCTCTCTCTGTCTGTCATTGTCCGTATGCCTGTCTGTCTTTGACCTCTTCCACTTTTATCTATCCCCTCTCTCTCTCTCTCTCTCTCTTTCTTCCTTCCCTCCCTCCACATCCCTCACGTCTATGAGTGATAAGACGATAATCGGTTGATACGCGCGAGTACATAAACACGCGGGTATATCGAGCAGGGAACCTACGCTCCCGAGGCGATGGACGTCGGTGCCGCGAATGGTTCACGGGACTTGGTGTCGGTGACGTCGGGACTCCGCTCTCGATGAGGATTTCGAATGAGGCGGCGGTGAGGATCGAGGTAGCTAACGTTCTTAGGCCCCGGTCTGTCTGAATATCGCATCGGATAGCTTGCCGTCAAGTTGCATCCGCCTCTACTGGATTTTAACTGAGAGATCGAAACTTGATGGAGAAGTCTCGCGAGGAGAAGGAGGTCGAAATTCAAAAATGCGACGTACCTCGCTGTAATATTAGGTGAGAAGCAGTGCTTCAGATCGGAAACGGTCGGTCTCTGGGTCACGATCGCCAATGTACATTCCTTGAAGCGAGCGAGCGAAGTTCAACGAGTTTCCGATGAACTGTTGCATTACGATCTGTCAAGCGAAATGTTTATTTAGAAAAAAAAAAAATGCACACATAAATATCGACGAGATATCCAGTGACGCAACACGAAGAAATCCGGTTGTGGTTGTCGAAAAGGTGAGTCGAACTGGATATTTAACTCTCTCGACGGTTAAGGTCGTTCGGAAGAAAGTACAGGCCCGATAATATTCGGGGGACATCGTAAATCGTGTTTAAACGTTTCGGCGCCCGAAACATTCAACGTAACAAGCCGAAGGATATCAGTGAAAACAAAATGCAAATTTTTACCGGGGCTACAGCAAGAGACTCCGAACAGTGCATACAAAAGGATCTACGCTAACGAAGAATCGTACACACGCGCGTCTGCTAACTCCGAAACTGCCCAGACCGGGTCACAGTACGAGTAGAACAATTCGTTACTCGGACATCGAGTCCTCATGGTAACGTGCAAGGTTCTAACTGGATTGGAACATCGCGGCGAATAAAGGATTCGCCTGACACCACACGAGATTCGTACAGACGACCTGCAAAATGGCGCTGGACGTCAGGAAATCGCATCGTCCGTACGATCGAGAGTTTACGCGGCGCGAAGGAGTGTGAAGTTAAGGCCAATGAAACGGGAGCATCGCAAATCGTAGCGAGCAAGACATTATCGGGAAGTGACCGTAGATCGAATTCTTCATTCCGCGAACAAACGCGGCTCTGTCAGTGACGTTCGTTCTTCGCAATACCTCCGTCGCGTCAAGTTCAAGCTGACGACGGCAGGACAACCGACAGTTCAAGCAATCGCTTCTTTCCGCGGAATCGTTGCCGGGAACGAGCCGCACGGCTTTGTCGTCGCGAAACTTATTCGATAGTGCAGAAGAAACGAGCCCGACAGAGGCAAGATCGCATTGAGAAAGAAGGCATCGCGCCCGGTCAGTACGAAAGCCTCAAGATTGCTCGGAAACCGTCACGCAAGGTGCGCAGGGCCGGCGGAGCTGCGGAAATAGGGGGTGCGAGGGCAATGCAGAGAGCCGGCACTGGTGGAGGGCCCGGGGCTCTCGGCCTCCAGGGCCCTCCAAGACCAGTGAAAATCTCACCCGTCAACATACAAAACGAGCCCGCCGATCCGACGTCGCAGAGTAAGTTCCGTTTTCTACATTCTTGCGAACGACACATCGAATTCGGACTAGCACGTACTCGCCCCGTTGTAATTGTGCGTCGCGCGTTGGTCTTCAGTTTTGATTGTGCGAAGCATGAGATTCAATGCGGATTATGAATTTCTGTCCTCCGTTTCGTTCTGATTTAAATAGAATTTGTAACGTTTAATCTGAGAATCTAATATATGTATCTGTTGAACGTATGATGCGGCATTGCGCTGGCCTTTGATCGTATGATTGCCGACGGTCCGAAACTTTGCGAACGTAGCTGGATATTGTTGAAACATAGTGTGCCACTGCTGTACAGTCAGTTCCGTAATCTTTATCTACGTTAAACGGTTACAACGATAATTCAAATTTACTTAAAATAAACAATCTCAAATGCTACATCAATAAAGGGTTTAACGATCTATAGATATTTACATATATATAATTACGTATGCATGACAAGAAAACCTGATACTTAATGCAAATGATTGAATCCCGACCTAGTTCACGTTTCAATGAACAAGCGATCATTCATAATTTCCTACTATTTATCATACCGGAACAGTGAGATTTTAATTAGTCACACCACCGTCGTTAGACAAAGTAAGAAACCTAAAATCGGACTGACGAAAACGATCAGCTATAATCGCTAGTCATGTGCCGTTCAATGTGATGCGTTTATAAAAGTTCACTTAATAAAGCGTGATTATTTATAAATGCCCACTGCGCACCGACGGGGACAAGATACTGGTGAAGGTCTGCGCGATTCTTATTACCAGCTCCGATTGTATGTCGATAAGCCGATAATTTGTCACGCTACTGCAAATGGCGATCCGTTTAGCAGCTCGTTTAACAATTTTCATGTTACATATCGCCAATTAAAATCGGTACGTTCGATCATCACCGATGGTTAATCCCCAGTGTCATTCCTCATTCCGTTACTAAATAATCATACCAATATCTAGACTACGCTTCGTTACAACACTGCATCACAGTATCTACGTTCGAGCTGTAATCGTTTTCGTCAGTGACACTTCTGTCAATAGCACCATGATTTCGACAACAATGTGAATAATTCGTAGGTATTTGTGTTCGTGCGATTAACGACGGAAGAATGTTGCGTGCGAGGGTTATTTGTTTATACGAACATTCGTAACTAAACGTTAAAAAGTTCGAGAGTGAGGCTAACAGAGAATTCGTCTTCAAGTCACTAGAAATTGCCAATACTGTCGCCGATATCACTATCGCTGGAATCCGGCAAAACATCAGATAATTTATCTGCGCAAAATTCATCAAGATCTGAGTTCGTTGCATACTGTGCACTTCGCTTGCTTGTCATGATGACTATGAATGTAACTAAATTTAATAAAAACAAAAGATTACGTTATCAAACGTATGCCCAGATAATGAAATGTGATAGACGTACAAATAGGGGGGAAATTTGAAAATTTGCTACGTGATTATCCTTTCCCGACACCGTCAGTCAGAAACTGTATCTGTAACGATCATCTTAACATTTCATCACGTTCAAATTACTGCGACAGTAAACTTTCAGAAACGCAAAATATTGCTGCTGCAATTGCGACCGTGACGTCTTGTCTGCTGAACGCAGATTCCTCGAGAGCGCGTGCGGTACATTTCATTTTATTTGGAAGTCTTCCAAAGTGACCGTTGACACTGACAACGCTCCGTCACTGAAGCACAAGAAAATGTAGGAAAATGCAAACAGTTGCAAGTGTGCCCTGGAAAATTCTTGAATTTCTTTAGCGCCTCGGTCGGCGGACATAAATTAACGCAGCCTTGCTTGCGACGGATGACGCACGTGAATTCTTTATTTTCCGCGAGTCGCGCGCACGCAGCACGCACTCGCGGGATGCGCAAAGCGTGTATTTAGACGACAATTTTCTATGTTTCGACGAAGTCAATTCAATTGCAAAACAGACGTGTTATACGGACAGCAGCGATTGTTACACGAATGGTAACGCCTTGCGCACTTATCTTGTAATTACGGTAACGGTGCGACTATAGTCTGCCAGTGTAAGTATCTTAAATAAGGTCGCGCTTCAGTAACGTACCCCGACCGCCACGGACACGCTTAATTGATGCCGTGTATTATTTTGAGACGCGGTTAATTGCAATTTTGTGCAATCGAGTTTCACGGCAAAGAATAACGTTCCTGGGAATTAGTGCTCCAAATACTATGAGTTTGTTTGAATTACGTTTTGCACCCATTTCTGTTAGATCAGGTCCGAACGACCCAAAGATGCCTTGAAATCAAACAGTGAATTGCTTGCGACAGCCCGCCAACCACTGACATTCGCCATGAATTACATGCCCACGGACACAAGTAGTGATATCGTATGCAAAACATGAAAATTGTGACTCACAATCAGTCAATTTTTTTCCGCATAATTTATCCGCTCCAAACGCGAAAAAGCACGTGGGTAATATATTAAGCTGGCGAAAGCTTGTATCTGGGGCTTCTAAAGTTTGCAAAAATGACGCCGGAGAGTAAGAGAACATCATCGAGCTCGTCGTAAACTTCGACTGACATTATTTGCCGAGAAAAAGAACGCCGCCGCGAAGGTATGTAACACGGAACCCGGGGGCTGGTAGCCAACGGTAGAAAGGGATCGTCACTTTTTATTTTGTACTCTTTTCGCGTGCGCGAAGGCAAAATGTGGCTTGCGTCGGTTTTAATTAACGGCTCATACATTTGCATGATTAGACCCTGAAAGAGAGTTACGCCTGTATCAGCATTCCGTGCATCGAAAACGATCACGACATTAATGGCGGGATTCCTCTCTTTCTTATACCATTTACGTGCCTCCCGCGCTCTCTCTTCTATACGTCGCACACGATACATGACACACGCACACGCGGCACCTATGCACAAACGTGCGCACGACTGGTCCGTCCGACGCGTATAGCCCTACTCGACTTTAAATTCTTAAAAAGCCACTACTTCTTTTTTCGCCGACTCCTTTTGCCTACATGACGTTCGCTCATTACGGCAGAAACTTTTCTCCCTCTCCGACGCGACAGAAAAACGCTTATGAATATTTCCAACGATAATTAGAGTAGCATGACGAGTCATTAGAAGTGTGTATACACTTGTCACACAGCTCCATTGTACACTCTCGTCGAGCGTGCCGTGCGGCGTAATCCGCGTAATACAGTCACAATTGATTAAGATTCATGTGGGATATATCAGGTTATACGTACGGACAGTTCTTCAAGCTAAAAAGCGTTCTATGAACTTCGGCGTTAATAATTAAGCGGACTGGGTACGGCTGTCTGCGAGTCCCCGATGAAACGGCCGTCTAAACGAGCTAACGGCGAAACGGAAACGCTGAGACAGGTTCGATAATGTGGGATAATGTCTTGTTTTACATCGTCTAGAAGCGGACGACGTTCCGTTGACAGAAAAACTTAATGACGCGCCGACACGGAATCGGGGATTGAAATGTCATAAAGTACAAATTGCATGTGAAATGACTGAATAATGATTAACGAGTTAAAGTCGTGAGATTAGTCGTTTTGGCGGTCTCAGGGATCAATGTTCCTGACGAGTATCCGAATAATGACCCATCATCCTGTCACTTTCTGCGACGAACAAACGTGAGCCACTAATTCGAAGACGAAGACGTTAAGTGAACTTTCAAGAAATAATGTACTCGTTTCGCCGAACTTCATTCGTCACCAATCTCTACCGCAACGTCCGCGACAATTCTTCCAGTACCACACGTGTCGATCAGTGCATAAAAATATTCGAACTCTCGCATACTCATATACCGACAAAATTGGGCAGAAAAATACCCTCGACCCTGCTTCGAACCCGGAACCCAACTGAACGACAAGACGCTCCCCGATACGCGAAGACATTCGGGGTGGGCCGGATGATTTACTTTTCGAATCAGTCGATTCAAAGGGATATGCCCACTCTCCTGGGGTACTCGTGCAGGGGGGTGGAGAGAAGGGTCGCGTGAGGTGGAATAGGATGGTTTTGGTGGAAATCATCAGCCGATTAGAGTGCAGATGTTCTCGTACGGAGATTATGAGCCGCTTCCACCCCTCGACAGGGTCGTCCACGCGGGGGGTGCCTGGAATGGGTGGGGTGCTGCTGGAACACCGTCTCGACAGGGGGCGTCTAGCGTTGCGGGGAGGGGGTGCCCGCCGAGTAAGCCGGGGAGGCACAGCGTCGTAGGGGTGGGCTTGATTGAATTATCATGAGTGTTTGTGGAGCGGCGGCCTGCAATTGAATTAGGCCTGGGGCCTCTTTTCTATCGGCGTATGTAGACATCTATCAGTGTCTCCTACCGTCCGACCACCCCCTCTTCCGTATCGAGGACCTTCCTGGCGAACTCTTCCTTCCTCGTCCCGAGACTCGATCGCGCACTGCGACCTGCCGTCAATCAATTAAAGGATGTTGCTGCCGCTCACAGCGCGACGAAAAATTTCAAACGGTCGCGGCCGGGAATTGACTTGCTGCGCCGCGCACATTTTTGCCAAATTTCGGGTTCTGTGGTTATCGGTGGGGTATAGGGTGGATTTTCTTTGTGTTCGTGCTTCTGGTGTTTTGTTGGGATCGCCGATATTTTGGAGAACGTTTACGGACGGTGCTTGACACGTTGTCAGTTATTTTGGGAACGTAATAATTAGATGTACTTATATCAGATATCTCCTGGGACAGAACTGTTGATTTCGAGAGTAAGGTCTGCAACGGAAGTGACACGCGGTTTTTGTAACTGAAATGGTTTCTAAGACATTCGTGACGGAGAAAGTAATTAATAGCAGAGGCGACGTCTGCGAAACGGAGCACACAGAATGGGGAGTTATTCGACGATAAATCTTGACATGACATGGGTGGTCCGCGATCGTGCGAAAAAGAATAACGCAATAAAGCGCCGACGTAACGGGTTGGAATTCCAAAATGAGATATTCGAATCAGGAAGTATCTAGGCCGTGCACTTTGGCAATACGCCTTGCGTCAGACAAATTGTTCACAATCTGCGGAACGAAGGGTTCAAAGAAATTATCTTGGCCGCATATGTAATACGTGTCACAGCCCTAAAGTCACCGAAAATTGAAAATGGAGTGCAAAAACCAATAGGAAACACTTGACAAACCGAGCATTGGAAACTGACATTTTCTTAGTTCAAATCGTTCAAAGTCGATGTTAATTGCTAAACAAGTTGTTACGAACCATACCACGTTTGTTACTTAAATGATTGAGCAAATGTTTCACCAGAGCGTAGGACTTTATGTCACGTTAATGTGGTGCTGCGAATTCGTCAAACTTGAATGTCCAACCTTGAAACGTCGCTGATAACTACTATCTCCCGGGTACAAAAATTACACATAAATAACATTTGCCAACAAGTTCAATGTGGAACTCTGCAGGTATGTATTCACGAACGTATACACCGAATGAAGCAACAACTCCGCGAATTCACGAAACCACCCTATGTATACGAATCAAAGGCAACACAAAGAAGGCAGAACAATTTTACAGCTACAAAACCTGATTCATAAGAATCCATTACTTCTACTCGATATCGCGTATCAATGACGTTACTTTTATACCGAACGAACGATATTTACGAATTTCCCACCGAATTAGCAGGTTGCAGATAAGCAACTACAATGGCCACATTTCGAGAAAAATCGAAGGCTGCGTCGTGCGGTATTAAGATCATTATCTTCATTGGTGGACGGTTAGTCAATTCGTCTGGCCGATAAGCTGAACGTCGTTATCAGATGCTCGTTCGATAGGTGACGTTTCTCTTCCTCTCCCGACGCGGCACGCCTTTGATCCGACGAGCGCACTGATTTTACGGTGTACATGTTTCCCGCGAAGGATGCCTTCGATTGCAGATAGTCGTGTGTACCGAGTGATTAGGCGTATCCTCTTACATGCTCAAATTTGAGAAAAGTCGATAGGCGACCGCGTGGCAATATCAAGATTTCTTTTATCTTTCCTCCGTGTAAAACTGTCCTTCACTAACTCCATCACAATGGAAAGGCATTACTTAGTTGGCCCAATCTGACATGCGAATATGAAATTTGATTGCTGTCCGAACATTTCATCAGCGCCCAGCAAATAGAAATTCTGATCCGACAAGCGTTCTTCAAGATATAATTTTGAATTCTATTTTCTATAATTCATATCTGTCACTCTAGATGCGGCATACCCACTTACATATTTATCACCACCTTTTCCGCAAGAACTCTTAATCTGCCTGAAAATGCTTTCCCTACAAAAGACGCTAATTATTCGTACCCCTTCCAGCAAAACGACGTCGGCCGAAAGCCGCTCACGTACTCATTGAAATACAAATGCTCAGCCGTATTCGCGAAATATGAATCCTAAGTACCCAGCACGTCCAAAATCGAAGTCTCCGAAATTGATACTTTCAGCAGAACTTCGCTGACCGTGAAATACCCAGCCTTTCCACCCGATGTACTTAAAAGTAAGTGATGGAAAAACTTTCGGAGCGCGAGCACGGTGACGTCACGGTATCGTAGGCAATGCTCGGTGGCCAGTGGCCTTCTCTCGTTAAAGTAACCTAACGATGGGTACGTGTACGGTCATATATCGATTCCGTGTCGTAAACGGCGCCTGGCGCCTCGGCGGCGTCGGTTTACAATCCGGGACTCAACGAGAGCACCCGGTAGTGGGCCCACGCCGGGGGCCTTCTGGACTTCTTCGGGGGCTACAAAACGACCAAATGGCTCGTCGATGACCATGAGCCGTAGTAAAACCGTGCCAGTTGATATTCTCATCCGCCGCCTCTCTTTCCATCGTATTCACTTACTTAGGTGCCCCTTCGCCCACTTCTCTCCCTGTCTTTCTACCGCTCGTCAGGGGCTGTTTCCTGTCGCTCTGTGCCACCGCTAATAATTCGGCGCCGAACGATTAAGCGAGCCGAGCGACGTGAGGCAAGGTACCCCTGTCGCCCTGAATAGAAAGAACGGAGCGAAATGCGCTGAGAATGTTCAAGTATGGAGGCGATTGTAAACTTGCAGTGTCATGGGCTAAGTTGCCGACGCTTGTAATTATGTGAATAAATCATTATTCGAACAACGTACGAATCCTTGTGCGAATAGAATATTATTGGTTTTGATATGTATTCGTATGTTTTATCCGACTAACAATTCTATCTAACATTAAGCCTACGCACTTGTCCGTAATCGAAACGCACACCCTTACCAATTTCACACGGCACACGCCGAACGGTTCGCTGCAAAGTCGGAGAACTCAAGCCGCGCAACTCCGTTTCTGGAAATGACATCAGGGATTCGCGGACCTGTCGCTTACAATTAGAAGCACGACCACGTGCCGATGCGATCAAACAATAAAAGTCTCAGACATCATGGCGGACGATTTGCGCTTCGAGGCAGAAAGAACTGGCTGGTTCGCTTACTGACGCGATTCGATCTGTGGTCGACCTCAAGCAGACGATCGCTAGACATGTAGTTTACAATAGCCTTGCGTACACACGAATATATATACATATATGTATATATACATGCTCGCACATAGACCCTGGGATTATGGAATGAACCCTCATACACCTACACGCCGAACACACACGCACACATAGTCGACGTGGCTAAATACAGACGCGTAATAAGGCGGCGCGTAAGCAAGTCGAACGAGCGCATTTTGCCATCAGATAGCGGACCACTGCTAATTGGCCTGCCGCCAGGACCTCAGTCAGGTTAAGGCCCAGCATTTATGCACTCCTGTGGCCCGCTATAGTCGGGTGCACCCATTATGTGCCGTTACACCTACAAAATGAAGCGCGGGGGCGGGGGTATAGTGGGGTGGAATGGATTTGACTCGGGATACATGAGCCGATTAAAATCGACTTGATCCAGAATGATCGGCGGACACACCAAATGCGTTCGTTCACCCGACGCGCACGCTGTCCGATCGTTCGCATAAAGGAAAGTGACTCGATGGATGATAAAATAAATGACTTCTTTTGGGGAATGAAGTGGGTTTAAGAGAATTTTCCGTTCGTATCCGGAGGAGTGTTTTCGGTTCGGCGAATTTTCGAGGAAGAGAAGAAACGTAGTTCTCTGGTGGATTTTCGTAGGCGAGTAATGCACGGACGCGGGGGATTATTGTTTGGAGCGACGAAACGGGCGCAGTCCGGATAAATTAAGAGTGGCGCGAGGTAGAATTTACGAGGACTTTCGAGGATGTTCGGACGATATCTCTAGTTACGCGCGATCCCGAGGACTAATTAATGAGGAGTTTTAATTATTCCGCCGAAACTATCTAAACCGATGAAGGGTAAAAGGAAGAAAACGTACCAGTTCGGATCATATACATGCAAAGGCACGAGACTTCAGATTACATTATATTCCGGAGCATTTTAAACTGAGGGACCCTTAAGAGACTCATAGATTTGTTTTCGAAGCATTAAAATACTGCACTATCATGCACTTTATCACGTGTCGCAGCAAAATCATGAAATTCGATAATGGTAAAGGCTCACTCGGAAGGGATATTATTCTCGTATTGCAAGCGGCAGGAATGCTAACGCGGCTTGAAAAGAGACACCGAAGGTGCAAAATCGGGGACGAAAGTGGTACAAAGTTCCTATTAGCTTCTTACCCTCTCGAAAGATTTGCGCTCGCCTATTCACCAATGGCAGGCAGAACAGGCGCAGTTCGGAGAGAACCGGACGAACTGAGTCAGAGAGTCACACGAATTAGAACCTGCTCTTAGGCGACGTCGGGGCGCCGGGTGGACGCACAGGAATGCCGGTCGCTGATAAAAGCCACGGCCAACACCTACATAAATTTCACCAGGAGATATCTGAGGACGGCTTTTCGTTCATTTAAGCATACATCCTAAATTTAGTACCGGCCACGAAGTGTGCTGCGTATCGGCGAACGAGCAGCGACGCTGAGGAACAGAGGAGGTGAAAGAGGAAAAAGCAGACGCGATAAAAATAGTGCCGGAACGTGCGAGCGTACCTATAGGTATGTTTGTGTAATGCAATGCGTGTTTGTTTACTTCGGGACTATTCCGCTGTCATCGAGCGTTGACAACTGTCAATTGTCGGGCAGCAGGGAGAAATGTAGGATGCGGGCAGAGATGTTGGTATAGTTGACAGCAAAATCGTTAGCCAGTTAGGAGTTGTGATGGATAATAGAAATGTTTCTTGCGGTTGAGTTGAGTTGAGTCATAGTAGGGTCATGTTATAGGCACCTATAATGTGCTTTATCGCTACTTATCACTGATATTCTTGAAGAAGGAAGAAAACCCAGACCTTAACTTTCCGGTTAAATAACCATGATCTTCCCATTCCCTAGGATATATGGAAGTATGTTCTGAAGGAAATTTAACAACTTCACTGTGGTCCTACACGTGACACTTTTGACTCGTCTCCCTTTAATCCCCACGATCGTGCATACAGTATCATTCAAGGAGCTCAATGTCCCTTTCTACTTGATCGCCCGGCAACCACTAAAGTATAGTCTCCTGAACGGTGATAAAAGTGCATAGACATACGCATGTACGGTTCCGACGCATACACACACACACACACACACACACTGACCGATGCGTGAGGCACACACGTATGTATGTACATGCGACGAGTCGGGGGAAGAGAGCCTTGTAAGTCGCATACCCGATCCTGCTACGAGGCCCCGGTCATGGCGCAGCAAAAAAAAAGGGAAATAATTAGCGGAGGTGTTAATGAAATACCAAACGAACGCCGTGAGACACCGGGTCGGCGCCTCTGAACTGCCAGCCAGACATCCTCAACACAGGACACGGCGCCGTTCTTTCCCGTTCATCTCTCGTCCTCCTCCTCGTCCTCCTTATAACACGTATGCGCGACTCTACGATCCGCGCTTCTCCTCCTTTTCGTTTCTTTTTTTTTTTTTTTCATCATACACCTACCCTTGCGCTGGCTTCATTGTTACCTCGTGCCATCTGATTGCGATTATTCAACTGACGACTGGATGGTGAGGCGGTAAAGTAAAAACTGATCCGAGAGTTGGCGCTCGTTTTCATATATAATCGTTCGTAAGTACTCGTAGAGTGTACGGTCGCCTACCTTGTCGACAGATACGCCAAGCTCGCAAAGAGCTACTCGAACAACTATGAGCCAGCTGTCTCGTTAGCCAGAGCAACAAATGACTTGCATCGAATTTCGGCAATTTACAAGACCGGTGATTCATTCCGCGCTCCGTTTCATTATCGCGGCACTCTGGCGACACTCGAAATTCGTATGCACTCACACGAGTGCTCCATGCAACTAACCCACTCACGGCCGATAATCGAATGTCAACGAAACGAAATTGTGAGACAACTAATAAGCAAAATCGACAATATCGTTCTCGTCAACAAGGATCGTGTTTCTTCTCATCGTTCCCTGCCAGGACAACGACACAATTTCTATCGCATAACGCCGGCGCAACGTTGGCAACAATTCGCCACCCACGTTTGTTCGCCGGTAGCAGCGAGCTACTCTAAAGTCTCTCCGGATCCTCTCAGTTCTCGTTCTTTTTTTCTCCGTCGGACGGTTCGGTCGCATATTATTACCTTTTTTCTTTTCGCTCGGCGTGTCTTACGGATCCAGTTTTGCCACCGATCAATCGTCGCTCGTGGGTGAGTGGATCTTTCCTGCTTTTTACGATTTTCCTTACCTGGTTGAACTAGATAATCCTTTCCCCTCTTAAGTATCTGTTCTATTCGCTGATGCTTTTTCGGTCATTATTGCCCCGGCCAGGATTCTACGTAAAGGCGGATATTTCTACAAATTCTATACTTATCACTTACAATTAGATAACTAGTTTCACGTTTGGATCGAACTTATGGATCTTTCTCAACTATTAGGTCAAAGTTATGAATTAAGACGGATGAATGAGAGAAATTTCGGATCTTTAACAACTCCAAAAATACGTGCAGAATCTACCTGACAAATAATAATTTCCTTCAACTTCCGTGAGAAAGACTAATTAGGTATACGCTTTTTCATACGTCGTCCTCTACATCATCCTTGTCAAATAATACATTTTTTGTAACACACTAAAATTTCTCCGTCGGCACACTTCGTCCAATTTGCCCTAAACACGCAATACAACAACACCCCCACCCCACCGTCCGCGGAGCCGAAAATTTGAACTGGCACAGAACGTGTCGCGCGTCGGCAGCGTACGCTTTCCGCGCGTCGCGTCAAAAGCAACATCCCCGCAAACCTCGCTCCGTCAGCGTGCTCGCGTCCAAATACGGCAAAGCGCTCAGTCGATCCGAGGGTGTATCTCGCTCGCTCGCGAGGGCGAGAGGAAGACGGAGAGGTAAGGGTAAAGCAAAGGATTGCGACAAGGCGCGCAGCAGAAGCACACGGATACTCCATATTTATGCAACCTGTAAATTGCAGTGGAGTAGAGGCGAGAGCCGGCTTATTTCGCCGTTCGCCGGCCAGGACATCGCCTTCTGCCGGTGACCTCACACCGTCTCCCGTGGCCCCTTCGCACTGCCTTCTTCTACGTCGATGCACAGACTATATGCGCGCACGGCCCCGGTCGGGTCTCGAAGATACGAAGTGGTTGTCGTCTCTGGGAGCTAATGGGACGCCGCCGACACTCTCCTCTCGTCCGAATCCCTTTGATCCTGGCCGACCTTGCCCTCGCCTCTGTGACTCCTGTCGTCCTACCCCCGTCCCCCCTCCCCCCCCCCCACTCTCCCCGGCACCCCGCTACCACTGCCTCTGGGATCTTTTCTCTGTACGTCTCGCCTACCCTGCCCGCGCGCTACATCCTCCCGCGGCCTCTTCTTCTCGCCGTCCTCTCGCCTCGGCTCCAGCCCGAGCCCTCCTAACATCTTCTCGGATCTCACTGACCTTATCCACCGGCGATTGAGAATTTTCACGGTGGTCAAGTCGGCCTCCGCTCGTCGTCTCGCGGCCTGACGTACAGGGTGAGGCACCTAAGCTGACGACCTCAAATATCTTCGTCGCTTTTGACGCGGCGGGAATGCGCCTCGGGACGAAGAGGTTGCGCTGAGTCGGGAAAGGCGAATGCTGCGGCTCGCGCTCACGTTTCGGTGCAAGGTTGTGGGTGATTTTTTAAAGGGGAGGGGATTTCAAGGTCATCCATATTTTATTGTACGGGATGGGGTGGAAAGATGCGTATGTTCGTGATGTGTGTTTGAAATGTTTTGGTGTGTCGTGCGCGAGTCGGAAACTGTGGGAGTTTGGTTAGATTCAGAGAGTGAAGTGTATATATGTACCTAATAAGAAGATTCCGAGTATGTCACTTTCGATGAATTTGAAACTCAATAATTCGATCTCCTGTCAAATCTGCCGCTCTGACATTCGCGCAACTGAAATCGAACGAACTTACGTAGCGATAAACGCGGAATTGAATGTCCTATTTTTGACAGAATTTTCTTCGTACATAAGCAGAATACGACCTATATTCTAGCCTCACCTAGTTCACCGAATAAATGAAGCCACTATCGCACGGAATCCTTATCGAATCTCAACGAAATTGAAAACGTAATTGATAAAGATATTTATTAGAACGCTGCCCGTATACAGCTACTTATATTCGGCAACATTTTTAGTACCTAATATTCATCATAGCCGGCCGCACGTTGTCCGTTGTCGTGCAAACTAAGGCGTCATAATGAATTCCGTGACCGTACGACCATTGCAAGACACTTCCCATCGCACGTGTGTCATGTCACTTTTCATTATCGTATTTTCTCCTTAAAATATTATTTTCTTGTCTAGGTATCCTAACCTGAACGTCACGTTCATTAACGTACCGTCAATTTTCGTGTTTCGCTCTATTACCAACATCATTGCGCTGTATATACGCTCGTAAAACTGTTAAAACTGACGGTACTTTAACGCATGCAATCGACTATCTCAACCCGTTCAAAAAATGTGCATTATTTCCATGCATATCGCCCGTTCGTCACAGCCGTGACACGTAGCGCGCACTGATATACGTATCCACTGCTCATTCATATATGCCGTCGTTTAACGCTGCCGTCGTCCGACGCAAATAAATTTCAACTCCAATCGTACAAATCGTCATGCACCGCTCGCGTTAATTTACGGTTCCTTGTCTTTAACTGGCCATTCGAGGTTTTTGTTTTCATTGTTACATTCCCGAGTGACCTTTAGCTTTTATGCTTATATGTGTACATATATATAGATGCACGTAGTTACTCACGCATCCCATAAATTATGTTACCTACATCAATGCATGGGGAAGTTTATGAGTACGTGCACTTACGCCTCCAAACGATTCTGTGAACTGGGCAATTGTTCGTGAAATAATACCTGCAAGTGATACCTATTTAACTCAGCGGTGACCGTTTCAATAATATCTAGATACATATGATAATTTTTTAGCATATCATCTTTGTCGTTGTATCTATAGATATTCGTGTTAAAGACGATAGGGTACGAGACTACGCAAATTGTGCCGGCGCAGGAGGTATACTTACGAACCTAGTATCAGAATGGATTTTCACCTATTTCAAACAACAAAAGTCCCTAGAATTCAATATCCGCGTTGGTACGTAATTATGATGGGCAGTAAAAATGTGCGTAGGGGATGATGTAGTACTACTCCTTGATGAAGTTGACCACATTAGCGGTATTTGTATTAGCGTTAACACCGATCATAAGTATGTATTTGTCATCGTTTCCGCATGTTTCATTGTGACCGCTTATGTTAGACGGTACGTCTTGTGACGTTCGCTTTTTATAATAAATAATCAATCTATAAATGAACACTTTAACAAATAAACACAACGCACGATTATTCTTGCATGCAATTTCGCATAATTTGACGGGTCGGATAATGGCCGACTTTACCTAAAGCACTTACGCATTGTAACGAGCGAGGAGACGCGTTATATGAGGCACTAATTGTAACAGAGTGTAATAAAGTGTTGCAATAGCATCTCCATTACCATCGGTCGACATTTGGATAGTGAAACTGGAATGTGCGAAATTTTTGTCTGTTTGCGACGCCAATGATCACGGAGAAGATAAGCGTCCACATGTCTATTCAATATGCGGACAACCACAATTATACCGATGATTAGTCAACTGTGAACGACAATCGACTGGTACAATGCAGGTACAGTCATAAGACGTTGCAACTATACATCTGCAATAACTTCTTAAATTGGAATATACACTATTTTTCGTTTCTTTTATTCCAAAGCTCTGTCTTATCGCCATTTTTTAAGAAAAGTACTAGATCCACCACGACTGCATACAACCACTATCGATATGCCTGTGTTAGGTACTCTGTACCCTATACCATTTAAATGCCGTTCGCTATTGACTCAATTTGATCGAAAAATGGCGTCGCGGCCGCAACCTTGTCGACTATATCACGACTCTCACTACAGCGTCTCTAAACATTCTCAATTCACCGCGCCCAAAACGACTAAATAAAAACCTCGGAAAAATCGTTCTCACCGAGCACTGAACAGCAACCCACACGTCAACCCTTACCCACCGACCACAACCAACGCACCCTCCCGTCCCCAACGACCGCGAAGTCGCTGCGACGAACGAAGCATGAAACGAAAAAATACTCTCGAAGAAAAACAGAAAGATGAAAAACAGTACGCGCCCCAAGAGCGGGGCCGCGATTGGGAGAAATTAAAAATGCGTCGATCGGTTCGACGGAGAGTGACGAGGAGGCTCTCGGCGTGCAATTTCGCGTGGCCATCCCTCGACTCTCATCCCCCGCGGAGAGTGCGCGGCGAGCCTCGGCGCAGATGCGCTCGGGCGCCGACTCCGGCACACGCACGCTCGCTCTCCGTCCTCCGCGGAGCGTCGCTTTCCTGGGCGGGGTTTAGTCGATCCGTTCTGGCAGCCGGGAATCCGCTCTGCCCCGGCCGAAGCGCCGCCCAAGTCTACGCCTCTGGCACCGTTCGTAACCCGCGCATATTCCCTCTATACATCGCCGACACATCGCGTCTCCCCTCCACCTACGCGCCTCCAGCCGCATTCAATTTCTTCTGCCTCGGCCCGACGAAGTTGCGAATCGGCCTCGCGACGCGTACGCGCGAGAATTCGCGAGCTACACACGCTTCGGTCCCCGCCAGCGACGTCGGCGACGGCGTCGTCTTGCGCCTATCGAGATCGTGTGTGCGCGCGCGCGCGCGCGCCTGTTCGCGTGCCGGCCTCATTGTCCACGCGAATTTTCCTCGACAGTGTGCGCGCCCGGTAGCGTGGCGTTTTCGGTACCCTAAGCCAAGGCTCGCGAGTTCGAACGCCTCGCAACTGTGACTCGTGCTTGATTTATTCATTTTGCTTGAATATTGAAGAGGGTAGTTGTAGGAGTTCTTCTGATGAACGATGTTTGCGACGCTTCGATGAGAGTGCTGGGACTGAGGACTGGGTTCCCGTTCGTGCGGTATCCGTTTTTGTGAATTTTGTAGAAGGTGAATCCGGTATCGACCGTCTGTATATGAACGTTCCTGTTGCTACGCTTTTCGACGGGGATTTGTTGACGAGAGTGCGACCTTGTTTTAAAGCGGAACTGTATGATGATAGAGACAGTTAATGTCAGCTTTACGTTTTTCAATGGTACGGTACAGTACGTTCTATGCTCTTGTAGAGAATAAAGGGAGTTTGGCGACCTGTGACAATACCGTATTTGATGCTACTTCCATCTTGCTTCGAGAAATATTTTGAACGGTGATCATGTGGAAGAATAATATAGTATTGTATATGCTGCATGCATCCCTTGGACTAACAGAATTAAGTTGAGCGTTTCTAATAACAAATTCTTCGAAGCACCGCCCATCTCATTGAATCACCTCATATGTTCGTTTCCACAAATCCGTCCAATCTCTCTAATTATACACTTTGCTCTTCATAAGTACCTCTACTTTCCAAGATCTTTGCGGATTCAGTTTTCCTCCAAAACAAGGCGTTGCACGATAAAGCCTGATTCTACATTTCCGATTTATCTTTTCATCGAGCATCACTAACGAAAATATACCTAGATATGATCTCGTCATACGGCAAAAGCGATGATTCACCGATAAGAATTTGCTGTATCAGATTTGAGCACCAAAAATTGCTGCTTTTCTTTCGTCAAACAGCCGCGCGTACGTAGGTACGAACTTCGTAACATAAATATTATCAATAATGCGTCTTCGATAGCCGATAATAGTCGTGAGAAAGATGAGGAAGGATAATAAACGTTTTCGGTAAAACGATGAAATTGCTCGGGTCGTATGATCGAGAAACGGATTACGTCCACTCATTTGTCTGTCAATATCGCTGATGATCGCGTCATTAACTCTCGCACACCGATACTCATTAATAGACAACTCGGGCAATCTATTTTATTCGATATATCATATCCTACGACTGAACTTGACCACACGTTCGTTGAAAGACGTGAATTATTGAGTGACTAACGTCTCGATCTCATACATTTGACACGTGGCTCGATTTTGCTCCGTTCGCAGTCTGTCCACGAAAAATTGTATTTATATAGTTCAAATGCGGTATGCCTAATATCTATTAACGTCTTCGAAATAACATTTAAATAAGTTGCCTGCTTTTTCGCGATGGAAGAATATATGCATTTGTTTCTGTCGCCAAAAGCAGGCAGTTTATTCCGGTGACTCATTTTTAGATGACCCACCCTGTATATGTCTGACTGTTCAGTACCGATTACCGATAAATCCTGTTACTAACTTACTAGGGTACCCGAATTCCAATAATCGTCTCAATTGTTTCTGCACGTCGCGTTATAAGAGGATCTGTCCAGTCTATCGTTAGCTACGTCAACCGTAAGAAGATCCGTAATTAATCGAACGAAAGAAACTGAAGTACTCTTTCCCATGAATGACAAGTATGCTATCCGCTAATAATAACTGATTCAGACTTCGATGCCGTAATTTATTCCCCATAGTGGAAAATGGTAATTGGGTTAGTGTGTCTGTAATGAAATGAGACTACGTGTTTTTCGCTCTCAGCTGAAGTCGATTATAATCAGAGGCCAACTAACATGGTGATTCAAGTAGAATAATCGTAAGTTCCCTAACTTACGCATGATCAATTCGTTCCGCAAATATTCAGTACATCATGACTACGTGCATATACGTGCGCTTGTAAATTCGTGTATATGGAAACAATTAAGTAAATTAGAGGACTTACATCGTTCTGAATATCACAGAAAGCAGTTCAAGCAGGAACCAATGTAATGATATCGATCCTTTTAAAAACGCAACCGCAATTTCATGAGCACGCTATTACGATTTCGCCAGTCATATTGCACAGCCTCGCCGTACAAGCATGTACGTAAATGAGATATGCTTTCAATTTCAGAAGGCAGAAGTTCTCATTGCGTCGGATGCGGTGGCCTTATACAAGATCAATGGATACTCAGGGTGGCTCCCAATCTGGAATGGCACGCGGCGTGCTTAAAGTGCGTCGAATGCCAGCAATTTTTGGACGAGCACTGTACTTGCTTCGTAAGAGACGGCAAGACGTACTGCAAGAGCGATTATGTCAGGTAAATGTTGCCGATAATTACTTTCTAATGCCCATACAGTATGCTCATTTAACATCCTTGAGTTCTACCATTTAACATATTTCAGTCACTTAACATGCTTGAGTATATTACGAGAGAGTCGAGAAGTGCTTGATGGATCTTAGTTAAGTTCGTGAATTACGTTTAATTTTCTATTTAAAACTGGTACTTAATGCGAATTAAATATGCATTGGGTCGGTAGTTGTCAAAGGACTCGTTTAATGACGTAAGTACTTCAAAGGATACGTTACTTAAATACAATTTTGGGCAAAAGTACGGATTTGTGAAATTATTTAAATAAGGTTTGGCATTGTGCTCATGTTGTCTGGAAAAAGGTTTGCAAGGAATACTTATGTGTCTATACTATTCTCGCACCTTTCGATAATCCTTTTTGTATATTCGAGCATACACTATCTTTGTAGATTTTACGTAGTTTGTCTACCCTGTATGCTCGAATATAAGTATCTAACATCTAACATATTTAATGATTGCAAAAGCAAGAACTTAAAAGCAAGAACGCCAAACCACACTTCCTTTTTCTCAAGCCAAGACATTGTGCAATCAATATTCCTAACACTTGCCTATTAACGCAATTTGGGGAGAAATACGTCGGAAAAAAAAACAGAGGCACGGAAAAAAAACGCGAAACGAGAAATCGAAGGAAAAAAAGTAAAGGGGGAGAAACGGAAAAAGAGAAAGAAAAAGAAACGACGAAGGGTTACAGTGAGATATTTTTATCCAAGATATACAGAGCAATACTCGTGTATCTACCAACGTCGTTGCCTTTCGCTGACTTCCCTATCAATGGTCACGTGCCGCGCAATATGCACCTTTATGCTTTCTTGTAAAATGATCAGGAAACCGTCGATCGTGCTGAAATAGCATAATATAAAAGCAACTCAACTAATTCCGTAACACTAGGATATCAAATGCATCGACATAACTAACAAACTTTGCACTGAACGGTTTCGCGTACAACCGCGATTATTTATGGCATGTGCATGCCAACATGGGATGACGGCACTTCATGATAAACATAGCTTATAAACACCAACGTAAAAATGAAAAGTACTATAAAAAGAAGTGTACAAAAAGAGCACAAGAGTCGCTCGTAAATGAACCAATCCTCACGAATTTTACACAAACATTGCGTTTCCCCATCGACGAGCGCGAGCGATGGAAAACAATCAGAACGTTTCAGCAGAAACGAGAGAGAGAGAGAGAGAGAGAGAGAGAGAGAGATTTGCAGCAAAAGAGAGTTTTTTGTTCGCTTCTCCGAAGTAAAACAAGGCCCATCTTTCGAATGACCCATCGACACATTTTCGCGCGCACGACGGCGGGCCAAATATTTTTCTCCCCAGCGACAGCCAGTTTATTTGCGCCGATCCGTCAGACGTCGAAATGTCCAGGAGACGCTAGGGAAGACTGACGTATCCGGTCGCCGTGAATTCGTCTCGGCGAAGAAGGACTCAAACGTGAATGACAAACTGTTTGTTGGTTCTAACGACTCGTCCCAAAAGTCAAAACGAGGCTGACTTCGTCATGTCTCCTTCTTGGGTGTTCTCTCTCTCTTCGGCGCTCGCGGCGGCCGATTTAGCCGAGGGAAAGATATCGGATATCGATTTTTTGTTTTCCTCGTGCCTCCTTGCACCTAGCGCTCCGTTTTCATTTGCTCGTTATGTAGCTACAGATTTTTCGTTCACAATTGGACGATCGAGAGGATTCGCTACGTTCGTTTGAGAGTCGAATAAAACTGGCGTGCACGATCGCAGCTGATTGGTAGTTATTTCGATACGCAATATAAGACAGCATCTTTCCTTGTGCGAAAGAAATAGCGAGATTTGGATGAAACTAGTCTTACGAGAGTTTTGAGGCTGCGAAGTCACTTGTCGTCGGTACGACTAGAGCATATCGTTGAGACAGGGTATACGGCGAGGCGTCAGATTGAAAGAGACCCAAGATTAATCAACGATTGCAGTAGGGAAGGGGCTGTATCGTTGAAAGAAAGAGCGCTTTAGAGGAAAAACGCGTCATCGTTGTTATCGATCTGTTTCAGGCTGTTCGGCACAAAGTGCGACAAGTGCAGTCGGCGGTTCAGTAAAAACGACATTGTCATGAGGGCGAAGAGCAAAATCTATCACATAGAGTGCTTTCGTTGTTCGGCTTGCATGAGGCAGTTGGTGCCCGGCGACGAATTCGCTCTGAGGCAAGATGATCTTTTCTGCAGGCACGACCATGACGCCCTCGAAAGTGAAAAGCTCTGCACCGTAACGGGCGGCGTTCCCGGCAACGAGAACAACAATAATGCCTCGCTCGCGAATAACAATCATCACCTACATCCGAACGACGCATCGCTGTCAGGTGAGCGATCTTCTTACATTTTGTCCGTTCTGTAACGCCGGCGATCCACGAGATCTGATCGAACAGTGGTCAGAGTGATTCTGCGTGAGAAGATGCAGAGAAACGTGCGCTGAGTACCTACGTTTCATTTTCCACGCAATGTCGCGGAGAAATCATTACCAGCTCAAATGAGTTACATAAAAACTGTTATCAACCATCTCCACCTTCTCGTCATTCCCTATGAACTCTAAAATATTCTTAAACAACGAATATTATTCCACGGCACTGCGATCACGAAATTCATATATACATACTTCGAGAGGTGACTTGTAAACTAACCGCATTACCAGACTTCTCATTTCGAATCAAATTATCTACAAAATCGGTCATACGTTCAATCTTCACATGCACTTGATCATAAACTGAAACGGTCTGTCATAAACAATGTATGCGGAAGCCGTACGCGCGGATTAAGCTGTTGGTTCGCAGGGCGCTGGGGCTCATTTTGGCGCCAGCGCAAAGTTCAAATTCTCAAAAGGATTGACGTACACGGAAGGGCGACTTGAAAGGGGACGTCTCGGGGATGGCGCGTTGTTTTGTTAGGATCACGAGGTATAATTAGGTGTTGATAATTGAAGCCGTTAAGATCCTAAAGGCT
Organism: Priocnemis perturbator; assembly: GCA_963942575.1. Classification (NCBI taxonomy): domain Eukaryota; kingdom Metazoa; phylum Arthropoda; class Insecta; order Hymenoptera; family Pompilidae; genus Priocnemis; species Priocnemis perturbator. The sequence goes on from OZ012649.1 coordinate 9,748,239, forward strand.
TGACCATTGGCCCCCCTCTCGGCGCACCCGGATTATACGGATTAGCGACCTACGCGCGGTGGTCATCCTAATGCGTGTACATTCGCACGGATCGAACGGATTAACCGCCAAACGTATTATGTTGCACAGTCGAAACAACAACAGGGCGCAACGTTTTCGCGAGCGTCATCGCCGAACGTAATTATCCGTGAAATTATGATTTTATGGCACGTAGTTTATTCCACGCGCCGCACCCGAAAATGCGCACAATTAACCCGGCAGGACACGCTCTGTATGAAATTTTGCCACCCGGTCCGAAATAACACGACTCCGTAGCGTGCTAGATCGCTCTGACGTACGATTTAAGCAACCGCTCGACCGCGACAACAAATCGTTGTTGTGTTACAGCTCCCTACGAAAACACGCGCGCAACTCAGGCGCGGAATAAATTTTCTCCCGCTAATTCGCATGTAAACACATTTTGCGCCTCCGTAAGAGTCTACCGCGACGACTAGGCCACGTTGCGCGTATTGTTATGACTCGAGCGAGGAATCTCTATTTATTCCCCCGAAAACCTTCCGACTCGCGGGCCTCGCGACTCGCTCGCTTAGGAGTTTCGAGTATATTGTAATAGAAAGTTCTATTCGGTGGGTCCACGAATCACTTAGAATTGGCAAGGAGGCCATGCAAATGAGAGATAGAGAAGCAAATTGCAAATCAAGAACGAGCAAGCGAACGTGAATTAAAGGTCAGGAAAAAGAATCAAGATGAAATATTGCAAGGGGCGCCTGAGTGAATCTATGTATATTGATCCGGGTATTGAGTATTGGGGGAACTTTTGATATGATCGAGGCCAATAATAATATGCATAAAAAGTAAGTTACACCACTTTCATCATAGACGGCTCCTATATAGAAGGTACCTAAATATGTAACTAAATAAAGGACGAATAAATTTATATTCGAATTATACGTAAAACTTTGCGAAGCACGCGCGTGCACGTACATATTTATTTGTCAACGTGACTGCCGTGTGCACACATATATCAGAGGCTAATGCAGGAATGCAACGGCAGCGGAACATCCCATGTCAGACTGACGGTCAGTGGTTTGACGAGTCTTTGGAGAGTGCGAGAAGGTGTCAGATGTAACACCACCCTGCCAACTACCGTGGCACATAACTACGCACGATCTGTTTCTCCTCGTTCCCCCCTTTTTTTCCCTCGCGGGCAACGGAAAGAATCGGACCTTCGAATTGTCCATCGAATCTGACGGCGTACTTATTTGATCATTTCCTAGTAGATGTTGAACGCTTCCAGATTCTCTCGTTCCCCGCCATTCCACCATCTTATCTTTCACCACTCCAGCTTCCCTCTCTTACCTCTGCCTTCTGAAAACCCCTTCCACTTCACGTTCCACGACTCATCACCAAACTCACCTTTGTCACCGTCATTCTTGTCTTTTGCTCGTGGCACCCAACGACTGACTGGTATTTGGTTAGGACGCAAAAATAGGCGCGGGATTTCATTTGCCCCGGCACGTATCGGCATCGGCCTTCCGTTTTACCGTCAGCAAACAAATCGCGCGGAGATATATGCCCTTACCGAATCTTTATCCGAACGCAAAGTCACGTTTCGGTACTCTCTGCCGTATACCGAATAAACGCAAAAACCGAATTTAATGATGTTTATGCTGGCATTGTACCCGATCGTTGAACATTAATGCACGGCGTCGTATAGGAAATAAAAGGTAAAAAAACGTTTCGATCGCCGACCAATTGCGTATCGCATAAACTAAAAATTCGGATTACCTGCCGTATTGTAACGTTCAATTAAATCCGAGGTCGGTAGTCGAATACGGGATACTACAAAATATGGACTATATTTCTTTCGCTATTTTTCGAAAAATATTCTACCAATAAAGAGAAGTCCTACTGTGATTACAAGGGTTTACGTGAACAATGCAGAATTCTATTAGTGATTCAAAAGCCTCAAGCTCGACCAGAGTCACTTCTCATGAGCGCAACGAACGCAATTTGCTTATCAACAATGTTGTCTCTTAATTCTTGTCTCGCCATACCGCCTCTCTATCTTTGTCTCTCTCTTTCTCCCGACCCATTCCTCTTGACACACTCCTTTTGTCGAGTAGGTACTCCCGCGCCCAAAGGCAACTCTGTCGCGGTGTCTTTGCGTTCAGCCGCCATGTTGAACCAGTATCCGGATCTCCCATTAGCTGGACCCGACCGTTTTGCAGGACCGGTTAGGACGATAGTCAGCGACAGAAACTGTATTACGTTTCTCCGACTACATATAGGTACAAAGCACCGATACGGTCTGTGACTGACGCTCCTTCCCGCAGAAACGGTTCTGCTCCAAAATCGAAGTGTCTTATTGCCTTCCACGATCGTGTGCGGGATGAAATTTCCAAAGACTGTTCAGTCTCTATACCAAAAAAATGTATTCTACGTCCGCAGTATACTTTTTCCGCGCAGAATCACTCTACGATTTGGCGAGAATTTTCGCCGCGTCTTGTGTATCGATAAAATAAGCACATATGAGATACTTGTACGCAGATTCCGGGTCCGAGAGCGGATCGCATAAGCCGGGAGTGGGCGGTGCCCGCGGATCCGGAGGACACAAAAGCGGCGGCGGATCTGACGGGAAACCTACCAGAGTACGAACGGTCCTGAACGAAAAACAACTTCACACCCTAAGGACCTGCTACGCCGCCAACCCCCGGCCTGACGCCCTCATGAAGGAGCAACTCGTTGAAATGACCGGACTGAGTCCGCGAGTTATAAGGGTATGGTTCCAAAATAAGAGGTGCAAGGATAAGAAGAAGACAATCGCGATGAAGCAACAGATGCAGGAGAAGGTAATCAAGCAAAATGAACGCACGTCATATTCGTTTATATCCGTTCGATAGCCACGTACTTTTTCACACTTACGTAGAAATTAGCCAATTGGGTTGACGATGTTGAGTTCACTTCGTGACAGACCGATCGCGAGATTTACAAAATTATTTGATTTGCCCTTAAAATTGCGGAGTAGGCGTAAAAATGTTACGTCGGCTCGATCGAGGATGGAATTGACAAAAAGCAAAGAGAGACCTATGTAAAAGTGTGTAACTTCGGCATAAAATTCCGATCACTATTGGTACTAGTTTTAAACAGTCTCTTTCACTTAAATCGATCTGAAAATCCTGCTTCGGTTTCTTTTTCAAAACTGGTCTCGCAGAATTTAGGACATTGCTGTAATAACTAATATAAAGTATGAAACTGATCAAAGATAGCTTGATGCATTTTCAACATAGTAATCATCATACCTAAAAGACTTGCACCATCTGGAAGCTGAAGATTATGCCAACCACCTTGTATACTTATGTATAGAGAGAGTTGACAAGTTATTGGATGAAGTTATAGAAAAACAACTACAGAAAAAACATATTTCAGACAGACATAAAGACCAGATTATCAAGTTGATAAAAACTACAAAATGGCAAAGACATATTTGTCTTTGATGCTAAAATTACAAACGGCTTATCTCAATCAACAATTTAACGAATCGAAGTGCTTTCCGTTGCAGGACGGGCGTAAACTGGGTTTCGGAGGTATGCATGGAATTCCAATGGTCGCCAGCAGTCCTGTACGACACGAGAGTCCTATCGGCATGACGCCCCTCGAAGTTCAAGCTTATCAGCCTCCCTGGAAAGCCCTCTCAGACTTTGCTTTACACACGGATCTCGATAGGTTAGATCCAAGTGCGCCGCCTTTCCATCTTCTGGTTTCTCAGGTAATAAATTACTCATAAGTATAACAGCCTATTTTTACCACAATAAAAATACTTCTTTTGGTAGTTCACTCATGGCAATACCTTGCATTGGAAGATATCAATCAAAGAGCTCAAACAAATTAACTGAGAATGAATTCAAAGCAATTCAATATGTAACTGCAAAGAGAGTAATGATTTGGAATAAATCTTAAATGTAGCACGTCATGATTCTATTGAATACAGAGATATAAGAAGTTATTGCATTTGTTATAGATGCATGGATATGATATTCATGGAGGACCACCATCTCAACTGCAACCGCCAGGAATGCTTGGTGGTCCAATGAATGATGGTGGAGGAGGCGGAGGTCCATTGCCCCCTCCAGTACCACATCACCCAAGTAGAGGTCCTGACATGAGTCAGCATCCAGATAGCACCGACAGCTATGTTACTTATCTAGAGAGCGACAGTGATTCCCTTCATCATGACACTGGAAGTCCATAGTGTCGCACCGCTCGCAGATGTCTGAAAATTAACTGCTTGGCTCAAGCTAAACGAAGACTAACCCGGAAGCTTCCAATTCCAATGTCTTCCTTTGTTTCAATGCTTATCCTGACATCATGATATCTTCATTGAAAGGCAACTGGGGCATAAGGAAAGCCAAGGATTTTATAGAAAGAAACAAATGATGAGAAGGACTACAGAGATATGCTGATTATGAAAATTCCTGAACAGTGACCAGTGGGTTCCTGCTGGACATGACGAGACAACTGCATCAATGCAGGAGGAAGTAATACGCTTGATAATCCTTCAGTTGGAATGCTTAGATCAAGAGGAAATCACACCAAATGGATACTGTGAAATCTAAGGAAAAAATTATAAATGTTGGAGTTAGGGCGCTAAAGCCTAATTTACCATCATAATAGATGGCAAAGTGATACCAGAGGTCTGAAACTAGGAACTTCCTGCAGAGACTAGATACTCAGTCTTTCCTTCACGTTATGATATGTTGAAGGCTCAGAAAGATGAAGATATGATACAATACACCAGTAATGATGATAAAAGTAAAGACACCGTCTGACGTTGTTGAACGGAAGTACACCCAGACAAACTGTTATCAGAGTCAGCTGTGCCAGTAGAATTCACAGTTACAGAATGAAACTCTGTCGCAATCAATTGCTCGTGAATCTAGCTTAATGAAAGCCCTCGTGAGCAGTGCATTCATTGATGTCATTTCAAGAGGCAACAGAAATTGAATGAAAACGCCAATGTCACCCCAAAATTATACACGGTCCTTTGACTAAGGACAAGAGTCAAGAGCAGCTCAATAATAATAGCATTTTGTAAAGTCAAAAATGAGTATATTTGATTTTCCCTGGCTGAATAAGAACAGAGCGAGTAAAAAGAATATATTATGGTTTTGTTGTAAGAATAATGATATCTATACATCTTAATAGAATACCAACCATGATGATATCGTAAAGCTTCGGAAAACTGTAATGTTACTTCAATACCTTTAGTTTTACTTTGAAACTGGACCAATTGTTCCAAAATTATACATATTGAATTAGTTCAAGGAATAATCCATGTTTCTAACTTTGTTGATAATCCTTTCATAGACTTCCTCTTCCAGCGTTAGCAAATAAATTACAACCAAAGCCAAGGAGATGTAATATCACAAATATACTCAGGTGAAAGTTAAGAATATAGTAATATAAACAAGGCGGGGAAAATAGCGAATCACGTATACACACGCTGACGTTTACATTAGTAATAAATACTTTTCCTGAATACATTATAAGTTGTCTAAACATCCTGCGAGCATTACGATCGTCATATAATTTCGGGAATGCGTACGCGATTGACGCCCATCCTTGCAAAGTACTTTCAAAATAATACCAAAGCGTGCGAGCTTAGTGACGGGAACGAACACCGGAAACGCACTATGTTGTAAATAATACTCCTTATAAGCACTAATTAGACGTTCATTTGCATTAGAGAATACGAGTCAGTTCATGTGCGAACGACTTGGCCCTTTGGGTGTTTGTATAGAACCGTTGTACACCGCTCTTTTGTATGTATATGTTATAAAAGAGAAACAACCAACACACATAAATTTAACGTTTCGTATTCATTCGAGTGTCTTCGGATTTGTATGATATTTCTATACCGGCACACTGTATGTAATAAACTGTCGAACTAAGCGTGTTCTTTGTCCGCCAAGATTGATACCACCAACCAACCAAGATTAATATCCTTCTCTATTCGAAACGTTTTGCACTGTTTAGCAAGATTGTGAAAATAATACGCCGCTTTCCGTGCTCTGTCTACTATTATTAAACAAATTTCACGACAACATCGTGTCCTCTCAGCACTAAAAATATCTAAACTGCTTTAATAGATAAGATGATTCGAACTTTTTAAAGTAAATCAATTTAATGTAAAACTGTTTTGCTGATTCAATTATTCCTAAAATTCAATTATTTCAATTTAAATTTGCAAACGTAATTGCTGCAAGTGAGTAACGTCGCAAATTAATCCAGCAACAAAAGCCCAAAATTTGTTGGCGGGTCGTACAAGTGCGCATTTAATCAATATTCGCAGACGAATAGATCGAAATACGTACATGACATCTGCGCTGAAGTACACCTCGGTAGTCTAATGGTAAGTATAGTTTTATACGCATAGCATGGATACTTATATTTTCATGCAAAGTCATTCTCAGTCTACTGTGCTGTGTAATATATATAATGAAATGTCTGAATATCGATTTCAAATAATGTTTAAATTGACATTTTGACGATAAATTTACATTCATAATATATTATAATATCGATCCATCTAAATTGAAAATATAACTTATAACAGTTGTAAGTACAGCAGCGCCATATTCGAACTGTTCGAATAGCATGCTATTCTACCCACGCAACGTCGTCATGAATGAAAATGCAATATTTGCATTTCTAACCAAAAATGTATTAAATAAAGCCAAAATGAATGGCTATTCAGTTGCCAATGTAGGCCTGACACCTAAATTAAGTAGTGAATCACTTCAAACTTACCGGAACGATGTAAAAACTGCGAAAAAGCATGTTCGAAATCCACGTCGTCCCTTGCTTTCGTCAGCTGCCAAGCGCGCCTGAAATCAAAGTAACATATTTTCATTAATTTACAATATCATGCCTGAACGTTTGCATAAGTATGATGCCCGGCACTCGAATTACAAGATTCTTACAAATTTAGGCATTGCAAAACCCATATTTGCTCATAAATTGCCTAAAATGTGGGAACTCACCGCTTGTTAACCATGCCAGAATCTCGACCAGAGTGCTTTAACCAATGAGAAATTTGCTCAATACCAACGCAACAAACTACATATGCGCCAAATTCGAACCGTTCAAACGCATGTTTACATTTTCTACCGCTCGATCACGTGACTTCGGAACACACAGTATTCGCGGTTAAGGGTCAAGATATGCTACATAAACCCGAAATGTGTAACTAATTAACAGCTAATGTAGCCCTGGCACCTTTACCAAGTAATGAATTACATCAAACTCACCAACTTGACGCGAAAACTGTGGAATAGCATCTCCAACGTGCACGGAGGCCTTTCATTTTGCCGGTGGTCGAGAGCGCCTGAAATCAAAGTCAGATATTTATATAAATTTGGAGCGTTAAGCTAAACAAATTGCATAATTACGTTACCTGGTACTGAATTAACAAGATATTTGTACATTTTTGGATTGCACAAGTAAAATCTTAGAATAAATTGTCTAAAATCTGAGAGCTCACCACTTCCGATGCTAACCTTGTCACCGCCTCGGCGAGAGTGCCTAAGCCAATAGGAAGCCTTCTTAAGAGAAGGCCAATCACAGTGTACTCACGATCATACTTTCTTAGTTTCCAAGTTTGTCGCTGTAGCGCTGCAATCAGCTGCAATTGCTACAATCTGCTACAATCGCGCGTGTGAATTGATACCAATTGATACATACATGCTCTACTGTGCTCTACTGGCATCGTTTGCACACAGTGTTTATGCTAACAATTTGAAGTATCAGATCTGTACAGCATTTTAATAATCTTAAAACGAAACACTGATGATGCCCTAGAATTGACAAATAATCATATCAGACATGCCGCCGAAGTCAAAAGCGGTATTCATGACTACTTCTGTGTTGCATTTATTGAGAATACAGTGGATGTATTTAATTTTTTAATATATATTACAGAATAGGAGAACTGCTCCCAAAACGAAGCCTGAACAAGTTCCTGACTCGTTAACAAAGGTAGAAACAGCAAGTGGCTTACCCCAAGAAGCGGAGGACCAATTTGAATTAGAGCTATGTTGGTGCATAAACCAGCTCTGTACATACGACCCCAAAGCAAAAGCGCATTCAATGAGTGGGCATACTGATAAGCAAACCCGTGATCTTGAAAAAAGTTTGAGCATACTGAGAGGCAATTCAGCTCCATTAGTGAAAAAGAGACAGATCATGAGACAAATATTTGGCAACTACAGAGAGAAGATGGTTCAGGACGAACAGAAACTTGGCAAAGCAGCGTGTTCTGTAAAGTTTATACCACAATCAACACCAAATAAGAAATCTGTGTTCTTAAAAAAAGCTAACAACACTGAGCAATCTATTGCTGAAACAAAAGAGAATCAATCTACAGTGCAAGCGAGTTCAACTGAACAATGTGCAAACAAATTGTCAAGCGAAGAACAGTCCCCACAGGTGTCCTTCAAATTTAATTTTCAAAAACAAGAGTGTTTATGAATAGCAGGATATATGCGATGTCAAGCAAACTATTTTTAATTCAAGTATTTTATTTACTTATAAGCAGATTGTATTTGTACAATTACTCATTTATACTACTTTGTGTAAATCGTGTTGAAAATGAATTACGACGTATTCGAAAAATATGACTAATATTTGCTTACTTTCGTTACAAATGTAAATATAATGCTAATTGTTACGTGTGTAATATTGTAGTAAATCAATATTAATTTATTCCGTTCGGTTAGTTCCACATAATGAAATATTGAGATAGTAAGGAACAACACGGTCCTGTGGCGCAACGGATAACGCGTCTGACTACGGATCAGAAGATTCCAGGTTCGAATCCTGGCAGGATCGGCTTTATTTTTGATTATACATTTGTGATACTTTTTATACTTTATTTATTAACATTCATTACTTCCTAGAGTAAAACAATATCGATTATTGGTGTGGATCGATATATTTTCAATAACCAGAATTTATTACTTAGTTTTGGTTTACGTTGCATCGATTTGTACACTAATATAATTGAAAAATTCATTTTTTTTTTCATCATTTTTTGGTATTTTATCATCACCGGCTCTTATACAGTACAATTGAAAGTTTATAAGTAAGCCTACGTGGTTAGTGACCTTTCGCTTTCGTCATGCTCATTTTGCACGTGTCGGCATATGAACAACATTAACATCCGAATTGCCAGAATGCGCATACATATATATACAGTGTTGTAATCGTAATATCTATTTATATGTATATATATCATAAAGTGTGTTTTCAGTTTTTGCCGCTGTAAGGTATCTATACCAGGAAATAATTATATTAGATTACCGTTAAGATTACATACATATCGATACACGTATATATGCACGTCAACGTGTACTCAGGCGTGTCTATACACTTGGCTATACCTTTTAACCTGTAAATCTACGTGAGCAGCAGGAGTTGCGGCTGGCTGCAGCAGTGTGCTTCAACATGGGGGATATTGGAACTGACGTAGTGACCAACGTGCAGAATCTGCATTTGGGAAAGGAAAAGGCATGAAATACGTACATTTTATACCATAAAAGTTCTTTGCTTTCATTCTCTATATAAAAACGATGGTGGCAAGCTTTCGTTTATATGGCTGTAGAGCCGTTTACAACAGTGTTAGGTGGACACATGCTCGGGTTGGTTGCGAAGTTTCCTACCATTACGATTATTTGTGGCTCTTAGTCAATTTTCTCGACCGTCTACCCGAATAAAATTGTTTCCGTTTTATACTGTAATAAGGGCGACTTTTTTCTCCCGTACGATCACATGTCGGTGACGATACGATCAATAATCTGACGTAACCTTAAACAGCTGTTTCTCGTTACATGTAATATGACCCACCTAACCCGGCCTTATTTTTGTAACTTGTAGATAACATGTTATTCTGACTTCTGTATGTGTTATATATAAAGTTGTATATGTACATTTAATTGTACTTCACTTGCAGTCAAATATGAAAGCTCCAAAACAGAAGAAGGCTCCTGAGAAATGTTCAGTTGTCGAGCTTAATCCATGGCCTTCTTACATACAAGCAAGTACTTCAGACTAAAAATGCAACATAAGAGTAACACTAGTGTATCTAATTAATTTCTTTTTTTTCTGACCCCTTTGCAGGATCGTATTACAATGTGGGATAAGTTAAAGGCAGAATATATTGCAGAACTGGCTGCAAAGCCAGCTACCGAAATAACCATCACGCTCCTTGATGGAAAAGAAATTAACGTGCAAGCATGGCGTACTACCCCTTATGATGTGGCAAAGAGCATCAGCCAAGGGCTAGCCGATAACACGGTCATTGCAAAAGTTAATAATGAATTATGGGACTTGGACAGACCTCTAGAATCAAACTGTAAACTTCAATTCCTTAAATTTGATGACCTCGACGCAAAGCAAGTTTTTTGGCACTCAAGCGCACACGTCCTCGGAGAGACTATGGAAAGGATGTACGGAGGTTGTTTGTGCTACGGTCCGCCGATTGAAAATGGATTTTATTACGACGTGTTTCTTGACGGAGACAGAGGCATATCCACGTCAGACTTTCCGAATATGGAAACATTGTTCAAGGGACTTGTTAAAGAAAAACAACCATTTGAAAGGCTTGAAATGAAGAAGGAAGACCTTCTGGAAATGTTCAAGTATAATCAGTTTAAAGTAAGAATTCTGAACGAGAAGGTGCAGACACCAACCACCACTGTGTACAGGTGTGGCTCCCTAATTGATCTCTGTAGAGGACCGCACATTAGACACACTGGAAAAATTAAAGCTGTTAAAGTTACGAAAGGTTCGTCAACTTATTGGGAGGGCGACGCAAACGCTGAGTCGTTACAACGAGTATACGGCATCAGTTTCCCTGACAGCAAACAATTGAAAGAGTGGGAGACATTCCAAGAAGAAGCTGCAAAACGCGATCATCGAAAAATTGGCAGGGAGCAAGAGCTCTTCTTCTTTCACGAACTCTCACCTGGCTCCTGCTTTTTCCAACCGCACGGAGCTCACATTTATAATACCCTGATTGAGTTTATTCGATCAGAGTACAGAAAGAGAGGCTTCCAGGAGGTGGTCACGCCGAACGTTTACAACAGCAAACTGTGGCAGACCTCAGGCCATTGGCAGCACTACGCGGAGAATATGTTCTCATTCGATGTCGAGAAGGAAACATTTGCGCTGAAGCCAATGAACTGCCCAGGCCATTGCTTGATATTCGATGTTCGTACTAGGTCCTGGCGTGAATTGCCGCTTAGAATGGCAGACTTCGGTGTTCTACATCGTAACGAATTGTCAGGTGCCCTTACAGGCTTGACCAGAGTACGGCGGTTCCAACAGGACGACGCGCATATATTTTGTACCGTCGATCAGATTAAGGACGAAGTATTAGGAGCATTAGATTTTTTGCGCGAAGTGTACTCTGTCTTTGGTTTTACATTCAATTTATGCTTATCGACGCGCCCGGAAAAGTATCTGGGAGATCTCGCCATTTGGGATCAGGCTGAGAAAGCGTTGGCTGAAAGTTTGAATATATTCGGCGAGACATGGTCTATAAACCCTGGAGACGGAGCTTTCTACGGACCTAAAATCGATATTACGATTACGGACGCGTTGAGACGTCCTCATCAGTGTGCCACAATTCAGTTAGACTTTCAGTTGCCCATTAGATTCAATCTATCCTATATTAAGTAAGTTCAACATTCAGGAAATAATCCCTAATTACACTATCTCCAAGTTATTCTTATTTAGACAAAAAGTATTCAAGAATAAGACGGGAATAATGTTTGGTACGTTTATTTTCAGTGAAGCCGGCGAGAAAACACGTCCAGTTATTATCCATAGAGCAATCTTGGGTTCTGTCGAAAGAATGATCGCTATATTAACTGAATCTTACGCGGGAAAATGGCCTTTCTGGTTGTCACCGCGACAGGTGATGGTGGTACCGGTTGGTCAACAATTTAATGAATACGCTGTCCAAGTGAAAGAAAAATTGGCCGCGGCTGGGTTCATGGCAGAGGCCGACATCGACGCCGGCGACACCATGAATAAAAAAATTCGTAACGCTCAAGTTGCACAGTTTAACTTCATTCTCGGTACGTACTTAGTGTCTACGGTAAATATGCCTATTGATCATGCATTACTTGCGTATGTGCCAGTGATCATAAAAGTGGTCTAACAAGGGAGGAAATATATTATATATATTAAATCTATTTTGAAACTTCTAGTACTGAGGGTACTGGATTTATCCTTTGTAGCCTTTACTGATTGTATACTTGATTAGGTCCACTTGCCAGTCAAATATCTGAAATAACTGATTTTTTCACTTGCATTGTAATGTAAATCAATGCAATACAAAATAAGAGAAAAATTATATAGTTGTAGACTATTTCAAAAATTGAAAAATTTACGATTATTGTATAATACATACTTTTTCAGTTGTTGGCGAGAAAGAAGTCACCGCTGGTACGGTAAATGTACGAACCAGAGACAATGTGGTTCACGGAGAAGTACCAGTTCAGGATTTAATTGGGAAGTTTAAACAATTTAAGGAAACGAGGGATCGAAACTGCGAAGTCAACTTTTAATTTGCTTGATAGATATAAAGATAATTTATTTATTTGGGGATAGAATAAGGCACCGATGTTATGAATTGTTCATCCGCTAACCCCTGAAGGTCGAAGAATACAATTTTTTTTTTCAATGTTTAAATCAAGGTATCTGCTATATTTAAGTAGCATATTTAACAGTAGCGCATAATTGTATACTGAAATAATACTATGTATTAAAGTTGCACGGCAGCGTAGAATACGTCTTGCTCTCGTTTGATATGAACACTGAAAGCGAAAATGCCAGTCTGCATTGTATCATTGGATTTTACACACAGAAGTAACATGCAAACTTAAATAATAAATCGAACATTTTTCACCTTATAAAACCTAGATATAGCTAACAATATTACCAGAAATAAGATTACAATTACAAAATAATGAGTAAGGATCACGGATTCTATTTTTTGCAGCAAATATGTATAACATTCCCGATCACAAATAGCGTGAGTACTTGATGCTATTTAATGTACACAAATATCCCTCCCTTGACGTATCTATTGCAATCGGCAATTTGCACTGAAAAACCTCTTATCACCACTATAAATCTTAAGCGTCAGACGCATTCCCTACATTGAACGTAATCAAGTATAAACCGCGACTTAAAATGTTCATCTAAACGGCTGTGCTTTATAATTTATTGCAGATACTGTTAGTATATATATATATATATTTATATATTCTAATATATATATATATATATATGTATATATGAACTTATATATTACTGTACTGCCTTTAATATCTTTCAAGAATAAAAATTCCCTCTAAATTGTAAAGAAACTCGGTGCATTTTTAATGCTGTTCCTGTTATGAACTCCACCAATTTCGCGTGCACCGCTGTATTATTTGTATTTAATTTTTCCATGAAATTTTTCTCGGGCATTCAGTCAACAAAGAATTATATTATTTACTACACCTAATTTTTAATTTTTATCGATGAACTTTTATTTAATGTCCTGATTAAATGTGTCTAAACGTTACGACAAGCCAAGATCCGAGAAATTTATATTTTGCTCGACAACGATTATAACTAAGTGTATTACGAAGGAGCAAGTTTAAGGGCAAGCATTATTGTCATATCGCCACGTGAATTAAGATTGTACGGTATAACCAGGTATAACTGTAATATAGCACAAGAGTAAAGTTAGAAGCGATTAACCGCATACGGTCGCGGAGAACATTTATCATTATCTAATATTCAAAAGTCGTCAAAAAGGAAGCTACTGCTGCAATCAGTTCGTTCGCCACTGGAAGTGTTAAATTTGACTGTGCCTAAAATTTTTACCTTCGAGACTGAGCATAAATATGAAAACAATTTGTGTCCTAGCTATAGCCGATTTTTATAAATCAATTGGAAGAACTGCCTCTAGTGATAGAGTTCGGTATCAGTATAGGTTAAGTCTGGATAAGATGATAGGTGTGTGATCGTGTGATGTCATTCGAAATATGTAAACACCTATATAATGAAGGTATTAAGAAGGTTCGAAGAAACTTCAAATAAGTTACATTTATATACCCGGCATGCCTGCGTGGCATTGCTTATTGGCAATTTTTGTTTTTAGTAAAAACTCCTCAATATAGACCAATATAGACGTGTAACCCAGTGTAACCCCAAGAATTCCTCGCAGCATTTAATGCAGAGTACGATGAAGACGTAGTACGTGGGCAAACGAATGATACAATTATCAGCCAGCTGAACGGGAACGCGGTGTGTTGCTAGGTATGTAAAGAAGTTCTTTACCATTGTTACATTAAATTTGGTATTGACATTTGCAGCACAAGTTTCTGTCTCTTCACAGATGCTACATTCCTATCTTTTTTTCCTTCAAAATTCATCAATCCTTAATTCATTACATGTAAGCAACTTCTAAGATTATCATTAAATAGGCAATTACATGCTGTACGTATGTGTCTTGTAATAGTGGGTGCCATTAAGTGAAGATTATCCCCAACGTGTATAGACACACAAAGCCGCTATCATGTCTGGCAGATCAAAACTTACCTATACTTGTATGGATGATCTCTTAAATACGGCAAAAATTAATTATACCAACCACAAACCCCATAATGTGTCCAGTAGACTTCCTAATATGTGCGAAACTGCAGAACAAGCTCTCAAGCGTGGTGATGATGAAAGAGCTTTTATTTACCTAAGAAGATGGTTGAACAGTGTGGATTGGCTGAAAACAACAAAAGAGTACAAAAATGATAAGTGTCTTTATCAAACAAACATGCGTACTAATCAGGTATGTCACTGATTCTTCTTTAGACATGTTATTAGTGGGCTAAGATTATGCAACAAAAGTAAGAATTGTCTTTTTTAATTGGATCTTTCTTGCATGGGTTTGTCCTATTCAATGATGTACATATTTACTTGCGTGCCCATGTAAATCATAGAAATAACATTCTTTATTATAGATAAATAAAGTGGAAAGCACAATGGCAGAGTTAACTGAAAGGCTCACTGCACGTTATGATCAGCTTTTGAAGAAAAAGATGCAGAGCCATGATACTGTAAACAAAATGGATGTAGAAACAGGTTTTTCGATACCAGATGGTGCATCGACAAATGATCTCCCTTATATTTTGCCAGAAGTCCCGAAGGACGATCCATCAGACAATGCGTTGGATGAATTTATATCATGCAATAAACTCTTTCAATTAACTCAAACGGTAGATAGTAGGTTCCTCATAATAGACGTTAGACCAAAACAACAATTTGAAGCATCAAGATTATCGTTTGACAAATACATCAACATTCCTGCTAGTGAAATTACTACTGGGTGAGTAGAATGAAGAATGGAAAAAGAACAGGATTCATTTTGTAAATATATGAGTAGATGCAAATCAATACTACAGTCTTATTAGTTAAAGTATACCAACAGTGTGTCTATCTTTCAAATGTCATTGTGTAGGAGAAGGATAAGAATTTGAAGCAAATATTGTTTTTTCACATATGCAAAGAATTAACATTGTACGCGGCAGTAGGTATCATTAAGATCGGCGATCTCTCACCGCTGTAATTACGTTGTTTCAGTAAATTGGCATATCACTTTGAAAAATACCTTCACAAGGACATACAAGCATTCCAGCTTTTTAAAAAACGAGGGACACAATACGTAGATACAACGATTCTATTGGACTCGAACACAACGCATGATACATTACAGTCCAATAACACTCTGAATGTATTTAAAGGAATTTTGACCGAATGGGACCCTGGCGTGAAAAATGAGCGTATAGTCATACTAGACGGTGGCTTCCGTGAGTGGTTAACGCGATATCCAGCCTATGTGACGAATCCCAAAGTGAACGTACCCGATTCAAACGATGTTTCAAATGATATTTTGGAAGACATTGAATATCCCGATTGGATACATTCGGATGACGAAGATAACGGCAAGCAATCGTTACATATTAAGTCAAAGAACGTAGACACGGTGAGAAAGAACAAAAGTACCGAAGAAGCGGATACTGTTGACATCAGGCAACCGTTCAAGCAAGTAAAATCCGAGATTAACAAAATTTCCTCGACGAAGTCGAATAATTTAACGAAAGGCTTCAGAAAGTATGCAGCGGAGAATAGTCCTCTCGGCCAAAGTAGCATTGTGAGCATCCAACGGTTTAGAAACGAAGACCCTGTGCATCAGCATAAGAAGTCGAACAGTGCATCGCAAAGCGACATATTTCCAAAGCCGGTCATCGATCGGAGCAATAAGCCGCATGCGCTGCAGGAGAACGATCCCGCTGCTAAGAAATTCTTAAATTTGCTGAGACAGCTTAATGAGTTGTCGAAGGATGAGGAAAAATTGCAACGGAAGATCTTAGAATTCGAACAGTCGGAACAGAGACAACGTGACACGACGCTTAAAGGAAACACTGAGGAAAATCATGTTCACACCGACTTGCAGATATTGCGTTCTAAGTTAGAAGACATGGTATGAAATCTGTTAAGCATTTAATAAATATATTACACATATAAATAGATACCTTTCAATGACATTATGTAATTGATCAAATATGTGATGTGTTAATGCGATATAAATTTAGTTTTGGCTTGTGCAAATATCGATCAAGAAATAACTTACTGAATTGCAGCAAAGAGATTATTCCACAACTGAGGAAGAATTGAATAAATACAAACCCATGAAATCGATTAAGTTTAATAAAGAAGAGGAGAATGAACAGACACAGCTCAATATAAATCTCATTCACTTACGACGACGTGTGAAAAATATAGCCACGGAGCGGAAGAAATTACTTGAGTAGGTATATACAGGGCGTTAAAAGTATAGAACCTATCCGAAACTATATTGATAATTATTTTGTCAAACAACCAGATCGGCTGTGGACAGTGAACCGAAAGCAGAATTGACGAAGTATAATAACAATAATATTCACAAGGAATCTCTAAAAATAGAGAACTTATCGATAAACAGTGGCTTGGAACGTTCGTATTCTAGTCCAAACTTGACACAGGTAAGTGCCTGAGTATTTTATGATTAGAAGGTAACCCAAGCTAATAATTGCCCTTACCAATACATAGTTAGTAGACCGGAAAGCACCTCAAGTGGACAGATCGTCAAAGCCTCAGGTGCTACATAGTCAAAATGGCACAGTTACAAATAATAAAACAGCCGTACGGCGCCTTAGTTGGGGTAATCGCGAGGAAAGGATGACGCCGGTCCACGGTAGTGTGGTAAGTACATATTCTGATATTGAAAGAACAACAAGCAATGAGACGAAATGAGTTGTTGGACCCTTTGCTATTTCTAATGTTAAAAATCCTTCCAGCATCCTGGTATCACGGGTTTGAAAAATTTGGGTAACTCCTGTTACATGAACAGTATCATACAATGTTTAAGTAGTACAACACCCTTAATGACGTATTTTACTGATAACTCGTACGCTGACGACCTAAATATAAATAATGAAAACCAGTGTCAAGTAGTGGAAGAAGTTGCTCAAGTGATCAAAGCGCTTTGGAGGGGGCAGTACAAAAGTATATCCCCTCACGATCTTAAGGTAGGTTGCCTTGTAACTGGAACAACCGTTTGCGCCTTTCCGTTAATATGTTACACTTCTATGATCTTAGGTTGCCATAGGACAGTATAAATTGCAATTTATAAGCTACGAGCAACAAGATTCCCATGAATTCTTGACGTTTCTCTTGGAGTGGATACATAACGACCTTAAAAAGGTGAGACCGTGCATTTTACAATGTTTTCTTTCTATCTTACATCAATAGTTACATAAATATCCAACGATCACACTAATGTAGCCGTGGACGGTTTATAGAAAACCAAAGTTCTGGCTAATATGACCGACGTTGAAAAGGAATGGGACAAAGCGATGGACTCGCAAAGATCCATAATTTCTGACTTATTCTTCGGACAATTGAAATCAACCATAACATGTGCCTTTTGCCACGAAGCCAGTACAACATATGAAACTTTCAATAGCTTAACTATGTCACTACCTCATTCGAACCGATGTACACTAAACGTAAGTTCATTCGTAAATTATTGTAATCGTGTACAGCATCTACATCGATTCAAAGTTCTGAAGTCTTCCTCTGTTTTCCTTTTCTTCCTTCCCACATTTTCATTTCTTGCAATTGCCACTTGTTCTATTTTATTTTTTGCTTCAGGACTGTATGCAGAGATTTGTAAGCGGGCAAAAAGTGATAGGATGGAAATGCCCGAAGTGTAAACTACCGCGGGAAGCGACGAAGAAATTTGATTTCGTTAAACTTGCACCTATCGTTGTAATACATTTGAATCGTTTCGCCGAAAGTGGAGGCTGGCTTGAAAAGAGGAATATTGTTGTTGATTTTCCTCTTACAGGGTTCGATCTAAGGCCTTACCTGATTACATATAACGACAGTACTCGAAGTTCGAGCAACACGCGTTATAACTACAATTTATACGCAATGTCGAATCATTACGGAACAATGGAAGGCGGTCATTACACCGCATTCTGTAAGAACAGTACGCAACATAAGTACGTGTCTATAATACCCTACTATTGAATTAAATGTTATTAAACCATTTCAATGGTAACTGTATAATGTCACTAACGTTTGTATGGTTATCTAGGTGGTACAAGTTTGATGATCAAACGGTGACCGAGGTTGCGTCGAGCCAAGTAAAATCTCAGACCACAAGTGCATACCTACTATTTTATACTTCGTTTTCAAATACATATATTTAGCATGAAAGTATTAAGCATACGAGATTCTAACAAAAATATGTATGCTATAAAAAATCATGTATTTGGAACGTGTATATAACCAATGGAAATGTTACAACATACTTTTCTATTGCATTGAAGTCTGTTATTTGATAACAGTAGAGAGAAACAGAGGCAGAGAATCATGAGCTTTGCTGGTTATCTATATTCATTGTTGTATTTATTGTTTGCTTCTGTAGCATATCTGGTTTAAGTTAGACTGCCTTGCGTTCAGAGATAAAAGTGACCTTAATATAATGCAACGGTGAATTCCATGCACTGACTCTGATGAAGATTTATTTTATCTGATACAACAAAATAAAGTATCGTGCAGTCTACATGTTGATTCAAATGGTGGTGCCAATCCCACCGACAAAGAGCAATCGTTTAAACGAATTGCAATAAACTGAGATTATCGACGATTGCGTGAAAGTCAGCTGCCTTTAAAGGTACAGTTCAGTATCTGTGTACTGCATTCCACAGATTTCACTGTTCCACAATTCTATATCGTGTAGATGAATTCTAGATAGTCTAGTATTGTATTCTAGACTCCTTGCATTCTTAAAATAAATTCTTTCAGTTACCTATCTCGTTACTGTTATTTCGCAATGTCTCGATTGGCTCAATTTGTTATTTGAATAAATTGATTGAATATGAAATGGACTTGAAACAGTTGTGTCTTCGATTAATTGTACTGTCATTGCTTATTTAGACATTATCTGGCTCGTCATGCATTACAGTTCTCCTGTCATCTGTGCAATAATAACTGTTTCTTAATGATATGGAAGATTTAGAAATGCGCATTGATTTGCTATTTCCTATAACCATTTTATTAGTATAATTATCAAAGTGACGTGTCAGTTAACGTTTTTCCAATGACACATATGTGAAGCTGAATGTGTTGATCATATTTACCCAAAAGTTGACCTAAACACTGATCTATAAATCTACTGATCACTCTACATGTTATATGGGATGTAGTGGTAACACTTCTTCAATTTCGATACATTGTCATTAATTGATCCAATTCTTTTTATTTCTCTACAGCTACACATTCCTCTATTAATAACAACATCGCCTAATGGGAAAGTAAACGTCACATAATTTCCCTACATAACCGAATTCCATATAAATACACATATATGTGAGGCATTCAGTATATATTTCTCGACAATGGGTCATCACATACATGCTTGTGTACGTTTCTGTTTGAATATGAAGGAAAGATTTACTGCAGTTGACATTGTTAATCTGTTGATTCTACACGATGGATTGTAGTGCATGTTATAACATTGGCATACATAATAGATTTCCTGTCACAATTGATTGCTAAGTGTTGATGGAAAGTTATATCCTTTGATATATTTATTTTGATATTGCCTGTTTGCTTAACGTTTCTAGCGTATATATTAATCAGTTAGCAAAGTTTCAGTGTTGTGGAGTAATTTATGCAGTATGAATATTTTAAACTTAAGGTTCATGTATCTATGCAGTGAATAGTCTACATATTAGAGTGGATCAGATTCTAGCTCTTTTCTAGCTTGCTAGAACGTAGAATTGAATAAGTCACGCTGTTTAGTGCTATTCGAAAAAGGTCAATTTTTAAAGAGTAACGACAAATTGCTGTTGTTAAGTGCTTTTAATCTTACCCAGTAATATCGAAAAATAAACTTTATCGATCAATTTGTTAATAAAATTATACCAACGTAACGGCCGGTTAACGTATGTTTAAGTGGGCTTCATTGAATCTGGTTTCAAACATGATAATTGCGCTAGATTATCTGTTATTCTAACAATAATGTCAGCTTTCTGATATGCATTATATAACTTACGTACTTAAATGTTAGCGATCGGTCTAAGCATACTTTAAACATATGAAGTATTTTTTTATATAAACTGTACATCTGATAAAATTAATTACATAGTTATTAAAATTTACTAAAATCAGAATACTTCCTCATTCATTTTTATTTTGTCTTCAATTTAGCTCAATTGCAGTCATCTTTAAAAAAAAGATGATTATTTCATTCGCAACTGTGTGTCGATAATGCCATTAAGTATATAAATTGCATAACAATATTACTAATATGTACATTTGCTACGCACTAAAATGGTATTACAACGTCATGCATCGCGTATCTCCATGTCCAAGCCCTAGCAACTTCTTCGAACTTTTCACGATCATTCATGTACATTTCCCCTAATTCTGGCTCCATACATACCTGTTTCATAAAAGTAACAATGATATTAAATCCAGAATTCTATCCTTAAAACAATGAGAATATTAGTAATGCCATTTTATACTTACTTGACAGTATGGATCTGTGAGCAAACTTTGTACACTGATGAGTACCTTGGATATTGTAAGAGCCAAAGACCAATTATGATGTATAGAATCAATCCCAACGTCACCATGTCTAGATACGTTTGGATGCAGTATTTTTGTGAGAAACCTGACCACCGGTGGACACATAGGGTAACTAAAATTACATTTAGTTACTCAAATTGCAAAATAACTGGTATACGTTCCCATATATTATTCTGCAAAAAACATGCCACTTCACACATACCTGTAAGGTACTTGTAGATATAAATAAAATAAGCCACCCTCGTATGGGCTCCCAACTGGTCCAGTTATGGTCGCCTGCCAATGACAGCACATCTGATCTAACGGTGTTGCTTCAATACCTTCAGGTGGATCAATCCTCAAACTTTTCAATTCGCTTCGTAGTCTATTTCTTCGCCATGAATTTTCTTCCATCCTTGGTGGTCTTGAACGGAGTGATGTCTGCGCTAAACAAGTTCTGCAAGGTGCAGAAGATGCAAGGTAATCATACACCTTGTACCAATTTCTGACATAGCCAATCGGCCTGTAAAGTGGCCAACGTAGTTTGACATTGTGTTGCCACTGTTGTGACGTGACATGAGTCGATAGTAAGCCACACCATCTACGACAAACATTAGCAGCTGACCACAGACTAACGTCATCAAGATGTGAGAATACGGCCAAAAGAACTTCTGGTGGTAATCTCTCAACAAGTCCTGGCTCATTTATAGGTTCATGTTCAATATGTTTAGGGTTTGATAACATTTCTAATCGATCTGATAGATTGTAAAGCCTAGACGGTTCTTCCGTATCCTCGTACACTCTGCAGTTCCATTGAAATGAATGATATTGCTGTACTTGCGAATTACGGCTGCTGCTCGATACCATGACTTCTGGATTTTGTGCATTCTCCTTAGCCGTGTCCGGGAAATGACATGAGGAATGTTGATAGTTGTTTTTGATTCTGTTGAATGCACTTTGCACACTCAAGTTAAGGTCTAGAAGATTTTTCGCAGGTTGTATAGTCATTGCTGCAGGTTTCTCAGAACCATCAATATTTGAGTTGTTTTGTGCTATATGATAATTATTAAATGCCGGGGCATTCTGTAGTTGCAAGTAAGGCAATTGGACAATATTAGCATTGTGATGTGGCGGATTATAAGGATTTGCATTTTGAGGAGAATTTTGTTGTTGTTGACTAGTCCTTCGCTCATGATTATAGTATAAATCTGTGGGTTCATCGTTTCCTGAGTCTTCATCATCAGTTTTCTACATAGACATTCATAATATGCAGATATATATCTGTATACATACACAGTACTCCAGACGTTGTTACAATAAATTACTTATATAATATTCTGTACCTCGCTAAAAATTGGTACTTGCAATAAGCCAACATCATTCGGAAAGAGGAAAATGTGACACGTTGCACAGACTGGCTCCTCGAAACATGGACCATAATATCCGTTGCAAATGTAACAGGCTGACATCTAGGAGCGAATAAGGATAAAACTGTTAACTACGTATTTTTCCCCTTGGCACTGTACTTACTACCTAAACTATGAAAAAGTTTGTGGATTTATAATTATTACAAAAATGTGTACGTGTTGTAAATACATTTATGTAAAGACGCCTGTCAATGTAACAAAATAAATAGGCAACAGCGTATAACTCACCGAAAATTGAAATTGCGGGCAAGGAACATACTCTGTGAAATCGGTAAGCTCATCCTCTAAGCTTAAATTTAAGCCAATATCATTATTTTCGCTCATCTCCTCGCCGTTCTCATACTGAGAACTGCCAACGGTTTTGTCGCCAGCCATCTTAATTCAGAATGATTCTTTTTCTCGGCGGAAACGACAATTTCGAGAGAACTATACCATTACTTCCCTGTCAAAGAGTAAACCCTTCGAACACCTCTCGTCCACCCAGTTTGCAACTGTAAAAACAGTGAAGTATGACAGCTACAATCTACCGAAGCAAACATGCGGCTGCTTGTACTACGCGAGCAGAAAAATTCAACCAATCGCCGTAAGTGTATCGCTGTGTATCAGGGCAAAGCTGAAATTCCTTCCATTGGCTCCCATTACCGCGATCTCCTGTAAAAGATTTCGATCACATTGACCGGTCTAATAAACACCCATCGAGCAACACTATCCGTCAGGCGGAATTTTTAATACGAACCAATGTGTCGTTGTGCAAGCGTCACCTCAACGTTGAAACTGAGAGAAACCATTTGCACGTGGATCAAATTTATATTTTCCACGTTCTCGCCTCGGCCGCGACCGCACTCGTGTGCAGGGAAATTGCAGGGGTAAATTAACGTTGGCCTAGGGGAATGTTAAATCATCTGACAACACGATTCGTGACGCTTCTCAACCTCTACGTCGCGCTTAAGATGTTGAGTGTTTTTTTGGTAAAATAATTTCGAACGTTCTCTTCAACCCGTTTTGCGACGAAGTGTCGGATAATATTGCTGACTAATTTTTCTCCCAAAAATGGTTTCCGTAGTCGGGACGCATGCCACGGTCTGAAGCGAAGTTAACCTCAATCGACAGTAATTTCTTGCATATTGTATACGTATGAGAACGAACACGGCAAATTGTTATAATCATGTAGATTGTTTCGTCGATTTCGTATGCATTGTTCCCGGTGAACGGTAGATAATAGCTTAGAAAAGTTATGAACAACGAGCGTATAGCAGTGTATGACTCTGAGTGTACGATCCGGCTAGATTCAAATTTACTTCAGCAGACGGCGACAATGTTACCGGTACCAGCGTTAAAATTGGATAACTCAAAATAGTTTCGATCGTGGTATCGCTGATAAAGATGAGTGGAGATATGTTCGAAGGGAAAGATTATCCAACACAGTGGGCTTTAAACCCTTCGGCATATCAAAACATGAATAATGACCAAGGTAAATTATGCACGAGTCACAATAATATTGTAACAAATTACTCACCGTCTCATTGTTAACCCTTTTGTTGCAGTACATATTGAATATTTCTCTATTTTTATTATTGCTGTAGCCAAAGAAGTATATACATTGTAACCTAAGGTTAGGCGTATTGTGTTAGATTAATTGGTAATGTTGATCACTGTAATAGTTTATAATGTCAAGCAAACACAGTGTTGATTTGTATGATATTTCATGTCGCATAGTAAATATACTCTTGTTATACTGTTAGAGTTTATAGTGGCAAAAGGGTTCATTTAATAATTGTACTGTATATTAAAGTTTTACAAATTGATCGTTGTAGTGGATTGGGCTGCATTAGCACAGCAATGGATAAAAATGAAAGAAATAGTTGTGCCACCAGCACCACCGCCACCGTCAATTGATCCATTATGTCCAGTCAACGACGGCGGTGGAGAAGCACCCATGGACATGGATCCTAAGGAGGATGATGTGCCTCCTGCACCACCAGCACCCAATATTAGTGGTTCAGGTATTTCTATACTAATTTTGTTTGTATCTGCAAATACTTTATACAATTCTTGTAAAACAGCAGAAGCTTGGAATCAGTGGAGTCAATGGGGTAGTTGGAATACTTCAAGCTCAGGTACAGGAAGTTGGGAATGGAGTAGCATACCACCTCCTGGAGTAACCGTGGGTCCCGATGGTAAACCCATGGAAATTCCTACTGTACCTGTTATTCCACCTGCACCATCTATATCATCTACACCAGAATACAATATACCATCACCTGCTGCCCCTTCATTGTATTCATATAACTCGGTACCGCCAACGCAGCCATACAATCAGGTGTGACAAATTTTAATAACTATCAACCAATGCAACCAGTGCATCATTCATGCATTGTAAGTGTTGAGTGTATATTTATTTTGTTCAATATGCAGGTCTCCAACTATTGGGCTGGAGAACCACCTAACACAGTGCCTCCACAACAACCATCGTTCATGAAGAATATTAGGCATCCAAGTAGAATGCCTCATATGAGAACAATGGACTCTGTCAGGTATCGGGATGATAGGGAAAAGACGCCGGAAGAGGATACAACGGCTACTATAGGTGATTTCTGTTCTGCTTTTTAGAAAGATAATTTATTAAAAAATTATATGAGACACAGTACATAACAGCTATAGTCGTTCCGCAGACGCTGCAAAACGAAGACAGTTGCCAGCGTGGATTAGAGAAGGTCTAGAGAAAATGGAAAGGGAAAAGCAAAAGGCCGTGGAAAGGGAGAGACAAGAAATATTAAGGAAGCAGGAGTTAGAAGCACGGAAGCAAGCAGAAGATGAAGCGCGTGCAGTATTCAATCCCGCCAAAAGCAAATTTGTAAGTATTATCAATTTATCACTACCGCAAGTAATGTTGTATATGTACTTGATAAAATTCACTGTAACAGTACGTAATGCTCATCATGGATCGATTTATCGCTACGAAGTCACTTATACGTATTCAGTATGTTAACCGTATGCGAATGTGGGTTGCAATATTCTCGATAAGCTGCTGTTATCGTTTTGGACGAAATTCCAATTAACAGCGAAATTAAGTCACGAAATTTTTTGTCATTATTTTCAATACTCTTAGGATTCGGATTCTGAGAAAGAGACCGAACAGGAGAGCGAAGTTGTGACACGTAGACCAGATGCAGTTGAGAAAAGTTACGATCATACTCCGGACGTTGTTCTTCGGCCAAGGAAGTCGCGTTTCAGAGATGCTGACTCACCAGACTCCCACACCGTCGTGGATGGAAGCCCACCCTCACTCTCTACCGCTCCTTCCAGTACCGTGGCGAAGCGTTCGCGAGAGGAGATGCTGCAGGACGTAGTAAGTATTGAACGAAACTTTTTCCGTTATCGTCGGAACCACTATATCGCAGATTTTGTAACGCAGATGTTGAAAGTTCGGCGGTCGTTAACCGAAATACTTTTGGAAGTTACGAACGAGGAAATTGGTTCAGTATGCCGAGAGGTTTGGACTCGCGCACGTTCCAAAGGTACCCCAGATACACACGCTAAAACTAACAGATTCATATTTCGTATTTTTGCTTACAAGTGCACAATATCTGATTTACCTGATTTATCTACGAGCAATGCTGAGGAGAGACTGCCTACTTCATTGTGTAATATAAGCATGAGAATATTAAAAAATATTTTTCCATTTATAAGCTTAATTATTTGATATTTCAGGATATCCTATTTTATTTTTCAGGATTTATGTACGAAGAACTTAGCTGTCTATTTGCTATTTAGTATTATCGTTATGCATTTGCCTATTATATGTATAAGTATTTCTTACACTCTCCTTTTCGAATTTATATATTACATTTTGGTACGGTTCAAAATTTATATCGGCTAACGTAATAGTCACGTGACGTCTTGAGAAAAAGGCAAAGGCATTAGAAGATAGCCTGGACGATCGCGTTAGAAGGCCGAAAGTTTAACAACTCTGATGTGATTCACGTCCGCATTAGGAGCATATCTACCAAAAACAACGTAAAGATCTGTCTGTATCACATTGTTCATATCTATCACATATGTCATTAGAAAGTTTCTTTAGGCACATTAGACATATCGTGATAGGTAAACAAAAAGATACAGATTTCCACTTACAAATAAGGTTCTCATAAGTTATGTTACACATGATCTTATATATATATATATACATATGCTATAAAGATTTGGATGATCAATTCGATAGATAAGTTACATTTTAAACTGCTACCTGTACATAAGTTTCGTCAGGAAAAATACTATTAATACTGTTATAAATACATAGGCACAAAATTGACACAGGTAATGACGATGTGAGTTCTATATTTTCTATAAGAATAGAAAGCTAGTACTTAATGTTAATTACATGTAGATCTCACGATAAGATAAATTTGGACGATAAACATTATTACATCTGTTCCGGATTTGATCGGTTCGACCGGCCACAATGTTATTGCTGCACACGCGGTAGTTTACATGATGTTACGTTATAAGCAATGTAAATCTAATTTCTCAGAAGTTCTCATCCAAGTCTTCTATTAATTTAAACAATTTTTATCGGACCCTGCCGACGCGTCTCAGTCGAGTACAATTTTATTTACACGAAGCACGGTGTTAACGTCAGGGGAGCGTACGTTGGACTTTAGTCAATAATGTCAGTTTTCTTAAGGTACTCATGGGACGTATGGAGAGTTGAATCCTCTTGCAAATCGCTGATCAATGCCATTTAATGTGGGGCGTAGCCACAGATTAGCATTTAGCAATTGGTTACTAAATCCGTGTGTATTGTAAGTCCCTGCAGGAGAGCCCCCTGCCGCATCCCTCAACAACACGGCCCCTCTTGCTCAGATCACTCGAAAGCTTGGTAAGTTCGCCTATATAATTCATATCTCGTCAACGTCATGGTGATCCTAGGAACGGTTGTGTACAAGCAGTAACAAAAAGTCAGTGTCCATGCGTTACCTCTACTCTATCTTCTAACGTGTTCGCTCGCTATTCGTTACGAATGAAAGATGTCTTTTGGGACATTTCTCGCTATGCAATAGCGACGGCAAATTTGTTGGCCGAACGGTTGTACGTTACATATCGAAAAAAAAAAACGCTTTGACTCCAATATGCACGCATGACTTTATTATGAATTTGTCTGCTATAGGTCTGGGCATCTATGGGGACAGTAATAGCGAATCGGAGGAGGAGCAAAACGAGCCGGAGCAACTTCAGGCTAACGACAGCGACGAGGAACTCTTAGTGCGTATTGCTTCTTCATCAAGCATATATTTTTTTTTTATTATTATTTCTGACTTCATGATGTAGACCGCGCGTTCTTGAATGAAGTAATCAACGACGTTTCTGTGGAACTAGGTAGTACTGATGGAGCTAGCTAGTACAATGTTAACACTACTGCTACTACTAGCCAGGGGTCGGGAGAATTTCAATAAAAGACACTCTGTCTACACCCGGGCCGGTGCCCAAGCTTCACATCGTTCATATACTTTTTGCATCTTTCGGATTATCTGTACAGATGATATTATTAGGTACTGGACGATAGTATGAATTGTGATTGTTTGACAGGAGACATTACGGCGCCGACAGCAAGCGTTCAAAAAAACGGAAGAAGAGATAGAGGCGAGACTGGCGGAAGAAGAGGAGAAAGATCAGCAAACCTACGAGGACTCGTACGCTAAGCAACAGGATAATCATACTGGTAATACTAGCTGCAGAGATTCAGGTATGTTTCCAATGATAATAAAATTAAGCAGCCAGTGCATTATCGAGCGTAACACCGTGACATCACACTTTAGTTGATGAGAAAGAAACCGTAAATAATCAGAGAGATGCGTCTGAACCATTATCGAGTGGCGGTCACAGTCCGAAGGAACAGAATATACCGACTAGCGCGGTAAAGGCGGCCAGTAGTCCCTTGAGGTCAGCCGACTCTGAATCTAGTAGTTCCGAGTCGACGAGCTCCGACTCAAGCTACGTTTCACTGAAAAAGAGTAAAAAGGCGAGTAAATTGAATTACCACCGAGAGCACAGAAAGCGAAACTCAAAGAGTAGAAGCAAGTCGAGGAGCAAGGCGTCCAAGTCGCGCTCGCCGGAACGAACGCGCAAGCGCAAATCAAGATCGAGATCCACCAAGTCGTCCCGCAAAGGATACCGTTCGAGGTCGTCGAGCAATTACAGGTCCGGCAAGAAGCACCGATCGCGTTCGCGCAATCGACGACGAGCGAGGTCGCGCTCAAAGAACTGTCGAAGATCGAGTTCCACGTCCACAAGCAGAAAATGGTCGCGCTCGCACTCGGTGGGAAAGAGAAAATCTCGGTCGCACTCGAGGGATCGAAAGAGGAGCCGGTCGCGCTCACCGAGACGCAGCAAGTCACGAACGCGGGAAAAAAGGAGAACTCGCTCACGATCGCAGTCGCGCTCGCGACTGAAAGACAGATCGCGTTCGCGCTCGAAGCAGCGAGCAAGACGTTCGCGGTCGTACGTTTCCAGGAGCAGGAGGAGGAGTCGCTCAAGATCTAGGGATCATAGGAGATCACGATCGAAGTCGCGCCAGTCGAACCATCGCGATGGTAAGAAGTCGTCGTCACATCGATACAGGAATTGAGCCTGTCCACACATACACAGCTTCTAGCCAAGGTTGTATGTATTCTCATATTAACACCTTTAATTAAACGAAACACCGTAATAGAAGTGCTAGCGAAAGAAACGAATGAAAAAAACGGGAGAGAAAAGATGATGCAAAATCGTGCGACAAGCGGTGCCTTCTTTGCCGTGTCTTTTTGAATCGTTGTACAAATTTGTAAGATTGAAACGAGATTGTTCCAAAGAAGACGTTGCTTCCGTATATAATACTTTATTGTTCTATATGTATAAATTTGTATAATATTTTAGCTTGCACTCGTTGCAATGAAAAAGCTTATTGATAATGGAGTAGTGAAACTACCGATGCGTGCTGTATGCGTAAGATTAGGAGGAACAATGCTCGTTCTGTTAAGATCGCTAGCCTATATAACTGTGTAACTTTTGTAACATCAACATGATTGAAAAATGCTCAGACAGTTTAAATATTTTAGTCCTCTCTCATCATATCTCTATCTCTCGCTATGGTGCACCGACTTTATGTTTCTTTCATAGATATTGAGTTTTGAGTTGCTTATATTCAATGCAAAGATGCGCTATCAAATATTACCGATAGCATTTTTATGACAAACTTTTCGAAATTCTTACTGAACGCCTGTGCCACACATTGGAATTGTAATCTTGTACATAACAGTGGATAACCTAATGCCTACGTCAAAGATACTATAAAAGAACAAAACGTCTTTTGCACAACAACTGCTACTATGTTCGTCTATAGAATGAGCAGGTTAAACAGTATAATAGTCTATAATTTCCATTTTTATAGTATTGTTCGTTTATGTGTCATCTGTTCTGCTCTCCACGTTGGACAGCAGCGTTCAATTTTTGCCATTGTATCATTTGCTGTTACATTACGGTATGCTCGTACTGTGCACAGATGAAACACAATAGTACTAGACTGTATCGTTGTTAACGTTTAGTTCTCTTCCCGTCTCTCCTCACGATAACATTCTGTAATAACACAAATGTGTAAAAAATCAATGAGCCATCAGTACGAAACCTAGCTGCATTATTTTGTTTCAGCATCTTCCACTACTGGATATCTCCCGGCTTCAACAGTTCTCATGTTGATTCAGTTTACCAACATATATCACTGCGGTACAGTTATTATTTCTAAGTATAACACCACAATCTCTTTGAAAATGTATAATACCATATGATATAATAAATAGTGACGATATCGTTTTAACTCGCATTACGATGTCGGTGTTAACATTATATACACGATAAGAAGAAAATCACACACCAATCAAAGCATGTAGGCGGAGCAGAATACACAATTTATACAAATTATTTGCGAAACTGAGTTGTATTTTAAAAAGTTACTGGAATACACATAAGAGCCACGAACTGTGGATTACATATTACCATTAGCTAAACGCTAACCATAAAAGTCGTCGTAATCTATTTCATACACATCCTCGGTGTACTCGTCTGACTCGCCCAGATTCTCATTGCTTCTTCCTGGAACCTGTGACAGACACATTGTGTTTTCACTATTCTTCTGTTAACGAAATGAAGTTATATTAAAGCGAAGTTTACGGTTTACAGTTAGACTAATAATGATTATCTTATTTGTTCCATCAATATGGCATTTTATATGAATTGCTATACTCGTTCTTTATTCTTCCTCATTGAATCAAATACTTCTACTAACTGCAGAGGGCAAGATTTCATCAACACGTTTTAATTCAAATATTTCTTCTTTCACGGTGTTTCAAATTCCAGGGAAATCACATTCTTTAAACACACAAGGGCAAAATATGTACATTCTGTCTATGTGATTCGAGAGGGAAAGATTGATCGCGTAAGAACAGAGTGGAATTAATCGATCAGAGGGTTATAAGATTCGTGTAAACTCTTCGCTTAAACTATTTTTTAATATATCGCTTTATTAGGTACCATGCGCCTATGTCCACAACTTTCACACATCGTGCAGATGACTTAATGCATTACCGTGTACTACGTAAGGGAGTCTATAAAATAGTACACGAACGGTGCGCAAAGGTAAATTGCCTAAATAAGCATTTACAATTGAGATGTGAAGTATGTACCTATAAATTCGAAATTATCGTAACTCCAGGGTATAAAGCAAAAGGTACATTAATAACAAGAGAGCTGTAACTAATACTCACGGCTTCTCTTTTTCTTCTGGGGTTTGATATTAAAATTCAAGTTCTGAAATACATTAGGGTGTACAAATAAACCAGTGCTCTTATCTGTTCTTTAATGCTATATTGTACTAACGCAACCTAACGTTTCTTTCTACTGCTTTTCATTGTTATAAGTTTACATAGTAGGGCAAAGACTACAGCGCAAACTAAAATTAAATAATTAACGAAAAGTTCAACTTATATTATATCCTATCAGAAATTCTGGTTTTGTGAAAGGCTTATTTTTGAGAGAAATATAACTTTAAACTTCTGTCTAGTATACAGAATGACCTTGAAAGACTCAAAGTGACTCCGGTTCTGAAGAACACTTCTATATAAAAGAATGTTCCCTATTAGCTGACGATTTCGTTATAATCTTCATTGATTAGGAAATATTCGCACATGAAAACACGTACCTTTAGAAAGTATATATTAGTTAAACATGTGTACTACCTAATTGGCTGCAAAAGTTTTAACCCGTTTTGTAAATGCAATATAAGGGTTGATAAGAAACGAGTTACATGCTATAAAAATACAGGCAGAAATATAACAAACCTGTAGTAAAATTGACAAAGCAGAATCGTAATTAGATGTACGCATACACAACAGAGTTTATAAGTTAATTTTTCATTTTCTTCCAAAGAGCGCCTGAGGGACGTATTTATATTCTAACGCTAGTTTATCCCTTTATGAAGAACAGTTTTCTTTTTATAATGTAAATCATCCATCTCTCTTGTGTATAATAAATATAGACAAGAAGATTGAAAGATAATTGTTGCCGAAAGCGTTTTATCAGTAATACAAAAATGATACTCGGCACTCTGATACAATTGTCAACTATATGCGCTATACTGCACATAACTAAAGTTTTTATATGTTCTTTATACAAATGAATGTGCAAAGTTTAGTTAAACCTTGACTGACTGTTGATTAATGTTATTGTTTAGGCACTTAAAATTGAGTAAAACAAATAATTTAAATAATATCCAAATGTCAATAAGTGCAAAAGAAACAAACTATTAACTGTTATGGATACGATAAGAGTAAATGGTTGACTATAGCCAAGTGCATTTTATATAGGATATCAAATGGTTGTAATTACAGTCTGTTAAGGGTTGGTAATAAAAAATTATTAAAAAGGTAGCCGCAAGGATTATATACGATTCACATTTAGAAGAGAGCAGAATTTCTCTTAATAACGGAATGATACGCAGCTAGAATATAACGTACCTTTAGAATTCCGTTCGAAAAACCGTACCCCAGCATCGTGACCGTGGCAAACACAGCGGCCAAAATCTGATTTCGTACTTTGTTAGGAAAACCGTCCTTCGCCGCGTTTGCATTTTGTGCATTTTCTTCAGTCTTTATTTTCTCATATGCTTGATGTTCGTCAGCAAAATATCTCTGTGATATTCTTGACATGAACCTCATTAGGTTCACACAAGCTTTTAAGTGATTTTGTAATGCCGTACTTTGTAACGGTGCCCTAAGTAATGGTGCCAAATATGCATAAATAATTGCATCTAGGCTGGTTGGAGTAGATCCGAAGAAAAATTCAGACCATCCAAGTCTAGTTGATAATATTGTTATACATTTCTGTGCATTTGAATAGACCTGTTTTCAATAAAAACATACATAGTTACTGTTTGTCCATTGTGCATCAAAAATACCCCTGTTCTTTATCCAAATGTTTATATCTTTTCTATAGATCATTGGAACAGCATTATTGCTTTACCTTATTTTCTTGAGCTATCACATCTTCTTCGTTGGGATATAAACATTCCATTAGGTCCTTTGCATGCTGCTCAAATTTTCTATTATAATATATATTCAATGGGAAGGGCATTGCTTTGAAGTACCATGGTCTTGTAAACTCAGCTAAATTTCTTGGTTCTATCCACCTATGAACAATACAAAAAACAATCGGACACTGTTCCATGTCTTGAACGATAAGCAGTGCTTCACCGCATTTAGAAATAATATTCACATATTCAGTACCAAACATATTGCAAAGCAGGATATAACTTTTCCTTTAGTAAAGCCTTGTAAGCTGATATTTCTGCTAGTTGCCTTGGTGTCAGGGATGCATCTGTCGTAGAACTATGCTTGTTCAGAAGTTCTATTATCATTTCTGGCGAATCTTCAGTATTCTTATCCAACCTTAGCACTGGCAGTTGACCTTTTGGAGTTTTAAAAGGATTACTAGTTTCCTTCACAGCCAAGTGAATCCCATTAAACTTAGCGTAAGCCTAAAAGATGCACAATATAATAACTTGATTAAATTATCTCTAAATTTCAGTGATTTGACACATTTGCGACCTAACCGTGTACATGAAAAAGTATACTTACTAAAACGATTAAAGAATTCGTATCAACTGACGGCAGGCCCCAATCACCTTTCCACACGTCTAATTCGGCACTACTAATACCTGTCATTCTAAATGGAGTCTCTTTATCAAACAACGGGGATCGGAAAAATAAACATTAGAACCGCAGAAACATTCTTTGGTTATAACAGAACCAAACAGAGCGAACCGCTAAACTTTGCCCAACTTTGCCGGCTACACCAGACGATATTCTTTTGTGTGAATCATATGGAACCGTATGGAACATGCTGATTGGTTTGAACTTATCGACCCAACCTTCTTTACGGGAGCCGCGAACGCAAAAGTATCGTTTCATCACGTTCGGTAAACTGTTTTCAAAATACCCTTTGTCACATCGAATTTATGACTATTATTAGCCACATCGCAATGAAGTAGCGATGCTTGTTGTACGGCTAAAGATTGCACAACAATTAAACTGTTTGATCTAACACTGAATACAAATTGTCAACATTATTATAGTCTGTTTTGTTCCGTAGACTATTCAAGATCCCTTCTACTTCTACGTCCAATAAAAAAAAACATTAGTGTCACGTGTGTATACCACTGATATTTCGTCTGATTTCGACCATAACCTACGATTTGTTAAGTGTGGTACTGGTGTGGTTATGCGTACAATTAGTTGTATTACCAGTAATAGTGTTTAAGTATACTTAGTTGTGTAATTTTCTAACAAAAGAAAAGTCATGAAGAATTTAGCGATACATAGCAAGAATTGCCATCCGTTAAAATATCTGGACAATCAGTCGTTGGATACTCTGAGGCGGTTAAAAGTACTTTGCACTGTTAATTCCAATACCAACGACGTATATTTTATAGCAGACGGTGAATTATTTATTGTGCCATGCAATCAAGAGCGGATTATAGCACCTGTAAAAATCACCGAAAGTACAGATCTTGTTGGCTTGGAGTTTTGTAGTATCACACAGCAGGTATACTGTACATGTGAGAATGGTGATATATTGACAGTGGATATAGAGGCAGATGTTATAGAAGCAGAGCTAGTTGCACAAATCAGTGATGGACTACAGTGTACGAGACTCAGTCCAGACCAGGAGATTCTTGTTTCGGTTACAAAAACTGATACCGTTGTTTGCATGGTATCTGATTTCCAAGTGATATCAGAGGTAATTTTAAATTTTAAATCTTGTTGCTTTTCTATCGGTGCGATTGTTAACTAGAACATATCAAATTGCACACATTAAATAATATTTTATTATTATGACACATATTTGTATAATTTGTATATACATACATTATTGTGTTTATACTTAAAAATACCTTGACATATCTTTATTTTTCAGACCAACTTACACTCGGTTGACTTTGGACAAAAACAATTTGTAACAATTGGATGGGGCAGGAAAGAAACTCAATTTCATGGTTCAGAGGGTAAAGCTGCCGCAAAACTAAAGTCTACGGTTCAAAAAGTAGAGAATGACTCTGGCAGCTGTGTACCCACAATAACATGGAGAGGAGATGGTCTATTTTTTGCTGTCAGTTTTTTAAACAGTGATAACAACACAAGGCAATTTAAAGTATTTAACAGAGAGGGTACCTTACAATACACCAGTGAATTTTGTAATGGACTGGAAGAATTCTTATCCTGGGAGCCCTCCGGTAGTTTGATCGCTGCAACACAAAAGTTAGCGAACAAATATGTAGTTGCACTGTTTGAGAAAAATGGGTTAAGACACAGAGAATTTGTTCTACCTTTCCAAGCAAATGAGATTACAGTAAGTATTCACAGTTCATAAGTAATACATGATTATCAATACAAATTATAGTTATATGCGTTTAATCAAGAAATGTTTTACAGATCAGAAATTTATTTTGGTCTCCTGACTCAGATATTTTCACAATCTGGTGTGAACAGCCAGATCATAGACCGTTTTTGCAACTTTGGACGCAAAATAATTACCACTGGTATCTTAAACAAACTATTACGTTTACCGTGGAAAATCCGTTGCTATATGCGACATGGAGCACCACTGCTCGTTCGGGCAAGGAATTGATTCTCCTTACCCCCCACGAAATTTTAACTTATTCTTTTCACTGGACAGTAAATCAAAGCGCAGGCAAAACTGCTGAAGATAAAGCGGTAGTTGGAGTTATTGATGGGAACAAAGTGTTATTGACGAGTTTCAGAACTGGAATTGTTCCACCGCCTATGGCTCATCAGGAAATAAAAACCGACGCACCGATCAATGCACTAGTCTTTGCGCCAGAAAGGCCGAATAAAGAATCGTGGGTCAATAGCAACGTTTTTTTCTGCGTATTGGAGAACAACAAGCTAGGGTTCTTTCAACCTAAAGCTGTAAGTACGAAGAGCTCTATATAACACAAAATTAATATATATAGCGATACACACAACACATTTTCATTTAGGACTGTGATGCATTGGAGTACAACCAAATTGCATTGTGTGAAATCAAATGGGAAATACCAGAGCTTAATTCAAAATCCTTACCAAACGGAATGTCTCATTTTTTGTGGTATAAGGAAAATGTTATTTTGTGCTGTCTCTCTACCAATACCAACTGTTTTCTGTGTGTACTGAAACTTAATAGTGCAAAATTGTCGGATCAGAATTACATAACTGTACAGTAAGTAGACTAGCTTCTTACAAGTAGAACATAAGGTTGAATCAGAATTTATAAATTAGAATCAGAAACTTTCAACTCAGGTATTTTTCAGAAAAACGCACTTAATGGACGGTGCAATTGAACATATAGTTCCATCTGCTGATGCTGAGACTGTGTATATTGTAGTAGAAGGATTGGTCTTAAAGTACACCGACAACATGGGACTTGACCCAACTGCTATTAAGTTGCAACGATTATGTTATCAGGTTAACCACGTTCAAACTGGTAAAAAAGATGTTGTACTCGCTCTGTCGCACAGAAATTGCTTGTCTGTCGATGGAAAAGAGATTGCTAATAATATCACGAGTATGCACATACACTCAGACTTCATTCTGTTGACAACTCTGCAACACACTCTAATTTGCACACCGGCAAATGAAACAGGAATCGAACGATTAATCAAACAAGATTTGACGGTAAAGCCGTGGGACGATGGTTTTAATGAGAAATTTTATGCAGGTTTGTCAGAAAAATCTTTATCTTTAATTTAGTTTCATAGCACTTTTTTAAATTATAATTACTTTCGTAATTACCACCACTAAACTATACATAACGTTATGTAAGTATATGTATATATTGTAATTATCAAACTCTTATGAATTTACAGATTTAAACGTGAGACGAGTTGAACGTGGATCACTATTAATTACGTCCATATCAAGAGATTCGAAAACTATATTACAAATGCCGCGTGGAAATTTGGAGTGCATACAGCCTAGAGCATTATCCTTGCACATTATTGGCTCTTGCCTAAACAACTGTGAATATTTGACGGCATTCGTCCTAATGCGAAAGCAACGTATAAATTTGAATTTGATATATGATCACAATCCAACATTGTTCGTAGAAAATGCCGGAAAATTTGTGGGGGATATAGTGAAACCGAATTGGTTAAGTCTCTTCTTAACAGAACTGCAGAACGAAGATGTTACGAAAACTGTATATGCGAATTGTTACATAGACGATAGTGTAGATGTAAGCACAGTGCATGAAACCGACGCTGTAACAGACAAAGTGGAGCGCGTATGCGAATTGCTGAGAAATATCATGGAAAAACGATCTGACGTAAATAATTTCATTCAACCGATACTGATCAGTTTAGTGAAAAGCCACAAAAGACAGGGCTTAGAGGCTGCACTGCGAAAGGTTGGAGAAGTAAAAGCGTCAGAGGAGACGAACGGATGCGTACAATGTATCTGCGCTGAAGAAGCGCTACGGTATTTATTATACTTAGTTGACGTTAACATACTTTTCGATACTGCTCTAGGCATGTACGATTTTAAACTGACGATGTTCGTTGCATCGAAGTCGCAAAAAGATCCTAAAGAGTATCTTCCGTTCTTGAATGACCTAAAGAAATTGGATGATAACTACATGAAGTACTCGATCGATATACATCTTAAGCGGTTCGAATCCGCTTTGGAACATATAACGAAGGAAAGCAGCAGGTTTAATGAGTGCATGACTCTTATACGTAATCATAAATTATACGTGAAAAGCTTAAAATTGTTTAACAAAAACAGTAAGGAGTACAAGGAAGTTGCTAATGCTTATGGGGAGCATTTGTTAAATAAGAAGAAGTATCAAGAGGCGGGTATCATGTTTCGGAAAGGCGGGGACCTTGACAATGCGTTACATGCATACAAACATGCGAATGATTGGCAAGACGCTATTATTGTAGCTCAACAAATGAAATGGAGGTATATATACTTATGGCTTGCTTACGGCAAATGCTTTCGTTAGTGTCCTAATGGATATAATCGTTATTGAGTTAGATACGACAAAATCATAAAAGACATATAAACAAATAACGAAAAACTACTTAACAGTGTTACCAAAATGCATTTATTGTACCACGAGCTCATCGTTCGGTTGAAAGAGGATCGACGACATGAAGAGGCTGCGCGAATATTCATGGACTATTTGCATGATCCGGAAGAAGCCGTTTCAGCTTTATGTGACGATAAGAAGTGGAAAGACGCACTAAGAATTACGTACGACATTCAGCGTCCAGACTTAATTGGTAATTTTCATTATAATACTTTAAATTCAAAGCTAACACTAAGGATGGATATCACGGTGCATTTGTTCGCTAATGTTAGAACATAAACTTACATGCGTCAACCAACACTCATTCGTGATATAGGGAATTGTTTATCTACAACGTCAATCCTTAAAATGTACTGTAATCATGAAATGAAAATCTCTTTCTACAGATACGCACATAGAACCGAGTGTGTGCAGGCATGCAGATCATGTTATGTTACAAATAACTCAAGACAGAGAAAACTTCGAAAAACACAAGTCTCGATTAGCAACGCTAAGGAAGGAAATGACAACGAAAAGCACGCAAATGTACGACATTGATGATAATGATATGGTACATAAAGGAGGGATTAGCGATATGCTCAGCGACACAAGTAGCATTACAGGCTCGGTTATGAGTCAAAGATCTCGATATTCTACAGCTTCTGGGTAACGTACTTTTTGTACTTTTGAAGCCCATCCCTTAATTTAGGTCCAAAATAATAATCGTAGCGTTATTGTAGAAGGAGTTACAGATCCAGCAAAAATCGTAGGAAACAGGAACGCAAGTTCTTGAGTCTAAAGGAGGGAAGCGCCTTTGAGGATTTAGGATTATTCCGAGCGTTGCACGAAATAATTACACAAATGTACAAACGAACAGGTGATAGTTCGCCAAATACATTAACTTTGAATGCTTTCATTGAATCAAGCTAAAAGTGATACCTTTGTTTTTATTATAGATGAAATATATCTTGTGACACAGATGTTAATGCAGTTTGACAACGACGAATGCGCGGAGAAGCTACAAATTTCTTCACGTGAGTTCTTGCACATGATTGAAACGAGTAAATCACAGATATGGGATAAAGCTGCACCGACGTCCCTGTCTCGTATTGTAAGTAGTGCAAATGTTTTTTAAAAAAGTTATATAGACTATTTCGTTAAACTATAACTTATATTCTATGCTATATTTTTTGGGTCTGCAGGACGACATGCCAGCAGGCCAGTTTCAAGAAATACAGAAGTTAATTGGTAAACTAATTCATTTTCCTGTACACGCGTTTAGAGCATTTGGTTACACGTATATTATAGACCAGACTATTTTAACATGCTTTTCATTGCAGAACAACGATTTACGTATCCGCCCGATTCGATGTCAAACCCAATGCAATTGGATATTTTCTAGAATAGTCGCTATTGTAAGTTTTATTTTGTACTTCAAATTATACGAACGCAATTTGGCATTAAATGATAATTTAAAAAATGATTGGTGCAGCATAATCACATTCCATTTGCTCTTTTAGAAAACGAAGTAATTCTTTGAAAATATGACAAACTTGTGATCGGTTATAGTGAACCTTAAGTCCTAAAATTGAAGGAGAGTAAGTATAGTGTTAATTATTCTTCTATGTTACGCGGTTTTATTTACAAACTTTATATGTGGTTATAATTTTTTCACTGGTTCCACAATTTAACATTGTAGTTAAATACGTTTACCTATTTTACGTTAGGTTTGGCGTACAAAATAAAATCATAAATTGTTTGATTAATCTGTAGATATAAAAGGCATTACCATCATCAATAGAAATACTATCGCAATGCCAGTCAAATTATCCAAAAAATTGTTTCTTGATCCGGAAATACAAAAATGTTGACAAATATTCTTGTACTATCTTTATTCGTACCTGGCTGAAGCTATAGATATTTGCCAAAGAATCAATGGAAGAATACAGAATGATTAAATTTTATTTTGTAGTTATAACATTTGTACATAAATTTTATATAAATTCGGAATAAATATTTTTCCGGTGGTTATCATACCTAAAACAGTTAGCCATCGTTATTAGTATGAAATTTGAATTCAAAATTTGTGAGAAAATCGACATAAGCCCATATAACAGTCTCACTGAATTCATAACATTGACAAAAATGTACGTTTTAACGAAAGGTCAAAACCTTCAAGGTATGTTAACGATCACGAAAATATTTTCGTCCAAATACACGTTAAAATATACCGTTGAAATTCTCGCAATTCTTTCACACGTTCTGCATTAAAAGTATTTGTATGGTTTATATAAAAAAAACAAAATATTTTATAGTTATCTACGAATAATAGCTAAAATGCTGTTAAATATTCTATTATAAAAGACATGTGCATTTTTCGTGATTTCTCTGCAATACCTAGATTCGGTGCACACAGTCTAAATAATCTTCGGTATTGTACGTATCACCTGACTGTGCCCGGCGCACTGTTTCCTCTCATGCAATAAGTAATTTTGATCCTGTATTTTTTTGTATTCTGTCGTACACAAAAAACACTTATATACGAAAATCCAACACCGGCCACCAATACCATTTCGGTCCGCTTTCAAGATACTACAGTCTTTAAATGATCACAACATTCGAGGCCAAACAGATTTCGCTTAACGTACGGAATATGAACAGGCAAACGTTTCATTCTTACTTTCTTCAACGGCGTTAACCGTCTACATACGAATGTTACCATTATTATATTACAACATTTACGACTGCTTATCTGCTGCTGCTGCTGCTGCTGCCATACTTTTCATTGTCGGTGATGTAAGCTCCGGACGGACGCTTATTTTCATGTACTTTATGTGACTGTACTTCTTCCTCACTGCTTGATATTTGCTTTTGTCCGCGCTGTGAACAAGCGCAGCAATTTCGCGCGCGACTGGTACCACGTCATTTCTCGAATAAGTGCTGTAGTGCACTAAGGTGTTTGTCCAAACAATTTTGTTATCTTCTCCCTCATCTTCACCGATTGTACTGCACAAAGAAACGATATTAATCGACGAGTAATTCGGAATAGGAGGAAAATTTGTAGATTTACTTACACGAATGCAAGGTACAGCGCTGCCGCACCGAGAAGGCTCGGTGGATAATGGCACATATTATAGCATATCAAACATAGTTCTAAGAAATATTTAGCCATTGTATGATGTAGCGGAAGAGCCTTGAAGAAATGAAACAGAGCGTCAATAGTAAGTACAACTCACTGGTATCGCATAAAGTGAAAGCATATGTTGCTGTACCTTTCCTGCTTTGCTGTATCTTCTCAGGAATTGCAATGGTACTGGTCGTCCAAATGAATAATCCAACGTTCTGACAATGAGCATTTCCATTTGCAATATTTCAGACTTTGAATAGGTATTGTCAGTGATGTACACAAAGTCACTTGTGTCTGGCGTATACATCTCCTCATATTTACAAGCAATAAATATGGCTGTCACTCCTACCAGCTGCAATCGTTTTCTGTCTATCGATTTAAACGACTGTTTAAATAAAAAAATCACAGTTATTATATAGTTTAGTAATGCATGATAAAATAATAATGATAAGACCAGAGTGCTGTATTTATTAAATACATTAATAGAACAAACCTGCAAAAACCTGTCAATAACAGCAACAGTGAGGTAAAGCGTTTCTTGCATCAAGTGAAACTGCTGATGAACCTCGACCAACCAATTGACGAGCACACACCTCATTTTAGGAGTGATTTCTTGTCCTATCAGATATCCCTTCTTAACAGGAAACTTTTTCTCTAGCATTCTCAAATGTTCATATATATCATTGCTGTAGATGGAGACTAAAATAGGATTTTCCCTATCTTCTTCATCAATATCTTCTACCGTTAGAAGATCAACTGGCAACGCTTCTGGTTCCTTTTTCAGAACTACTGGTGCTACATTAATTTCCGTATGCACTGTTGCTTTAACGATTGGCTTTATTATTTGCGCTCGCCGCTCAGGCACTTTGTCAACTGGTTTAACAACCTCAATCTTTTTAACTAATTTCTTCTTGTCCTTAGGCAACAAACTTGTTCTATCAACAGGTTCAACGCCCCTCAATGTGTTTACTTTATTGCCTATTTCACCGAGAGCTGCCCTTTTAACGTGGCCCGGCATTATGGCAACCGGGGATTTGATATTTTTAACATTTTCATGGTTCACTATGTTCTGAAAGACAATTTACTACACTGAAGAAAATGAAGAAACAGTCCTAACAAACAAAAATAATTTTGTCCACTCTAATAA
Organism: Priocnemis perturbator; assembly: GCA_963942575.1. Classification (NCBI taxonomy): domain Eukaryota; kingdom Metazoa; phylum Arthropoda; class Insecta; order Hymenoptera; family Pompilidae; genus Priocnemis; species Priocnemis perturbator. The sequence continues at coordinate 9,790,825 of OZ012649.1, forward strand.
CATATGTTAAACATAAGATGCGTCGTCATTGTTAATAACATTCCAGTAATTACAGCAGAATAAAGCGGACTCATCCGTGTATGATGAATATTCGAAAATCTCAGCGAAGAAAATCAACGCTTATCGCATTCTAAGCAGTGTGCTATAGTCAGGTATCACTGCGCTTATAATTATGAATTTTATATAAAAATCAGGTAAGGCCAACGGCAGAGATTTATCATTAGGCGAAAAATCAATCGACGTAGCGTGAAAGGAAACGCAGCCGTTGTTTTGTGAATGCATTTAAACGATATGAGGGGTATTTAAAGATGTCAGGCAGAAAACGGTTACTCTGCACCATTGACCTCCCTTGAACGATCGTGTTCGAGTTCATTTCGATATTTCCCGTTCGCTCGAGTCCCGAATAAAAATCGCTCCACTTACCGTGAGTGCGGTTCGGCTCCTCAGTGCCATGGTAAATTACGTTGAATGTATAGAGTAAGCACGATATCGAAAATAAGCTTTATTGTAAAAAAGTCCGAACTCTGAGCTGAGATTGCCAAACAACGTTCACCACGCAGTAACGACTCTGTCGGTTTGAATTTGTTTAGCTACATTGCCGGAAGTTCAGTTCTCGTAGATGGCAATGCGTGACGGAAGGTGCGCAGTGGGAATTCGAGTCTGATTGGCTGCCTAATAAGAGGAAGAGGAGCACGATGACTTTAGAACGGGGCGGAGATTCGAGGCGAGTCGTGAAACTAAACGAAGTTTCACGAAATCCAAAATATTGCTGCGCGTACTACTGGTGGACCTTCGCTTCGAGTTTCGAGTTTGTAGACTTAAGGGTTAGCTTTATCGCAAGCAACATGTGCGCGGGTGAGTATGAGAGTGGTCAGTGGAGTGGTCCGAATCGAAATTGTAATTTTTCACTTTTATCTCATATTCCTCGTAAACGGACGCAACAGAGAATGAGTGAAAAATACGATTATTTGTGATTCTTCACACCATTTTCATAATCACTGGGTCATATTGTAATATTCAGTAATTATTATGCGGGTTCGCGATAATGCTTGTTAATCGAAATCGAACTGATGACTGATGTTTCAATGTAATATGAAGAATGAGAAATGTAATTTATAATAGGTAATCAAGACGTAAACATCGTTTCACAACTTGTTTTGCTTTTTCTCCAAATAAATATATACTTTTAGCATGAGGTATGAACAATTTCTGACTTATTCATATTCTCTGTTTGTTGGGTTTTGGTATCAATTAAGAATTTTGATACTTATAATCATGCAGAACCCGGAGAACCGTTATGTTTACATCGGCGCGAGTCAGTTAACCTGACTTCACGTACATATGTGCTACAATTATGAAACTGATCTAAGTACAAAATCTGTAAATCTTGAATTTACCATTGATATTTTAATACATATACGCGCAACATAATATAAGTGGCAAAGCAATTTCTTTAGACTTTTGACAGACCATTTTTGTACCATCGACACATATGTGCATGTGAGAGATTGCTGCGCTCTTCCATATACTATATATATATATATATATATATGCACACAGAATTGAAGTTATTCAACCGAAGAGGCGTTGAATGAACAAATTTCGTACAATGTCGATTAACATTGACATTAAATTGAAACGAGCCAGCAAAATATATCACGATGGGGTTTGTTTTAATGTCCAACAATCGACGTGTCCCGATTTATTTACCTGCCAGCAATATCAAATGGGTTATGTTTTTAGGAAATTGTTGCTGGCCTTATATTGCTGCAAGCTAATTCGGATGTCAAACACGATGGAATATTTCTCACGATGGAAGGTTCGGTTAATTTGCAGCTCAGTTCGAAGAATGTCGGCATTTTTGAGGCATTTTATAATTCCGTGAAGGTAAGCAGTGCAGCAAAGGTACTTAAAGCACAGTTGTGTGACATTGAGTGCATCTTGGATTTTTATTGTTATTCGTACTATTATCAGTGATATTATTGAAGTGATTTAATATTTTAACGCTTTAGCCGATTCAATTAGTACAATATACGCTGGATGTTGTACCGTCCGGAAAAGTGCCCAGTGGAAAAACAGAAATACCTTTTGAATTACCTCTGAAGCCCAGGGGAAATAAATCCTTGTACGAGACCTACCATGGTGTTTTTGTAAATATACAGTATATAATCCGCTGTGACATGAAGAGGAGTTTTCTTGCAAAGGACATAAGTAAATCTTTAGAATTTATTGTTGAGGACAGAGTTAGTGCAAAGCCAGACAAGGAGCATAATAAAATTGTGCTGTTTAAAATGACACCTGAGTCATTACAAAATACTAGAGACAGAGTCAGTGTGCCTAGGTTTTGCATTTCAGGGCGATTGGATTCACTATATTGCAAAATTTCAGAACCTTTAACAGGAGAGGTAAATGTCTTATTTGGTTGTTTCAATGCTGAGAGGCATTAATCATTTCTATCATTCGTATTTCTTAATAATAGTAGTTAGTAAGTTTTGTATGTGCAAGTGCCCAGAATATGTTAAATCGTAGATCAAAGCATACCTAATATTTTCCACTCCAAATTATAGGTAGTGATTGAACATTGTGAAGCTGTCATAAAATCAATTGAATTACAACTTGTAAGAGTTGAAACTTGTGGATGTGCTGAAGGATACTCCCGCGACGGTAACGAGAAAGTTGAAATATTACGCATTAACAATCGACGTATTGATAAACATGCACTTATATTGGAAATTGATTTGAATATTATTGTTTCCTTATTTAATAGCAACAGAAATACAGAATATACAAATTGGAGAGGGAAATGCATGCATGAATTTAGCCATTCCAATTTACATGATATTTCCAAGGCTATTCACTTGTCCCACATTGAGTACGAGCAACTTCAAAGTTGGTAAGAAGAAGCTATCCTCCAAGTTTTTTTTATTGATGAATTCAAGAAATAGTAGCATAAATTAATGTCTCATGGACTGAATTCTTTTATTTCAGAATTTGAGGTAAACTTAATCGTTGTGTTCGAAGACGATTATCTTGTTACAGAAAACTTTCCTATTATTTTATCTAGGCACTAAGAATTATATAAAATTAAATCGGTATAAAAGTCTGTTTCTATATTTATTTCTTGTTCGCGTTTTACACTGGCATGTAAGGTACATTTGCAATATTATTGAATAACAATATGATCTGAAAATGCAAATTGATCGTTGAGAAGAATATACATACGTATATTCGTTTTTCTAAGGAAGTGATAAATTTTGCGTTAATTGTACATTATTTACAAAAGATCTATGTCCAATATTATTTATACTATTTTGATACCACAGGAACTCTAATTTCATATGTATTGTAAATATGTATAAAAAAAATTGGAAATGGTATTTCCTGATAATGTATCGAATAAATATAACTGATAACAAAGTCCTTGGTTTGTAGGTTTTCCAGTTTTACTCTAGTCCAGCCTTTTGAATGAATAGTCTGTAGTATTTTTCGACTTGCTTATTATGCGTCAATCCTACAGAGGCTAATAATACAACATAGCCAAGAACAAACGTCAACAATTTGTGTTGTTTGAACCATGCTAATAATCCTGATCTATCTTTAATTCTGGAAAAAGGTATGAATTAATGAAAATTGTATGCCTATATCCATTTGTACAGCACAATTTCACCTAAGTTTGGACCCATTACGCACCTTATTGCATTGATTTCTTGACAGTAGATCAGGAGATAACGAATTCTTACCAATTCACTGTTTATAACCAAATAATACTTGTCTGGAATTCGTCCTTCTACAGAATCGCGTATTAAATTTTGTGCTTCATTTGCTAAAATTTATTTGCAATATGTATTTAACTATTTTTCAGTTTGTGAATAGCTTTTGAAAGTGAAAAGTTCTACTGATAGATCAGATAGATAATGCTTACTTGTGTCCCCTCTCTTAACGTCAGGATGATTAATTAGCTCACATAGAGCTATACAACTTATTTCACTTCCAAGCATACTAGCACCCCATCCGTACCCCACAGGACTATGTGGTAAACTCACTCCCAATTCACTTGTAAGGTATATTCCTTTTTGGAAAAGCGATTTCTGTAAATCATTTTCATATTATCAATTTCCCTCATGAATGATGAATTTTTTTTTAAGGTACATCTTTTAGTTATATGCCTTAACTTACCTTGCACATACTTTGTTGCAAGCCATAATGTATGATGGAATGGAAATTTTCAAGACGACTGCCATGATAAGCATAAAATGTTGAATGACCTTGTGCTGCTGTTTTCCATTTTTCTTCCGTTGCAGATTGCTTTGCACATGCCACTTGAAATATTAGGTTTGGTTCAGCCACCGGCATAATGGAAGGTACTCTCCTTAGTATAAAATCGTGCTATAACATATGGCCGTATAATTACAATCATAAAAAAACAAAAAATTCACAAAGGAATATATTTATTTATTTGCTGGTAAATATTGAACATTTCTTTAGCCTGTATACCTGGATGTTTATACTTACACACATAGTATCTACACTTTTTATGTGAGGATCTCGTAATCGTATAAGAACCCAGTACAATAATTCAATAGTACTAGCATATTTCTCATGTGCATTTGTTTCACTCAGTTGCTGAAGCACTACTGCCAAAGGTGGAATCAATTCGATAGCTTTCCTCTGTATCAGAACAGGTATCGATCAAAGTTTTTATGATACCACAAAAAAAACTGAATGATGTCATTTGGTTGCAAAATATAATATGTCATACCAAAGATTCTATATCCTTGTGTTCATTTTTTATATACATAGGTGGAAATGGCCTTAAACATGAATCGTAACGATACGTGTTACAAGCAGCCACAAAAAAGGACCATTTTAAGTCTGATGCCTTCAAATCCTTCTGCAGCAGCAGTTTTATCGCATGAACCCTCTTCCCAATGTCTTCCTGGCTTGAAGCCACATCTGTGTGAGGTGTGTACAGTACGTCCAAGCCTGTTTCAGGTGATTTCTTTCCATCTATTCCAGTCAGATTCTTATTGTTTATCATAGTTTCAGTATATATCTTATGTTTTTTTTCTGAATGCTCCATTTTCACTGACTGTCACACCTATTTGTTTGAAATATATATCAGTAAGAATAAAGAGAAATACCTTCACTTTAAATAAGATGATATAAGCCTGAGTATCTGCTATTACTTCATTATTTGTTTCCTTCTTTTCTTTCCTAATTTTGTTATTGATACGTATTTAGTTCAATGACAAAAATATGTAGATAACATTGTCTATTATCAATTCCATAGATGTTAAAGCTACGTTTAGAAATAACTATTGCAATTTTGAAATGTTGAATTTTATGTTAATAAAATAGAATATAAAACCATGTATGGAACTACTGAAAAAGAGTACAAAACTGGTAAATAGCAAACTACAATGATGGCTTTTCTAGGGATGTTTTTATGTTGTTTGCTTCCTTTTCGAATGCAAACGTAACAATAAATTAAAGGGTTTTGAAAATATTTAACACTCTTAAGGTGTAAGTACAGATTTATAATTGAGACGCAATGACAAGAAATGTTTATTACGGTATATAACCTCTTTTCACAGTAAAATATGTTGTCTGGAATGTTTATTAAACCTTGAGTACAAAAACTATATATTAAATAGTGAAAACAATTATTTCATCACAGTATAAAACAGGTTATAAATTGCGCATTTTTTACCTAAGCATCAGATACGTACGTACGGAATTCTTAATGCGTGTATAGCTTGTAATTTTCATCTATGTACTTGCCACAATGTCAATTGCCATTTTAATATCATTCTGTGACATTGCGCACTTTGTAATATTTAATTATCGCGAATACTTACACTCGTATTACAAAAAATTTATGCAAAAATCTTGAACATTTTCCGAATGTCTTTGTCCGTCAACGGCACACATTACCCGTTTTGTTTCGTCACATTCATTTGTCATGATGATGCGTAAATATTATGTTGAGATTGGTTGAGATAACGAAATAGACGAAAATGTTAATTAATAAAATTGTATTGAAAATACTTGAAAGTATATAAAGTCAAATGAAGAAAAATTAGTTTATGATCTGTGCTTATGTGTACGCAGAACATATTCGTTTAAGTAAACAACTGCTACAAAATTTTACGGCGCACAGCATAATATTTAGCAAAATAACACTTGTAAGATGGTAAAAATTAATTCGTATTGATTACAAAAATTTGTAACTTCGAAAACTTTAGGTCCTTTCTTTTTCCTGATAAGTAAATTGAATATATTTGTAAAAATGATATGATATTTCAATTACAAATGTATGTATATCACGTATGCATACATTAATTAGCCATATTAATGTTATATATAATAACATGTAGCGCTAGATCATACATGGTTGGATGTGGAAGAATGCAATGCGAACAGTTCAAATGTGGCGCACATAAAATTTAGCGTGATTGGCTATTGCGGAGGCTCTTTATTGGCTTAGGCACTTTCGTTGAGGCCCTGGAAAGGTTAGCATCGAAACGGGGAGCTCCTACATTTTCAGCAATTTATTCACAAATTTTCGCAGTGCAATCCTTAAATTTGCATCAGTCTTGTGAATTTAGTGCCGGGAAACATAATTATGCTATTGTTGGAGCACGATCTTGAAAATTAACGGTAATATCTCACTTCGATTTCAGGCACCCCTGACAGCTCAGGAAATCGGGGAGACACCGTGCGTTTCAAGCATGCTTTTTCGCAGTGTTTACATCATTTCGGTGAGTTTGACATGATCCTATACTTCATTTCGGTCCCAGGACCAAATTGGCAGTTAGTCAGTCATAGATGTCGGGTCATTAAACACATTTTGAGCTAATAATGTAAAGATTGCGTTTTACGGAATCACGAGGTCGAGTGGTTAGAAATGGAAGCATGCAATTTGAACGGTTCAAATATGGCGCTGTTGTACTTGCAATTACGCGTCGTTAGCAATAGAAATTCCAGTTCTATTATCAATTAGCATTTCGGTTCAGATATATCATGTAACATTTTATAAATACAAATCTATCTATGAAATTAAAAATTAAACGTTAATTTAAATGTATTTTCCGCAATTTTTGAGTATATAATAGATGATAGGGTAAAAGTAAAAAATAAGAACACTTTATCTCTTAAAGGACAGGATTGTATACAAAATTAAACTAAAATTTCATAGGTTTGTTACAGCGTAAAAAAGTTATACTATTTGCATTAGATCACCACACGCAGCTACGTCCGCGATGCTGTGACCTGGGAAGGAAGCCGGACGTTCCTGCCAATTTGATGCTGTCTGACTATCTTATGATTCAGAATCGAGTGTCCAAAGGATTTAAGAGTTTGAGGGTCAAGAATCCGTCGAAGCAGCGTGTTCCTGTGGTATGCAGCCAAGTCAACAATGGTGAGTGAAATTTTTCAGTCTGTCAGTTATGTTGGAGGATGAATGGTTCAAACCGACCCGAGTGCTTGCTTGTAACTAATTCCAATATTTGCTTGTAATGAGAGAAATTTTGCCGCTGAGAACTATTTTATCGACAGAAAGGAATGTACCGTTCCGTTCTGTTACGTTACACCAGATGGAACCAGTCGTTAGATAATTATTCTCGCGGTTGAAGTAACGATAAGCAACGACTTTCTTTGAAAATCTCTCCTGAAAGTCATACCATTCCGTGTATCATTTTATGTCTCTGTTAGAAGTTAGCGTCTGAACAAATCTTGACAGCATAAAGATTAATTCGGTTACTTGGATCACCCGGCCAAAAATGCGTTTTTAACGAGTCGATTATAAAGGGTATTTCTAAAATAGCAGATCAATCGTCGACAGCCTACTCTATTCACCTTGAGAACGATAAAATTTCCTATGATGTCGCTTCCTTTCGGAGCTGCATTCACTTATAGAATTTTACCAGAAAGCTTGGCAGATTTTGCGAAAGATTGATTTGTTAGAACGTAGGACGTTCTTATGTGTGGTCGACTGATGACGCGTGTAATGGATATCTACCCGAACGATGTAGAGTAAATCACCGTCTTCATAAACACCATATGTCTCAACAGTCAACCCTCAAACGCTTAAATGCAGACTGATGACTTAAGTAGCTCTACTACACACACGATGATTCCAATGACTAGCCGACTGATTTGATCGCAACCAATACTAGCACTCTTTACTTCCGATCGAACGAAAAAATGACAACTGCATGTACTCAGGGGCGGACTGGTAAGTCACAACCAGCCCTGAAAATTTGATGGACATCCCAATACGATTCAACAGTTACAGTTTCCCGATCACCCAGGATGTACAGAGACGTGCTGTGAAGAAATTTGACTACCCCTTGCAGTTCCTAATCGACCAGTATCCGACATTGTCCTAGCACGAACTCCGTTCGGCCCAATTCGTCCCTGACAGTACTTCAACAACTCCGAACTCCGAACTCGCCAGACGTTCTGGCGAAGTTCTGTACATGCAAACCGACAATATTGAATAACTTCGAAAGAAAGCGGTTCCGAAGCTACGACCATACGACGCCTCTACATCCTTAACACCTTATCGACGGGGCCATTGCGCTGATAACTTACAGCTGACAACTACAATAACAGAGATCAGCTTTATTGTACTCCGTCGCGGACGAAGCAGCCGCAACTGCAACGATGATGAGCGGCTGCGGGTTCCTCGGCGGTAACATTCGTCGGTCGCGAATTTACGTCATCCGTATTAGAGAAGGCAGCATTCACTTCGACGCGACGTGGCGTCATCCGTCGATAAGGTATTAAGGTGGGCACGGCATGCTATCGGAGTCTGGTCAGCTACTTCACGGACACCCTCTGTACACAGTGATAGCAGATCTGGCACGAAAACACCGTTGGTGTTTTTTGGGTGGGGGAAACCTCGGCAAGTGTGCGTGCGTGTCCGTGAGAGCTGCGCGCGTCGTTTCTCGCCGAATCGCGCTCGGCTTTGAGAGAAGGACGGAACCATGCTGCGTCCTCTTTCAACCAGCAACGCGCGTTGCGTCTTTGTTCGACATGCAGTCGCGGCGTCGCGTCTTCGTTCCGCACACAGGCCGGTGACAGTGGTGCCAGATTTCGCATAAGGCATCGCACGTACCATTGCGTTCTTTCAGCCGGAAGGCAAATCGGGCACCACCGCTGTGAGCAGAGCGCGATCCAGAGAAAAGTGAATCGAGGAGAGTTTGGGATTGACTCGTCGTACTCATCGTCGCTCGTCGACGCGGTTTTTGTTCGTTCGTTCGCGCCTAGCCATGGTTCAATTTTTTTTCACAGAATAATTTGTTTTTTTAATTATTCATCACACGGCATCAAACGATATTCATTTAAAAATATTTTATTACTTACTACGGATAGTTTTTAATATTTTGTCAGCGGAATAGATGTGTCGTATCGGTTTATAATAGATATGGGCAAAATATATATTTCATAAATTTTGGTTTCAGTAACATTAATCTTTCTGTGGTAGTAATAAATGAGAAAGTATATAATAAATGTCAATTATTGCGTATTATGCGCTAACCGTGAAACAAGTAATAGGAGCACTTCTTGCACTAGAACGTTCTGAGGGATCGTACTAACACGCGATTTTAACACACGACAGCGTACGTCAGGAAGAATTTGCTTGACACGACGCGACGACGGTGCGAATGTTTTTATGAGTTGTTCTCTATGATTTGTTCTGCATGATTTCTTTTCTAAATAGAAAGTGATCAAATTGTGTATATATTCTAACAGTTCTCAGCAAGTCCCATCACATAGATTTGAAACGTTTTTCTTACTTCGCACGTTTAGTTTAAGAACGCTCTCCCCATTTCGTGAAAGAAAAAGTTTTTCGGTTGAAAGTAATTCACCGTTCATACTGTAATCCATATGTACGTCCATTGTCGCATTCTGCCCACGAAATGTCGCAACGTGCGTATTGTCAAAGAAGGCATGATAAAACACGACAATAATAACGAAATCCCTGTGAATTGAAAACCGAAACTTTCATTGTGCCGCTCCCGACCGACCGCGGGTCGCAGTTGGACTAATTGAAATATCTGAAAAGTCTAACCATTCTTAGCACGTATTTCACGTACGTACTAGAAATGATTCCCCCGGAACTGTAACCGACTTTTCCAATGTCATTTATTCATCATTATGTACGATATGTATTACATTTAAATGCATATGTACAGGGTGCACAGGTTGTGATAGTCAGCTTTGTTCCAGTAAACGGTAAGTATTACACAAAATTATACAGGAAAGGGTTCGATGGGTTCGTAATATCTATATTCTACGAGACTTCATTCAATTCGAAAGTGCAACGCCGCACCCGACAAATGCAAATGCGTATGTAAGGCAGGCCTGGGCAACTTGTGGCCCCCGAGCCACAGACAGGCCGCACACAGTCGCACATGTTCCCTCGGCCCCCCGCTCGCCTCCGCGGTCTCGCCGGCGGAGAACTGCCCCCTCTCCTGTAATATTTACAATGAGGCGGCACAGTCGAACATCGAGGACGTAGCTAGATTTCTGAGCAGTAGGCATAGAGGGGGCAGTTCTCCGCCGGCGAGACCGCGGCGGCGAGCGGGGCCAAGGGAACATGTGCGACTGTGTGCTGTCCGTGTGTGGCTCGGGGGCCACAAGATGCCCAGGCCTGATGTAAGGTTTCTGTTTATAAAATTTAAGATACGTGGACTTCCACGCCACCCATGAGGTGCCACGACTAGCGCGTTCGGTTTTTTAACGTGGACCGTCGCCTATAGCCCTATTGTACCACATTTTATGATAATCATACAGCGTGCGGCAATACCTCTGTCCACTTTGAATGACGGAGATATTCAAGGTGGACAGAGTTATTGCCCCACGCTGTAGAATTAAGGGTTAGAAAAGAAATGAGAGGAATTTTTTTTTTTTTTTTTAATTTTATTTCATATTAATGTTGACATTGTATTTTTGTGTGGCGCCCCCCCCCCCCCGCCGCTGGCGCCACCACACAAAAATGCTCTCATTTCTTTTCTAACCCTTACTTCTACAGCGTGGGGCAATAACTCTGTCCACCTTGAATATCTCCGTCGTTCAAAGTGGACAGAGGTATTGCCGCACGCTGTATGATTATCATAAAATGTGGTACAATAGGGCTATAGGCGACGGTCCACGTTAAAAAACCGAACGCGCTAGTCGTGGCACCTCATGGGTGGCGTGGAAGTCCACGTATCTTAAATTTTATAAACAGAAACCTTACATACGCATTTGCATTCGTCGGGCAGAGCCGGATCTAGGGCCTTAAACCCTTGAGGCAAAAGGCCAAATATGCGCCCCCATTTGCTAAATGTTTCCCTATAACTAAGCAAATAGAACAATTTAAAAAAGAATAATATTAAAATTGATTAAATTTCAAAACACAACATTAACTTCATAATTTTTTATTCTAACGGGTCCAATATTTAAAATTGCACTTTCCTTGCTTTAACTGAAGCAAATTCATCAATTACTGACTCATAATTGATAGTTTTACATAGATTGATAATGTTGCTATATTTCTTTCGTTTTGTTAAGCGCTCACGCAACTCTTATACTTAACAGAACGACATTTTTGCGCCCCTTGTATTTTAAACTTGAGGCAAGAGCCTCATTCGCCTCGCCCTTAATCCGGCTCTGTTGTCGGGTGCGGCGTTGCACTTTCGAATTGAATGAAGTCTCGTAGAATATAGATATTACGAACCCATCGAACCCTTTCCTGTATAATTTTGTGTAATACTTACCGTTTACAGGAACAAAGCTGACTATCACAACCTGTGCACCCTGTACATGTGCATTTAAATGTAATACGTATCGTACATAATGATGAATAAATGACATTGGAAAAGTCGGTTACAGTTCCGGGGGAATCATTTCTAGTACGTACGTGAAATACGTGCTAAGAATGGTTAGACTTTTCAGATATTTCAATTAGTCCAACTGCGACCCGCGGTCGGTCGGGAGCGGCACAATGAAAGTTTCGGTTTTCAATTCACAGGGATTTTGTTATTATTGTCCTGTTTTATCATGCCTTCTTTGACAATACGCACGTTGCGACATTTCGTGGGCAGAATGCGACAATGGACGTACATATGGATTACAGTATGAACGGTGAATTGCCTTTGAACCGAACAACTTTTTCTTTCACGAAATGGGGAGAGCGTTCTTAAACTAAACGTGCGAAGTAAGAAAAACGTTTCAAATCAATGTGATGGGACTTGCTGAGAACTGTTAGAATATATACACAATTTGATCACCTTCTATTTAGAAAAGAAATCATGCAGAACAAATCATAGAGAACAACTCATAAAAACATTCGCACCGTCGTCGCGTCGTGTCAAGCAAATTCTTCCTGACGTACGCTGTCGTGTGTTAAAATCGCGTGTTAGTACGATCCCTCAGAATGTTCTAGTGCAAGAAGTGCTCCTATTACTTGTTTCACGGTTAATGCATAATACGCAATAATTGACATTTATTATATACTTTCTCATTTATTACTACCACAGAAAGATTAATGTTACTGAAACCAAAATTTATGAAATATATATTTTGCCCATATCTATTATAAACCAATACGACACATCTATTCCGCTGACAAAATATTAAAAACTATCCGTAGTAAGTAATAAAATATTTTTAAATGAATATCGTTTGATGCCGTGTGATGAATAATTAAAAAAACAAATTATTCTGTGAAAAAAAATTGAACCATGGCTAGGCGCGAACGAACGAACAAAAACCGCGTCGACGAGCGACGATGAGTACGACGAGTCAATCCCAAACTCTCCTCGATTCACTTTTCTCTGGATCGCGCTCTGCTCACGGCGGTGGTGCCCGATTTGCCTTCCGGTTGAAAGAACGCAATGGTACGTGCGATGCCTTATGCGAAATCTGGCACCACTGTCACCGGCCTGTGTGCGGAACGAAGACGCGACGCCGCGACTGCATGTCGAACAAAGACGCAACGCGCGTTGCTGGTTGAAAGAGGACGCAGCATGGTTCCGTCCTTCTCTCAAAGCCGAGCGGGATTCGGCGAGAAACGACGCGCGCAGCTCTCACGGACACGCACGCACACTTGCCGAGGTTTCCCCCACCCAAAAAACACCAACGGTGTTTTCGTGCCAGATCTGCTATCACTGTCTGTACATGCCACTGTACGTGCGGCCGCCTAGGGAGTTTCGCGCAGCGACGATTGCCGGGCCTGCGACTCAATGTCATGCCTCAAGGTAAACTATCGATGACGTCAGTGTACGTCACTTAACAAGTGGGAGTGGATGGATAGATGTCGGCAGCCGCGGTGGCTCTCGCGAATCGCACTTGGAATCTGCAGAGGACCGAGCCGCTTCGACGCGACGATGTTACGCGTCTCCTAGCGATGTAGTGCCGTCGTGAAAGAGTAAAACCGAGAAAACCGGGGAGAGCGAAGACGAAGTGGCGTCCGACCAAGTCGCGTTCGCGTTGCACGTGCTTTTTCCTCGCGCGGGTTACATGGAAAATCACCGAAATCCGTTTGCGCATGCCCGACAGCCGCCGATGACGTCACGAAAATTGTGGTTTTGATCAAACCTCGCTCGGGTTGCTTTTTTCCGTCGCACACGCGCACACACGGACGGAGGCGCGCGCGCGCGCTGGCGAACACACAAAATAATGCCGCCGTGCAAAGTCAAATAATCCAGCCGTGCGGACGGGGGGAATTATCGTGTGTGTGGATAGCCGAGGACAGCCCGGCAGTGAGAACTGTGAGTAGACACCCGTTGTCGTCTCTTCGCCTGTTTACCTTTTCTAAAAGTCATCCGTCACAGGGTACAGTCTGTTGAACATGGCCTTCACGCACGCACACGCTTGCGGCGCGCACGCAGGCACGCACGCACGTACGTTCGTTCGTCGTTCGTTTTTGCTCGCACGCATGCACCGTGCACGTACAATCGTACACAAACGCATCGTTGCGAGCGGGGCGCGCGCGCGCGCACGCGGGCACATACGCGTACCGCGTTCAGTTCGCATTTTGGGTAATGGTGAGAAAAACAAAAATGTTCGACCCTTGCACAATGCTCTTTTCGCCCGAGCACATTTGACACTTCGTGCGTTTACGTACGTGTGTGCTCAACTCCCATTGACATACATACACCTTGCCTGAGGGTCCAATGTTAATACTGCAGACGTATTCCCACACAACAACGTATTCGGGTGTTGTATCGATCTCTGGCTCGCTGTTACTTCTTCGACGTATGATGCGAGAATATTGACAGTCTTCGCGAGGGGTCATGAAACATTGAGACTCATTGTATTTCAATCAACGTTCCGTCACTTTTGACAATCGGGCCTGCCAATGTCCTATTGGTTTAACCTAGTACCGTTCGAGCGATAGTATACAGTACACCGAATATTTATTTTCCTACCTTGTACAGCTCGGAGCCGATGTAGTTTGAAATTTGGCTAACTTGCGTTTTGATCATACATTATCTCGTACACTGTGCACGATCGAATGAATGATAACAGTGTGCCATACACTCGATTACTCGGTTGCTATACGACTGTTGTAAGGTTAGTTCGAAAGTCTAACATCCATCTACATACTTTGAAGCTTCTGTGTCGAAAACTTTGTGTACAAAGATGTCACTATTTAGGGCGAAATAATATTTTGTTTGGTACAATGTACTTGCATGGTATGCGTTTCTGTGTATACGTTCATATACATACGTGAACAGTATATGGCTATGCGTGTATAAACGCATTCATGCTTATGTATATATATATATATATATACGTATCATACGTGTGTACATATGGTGGTAGAGAAGTAAGATGGCAATATGAATAATTATTCATTAATATAATGTTGCCAGTTATTCGGAGGTTGTACCGCTAAATGAATCGTTTAAGTACATCGATGCCCTTTGCCTTGTAATTATTTTATAACGTCATCAGAGTAACATTGCTTAAAAATGTAGCTTGATATTGCGTTTGTCAAGTGGACTTCATCGATAAACACATTTATCAAATAGAACGCGTTCGTCGATAGAGACAAAAGCTAAATAGGAGCGGAACACTACGGTAATTTTAATTTCATTGAATATTAATGTTGTTAAAATAATTTTCGTTTTGGGTAAATGTGTGTCTCAAGGGGTCTGACGTTCTTCGGGGTTTAATTATAGAAACGGTAAACGTGATCATAGGATACGGTAGAAAAATATGGACCCATGTTATCTCCGAGATTTCGGGTTTGCATCAATTTTAGTGTTTTTGTTCTGTTTTTTTTTTTAATAATATTGAAGCGTCAAATACCACGGAACATTTGCAAATATTCTGTCCCCTAACGCCATCTGTGAAGCATGTTTCCTTATAGCAGAAAACGTGTCGGTAATGCAGATAACATGTCGCATTTTCAACAAATTAAAAACACACTTCCCTGAAAATAATGTTAACGTCCGGTGTAAACAATATGGAAAGTTTGCAATTTTTGTGATTAACTAACAAAACTGATAAAAAATATTTGTATGAAAATTTCCATTTGATCATGGCAACAATTCTGTCCCGTCATCCTGCTGAAATCCTGGTTCAATCATTTCTAAACTTAATACGTTATATATTGAACATATCAGACGTGTGTTATTGCTCGCCATTCTTACGTACAAATCGATCTTTACTCGAGCCATATCCATACATGCTGTAACAACAGCAAACAGCCAACGATAATATAGTTCAAATTTTCATTGAATCAAATGTTCATGGTTTGGATTCGGTACGTCATCCGATTTCTTTCATATCTCGAAATTTGTTTTATTTACAACTTTGTACAGAGTAGCACCAGCGAAAGTTTCTCCGGAGTTTCCGGCCAACATTTCATTCGAAATATTAGTAATATACTCTGACTCCAAATTGCCGGTTCAAACTTTTAATTCGACTAGCTTTATGTTTACGTTACTAATGTTATTACTTGGTTATTAATAATTCTTTGTTGTGTAGTATGCGCGTAACGTCGAACGTGGTTTTGAATATTTGGACTGTACACGTTTCGGCGGTCGTCGTTATCAGATTTTATTCTATCGGAAGATCTCGCCGAAGCTAATCCTACACGAATGCACATATAATACTTGTCGTACACGACAATGCGTCAGTATGACCTCATAGTACAAAGCATTTACAATGTAGGTCCTCGAGCATATGTAAATGGGCAAAACGGTTATGACCTAAACGTTGACTCCTTCGCATTACTACGCGATGCGTGAGTGTCTCTCTAGGAGACATAGAACGAGCTTACAAATTCGCGTTTCCATTGAGTATTCCGACTGCTCGAGAATTGAGAATTAAACGAAGAATGCCACCGTATTGATTTAAATAGGTACCCTGCTAATTAGTTATTTCTTACCATTATTCTACATAGTTTGGAATCTGAGGTTTCTCTTCTTGGAGAAATCCCTAAAATAAACGGGGATTTTTCGTTCGTTTAAGAGTATTGTTGAACTTTACATTTATGGTTTGCGTCGTAGGCAACATACTTCCTTGCTTGAAAAAGAAGTTAGAATTGTTTGCAATTGCAAAACCGAATAGGTACATTAATTCATATGTTTATTTTCACTTCCAGACAAACGTTCGATCTTTTGTTTTTTACCGCCGTTGCGTATATTAATATGTTGAAACAGTATCTGATATTTTAATTGGACACGATTTCGAATTCATCGAAGTAATCTTTCGTCACCGGAGGAAGAAGGCACGGTTCTTTTATGATATTCACATGCATTCATCTTCAACGCGATCTCGTCCTTGGCAATTCCCGAAGAAGAATTGCTTCTCGGCGAGCATTAATGTGAACCTTGTACATTTTAGAGAGCAATGAAATTATTCGCAACTTTCAAAACACCGCTCATCCAACCACATACTCACTGAATACCCAACTATTATCAATGAAATGCAAAAATATATTCAACGCGTATATATTTTGTGCACGCGTACACTTCCGTTTTGAATTTTACTTTTTAAGTTACCAATGTACGCGTGCGTTATCTAATATTCAATATGTCCGTTACAACATATTTGCTTACTCATCATAGCGTTATAATACGTTGCAACATAAGTGGATGCGTTTTATTACGCGATTATAACACTGAAGGCTGATCGTCAGCGTAAACATCCAATTTGTAATATTTTTACTCGTGTTTGCAACTGCTTCGAATTTTTACCGTAAAGTTCAACGACAGATTGCCGACAGAACATGAATGTAAGAATGAACACCCGGTCGCGATACTATGCAAAACGCGATACATTTGGAAGAATAACGGGATCTGATAAAAAAAAAGGATGTTCTTTGATAAACCGAGGCTTTTCCAACAAGCGCGCAAGTGTGTATGCAGGGTGTTCCAAAGTTTGCCGTACTAACTTGCGGAAGTATGTTCTATGAGCAGAAATAAGCGAAAAATGGTGTGTAGACAAAGGTCCAAAGATGATTCAGTCAAATATGATAGAAGATTGTAGAATAACTTTGACGATCGAGATTTCGGCAATTGAGAAAATAAGATGACTTTAGTGAGCCATCGCCGTAGCAAAATATGAAACAAGTCATTTTGACGCCTCGGTAGTTCTAGCGTCGATATTACATTTTTCGCTCATAGAACTTGCTACCAAAGCCCGCACGTTAAACTCTGTGACACCCTGTATGTGTACAAGCTTAATCACATAACTATTCCGAACTAGTTTTGCGTGCGGAGTGTGTGATTTCGAAAAACTTTATCTCACTTTTTCGTTTGTTCAAGATCGAGTGCCGGCATTTAAATATACGTTATCAGTAACATATTCATCATTTGAGGCGCTCACGTGTACACAAACGCAAGTGATACTTGTGTTGCGACGCGAAAAGGAAGTATCGTGAAATCAGATGTATCGTTTCGTGGCATGATTTCGTTAAAATTTTATCTTTCTTGAATAACTTACGTTAAAGCTGATCACGTGCTCGTGGTTGCAAGTAAAATTTACGCAAATATAGCACAGGAAACAGTAACTTAATCGTACGGGATATTCCACAATTATCAAGATCACTGGCATGTCAACGTAGTCAATAATTGACTTATCAGCATGGGGTGCCGTTACACCCTGCACATTATGTCTCACAAATTATACAAGTATTTATAATTGTCTGTATTATATGTTTTGCACACTGTTAGTGTTTCACAACAATTTCTTTCGTAAAACATTCTCTAATCATACGTTTTCATCGTATTCTTCGATTCACACATTCGATTAACTTTGTTCCTACTATTTGGCAGAAGCACGTAAATAAATTAGAATATTATTTACTAGTTGTACTCCGACATAATGAGAGTATGTTGTCAGTTTAAATTGACAAATTTGCTATAACGTCTACTTTATCTGCCAATGATATGATGGTTGAACATACTGCTATTCTGTTGTATTCGGGAAAAGCACATAGTTTATGAAAACTCTCCGGAGAAACTGTACCTCACAGTCGTCATCGATCCTGACTACGCTTGTGTGCGCTATGTATGAGAGAGTCAGACAGAGAGTGAAAATGGATTCATCGATAATCTTTCCAGAAATATCAGACCGAGTTGCTGACGTAATTCATTTTGGAAACGTTATGTAAGTGTTTAGGAGAGAATGCGCTAGCGTGAAACATCTGCATTAGATACAATTGATTATTATTGCTGAATGATAAAGTTCGACGCGATCGGTCGGAAGAATAATTTCTGTGATATACCAATAACGTCATTAACAAGCGGCATCTTCGGTGTCTTACACAGTTATTCTGCGAACAACGGGCCACCGGGAGAGTGAGCATCAGGACCTCTGGATGAGTCGCTAATTTTCATTAATAAGAACATTGAGTACTCGTGTTCCCACACTTTTCTTTATTCGCACTTTTAATTTCACCATTAAACTAGACCGAATGTCGCCCCACACGCCATCACTTATTCCTCTCTGCAACAGCGTAATTCCGTAATTCTAACTTTTGACCGTGCTATTCGAAGACTGGGTGCATACCCATATATGTACGTATGTTTCCTTTCGTTGACATTGGATATGGTAAAATTGCTCTAGTATTCAAGGTTCGCTATTCGTACACCCTAGTACGTCCAAGCACGTTAAACTCTACCGGCTAGTTTTTGCCACGCAATAATGAAACAATATTTCGTTTACTTCAATTCTGATCCTCCACCCTTTAGTTTCCAAAGCTGATCACTTTACGCTCGCTACGGAATTTAAAAGAGAAAAGAGAGAGGTTCAAGTACAATGATGAAAACTGGACTATCGTTCGTAGCACAACGCGGCACAGTTTCTGTTCCTAACTGATGCGATTTAACCTTCCTGACGGCCACGTCGGTGTACCTGCTTGTGGTGCGTTATCGTTACGTGATTCGTGCTTGCGTGCGAAAAATAAGAAAGTCTTAAGTTAGAAGAAATTGCCGCCTTTAAACGGGGTGCGGTTGTTTTAATTTTCCTAACGAGTCATAAGCATTTCGTCATACGGGCACAGTACCTAAGTGCAACCCGCGCAGGTAAAACTCGTTATTATACAATTGACCGTGAAGTGTTTAACTGCGCTCATTAGCATAAGGTCGCGCATCATAAAGTCAGCCGAACGGCCTTGCCAGGCAACTTTTGTCCCTTTTGCCAGTGGTCTGTCGTGATGTCCATCTTTAACTTTTACCGAAAATGTCGAGATATAATCTAAACTTATTAGATAAGCACTTAACGTTAGAACTATGAGGCGGGTCAAAAAGAATTTTTTTCTAAGACATTTATATAGGCCGGGATAAGTAATTTTGATGTCTCGCGAAATGTAGGTAAAATATTGATTTTAGTGAAATTTCAAAAGTTCCGTATTAAATTCCTCCCATCGCAACACAATGCATCGTCTGAACGCCGATGTCGTCTTAACAGTACATACTAAGATATAATTTAACACATCTCTAAAAATAATCATTAACGTCACTCGGATAAACGTTTCTCGACAGTTTAAAGTAAATCCGGAAAAATGCTAAGGTACAATTGCTCGAATAAATTATCATCACTACTAGACATGCAAAAGCTGAGCGGTTCGCCATTGAAAAAAAATGTTCTACTGACAGATGATTGGCGCCACGATTTATTGTTTCGTTAATGATTTGACGACGTCTACCTTTTCGGTGTCATGTCCCGTTCGAACGTCTTATTGCGATAGTACAAGAGTAAATATTTGTTCGAAGTGTATAGGTACTTTGTGTAATCAAGTGGCATCAGGAAACGAGCGTCAGCGTGCTCGTTGTACAATCTGGAAAAACTGCGTATACCGTGGAGGTGTGCAGACATACATACATACATACATACGTCCATACATGAACAACGCCTTTATGGAACTAATCACACCGCACGTGCTGGATGTACGCGTGAAAAAAGAACGATACGTTTGAATAAAAAACGATGGGGAATGGGAAGACAAAGGGAAAGAGCTGTCAGCCTGTCGTAGAACTGTGGTGTAGACGATGTGGGTCTTAGGGAGCAATAGAATAATTTTGCCGGCAGAAGTGCAAAATGGATTGCGTCAAAAAATTAAAAAGAAAAAAATATGTGTATCGGGTAATGTATAATTATCGATGCAACGCGAAATAACTAAAGAATCAAACTCTACCACAATTTTGATCACCTTCACAATTGTACGCGTAATACGAAGTTACGGTAGTTCATAAATCTATAGAGTGATACGTCTCGGCAGTAATTATGAAACACGCCTAATGAGCAATGTTTGATATCGGCTGATTTATTTTTCTCATTATAATCGATACCTGGAATATCTCTATTTTCTTTTTACTTCGAACCGTTGCGGAAGTTGAAAATACCTTTTGGAAGTTCGCAAATTCGCACGCTTATATCCGGATGTTACTCATACTATCGGATCGATGGTAAGTGGGTAAATGATATGCTACGTCATGATCAGCGGTTAATTCCGTTTTTGTTAGAAATAGTGGCTGTAAAATGATAGTCGGGTAATGATCATAAAGAAGTAACGCTATGAGTGTAATATAATCGTTGGTAACAACAATCATTTTTACCTGCATGCGATGGTCCCGTTGTAACATCGTTGTCAGTCAAACGCTTATTGTCCATTGAACGTCGTGTACTTTCCTGATGGTGAACGTCAGATGGAAAATAGTAAAAACATGAGCGTACAAATGATATAAACAGAGTATAGTGAGCTCAGGGAATCTTCAGTTGTGAGTAGTCCTTCGGATAGTCCATGTTCTTATCTACAGTTATACGACTCTTCAAAGGTACATAGAAAAAGTTTGAATGACGTACATAATTCTTTCTTATGCACATGGTATATGAACAACATTTCTACGTTACGCGTATACACACAAAGAAGAATATGAATCCGGTATCAAATTCGGCAAAACTTCTCAATTTTGAATACTCGAGCAGCCATTATACGTGCATACACTCCGTAACACTCAAGCTGGAAAAGTTATACAATAAACTGATCATGGCGCGTGCGTTGCCGTGTACATTCCATATGATGAAGTATGTAAATCCGGACTCCACTTCGACTAAACCTTTGAAATTGAATTTGAATACTCTCATAACCAATGCTTATGGGCTGTGTAGCTCCAGCTGGGAAAGTTATACAATAAGGGTGCTCATGGCGCTTACGCTTCCATGCACCAAACCATACCAGTCCAGCCTGAAATTGGTCCCAAAAAGTCTCTCAACTTGAATCTGAATACTGCAACAGCCGTTACGTACGTGGCATTCCTCGCCACTCTAATTCGAAACATTATACAACGAAACATTCATGACGCCCGCGCGCTGTCGCACGCACCACGTAACGAGACACACCAAAGCAGACATAAACCGGCCAAAAACAATACCGCCACTTTGCCTCATCTTTTCCCGAACAATCCACCCCTTCTCGGCCGCATCCCAAATTACCGACCACCCCGTATACTCCGCGACCGTAGGTTCAAAAGTTATACAACAAAATGTTCACGGCGCTTGCGCCGTCGCGTACGCGGCTGTTACGAGCTGCGTACGGGAAAGAGTAGAGAAAGAGAAAGACAGAGAGAGTGAAATTCGACAGAATCCCTCGATTTGAATACTCCAACAGCCGTTACACTCGTACGCGCCGCGCCTCCAGCTCCAAAAGTTATACAACAAAGTGCGCGCAGCGCGTGCGCTGTCGCCGCGCGCCTATACACATGCAGTGCGCGAGGAGTATGTAAGAACGCGCGGTGCGTGTTCGCGTCCGCATCTAGTTAGCGAGTAATCTCCCTCGGAGGATCATTTTCTTCGCTCGTTAGCGTACGGTGACCTTGACGCCGTAGCGCTCTCTCACCGTCGGGTCGCCGTTGACGTAAGTCCCGTCGCCATGCGCTCGCGCAAATTCAACGAACATCTATCTCTCTCTCTCCTCTCTCTCTGTCTCCCTCTCGCTCCCTTTTCGCCCCACGCCCTCACTCGTCTGCCGTCTTTGTCCCGCTAACAGGCCGTGCTCACCTCACGTGGGAAGCGCACGTGTCCGCCTAGCGCACCGCCGCCACCACGGGCTACTCCGTCGCGTTTTCACCACATACCCATTCTCATGCCAGATTTACTTTCCTTCGCCGGTAACATCGTCAAGTGATAACATATGTTTTATTGCAATATCATTACTTCGCTCTTATTATTATGTTATATTTAGGTATTAGGTACGCTGGGGTGGCGGGGTGGACAGCGGTTGTAGTTGCGTAAGCGAGTATTTGGTCGGTATTAACGGTTAATGCGGACTTCTTATTGAGATACGAGCTATGTGTTATATATTTTATGGGGATATTATATCAGGTTCTTGTTGGATAGAAATGATTTGTTCATTTTACGCCGCTGTTGGTTTGGTGGAAGAGGTCGTGAGAATTGCGAAGTACGCATGTGTAAAAACTGTCAGAGGTAGCTACCCAAATTTGTTCGCCGTCATGCGGATGACAGAGAGTACGGAAAGATGGTGACTGTGTATTAGATGTAATATAGCACAGTCATCTTCTGATTCGCCCGATGACAAACGCATGACGGCCGAGGTAGGAGAGAACGTACGAAAAATCAACCGCAATTCTCCGTGGGCTTTGTCAAAAAGAATACGAAAATATATCACCAATCAGGAATGACCTCTGACGCGTTATTAGTTGGCGGTGCGGAGAATTTGCGGGACTGAACGTACGCAGCGAAGCGGCGTGAAATATAATGTTGCAAAGGCTAAAGTAGGCCGCCCTGTGCAACTTATTGGTTGCGATCGCGGTGAAACGAAGGGAAGAAGAATCCTTGTGAAAACAAAAAAGGAGAATGCGGAGAACGGAAAGCAAATGAATCGTTGCGTTGCAGTGGTGCGGGAAGAAGAATGGAGGGCTTGCACGTGGCCGATAGGACCACGTGGGGCCTTTCGCCTGCGTCATCGAACGAACCCGACATCCCATCGCGTATTGATTGAGGGTGGCCATGGTCGTTTCCATGACGACGTTTCTTTTACCTGTACGCCGCCGTTGCTCGCATACATGATACACCTTGCTCCTACTGTAAGGATATAACTGCCGCCCATATATATGCATATAGGGTTGCAATCGTTATGTACACGAGTGTAGAGGGTGTTTCAATAAGATTAGTCATGACTTTGGGCATGGGTTCTGCGGATTGAAGCAAGATCAAAAGTTCGTATCAACGGATGTCCGCGCACCTGTCCTTTTTCGGCTGTAGCTAAACGAATGAATCTATGACGGATTATCGAAGTATGATAAAAATTGTTTAAAAAAATAAATGGTGTGTGGTAAATTATGATTAAAGGGGCGTGCTGTATGTTAACGTGAAATGTAACCAATTGTGCGAATGTCGCGTTTGAATGCCGTATCCATGCTCAACAACGTGCGAATCGCCGATTTGATACCCGAGATTTTGTTACCACCACCCACGTGCCATTAAGCACATTTCTGCGCACATTATTGTTTTATTCCTTCACCACCTTTGTCTTCAATTTCACTCTATTTCTTATAGGTAATAAGCACGGCTCCGAATGTCGGTCTATTATCTGCCTATAAACGCATTCAGTTAGTTGTAATTAGCTGTTTGTATCCATACGCCTGTGACTAACTTTATTGAAACTCCCTGTATATACACAAGAGGTGCACCACGTCGTACCTTGCGAAATAACCTTTCTTCTTTTCCTCTACCTCTCCTCTCTCCTCTCTTTCACTTCCTCCTATCAGTCCCTGCGTCTTCATATATTTGCGCTTCACTCGTCACGCGCATTCCGTTGTTCTTGTTCGTTTCCTCCTTTGACTTGCACGCGGATTTCGCGCGAAGTACATTTATTACGCTCGTTACTCGAATATTTTTACTGCCCCTTCGTCGGTGGCATCTCTTATAAGTGAGGAATGTTGACATTTGAAATACATACACACGTATGTGCCGGTGGTTACGAAACTGACCTTGTAAGACAAAAACTTGAAAGAATTACATTTTTTACTTATTCTGCAGTGCATCGATTCACATTGTAACGTAAGCGAAAAATATGTTGTCAAACACAAAACTCTAAGAAACCAGTGTTTCTTTATATTGGCCCATTTTAAGATTGACGGAATAGAACTCGTAGATTTTAGAAATCGTATCCGGACACTTCCCTACCTTCCCTTGTAAAGACGTTGGAAAAGGATCGATAGCATATACTCGAATTTAATTGATTACTGTATATTTCAACTGCACGCTACTGATACATTTGCTGACATAAAAATATTGCTTGTTTTCATATGCTCGATTAAAAAATTGACGGAAATTTTTGGATCGTATCAGACATATCGTCAGAGTAACGTTATTGCGGGGAGCGTTACGTGCGCGCTCATTATCACGATGCGCGATAAACTTTCTTTCATGTAGTCATCATCTTTATCGTAACAAAGTGGCAAAAATATTCGAGCCACACGTTTCTCGTGCAACGAATTCGAATACCATGGGAATCGGCCGCTTCCTTGCGAGGTGACCGTTGCGCGTTCGGTATTTCGTTTTTCGTTGCCGTGAAAAATAAGCTCTAAAATGTTGCAGGCCCAGAACTCCACAACTTCGAACTGTGCAACTTTCGTGCGAGCTGATTTTTCTATAAATCAAACGACGAGAAAGATAGACCGATTGTTAGGTTATCTTGGTGCCGCCCTGTGTATCGCTGCCATACATTGGCGTCGCAACAGAATCATTCGATCGTGGCCAATGGTTGACGAAGGCGAACATTCTTTTTTTCAAAACACTCGTCAACGAAGCGAGCGCGTTTTCGAGCATGCACCCTACACTTAACGTTAACGTCAAACGTATTTAGTGTACGTTTTATGATCAAATCTAATTGCATGGGATTCGGCGGAAATAGTGCAATTTTTGCAATGTCTGGTATTATTTTAAAGTTTCCTTGTTTTTTTGTCAACAATAAGAGTCGTTTATTCAATGCCGGCCGTGTATCGTGACATCTCTTTGCCACACGAGCGGGGCTCGAAAGAATGCTTTAAAAATGTGTAATATTGCCGTGACGATGATATTTCAACTGTGCACACCATTGCGACCATATAATCCGAAAAGATTACTTTTACATATCTAGCGTAAGTTTGTACTTACAATACAAGAGTTCGTGCTGTCGCGTTCCCTTTCAAACCATCCGTATTCTCATTGCAAAAAATCTTGGAGTGAAAAATTCTGATGTCACTAGAGTTTGAAATTATTTATTTTGAAGCTCCACTCGATCCTTACCTGTAATTAGGTACAGATTTACAGATACGTCTAGACTTCTTACTTTCTCTAAAGCTAATAGGATGATACAATGCTAATCTATTTTCCATTCGCTATTATATTCTACTTCGTATAAATCTGACCGAACTATTTGGTACGCGGTACGTCTCATTGAAATCTGAATTGTAGAGTGATATATTTTAGTCGGTCAACGGATACACGGTCGATATTATTATTAAGATAAAACAAAAATGTCCTGCACAGGAGAATTTTGTTCTTCATCGACGGATTTTAAAGAGGATTTGACGCGGTGACTGCTTACATTGGGTAGAACCATTCCGAACATTTTTAGGTCATCAGCATTACGTCTAAAAATCCACTGTCTCCAGTAAAAATATACGGAAAACGTGAGTTACATTTTTTAGCATAGGCATCCGTTATAAAAAAAAATAAACCTACCCCAGACCTACTTAATGATATACACGTTTTGTTAAAACCATTCTCCGTACTGTAGAAATAAAATGAAAAATTTGTGCTAACAATCTGAGCAGTAGTCGATTCAGGCAGTTAATCCGTTCTCCAATAGATGGCGCTATATTGTTTTCTATCGGAAATCTTTGTAAAAATACGAGTAAAAGAAAATAACACATTAGCATAACTGCTCAATACCTGAAGAGATTCACTTTTATTTTATTATTTACCACATAAACATTTTACCTCATAATTACGCATCTTACGTCACATATGTTCATACAAAATGGAAAACTTATGCTCGTAAACAATCGTGTATAGTACTCGTTAAACTTATTAATTCATAGAACATCAATAATACCGTAAATTGTTGCGTGGTCCGTAGAATGTTTGCAATACGTTTCTGAACCGTGTGGACGTAATCATATATTGGGGCTGTAAACAGTTTCGTACTTGTTTTATTCAAGCAATTTGCTCTGATTAGTTAACGACCTATGAATCCATCGCGTTGACCAATATGTCTTACACTGTAGACTTCAGATCGAAAGATGGTCGAGTATAATTTTTTTTTCTCATGTAATGACGATGCTTTCATGTTAATGAGATTTATACGACGAATATTCTTAAAAACATGCTTTAACCCAATGCACAGCATCCAACCTTTCTCGCATCATGCGTAACATTATCGGAAGAACTTCATACTAATTTATAATGATCGTATTGTTAACACTACAATTGCCAAGAGTATCATAATAACCGGTGTGTCGTTTTGTTACAAAGATTGTTCATTTTCATATACTTCTATTCTTTTAATTTTTTGACTTCTACTGAAATATATCAATTATTGATATTAAAAAAAAAAATCAGGCAAAATTTGCGACACCGAGATGACGTAAAAGAGATCAGTCATTACAACAAAATGTAAAACAAGCCACCGTTTTATCTAATAAATACACCAATCAATAAAAATAATGCAAACAAAACGTGAAATAATGAAAACCGCAAACAAAAAAAGGTGATAACAGCCTCATACTCGGTTACGGTCGATTCTCTAGAAAACAAGGGAAGGTGCGGAAAAACTAATTTCCCAACATCGACTCATCCTCCTGCAAAGAATCCAACCCTTCCAATTTTGCACCGTGAATTACGGACCACCCTGTACAGTATGAGTGTCTACTACGGTGGAAATGAACGGAGAAAAACTAGAAGGTAACGTGGTGGGGCCTAGAGGGAGAGGCAGGCGAAGAAAGCGTGTATGTTCGTTTAAGGATGCACAGAGAGGCAGAGAAAAAGTGAGAAAGAGAGCGAGGAGTGCAGTGCGAGGAAGGAGGAAAATGTTGAGACAGAGAGAGAGAGAGAGTGAGAGAGAAAATAAGAGAGGGGGAAATGTGCATGAGTGGAGGAGGAGAAGATTTCGAGGAGGTATAGTCGGTGGCGTGGTCCTGTTCAAGGTGTCGGAGGGGAAAGGGGGGGGAGGGGTGGTAAGCGGCGCGCGGAGTTCGGTGGCGAGGGTTGGGCGAGGGTAGGAGAAACGTGAGAGGAGGGCAGAGGAGGGCCGTTGCGACGCCGGGCGTCCGGTGATCGCGCCTTAAATGGTTCGACGCCACACGCGCCCAACAGCTGCCAGTTTTCCTTCTTCCTCTCTTCTTCTCTCGTCGTCGTCTCCATGCTTCCGAGCGTCTCTCTTCCCTCTTCTGTCACTCTTCCACTTCGCCGCATTCTCTCTCTCCCTCGCTCTCTCCCTTCGTCTTTCTCTCAATTTCACTCTCACTCTCTTTCTGTAGACGTGCATCGTATGCGCATCATCTACGCATGCACTTATCCGTCACTCTCCCTTCTCTCTTCGACGCTGCTCGCTATTCTTCAGACACTGTCGCGCTCGTGCTCCCTTCAGCGTTATTTCTCCATGACGAACACTTGTGGTCATAGGACACGGCGAGCCGCAAACGTGAGGAATACGTGCGAAAGCTGTGCATTGGTCCTCTCTACTAAACACGTCGCATACTCACACGTGCGTTTCATTTCTCCGCTCCTTTCCCTTTCTCAGTCGCCAACTCCGTGTCTCTGTCTCTCTCTCTCTCGCTCTCTGTTTCTCTCGATCCTTCTCACTATCGTTCCCTTTCCCTCCAACTGCTTTTACTCATCCTATCTCTCCGACTCCCCGATCGCTCGCACCTTCTGCGACACATATCGCTACCGTAGCTCGCGCGCTTATCCCGAACCGTGGCACTGGGTATCGCATTTCAAGCTCCACTACGTACATGAGGCAGAAAGAGAGATGTAACCAACCGAGGCAGCGGGTGTGTGCGTACCGCTGCCTTCACGTGTGCGTCTGGTACGAAGGGGAAAGAGAGGTGAAGAAGAGAAAGGAAACGAGCGCACACACAGGCACCTGCATATGGAGCTTGCACGTATACGCCAAGTAACAGGGCACTGACACCACCACAGAATTGCGTGGTAGACGCATACATATGTATGCGGCATGTACCTACGCGCTGAACGACCGCCAGTAGCAACAGCCATGCGGTGTTATCTATCGAGAGGCCGATGTGCTCTTCTAGACCCTCGAGATACACTCTCTTCGTACACTATATACCGCTACTGCCTTCGTCTTCCCTTCTTTCCTGCCCTTCAATCATGCCCAACCCCCCTCATTCTTTCTTCTCACTTCGCGCTTTGAAGTAGAAAGCGTGTCGCGTATGTACCTGACTGTGACCGCCTTGAAACGAACCTTTTTTTTTTTTTATTATCATTATTATTTCAACAGATTTGCTTCGTACGGCTCGCAGTTAGGATGAACTTATTAAATGCTGGAACTAGGGTGGGGTGGAAATGATCGGACGGTTGGCATGGTAATTGCTAATTTTTAAATCATTTTATATTGTGTGAGCTTAATTGTATTATCCTGTTGCCTAAAGTTTTGCCTAACTTCTGTACATCCCTGATGGAACGGATTTTAGTACAGGCTTACGTAACTAGGTTTTCAAGCGTATACGTAAGATAGACAGTCCCCTTTGAATAATGCCTTTGTTCCTTTTTGATGGTATAAATACAATGACGTTTAGATTTTTCGCATCTCTCTCTCTCTCTCTTTCTCTCTCTCCGACAAATATTTCAAGAAAATATTCTTACTCGGAGGAGGAACTGATGCCGACGATATTTCTACGCGTACGATTACGATGTTTTGACGATATTGAACTGACTACTGACAAGAACGCATAAGCCATGAAGTAGCAAGTTTTTACGTCATTCAACGTTTTCTCACGACATTCGATTGTTATGCTTATTCCGTCAGAGTATTTTAGATGACGCCATTTATATGGCTCTTTGTAAAACTTGACAATATGTCGTGGTGCTAACAATGCTTGCCGAAAATTTTTGACTCAATGCTCGCAGTTGGAACGTTTTACAAAATATTTATCTGACGTATTGTTGGCCAATGTTATCATTTTTTTTTTTTTAGATATTGCGCATTCAATGGGATTATTTTGTATAGGTAACTGGCAGTATGCGAAACCTAGATGTATAGATTACTGGAAATTACTGGGCAGGATACCAAAGCCGGTAGATTTTGTATATGTCGCTTAGGGCTTTTATATAAGAATACGACTTATTCATAAGCAAACTCGGTCGCTGTCCGTTGGTCAAATAACAAATTCATTATCCTCGTGACGTTATAACCCCTTATGCCTTTCCGTGCATATTTAAGCCATTACCGTACACGTGGCATTTTTAAGAAATTTCGTCACCATTCAAAATCAACGTTTTTTATTGCATAAAAAGCACGATGTATCGAAGAACGCGCCCCCACACGTGGCCCTCTCCGTGCCTGCACGAGTGCGGGACACGTGTTTTCTGGTCTCAATCTCCTACAGAGAGATTTTCCGTGGGATAAGACTACACGTTTTCGAATTAGGTGCATTCAAGAGAGACAGATTATTTCGAATAACCGCCAGCAAGAAGCCACAAGCGTACGAAACCATAAAGGTCAATGTGTCTTTTAGCGTTGAACATTTTGACACAAATTTGACACACAACGATTACGGAACTAAATAACATGTCGCTTCTGCCATACTTATTGTAATAAGTAAAGAATAAATTTGGACGCTACTTGCTTTTGCGCATTTCCATTACTTCACTCATTGTACCTTCTGTCTTCGAATTTCTTCCGCGTGTATATATCTATATAGTACTGCTCGTGACAAGTCGATATCCTGAAGTATGATCTTAGAACGCGGCTGACACTCGAATGGCAGAGGTGAAATGGGATAATCTCAGAGGATTCGACCCGATTTCCTCCCAGTTGGTGCACTTTGCTATGTATCATTGATTTTTAACGGGATCAATTCCAATATCTTAGTCATGACGTCGACTGGTGTGTACAGTTTGTTTTGTGCTCTTATTTAATTAGATCGCGCGCAAATGCGCATAAATATGTTGGCGTTCGATGGAATTTGGTGAGTTTATACATTTACCGGTCTCTTGGCTGTATTGCAGAATAAATGCATTTATTTTCATCTTTGCCCGGTCAAAATACCAGAAACGAAGGAGGGCGTTTATTTCAGTGGCTGTTCATTAATTCACAATTTTGATACTGATACGGTCGGATCGAAATTTTTATTGGAAATTTATTGGAAATGCTGACTGAAAGTTGGTCGAAGCATTGAAAAAATATAGATGCTCTAAAAGAGTGGAAGTATACACGTGCTCGCTGCCAAATAGAATCAGAAGGACGAAAATCTCATACGCAAGAAAACATTTGTGTATCAGAATAAGTAATAGAAAACGTCGAGAATCGTCGTAAAATGGAGTTTTATGGTAAACAACCTGCCATCCCTCTAACATGAAAAAATATACCAACATCTCAAATAACAATTATTGAGAAGAAACCAATTTAATGGAAATATAAATGATAATCGGTTGATAAAAAGTTGACTTTTCACTTAATACAGTCATCTATAACGACGCGACAGAAGAATGAAAAAAAAATCACGTTCTCTAAATATTTGACTTATTCCACTCATAGTCATCGGCACATACATCGTGTATACGACTACGTGGCCGGAACTTAAAACGTGACGTTTGAAGTAAAAGCTGAGCAAAGGCAGAGAAGGTCCAGAGGAAGAGGTAGAGACTCGGGCGAAACTTCGTGCGTGTAAAAAGAGAGAAAAAAAGGAAAAGAACGGAATCATGCGAAGTGGAAAAGTGGCGGGGAGGGGGAAAAAAGGGGTGGCGTGAAGGGAAAGACGAAGAAGAAGAAGGTAGAAAAGTAGGAGTCGGAGGTGGAAGAACATCAGGGGGAGGGAACACGTCACTTGGGTAAAGCACGTGCTCTGGTTTCTGGCGACTGCTGCTGCGGCTGCTGCTGCTGCTGCTGCTGTTGCTGCTGCTCAGCCTCACCCGCCTCAGATGCCTCAGACTTAGCCCCGGTGCCTGGTGCTGGTTAAATTTAGCCACTCGAAGCCACTAACTTCGCCGTGTCATAGGACAAAGAATATGGCGCGTTGCACTCGCGCCAATATGAGTGTCTGCCTCTAGCCCCTCATCCTGCTCCTTTTGTCCCGCCTTCGCCCACCCCGATTACCCCCTCCCCCTCATTTTCCTTTTCTCTAGGCAGAAGATTTTCGCTTCGCAACGACGCTACTCGCGACGTTGTTCTTTTTGTCTTTTTCTTTTTCGTAGTTTTTTTTATCCCTGAGGACGTCGATGGCGGAGAGATATGTGGTGCGTGATTGGGCAAGGATGTCTGTTGTATTTGACGTTTCACCTCTTGATTCCTACGAGGATGTTGCGTAAATTATTCCGAGCTGCGATCGTAACTCGGAGCTAGTCAAGCTTTTCCATTAACCGTACGCGCACGTCTTTATGTATTCGTGAGCTTTGTGCGTTTGATGTCATTGGGAGAGTCAGGTTCGTTGAACTTAATGTTCTTGAATGAATGTTTGCTTGATGCAAAAGAGAGACGAGGTTTCTGTGACGACGTTACATATTGGGAATGTTCGAAGCGTGTCGAATCCCGTTATCAGCGCCATGCGGATCGCGGTAAATTGATAATATGCCAACGATGTTAGCGTGATGTAAAAGAAAGACGGATTTTCTGGGACAGCGTCAAATGTTACCGATTCGGCGCAATTCAATTTTGAACGTTTCCAGCAAATTAATTCGAAAACGATTCGAAATGAAGAAGTTCGATTTCTTTTTCACTTCGACGTCAACACGTGAACGCTCGCAAATTAATCCCATGCAAGAAGATTTCGTTTAACGTAAAGGAAGCAGTGCCAATTCAAAACGTTTCGAATCGTCTTCTCGTTAACATCGCCATGTGGATGGACGGTAAAGTCGATCATGTACAGGGGTATCGGGAGTTGGTCTTTGTAAGAGCGATGACGTAGGTAATGTACTCATCGATTAGATACACGTGTACCTTTCTAACGATGTATACGCGGTGCAAGGCGGCATAAAGAATCATCGTGAGCGGCGTGTGTACGTGAGTTACACTTTACGCACCGTCTTCCTTTCAGGAAACTGCAGCGATATGGCAATTTGCTTATTACAGTGAGAGCGTAAATACGAATATAGCGCGGTCGCATTCTGTGCGAGGGATGCATGTTCCTAGAAGCGTTCCTCGAAACTCATGACTGATCTTTTTCGTAGAGGCGAATGTGAAGTTAAAGGGCGATCTGATTGTTGCGGAACTTTTCTCGGGACGCAAGGTGCTTTACACGTTGCGTGTAGACTGAAGCTTCTTTGATATTTTACTATCTCACCGTTTCTTTATTGCAACGTTCTGTTTCGCGCTATCGCAAATTTGCATGAAATATGACGCATCATGGTTATGTGTTATTTACGACCGTCTCTGCTTGCGTATGGATGAATCCTTGTAATGGCAGTGACTACAGTTGATGAACAACTTGGGTATGATTTTTTGACATACAGACGTTTTCTACTGTCCGAAACGTTAATACTACATATCACGTGCGGAGTTTGCATTATTTTTATGCAAAGCCATAGTTATCACTTTATAACGTATATAATTTGCAAGTTGGGTGCACCATAACTACACGCTACAATGTTTTTTATTTTTCACTATTATACGCGTAGAGCGATGAGACGCTTTGAGGTTTAATATAACTATTATGGAAAATTCAATGACGAGTGACTAGCAGCTTAAAATCAGTCCACTATCACTTTACTTATAGTTACAGCAAAAAAACCTATCAACTTATACACATGCACAGGTCTTATAATGAAACATTTTTATTTCTTGTGCTATTATAGCCCACACAATGCTATTTTTAATTATCATTGTCGCGCTCAACTAGAAGTCGAACGACTGAACACTTACGACGGTAATTAGAACAAAATAATGATCATCGTACGCTTTTAAGCGACGAAACAGCGGCATTCTCGAAAATAATCGATAAATCAGATTTGAACCCACGTGAAAAAAGAGCTGTCTCGCAGAGCGATGCCGCGAGACAGGGGACAGATAACTTGTATTAAAGGAATAACGGTTTCTTACGCATCCACGTAGTATGCCGGACAAGCAGCGACGACCGAACACAACAAGCATCCGCGAAACCGTGAGCGGCGAGCGAGATATTTCATTGAATCCACCCTTTCGCCGGCGCTGAAAAACGACTGTTGCGAAGCAGCGGGCGTCGGCGGCGGCGGAACAGGGCGAGCGGTACAGCGCGAAGTCGTTCGACGTCGACGTCGGCGTCGGTGCGTCGACGCTCAAGGGAGAGTAGAAGGCAAGCCGAGCAAAACAGCCGCGCGCCGTGCCGGTATAATTTAACGGAGAGAGGAAGCCGTGGCATGGAGAGGACACGTCACGGGCCGCACGTGTGCACGCTCACTCTGTTGGGGATGCTGGCCCTCCTGGATGGTGGTGCACAGGCACCAGAGCGCGGCCACGGCGAAAGAAAGATAGAAAAGGAGTGCGGAAAGGACGGACGACGCGCACACGGCCGAGAGAGAGAGAGAGAGAAAGAGACGACGACTCTCGTCATGCACTGCAGCCGGCCGAGCCGTCAGCTGCCGACAGATTTATCGAGTGGCACGTGCCGATCCCAGGGAATGTCGTTTTATACCCCGGCGCTGCTGCTTTTCTGTCCAGCCCGAAGGTCTGCGCGCAAAAAAGATTTCGACGGGATCATTGTCGCCGCGGCTCGTGTTTACCCGATGAATCGAGCGTGTCCGTTCGCGCGCGCGCGATAAATCTCGCCGTCGATGCCCGCGCTCGCCGGCTTACTTCGCTCGATCCGTTTGCGTTCGCAAATATTGTTTTATACGGCACGGACAGTGCGCGCGTGGCTGAACTTGTCGGGGGACTGGTAAATTAACTGACTCGTCTAATGTCTACGCGTCGGGTTGGCGATTTTCATTCCGCAGATCTGACCTTAAAATTGAGAGCGAGAGAGGCGAAGGCGAGGGGCAGAGTTCTGATGGGGAATGAGTTACGAGAGAAAAATAAGCTCATCTTTTAGCAGTACCTATTAACACTTTCGAACGACGTGAATTTCTCAATAAAATCATACGCAAAGTCGCAGCACCCGTTAGCATGTGTGCCATGATGAATGCTAGTATCCAGTTCAGCATCCAACGGCACGTCAGCGCACTTCGATCGAAACTAGTTTGCCTGTAAAAAGTACCTATAACCCACCGTGGCACTATCTACTATTGAGATTCAATATTGAGCGCATTCTAGCACGGACATATTATTGTCCGGGGGAAAAAACCAACTCGCATGGTTGACTCGATAGTTTTCGATGTCTGACCGGGGGTCGTAGTGTTTCTCTCTCTCTCTCTCTCTTCTCCACAAGAGAGCGCGCGCGTATGCACCGAAATAAAACCTTAGGCGGTCCTCCGATACAGGCGAAATATCCATAGTCGAATGACGTCGAAACCACCCCGGAGGGCATAACGATTTTCCTCGGGCGATGTGCGCAGAGAACGTATTAAGAGTGACTTAAATTAATAACGTTCCGCTATTTCGGAGATGCTTCCAGGCTCCGCTAACCCGATTAGTACCCGAATGCAGTAACGGGGCGAACGAGAGGAGGGCCAGGGGGTTGGAGGGACGGGTAACGTCGACATAAAGAATTCATCGAAATCTTGCAGCGTGACTGGGCTTGATATGGTAACAGTAATTACGGAAACTTCGACGGTACGACAGATTTTGTAATTGGACGGATCTCATTGCAGCAGATTGAACCGAATGAAGGCTTGACGGCGAGGGCAGGCGGGAGGGGAGGGGATGGGGTATCAGGTAGGAGGTTAAAGGACGAGTGCGGTAGAAATTGAATTATGTCATGTCAGTTTCGGCTCCTTCTTTCTGTCTCCCTCTCCCTCGTCACTCGATCTAATTTATACTGTCGCTCCTAAATAAAATAGATTCGTCACAGAGCGCGTGAGAGCGCGCGCGCCCGCACCGCTGTCAGATATTACCTCGCTTTATATGCCATTTTCAATTCCGCTCGGTCGTTAAGCGTCGAGGCGATATTATATATTACCGGTTATATGTCGCAATTCGAGTGTTGCCAGCGACATTCCGCCGATCGATTATCATCTCCGCGCGGCCATACGCGAACATCGCGGATAGTGACAGATTGCCGTGAGGGATGGTCATTCGGATTTGGGTGAGAATTCATTCCGAACAGGGCAATGTGATGCGCAGATGACAATTTCGTTGGGCCAGCCACGGTGTGTAATGCTGTTAAAAAATTTCTGTTGTTTTTTACAACTGCGCGTCTGTTGGTCTTTTAGCCGTGAACGGGGCCAGTTTTCATGGGAAATCGAGTAAAATGAGCGAAGTAATGTTTTTGCGTGCAAAGCTTCGTTCTCGAGAAAAAGCTACATTGCACCGTTTCTTTTCCGATACATGTAGCGAATTTGGGAATGTTTTCGTAGTTCTACCGTCATACGTTTGAATTGGAACAGCTCGTGATTTAACCTCTTAAAAAGATGATAAAATTCGCTGTGATCGGAACCGACAATCCGCGATACAATCAAAACCTTTTTCCACCCTTTTCAATTATCCACTTTAGCCGTTCCTTAGTTTTACCACGTTAGCCCGATTGAATTTGCGGCTTGACATAGCGGCATCAAGCGCCAATGAATTTATAGTGGATCCTGAAACCTAATTTATCGGCAAATAACTCGTAGAAACTCCCCGTCACGTCCATGATTATTAAACCGACTATCACACGAGCGGAGCCTCGAACTTTTAAAACCGCGCGACCGTAAGGATGACTGAAGCAGTTAAGGACGATAAAGGACTTCAGCGATCAATGTTCTGCTGCCTTCTTCGATCACTCTCTTGTCACTTATTTAAAAGGTCGTCTGAGCGACACAGACAAACGGCATTTTTACAAGATATGCACAACAACCACTGCCAGCACTGTAATAATTTTTCCATACGAAGAAGATAATATACCTTCAAGCGGGTCAGAGAAAGATCTTGAACGAAGCGTCGCCTTGGCGTTGCCACGTCTTCCGTGGCATTCGTTTCTTTCGTCCTCGGTCGTATTTAAGTATATCTCTCTCTGTTGTCACACAGGGAGTCGGAACGTGCACGTATGCACTCTTGCAAGCGTGCGGTGTGTAGATACAGATATATGCGAGAGCATACGTTTCATCGGAATCGCGAATAATAAAGGCAGGTTGAAAGACAGATTGAGAGAGAAAGAGAGAAGGGCAGAAAAGTATGAGCCGTGAAAGTATCATCGCCGAGGCACCTATCCGCCATCTCCTGTTCTTCTTCTTCATCGTTCTCTAGCTCGAAGTCGTCATCTTGGTCTCCGATATGTTGGTTAGGTTAGCTTCTAGCGTGCTTGATCCAGTCTCTCCGAGATCGGCTGCGGTTGGCCGTTCTCTCCCTTGAATCTGTATCGAGGAGGTGGATCACGCACACACACAAACAGGTGCACACGCACGCACGTGAACGCGTACTCACTTACGTACGCGATAGGCACACACAATTAAAGGCACTGACGCTCGCACGAGTCGTAGAGAGCGAGAGAGAGCGAGCGAGGGAGAGAGAGAGAGAGAGAGAGTGTGAGAGAGATAGAGAGAGAGCGAGAGAGCCGAGGAAAAAGGGGCGCTACTATATCGGTGGTATTTTGGTTTTGGCTCAGCTCGGCTCGCGCAGTTCTGGGAGTGGAGTTCTAAAAACAGCAGAGGTAAGTCCTGCCGCACGCTTGCTTGCTTGCAGCTGCCCTGCCTCGCTTCTTCGTCTTCATCATCTTCATCGCGGCATCTTCCCTCTGCGCTGTGTGACCCGTTACTTGTTCTCCGAACCGATTGACAAGGGCGATCATATTGGCGCGATTCGGCACCATAGATAATCCTTTTTCTCTCCGTTCTCCGTGCACTCGCCGCCGTGTGTACTCCGACCGATCGGCACTTCGTCGAGCTCCGAACCGACTTCCGTGTAACTATTTCTCACTCGCCGACCGCAGCGTCGCTCTGCCATTTTTCCGCGTAACATCGAGTCACTCGCCCCCGAGGCACCATCTTGGTGCAGCCAAAACCGATCAAGCGCTCTTTTGCGACTAGCCACGCGATCGCTTCAGTGGCTCTTCTTATAATACCGCCGGCACCGTGGCAGTTTTAAGCAGTTCACCCAGAACGCGTACCCGGGGATATCTCTAAATCTTCCTCGCGGAGCCCACCACCCTGCTACACACTACCGTTACTTCCTCTGGTGCCACTACATCTGCGATGCCGATGCTATAACCTCTCAAGGGGTATGCCACGGATTTATTTCTTCGCGCACCGAATTATTTTTGGTATCTTTTCCCTCGGTTTGTTAATACTCGCCCGCTCGCCGCTCTATCTTCTGCGTCTCCTTCAGCGTATGTCTATCTTGGTCTCTCTTTTTCTCCTCCTCTCTCGCTCGCCCGCTTCTCGTATTCTCGCTCACTCTCTCTCTCTCTCTCTCTCTCTCTGTTCCACTCGGAGGATCGGACAGACGCGGGTCGGTCGGTCGGTCTCGTGGTGGTATGCACGCTAAAATCGTAACGCGGGTGCCTCGTCGTGCCTCTTCTCGTCTCGACGACACCAGGACGGCCGTCGCGTTTTACAATCGAGTATACGGGTTCACGCTTTTAGTCGCTTTGCCGCGCGCACTCCATGCACTTCTGTCTCCCCGCCTCGTGGAATCTATTAGCCAGCAACCCCCCTCGCGGAGGACCTGGGGACCGGGTCGATCGGTGCGTTACGTTTCCGCGCGACTCGTCGATCGTTCTCCGTTCGCGCAACCTTGAAATCACGAGTCTCCCTGCTATTATGGCGGCAGCCACCGTCATGACGCCTCTCGTTGACAGAGGCACCTTGCTACTCCGTGCTGGCTACGCGGAGACGGCGCCAAGCTTAACGTAAGTTCTTCACGGCCCCAGCGATCGCGGCTGTATCGTTCACCTGCCTTTCTTTCTACGTTCCGGGAGGATCTACGGATCCACGCTCCCTGTCCGTCGTCGTCGCGGCCCGCGTTCGATCGGCTCGGAAGACGGACTTCCTTCCGCTCGTCTTCAGTAGTCCAATCCCTACGCCCGCCAGAAGACGTCAAATGCACGCCCGCGGAACCTTCGTCCGCTGCTCACCTATGCACGGTTGTTGGATATTTGAAATTGATACTGCGAGACGTTCGCCGGCTAGGACAAACGTTTTCGGAGCTCTCGATATCGCCGGTTTATATCATCCGTTCGAGTCGGCGGATCAAGACTTTTCAAGCGGGAGCGCGCGGAACAGTAGGGCACCGTACTTTGATCCTATCGCGCGGGACTTGCGGAAGAATAATTATTTTGTACTCTCACGTGCGCTGCACCTGTCCCGAACCTCGTTGCGGAGGATTTTTTTTTTTTTTTTGCGTACGCGTTGTTTAGCGGGGTTCGTAGCTTTTGCCTTATGATACAATATTTTTGACCTTTGACGCGCGCTGCGATTGATGGTAGCTAGGAGACGGCCCAGTTTGCATAACGTGTTTGCTGTGGCAATTTTTATACGATATTGAGAGTAATTCGATGTTTTAATTTGCTTCGGAATGAACTCTTCGACATCATGTGACAGATCGTCCAAGGCATCCTCTTGTCGAGAGACCTGATATTCTTCTGTGCCGCGCAGACAGCGGAAAGTAGAGATTGGAAGGCACTCATACGTTGAAATACTTAATTAGTCATTCACCACATGCCGCACGCAGGTCATTTCCGTTAAAAGTGGAGTCGTACTCAGCACCGTTTTGACATCCTTCCACACACGTCCGTCCAGTGTCCCGTGTCTTTGTCAAAATCCTCCTCATCGCCGAAATGTCACATCTGTCACGTTGCATTGGCTCATAATGGAGCGGCACCGAGATCGTAACTTGCCTTGAAAATATCCTCGTCCATACATTGTATATACGTGTCGTTTGCACATAGGCAAAACGGCGCGGCGGTGCTCGGAAAGTAGATAAGATATGGGAAATGACATGCGAAATTCCATACGCTTGTACGGTCACTCTGCATACAATATTTACATTAGACTGCCGGCCATTAGTCAGTTTTTCGATAAAACACGCCAATATTGCAATATTGTGTTTCCGTTAGTAGAGTCTGGTGATTGACTTCGGTCATTGAAATCGGTGTAAGTGTTCGACACGATACGGGCATGCACGTCGTAACGTGCGCAATCGGTTCTGGGGAATAGGATGTTAGGCGATTCGAACGTTAAAACCTTTACCGGATACCGTAATGCACTTGTATTAAATAAACAGTCAAGATATTGTGTATAGGTACCCTCCGTTATCCACATTTGGTTATATATAAGTTTCGTTGCATTTAGTTTGCTGCCTGATATATCATTTGCCAAGGAAGCTCGTGTTGCGGTCATCGTATTGGTGGGGAAATAATGTTTCTCGATAAGCTGCCGTTCTGTTCAACGGATTTCGACGAAGAATACATTCGTTGCAAATGGTCATCGAAATGACTTTGAGTGCACTTCGTAGCCCGGAATACATTAACGCGCATTGCTGGGACATCGAAATTGCACCGGCGATGTTTCGGTCTATCAAGCGGTGACAGGAGTTAATTGATTTCGACCAACCTTATTGGCACTTCGTATTTCGAAAGTTCACCGTTTGGAGAACAATAAATTCATCGGATTCTATCAAGCGGGTTGTATCAAACTTTGACGCAAATTGTGAATGAAAGAATTAACGTGCTAACGCGGATAAAACGGTAAAACGTCAACGAAAAGCATCGCGAGTAAGTATGCAATGAATATGTGCTGCCCCATCTGTCAGTCCAAAAATTCGTTAATTAGGTAAATGAAAAACTAAAGATATGGGACTTCGAAAAAACAAATATGCAGGTCGAATAGGTAATCTTCTCTCTTTTTGAAGTCGGTTAAAAAAGCTAAACAATCAAACAAATGTGTGAAATGTTGAATAAAAATATGAAAAATTATTGAAAGTAAGAGAAGAAAATGTGACCAAATCTGTTATGTAAGCGCGATCTTATCTACATGAGGTATGTCACTCTTGTTTGCTCGACAATCTCCAACATTAAAAGGAACGTTTGGTTTAGTCTATTGGTAGGGCCGTTCTACGAAGTTGTCGTCATCTTCAAAGCTCGCACGGTCGTTGCTCATCTCTTGATTTCGTGCCAAGTGCGCGAAATACTGGCAAATCCGCGCCCAATGATGCGAACGTCTGCTTGGAAGTGCGAGCGGAAAATTTATTCTAAACGAAGACTAACCAATATTCTTTTAGAAAGAATCGAATAATATCTGTAGTCTGGAATCGTTCTTCTTACCTTCCTGCAGTGCGAAACAAATCTGTGCCGCTCATTAAGATAACACGCAAACTGGCTGACGTTATGCGCAAATTGTATGAATAGCCGCGTTGTTGATAGTTTCCTTGGGATTAAACGATCCTTGAACAAAATTGATTTATATGTTTATGTTGCAAGATCATGTATACATGTCAAGTGATGCAATCGTGTGGTGAAACGCCCTCACATAGTCTTCCGACGCCAAATTTATTTGAACGAATCCCTTATAAGCCTTGACAATCTTCTACACATTTAATCTCTAGCACCTATGCCACTCATTATTAATCAGGATACTTTGTCATTGAGCGTAATCAGTACAGTTGAACAAAACGACATGACTCATTGTCAAACGACACCGACTGAACGAACGTCGAATAGACCACGCGAACTGCTCCCCGCGATAGTATTCGCCCTGCTCTCCGCCGTATGTAAAATATTCGATCCGACAATGACGGCGGACAGGAAAAAGCTGCTCTTCTCGAGAAATCCCGTTCCAGGAGATCGCTCTTGCCCCTTTGCTTCCTGTCTCGGGAGGGTTGATCTCCTTCGGCATTGGTAGGAGTCGACGATGGTCCCGCAGGCAGTGTGACCCGGCATGGCAGGGCGAACGGATATCCGGTTGCTGCCTAACTCTGAGAGTGTCATATGCGCGCGGAGGAAGATAAAGTCGTTAGCATCAGTGCTACTGCCGCTGCTCGCGGCCACCTGGTACTTTCGTCGGGGCCCTTCAGATGCCATGCTCCTTAGGGGGACGTTACACGAGTCGCTTACTTGTCACGCGTCTCGAAAAATCAGCCGTCCCCCGGCTGCGACGAGCGCAACTTTTGTAAGCTCGGCTCGCGCTCCTTCGATTTTAATGAGACGCCTTCGCCGACCTCCGCCTTCCTTCTGCACGTATTTCGCGAAACCGTTCTCTCTCTCCCGCCTCGCGATCTAGCGCACACGAAAGCTTAAAAATACGGCGTACGAAATAGACTTGTCGATACTGCGTTATAAATACCGTTAGATTCGCGTTTATCCGCGTCAGAATAGCTTCCATCCGTATTGAGTCTTGCGA
Source organism: Priocnemis perturbator (assembly GCA_963942575.1). Classification (NCBI taxonomy): domain Eukaryota; kingdom Metazoa; phylum Arthropoda; class Insecta; order Hymenoptera; family Pompilidae; genus Priocnemis; species Priocnemis perturbator. The sequence goes on from OZ012649.1 coordinate 9,832,903, forward strand.
TCGTGTCGCTGGTGCGGCGACAGGACAAAACTAATTATCAGTGAGGTAGCTTTTTATATTTAGTTCGATAGCATTTTCGGGTTTTCCCGTTCGGAGACGAGATACTTAATTCGGCAAACCTTCATTGTCATTGCGATTTTCCGTGCTGCATGTGTGCTGAGACGTGTGACACGCCTGGTACGGGATAGTAGGCGTTCAAACATCTTTCGTGCATCTCGAAATCTTATGCCTTTTTTGTGCGGGACCATGTACATAGTACGCTAGCCGAACGAAGGCACAATCGTCTGGTCCTCAGTCTACGTCACCCTTTTCCTCGGATGTAAAATAAATATCGCTTCCTGTTGCCGAGCGCGAGGCAAATGGAAGGCGCAACTTTCTCCCTTACGCCGTTCGTCGCTCGACTCTTACGAATCCTGTCATCGGAATTCGTCCGAGTATCAGTCCTGCAAATCGAATTAGAACTTTCACGATATTTCTGGCTGTCGCAGAAAAAATACGCGAGCGCGACACTAGATCACCGTACGAATCCATAGTTTCGCGTATAATTCGTTCCTACGGAAACCTAGTCGGCACGTATACGGATATTATAATGGAAAATTCGTATACTTCATCGGCAATGCGAATCCGAAGGGCAGTCGTCTATTCCGAAAATCTCGTGTGCATAAATGAGAAGGTGCCAGTTGACCGTCGGCAGGAATATAAATTAACTTCCGTCATTCGCTGTTAAATCGTTTCGCGAAGGAAAGGGGTCTATGAGCGATATGAGCTGTGTGTCGCCGAAAGGCTTACCGGATAAATCTTGCAGGCACGTCGATTTATTTCCATAGTTTCGCGACGGTTAGTCGGCTCGCGCGACATTCAAGCCCCGGAGTGACTTGAGCGAAAATGTGGAAACAATGACAAGGAGTCAGGGAGGAATGACGAGGGCACGAGTGCGGCGGGGGGAGAAAGACGGAGGCAGAGAGAAAGATAGAGAAGAGATCGTCCGACGTCTATTTCCGTTTCGCCATCCGTCTCGCTCCCGTCATTTTCGATGCCGCTTCTATTTTCGAATCCTGCCGGGCTTGATCGACCAGGTCACACGGTTAAGCGCGGGGTTATCCGATAATGAAGATGGACTTTCCCAGATTTTCCTAAAGAATTTAATATCATTGCTGCCCCTGGTTGTCGGTGAACTGTGAGAAGGAGAGGTCGTGGGTCGGTCGGTCGGTCGGCGTTGTCGGAGGGTGAGGTGGGGCGAGAAGAGGCAGAAGAAACGTGGGGGGGTCGAGAGTAAGGGCGACCATACCGTATTGCCCCGATATTGTTATCGATCGCAAACCTGCCGGACGGTATTTGTTACGTGCATTGTTTTTCCTTCGCACCGTCGAGCGAAAGGAGATCACGAGGGCCGCCATCCCTTTTGCAGTGATAAGGTACCTATCTGCCATCGGTCAGCCTTTCTCTCCCCCTTCCCACCAGCCCTCCTCCTTTTCCTTTGCGCATCCTCCCGTCCCGCAAGCATTCTCCTATGCACCTCTGCTCCCGCCCCACCCTCTTCTTCCTTCTCTCCGCACACTTTTTCGCACCCGAGAAGAGCAATTCACGCGATAATTCGTTCGCTTCTGAGAAGTCGCCGTCGGAAATTGGAGCGATCGTGCGACTTTATTCTACGGATCGTTATGGTGATATAGATTGATTTCGCTAGTTTGGCTCTCGTTTTGCAATTCATGTGATGTGCGGCGCGCGAGACGTCATTGGCAGAAGCGGTAGGTATGGACGCGATACTGGTCGTGAATAATATAGCGACGAGACTCGGTGAGCGCGAAGAAGCGTCGTCTGCGAAATACGTTGTCGCTTGTCGGAGTGCGAAAATTTCCAAAAATCTGTACTATCGATCGCGCCGTCTATATTCGCCGGCGCGCAGCGCGAAAGGCAGCGACACTTTTCTGCCCGGCGCCCTTTAAATACCCTCATAACTAACTTATTTGTCTATTATCCGTGTTTCGCGATCAATTTATCATTTCCAAACTGAATGGATAGCCATTTTCACTCAGCTGTCACTGTAATCTGAGACATATCTGATCAGGCCGGGCGCTCAACCGCGGCTCATTGCCCGCTGCCTTTTTATCCAGCTGCGATATTTAATTCAATACATGCTAATTTCATTCTCGAACTGCGATGTGTAGATTCTGCCGGCTGCAACGATATTATGTACTCGTATCCTGTTTCGATACTCAGCCTCCGCTATCTCTCACGATGCAATTATTCTCACGGTAATTGCACGTTATATCGCGTTTCTGTACAAATCACATTACACGTACGCTCGTGTGTGTGCAGATGAGATGGTTAACGTGTTGGAATTGGGCGGAATTCTCGAAATTTGGTGAAGAGTCAAACGTCTCTCAGTAGTCTCACCACACTTCTACATCGAACATATGAAATATCGTCATAACTGAAGCCGGTAAATCGACGGAGATGGAAATACACTAACAAAACGTATCTGCGAACTCGATATCTAGGAGCCTGACGATCGTCAACTGTCGATCCGGGTGACACTTAACGAGAATCATCATAGAATAAAGCCACACGGACACCCGAGAGACCGAGAGTACCTTCCAGTCAGCTCTCAGATCACTATTTGTCGTACGCCCGTGATTTTTGCTCTCTGGTGTCCGCGTAACCCAAGACAGCACGCTCCAATCTCACTATCAGCGCACAAACACCACGACACGAGACACCCAAATATTTATTAGAGAAGTACGGGCGACGAGAGGAAGACAGCGCGAGCGCAGAGGTGGCAGGCGGACAAAAAGCGGCCGTCCCAATGTCGCAAGATTAACATGCTGAAAAGTGCTAATTACTCCGTCGCCGTCATTTTTATCTACCGCATCTTCGCCGCCGTTGAGTCGACGAGATCGATACACAGTTAAGATACATCGAACGCGCGCTCTCTTATCACCTCGCCTTTCTCTGTCTTCCATTGGCGTGCACATACAGCAGCGCGGCCCAGGTACATGGCCACCCCCCCTCCCCCCTCCCACCACCACCCCACGACTCTCTCAGGATTCTCTTCTCTCAGGTTAGCTTATTCGACCTAGAGGGGGACAGCTATATCGCGCGGTCTATGCATAATACACGTGATCCGACCTGGAGTAGATTTATATTTACCCGCAGCTGCGATAACTCGTTAAATATCGACAGTCAGTCGAGGATCTCCAGGCTCGGGTCGCTTTTTCCGCACGGACGGACGAATATTCGAGCCGACGCGACGCTCTCACATTTTCGTCCGCTCCCATACGGCCCGGCCGCGATATTTCGCTTCCCACCTCTCTTTCGTGTATCGCGGGCCACCCTACGTTAGTTACGAGGCAATGCAACAGTTGTGTGTGCTGAAAGGGGTGACTCGTGTCACCGAAGTGAGGGTGACGGACAGCACGAGAGTAATTCGAGTCTTCGGCACGTGCACTGAGCTGAGGAGTAATCAGAACTGCGGATCGTGCATGACGAATTATGTCTGCAGGAATGTTATAACAGTAGGATTGGCAAGGGGGTGAACAGACACTTGCTTGGCATTTCGTGACGACTGATCCGTTTTTAAAGTCCTGTTGCTTGTCCGAAATTTTGCCCGACTCTTGTCTATCGTTGATCCGTATATTTTGATAGCAGTTGGGTAAAAGCAATGAGTTGGTAGGGATTCTGTGAATATGTTTGTATGTAATGGGTCCGTGGTATTTCTTATATTCGGACTAATTTTATTTTATTTTTTGTATTGCCCGGACACTCTGTGTATTCCTTTTATACGTGAAACACGATTTTTTTCAAAAGTACACACCTACCAAATATTCCCGTTTTGCTCAGCATTGTCTTTGATATTCAGTATCGTCGTTTGCAGATTGTATTTTGATTCCAACGATTGAATGAATTGGACTACTTCTAGGCTAGCTTCGTGCTTTATTTGTTGTCCTCTAATGGTGTCTGCCGTTTCTCACAAGTACTGAGAACTTTATTTACCGTGGACGTTCAGTACGGAAATGACACTGTACATTTATTATGTATGCATGTACACGTCTGTAGAAGTTACAGTACATCATATTTGTACTTCTTAAGGTCTTCATGCTTTTACTTCGAATTACACCACAATTGTCAGATCAAATACTATTTTTACAGTTACCCTGAGAATAGGTAAGCAAAGTATAATCTGCGCACAGGAAATCTTATTTTGATTTTCCAGGCCTAGTTAGCACTGTACACTTCTATCGTTCACAAAATATTGGTCGCTACATATCCAATGACAGCACCGAATAAGCGCGTTAATACATTATCATAAATCGATGCCGCCTTACATTGCCAAGGAAATAAGTTACAGCAAATCCATTTTTCTCCAGACATGTTTATTCATGTTAATTCGTAATTCCCGCATGAAAACCATTGATATATCGTAAAATGCTGAAACTCTGACGTGGCCTAAAACGTTACCGTAAAAGCCATCTAGAACAAAAACGCCTTGTTTTAATATTTATTACGGCACATTTTAATAGATATATCATATGTAATCTTTTTCTCGTTTTCTCTTTTTGTTTTATCTCTCTCCTCTCTCACGTTACATATACAGCGCGCGCGAGCGTGGTTGGTCTCTGTGTCGAGAATGTCGGTGACTTGAGTGACGCTTAACCGCAATATTCAATATCGCTGTAGCAGACTGATGTCAATTTCGGGTGCATCCGGCTAAAATCAGGATATTGGTTTTGGACGTTGGTCGTGGCAATTAAATTTTCTTTCGCATAGCCCGTTGAAAAGCATCACTCTCATTTGAGCACTTCGGGTATGAAAATGTATTCACTATAGCACAAATACTTAGGCTGTTATTTTGAGTACGGTCGACATACGATACGACGTTTGGTACATACTTTACAATAAACTGTCCGATGGTTCTTTCACGCATCGCAACGAAAATGATGCTGCAGCAGTCTTGAAAGAGGATACAAATTATATGGAAAAAATAAAATATTTCCTTTGAACTAAGTAGATTTTTAGACCCTTTACGTATTTTCCTGCATGGTTTGTTTAGAAAGTGATTAACTGTTTACGTCTATCCGCGAAAACAAAATAGTCCACTAGAATAATCTGTCGAGTTGAAAATGAAAATAACGGCCTGTTATACGTGCCGCAATATCATACATGACAGTTTTTATGAGATTTCTACGATTTAGCGCGTGCAAACGGCCGTGTGCCAGAAATGGAAATGTTCTCCCTCATACAGCACCCGGCTTTAGTTTCCGTATATCGCCGGGCAATCGTCTATAACACAGTTGTTATTTTTGTCCCCACCGGAGTGTTTATAATTTATAAAAAGTGTAGAAAACGACGTGCGATTCATGTGTCGCACGCTATTTCCGACCAAGTAGTATATTAGCAATCTGCAGTTACAAGCAGCTAATGTACCTTCTCTCTCTATCTCCGCTCTTCTAAGATAATAATCAACTTTTCTCCGCATTCGAAGATTCGGGCTTCAAATCGATTTTTTCTCCTCTGACAATTATCGATGGTTTAGCCAAATTAAACAGCTTTATCAGTTGATATAAGGCTTGTCAATAGCAGACGCTTTCGTTGATGAGTAAACGTGACCGGCTCTTCCCTCAAATTTATTCCTTCATATCGACGTCAAGTATTTCTACTTCACGCAGAACGTAATCTTTCTAGCCTGGGAAAGTTTTATTTTAAGATTCGCCGAAAATATTGCCGCAGTTTCTTCTTTAAATTTCGTTATTTTATTATTTAAACGCTACATGGAAAAAAGACATCACAAAAATTGAAATCTGAAATGACCGATTGTTAGACTATTTTCAGAATAACAGTGAACGGAATTGTCTTTAGCGATACAACTACCTGCTTCATTTAACGCTTGCAGTTCCGACTATTTTGCAAAGATGGTTTCACATTATTGTAAATCGATAGAACACAAAATGCAGCAAAGCCTCGAGGAAAGAAAAACTTATTCGTGCACCAAATCTCTGTTGGCTACCATAGAACTTCCATCGACCACAATCGCTAAATAACGAACAAATTGATGTGGCCTTAAATTATAAAAAAAAAATGAAAGTGAGACGGAGACAGGTGGAAGAAAAAAAAAAAGAAGGAATACGAGCCGCGAGAAGCAGCTGACCACGGGGCCGATAGATAAATTTCGCACCGTGTACTTTCGCATATGTATATGCATGCATGTGTGTACACATATGCCTACGCGAACGAGAGAGTACACATCTTTGGTGCGATGACGAGAGCGGTACCGGTAAAAGAGCGAAAGAGAGAGAGAGAGAGAGAGAGAGAGAGAGAGAGAGAGAGAGAGAGAGAGAGAGAGAGAGCGAGCGAGTGAGTGAGTGAGAGAAAGAGAGGACGAAGTCTCTACACGATGAGCACACTCAGAGACGCATGCGCTGCATGCGCGCTTGCCCGCGTATCATTGGTCAAGCATGGTCTGACGTCGATTGCGCTATCGACCAATTGCAATACGACCCTCGGCGACGTTACCTTGCATACCGAGGCGAATGTTTGAAGCGAGGTGGACCGACTGCTGTGTACGTCGGCCAGCCGCAGATCCACTCTCTCTCTCTCTCTCTTCCACTGGCGAGCGCGCGCGCACTCCCCTCTCACTTTGTCTCTCTCTCTTTCCCTCTCACATCTCTCCGTATTCTCATTCTCATCCCTTCCCTCTCGCTCCCATACGCACCCATAGCTTACCACACGCACGCGTACTGTTCTCGCCTTCTCCTCATTCCCCTCTCCTTCAATACACCATCATCGCACCTCTTCAGTCTCTAATCTCTCTACTCGCTCGCCACGCGACTTCCTTAAATCCTTGCCTCGCCGACTCATTGTCAATCGCTCGAACTCGATCGGGACGAAAGTACACAGGCTGCAGGCGAAAAGCGCGTGCCCCGACTTTTGCGCCGTACATACACAGACGTAGAACGTGCGAGCGAGCGCGAGCGAGGCAGCGAGAGAGGAAGCGAGCGCGCACACGAGTAAACAGCAGCCAGCGCCAGCGCCAGCGCCAGCACCCGCGCGCTCCCCTACCGTACGAGAGAGAAAGAGATAGAGAGAGCCGTTTCTAAATTTGAATCCCCACTCACGGTGCGCGCGAAGAAGGGTAGTAGTGTACATAGTAATATCGGGAGAGCGTCGGTGGTAGTAGTTGGACAGTAGTAGTGGTGGCGTGTGGCAGAGAAGTAGAGCGGTAGTAGTAGTAGTAGCGGTGGCCGCAAGTCGTGCGTGGTTAACGCCGTCGCCGCGCTCCGTCGTCGTCGTCGTCGTCCGTCGTCGTGTCGCTACCGTCGGTAGGGAGCCCGTCGTCGTCGTCGTCGCCAGGCATCTCGGTCGGTCGTCGTCACATGTGAAAAGTATTTTAAGAAAGACGCTCCCTCGGTGTGCATCTAGTCAACACATCTAGTCCCCGTGACCGCGTCGCGGATATAATTCTAACCTATCTAACCTCTTGTCCGACTCGCTGCGTACACCTCGCCGCACATACTCTTCGTCACTAAGAATAATTTTCCCCCTCGCGCGACGTTATTAACCTGTCTCGACCTATAAATAAAATTCATCGCCGTTCTGTCCTGTCTATCTGGCTGTCTGTGTGTGACTCACGGCGCCAAGGTGTGATGGGAAAGAAGGAGTTCGCGGATTGAACGGACGTGGAAAAAGAAGAGACGATCGACGGAGGAGTGAGAGAGAGAGAGAGAGAGAGAGAGAGAGAGGAAAGAGTACGTGGTGTGTTACCGTAATACGTTCTACACGGTGCGTGGTGGCGTGTGCGTCGAAAAGAGGATCTTGACGGATGGCGACGGGGTACCGCGGTTGATGCTGGTGCGGTGCCGTATAATATCGGCCGATTGGATCGTGTCACGCTCTCGACTGAGCGAAAAATTTCCACTGACCGTCCTCCGTCGCCCGGCATCGCCGAGGAGGAGTGATCGTCGTCACGAAGCAGCGATTCGTACCCGCGCTCACCGCAAACCGTTCCTCGTGCACGCCGGAGAAAAAGCGCCGTCAGCCAGGATCCAGCATCGATGCGCGTGCCTGTACACACGTACATGTTGCGCAAGGTGCAAAAGCGCTGAAGCGGCCTCGCGCGCGCGCGCGCGCGCTCTCCTATTCGGCAGGCAAGTTTTGTTTTGATCTTGAAGTACTCTGCCGCCAACACGCTTTCCCAGGGGGTGGTTAGTAGCGTGGGGAGATATCGATCGTGGGACCATTGACGTCTGTTCTGGAGAACGGCATCATCACCGCCGTTGCCGCGACCGCCACCCACCGTCAGCGCGAACTATCATCGTCCGAGGACGCCGTCGAAGGTTTTGCACTGGTGCCCTGCCACGAGGGTAGACCACGATTTTGCCCCCTCGTCCTCGTCCTCGTCCTCGTCTTCGTCTTCGTCTTCTGCGACGGCAACTGGCGGTGAACCTCTATTTTCTTTCTTCTTCCTCCCTCCCCCCGGTGCAACTGTGACCACTGTCTCTTTCGACCGGAGATCGCCGCCCGACGTCGTTACACATATGTACATACTATGCTGCTTCTTCGTGCGCCGCAACCGGCAGAGTACGTGCTCCACGCATATAAATAGTGTGTGAGTTGGAAAAGGAAACTGAAGAAAATAGAAGAGGGAAGAAGGAGGAGTCCTCTCGGCAGACGTGCTTTCTCTGCTCTCCCTCGTCCTCCCGCGCTGTCGAGCGATCTATTATTCCGTGCAGGCCGCCAAAACACGATTCGAATTCGACATTATTGACATATTTGCTGAGCATGTGATCGAGCCGCTCGCGGACCCCGGGCGCTATAGGTGAGTTAATTGCAAACTGTGTAATTACGGTGGCCCCCGTCAGCTAGAGATTATCGTTTCATATACGTTCTTCGCTGTGGCCGTCTGGCGAAAGATTAGGAGACGTTTTCTACGAATGGTTCGATACGTATGTATCTTACGTGTGTTTACGCGACAAAGGTAAAGTTTACCGGTAATCCGCGGTGCTCAATTTGAAATTATTGTGTAACATTCCATGAGTGCTTTTGGCGCAGATGGTCTAATCGTTTCACATGATCGATTGCCTACTTGAATAACATTTAGGAATATGTGTACTATTTTATCACACTCTCTGCATTCGACTCTGCTTACCTTAGGCTTAGGGCTTAGGGTTTCAAAGAAATGCTGCAGAGTGTGAGTCATTGAGCTGTTTCTCCGAATGCTTTATACAACCAAATTTTCTTTTTTTTTCCTAATTGTCATATGCTGTTACGGAACACCCTATATACGTTCAAATGAGATTCGCGCTCATCAGGGATTCACATCTGATGCGCGTGGGATTTGATGGTTTTTTTCTCCAATTGATCGTTATCCGCAATTTTTCAACGAATTAACACAGTGTACCTACACTATGCCGTGACCTTCCGCTCGTGCTTTTGTGTTCTCATAATTTTTACATTATAAAAATGCAAATAAGCATTACACGCACGTTGACGTGTAAGTATGTATGTTTACATTTGTAATCATCATACGCGGCACAGTCATGCTGGTACCTACACACAGTCACGGGCACAGATATGCGTATATTTGCACGTTACACATGTGTATGTATGGGTGTATGTATATCCGTTGATCGTAGTAGATATTTGGAATTTTTTTTCTGTACCAATGAACTGCTATCGGCTAGAAATCTTCTGTCGACTGAAGTATTGTGACTGTGCAAATTAATATTATTGACATAGGTGTTTTTTTTTTACATGAGACAGCGATAGTTGGAGTAAAAATATTAGTATCGTATCTAAAAATGAGATTTCCGGTCGCGGAGAATTTCCATTTCGAGTCTGTTTTTAGAGTCTTCTATTTGTATATTTCCCACTAAATAGAAGGCCACTAACATTTCTAACATATATCGATCGTTAATTGCCGTTTCTTCAATTTTCATCTTAGAACTCCGAATTCTCATTTATCCTCCTCGCGAAAGCTAATAATTGAATAAAATATCTATTTCACTGACTTCGAATGAGTAGTTCGACCGCAATCTTTCCTGCAGATTCGTACGGTTCGTCTTGCAAAGCCCTGGTCGCTATCGACAGAACATCTTCCACCCCAGGTTTCCCGAAACAACCAAAATTGGAATCTTCACTTCAAACATTGTTGCGCAAGCACAGAATCCCCCCAACACGAACAGCATTGGTTTTGTCCTTTACTCAGAAAAAGAATTCGAAAGCTCGTTACGCTGACAACGAGAGCGGGGCCCTTTATGCGTAAAAGTTCGTGCACTTTTCCACGGCGAGAACAGGAGGCGACTCAGATGACCTTGATAAAGCTGCCTTGCTTTGGTGGTTAAGCATTGCGTGACGATGTGGTTGCGCACGCGGTCTCTCTCCAAGCGGTTTACCGCTTGAAGATGCCTACTGGAAGAGTGCACACGATGTTGCGTTCAAGCGTGTGTTCCTTCATTCGGCTTGAATGTTGAGTGTCGTTAAGCGTAATCGACAATCGACACTTCATAATGCCAACCCCATCCCCCATAAAGCCACAGAGTGGCAACCGATGACTATAGCAGTCGGCCGGCAAAGTTTCTCGTACAATACCGTTTTCGATAATCCTTTCATTCGAAATTGCAATTTCAACGTAAACGCTAATGTGGCCGCGATAAGAAAAGTTTTATCAGTTGGACTGTGCTCATTTGCATACGACTATGTGCTCCGCGCTGTTCTCGGGCAAACGTTCCATTCGGCCCGTATAACGTCTGCATTTCTCCGCTGTCATGCGTGTTGACGCGGATCTTTTGAATGCGATGTTTCCTGTAATAGGCTTGAATGTTGAGACGTGTAGCCGGTCAAAGTTTTGAAGCACTCTGCTGGTTCATGTAAATTCCGACTATTCGTGGCTACCTGCACGTAATTGTCCTGTCGCAAATATTTCCTCCGATTATTACGAGCTTACTATTTACGAAATGTGGACCGAGATGCGACTCTATTGAAAGTCGACGATGTCTACACGAAAACTGTCCGGAGCTTGAAATATGAATTAATTAGTATTTGTGTCTTTGCCGGCGACAATTATAGGACAATAATAGGACTTTTCCAGGAAACTGTAACGTATCGGGACGTAACACGTAACGTAGTTCTGACTCCCGGTATCATCGAAACTAATCGTGCATAATTGACATGTCATATCAGGACATTAATAAGAATTGCGAATCCATAAATAGCTTCACTCTATAAATATAACCGCTTTGCAAAATTCTGGTCACAACCGGTCGATACCAATGATAGCCCCGATAGTTCCTCCGTTATCGATCGATCCTCCGATCGATCTTTTAGACAGCGCTGCGTGTTCGATACGCTGCGAACGGATAAAATCTGGGTACGTTTGCACTCGCTTCAAGGGGTCAGTCCAATGTAACGCGCCGAAAAGCAGTGCGCTTTTCTGCGGATAAGATTGCGGCGAACTATTCACTGATAATATCAATGAAACTGGTATCGTTCCCGTAAGTTTGAACAATGTAATACCAACGCTAACTGGCCTCAAAGGTCTCGCATACCTCAATCATTATTTTTCGAATTTCACGAACATCTCGTCAAAACGCATTCTCGAGCCTACGATTTTTCGAGCAACAGGCAACGAAATAAATCTTTCTCCGTTATGTGCAGCGAAATAAAAGAAGTCGTCTTCTGTCATTTTCGGCAGAAAAACCGTGCACTATAGGGTTAAGTATCTGGTCCGTGTTACGTGTTTCAAGAAATTCGCTAAAGGTGTGAATAGAGACGACTGACGAGGAGCACCACCGGACAGGTCAATGCGCTGGTCGCTGACCCTCACTCGTATGGTGTGTACATGCGCTCTTGTATAATAAACCGAATTCGATCGCGCGACAAACGCTCTTCCTAGATCCTCCGTCTGTAAGTTATACCGTCGTCTGTCGCGGGACAGGAATTGGCAAACGCGCTACTTCCATCGTTTTATATCGCCCCCCTTTCACCCCGGTTGTCTCCCGCGTCCGGTGTGTAGCTATAAGAAAGTCGATTCCGTCGACTCTTCCCTAGAGCATCGATTCGCTTCTTTCGCACACGAACAACATAGAGCCCAAGGGTTCGTGCGAATGCCATCCCTTTACGAACGAGAACTTTCATTTTTTTTATTTTTTTTTTAACATTTACTTTCCCGTTTTTCTATCTAAGAGTAGACGTGTTCGAAGTCAAAATGTGTCATTGAGACGCTTTCCGTAGTTTTGTGCTATGCCGAAAAGGTAAAGAGTGGAACCGATGCGTTCTAAGTGGTAGTGAGTGGGAACGAGAATAGTGACTCAATGAAAGATAATGTAATAAGCAAATAGAAACTGAAATACTTATCGAGTCGTGGTATATTTGGGTATAATAGGGATGGAAATAGGAATTCGATTGTTCTTTTGTTGTGCATGATCGATGTCCGACCGTATTGATCGTATATGATCTGCATCTATTATAGTACAAGTTACAGTAAAGTGAGATATATCGAGCGTATTTCGTGCTACGTAGCAGAATACCTTACCTTGCTGTGTAAGAAAGAAAAATTCATAAATTCTCAATCAACCTGTTTTCTCCCGCGGCACATACAAATTTACTTACAGCTCTTTATTATTATTACTTACAACGTAATTTAACGATTATTCAATTTATATAGCTCGCGAATAAAAAAAAAAACAAATGTTACAATCGGTGTAACTCTGAGAGTACACGTTAGCAAGCCGCGCGCCATTGACTGACGAGTAAATCTCGTCAGATGTTTTGTGATTAGTACGCGTCTTGTCGCGCAGAGCATGGACGCGCGGCACTCGACGCATCGGAAAAAACAAGCCAACTTAAATAATTATCGCGTACACCACTGTTGCAAAAAAGTGACCCTGAAGAATGAAGTAGCGACGCTTCGATTGTTTATCTTTGATCTGTCGGACGGCAAGCAGAACATCGCGTTGGCGGATAATCGTGGTATTACAATTAAAAGGAAAGTATGCGACGTCGTCGTGGACAATTTTCGTGTCGTTCTGTTCTATCGATGCGCACAGGTGAAATATTCGGAAGAAAGCAACGAGAGTACCAATTAACGGGTTCAGTCACGATTTGCGTCGGACGAAGCGTTGCCCGCGGGTACACTGAATTACTCAGTACGCTCAAAGTTGATTGCTGGCACTGTTTACTTCGCTTAGCCATCGCGAAACTGTTAGCGTCATCGTTCTGTAACGAATTTGATAAGTGTCTGCGCAAAAAGTGATCGAAGCAGAATCGTGTAGATTGGTACGCGCCTCAGTCATATTACGCTCGCGATAAGTGAAACGATTAACAACTTTCTATTCATTACGGGACGTTCATTTATTCCGTTATCAAGGAATTATCTCTCCCTATCGGCACGCACATGTGATTAATGAAATTGGTCGTGCAAGTCGATCCGTGTGTGAATAGCATATTCTTCTTCGCGATAAATGGGATATGCTTTGCCATGCCTACGGTATATATAATAACCTCATACACGTTTAATTGCAAATCAATTTAGCATACAATTATACAAACGTTTATCCGGTTTGGGGGTTACATTATTCCGAATTCCGAATTCAATGTTGTTCCAACTGCAGAAAATGTTGGTAATATAAAAGCAATTCGCACCGCGAACATTTCATTCAGCTGACAGGTGATATATCATAATATCGAAATTTTACGATATCGGAATCTAGTGTTGCTGCTTTATCTACAACGCTAACCCTTGACATTCATTATTTCATGTCCCATTATGATTTCCATTTCTTGTTGTACGCTTTCCGCCTTCCTTCGCTGCAACATCACAAAAATCGCTTCATCGACGAAAGGAAGCGCCTAATCATAAAAGAATGTTTTTCCTGCAATACACAAAATCGGCCCAGTTCGTAACGTGAATCCATTAAACTATTCCTCAACTTCCACCCGCGCGATGCACACTTCTGACGATTTTCCCCACCTCACGACTCCAGTCGGTCCACAGTTGACTTTTCGAGCGCATCCATTCTCGCGCTTATCATCCGACACACGTCCGTACACAAGAAACGTCGACTGGGGCGCAGAACTCATAGGGCACGGCTAGCACGGGAACCGTAGAAATAGCGCTTAATCGTTGCGCGGCATGTGTTAATTCACGTATAGCGGGATATCGCGTGTTCGCGATGAATGAAAAGGATTCTGTAAATATAGTCCCGCGAAGTTGAAATTAGAACGGAGTTGCGAAGCCAAGAGTTTTTCTATGTCTCTATATGCGTACGTACTACTATGAATATATACATGACGCGCACCGCGTATAGCCACACGTCCCGCTGCATATGTGTGCGTGCGTGTGCGCTGGTCGCATCGGTTGTATGTGCATTTATCGTACGCGCATTTCCTTGACTAATGCCAGCAGACGGTTACAAAGCGTGCGAAGACGCTTATTGGCTTCAATCCGTGTTTATGTTTGTGTTTAAGCTGACAAGTGCGTACCGATTAAAGAGAAAGGGGCGGAGGGGGTGGTGAAGATGCGTTGCACACAGGCGAACGTGTGTGCATACGAGAGGATGATGAGACTTGCCTCTGCAGAGGGTAAAGGGGCATGACAAATCTACTATCTATATCCAGTATCGTATTTATTGCTTCGAATGATCTTTCAAGCACGACTTGATAACACATCCATCGTGTCCCGCCTTACGTTAATTTCGATGCGACCGAACACTCGAATGCCGGAGCGCGACGCAGACCTTTGCAATTATTTAACGTTAGGTCTTAACGGATTTATTGGCAATGCATGTTACGTCTAGCTTTCGTCTGGCATATTTCATTCTTTTTTCTTTTTCCTTTTTTTTTTTTATTAAATCCATTGCGACAAATTTCGAAACAAGCTCACGACTCATCGCAAGCCTTAGTCGCCCTGTTGCTCGGAAATCAAATCGATTTCCTAAATCTAACCGACTCACCGTTCCAATTCGGGCCTCGTGCCTGTTTTCTCGTCTACTTTCATGCATATCGCGTTTATGAATTGCAAAGACTTCGTTTTAGCGCGACACGTAAGAAAAAAACAGGAATGGCTGTTGGAATAAGTTGAAAAGGTCAGTGTTTGTGGTGAGGGGTTGGGGGGGGGGGGGGGGGTTGAGGTTGATAGAATCACTCGAACGCAGCGTAAGCAGTAAGCCTGGAACTTAAAATCAAATTACATCTGGCAATGTGCAGAGGCGAGCGATTAGATATAATGTACTTATCTGAAAAGACTATGGTTACCATTTTCGAAGATACACCCTTTCTCTGTCGTGCACAACAGGAGCGACAGCAAATGTCAACAGCTTTCCTTCCTCGTCTGAACCGCGCGTCGCTTATGCAGCGCGACCGAGCGACATTAGTCATCTTTATTTCTTCGAACGAAATTCATCGGCATGTGCTGATCGGCAGAGACAGACTCACAGACTGAGGCGGAAGAAATAATCTCCTTAAAAACGATCCGCCGTGCGGAGTCTCGTGGAATCCAAAATCCACTTGTGTCAAATTTGATCCCATGAATATCTATTAACACAACCAGCATTGCCGGCTGATTGTGTGTGACTGAGGTTGCGCGAAACGACGGTGACGATGCCATGCGGTTGTCGTGTGTCATGGTTAAAGGCTTACTGTGAAAACAAAAATATTGTTAACATATATGTTATCATTAGATGCAGTGCAAAACGTGAATCTACGATAGAGAATTGAACAGAAAAGTTCTTTTTCATTCCGACGTTGTCGTATTAAACAATTCAATTTCTGTGGCAGAACGATATGTGACATGGGAGGGTAAAAAGTCGAGCCATTATGCAGGGTGTCCCAGTAGTGAAGATGCAACCGAAAAGGTTATACAGTTTTTTCGAATTACCGTTTTAAGGATAAAATATGTAAAATGCGTTGGGAAAAGAGTACGTAATAATTCAGTGCAGAGCGGACAGGCTCGTATGCAGCGCCATGGTCCGCATTTTGATTTGAATTATTATTCGCTCTGTCCAACGTATTTTACGTCTTCAATCCTCGAATCGCTAAAACCACATTTTCGCCCTCGAACGATATTTTCTTGTGATTTTCTCGAGGACGAGGCCTGATACGACAAAACTTTCTAAAGCCACAATATTTGCGAACATGTCTAGTTACCACTATTGTATGAAAAAAAAATATAAACCCCTTTCCGAATGTATCATGATTGTTGGAACACCCTGTAGAGTATGCGCGACATAAATGAAAGTGTACAAAGTCGACTGAATGACCGCTCCCTGTTTGACACAGCCTATTAACGCGTTACTTGGCTCACGGAACCCTTCGTCCTTCGTCGCGGAAAAATGAATATTGGCTCGCGTTGCGCATCATTTTCATTACGCCTTACATTCTCTTGATTCTCGTCGATTCCCTTGAGCGTTTTGACTATCGTACGCCGATGTTCCTTTGGTTTATGGAGAGTACGCGTTCTGCAGGATAAATACGAGCAGCGAGGTCAGTGGGAGCAAGACGGTGTGTGTCTATATATTGCTATATATGTGTATGTACACCTTTTGCAGCTTCCAACTGTCTTCTTGCTAAATGTTTGCTCCGTTACGTGTAACATAGTATGCTAATTTGAGGAGAGGTAGCAAACTCTCGTATTTCCTAGTTGCGACGCAGATGCAATCAGCGTTTTATAAGATCGGATCCCTTATGTTTATAAAATCGTAGAAAATGTGCGGAATTACAGAATTATACGACTGACCGTGAAGCTTGGTCCGTATACCTCTGTACATATACAAATATGTAGCTATATAGCCGTATAATAACGTTAACGTCCTCCGAATGTAATATAATTGGCGATTGTTGATGAACAATCACAAGACCGACTACATTCTTCGCTAGCTCCATTTCTTTTGTCCATTAACCATATCTTGCTGTGAAATGGGACGGGAAGGTTTCAAGTTCTGGTGCGGGGGAGACTAACGCGACCGTTGTACCTTTGCGGCATTGATCGCGCATTATACATTTAGACCCATAGTAATGGCAGTGAAGTAATAATTGTCCCTTTCTGGCTATCGTGTATCGTCGGGAACACGGTTTGCCACACGCTGAACTTTTCCCACGAGGCGCGTCCGCAGGAGATGTCTGTGACGCGAGCCTTTTTGTACGTGCAAACACAGGTGGTTACAATAAGTCAGTCCGAACCGGGTATGAGTTCTAGGCGTCGAAACATGACTAAAAGTTCCTACAATCATATGCCCCCAAACCCTTACTTTGCCAGTAATAACGAAAGTTCCATATAAGACTGTGCTAAGAAGCAAAATGTAAAAATGCCTTTCGGACACGCGATGCATTTTCGTATTATTTTTTATTGTCTGGTAGGAAACATACATTTCCTGCAGAATCGTGCCGGAATCTATATCATTTTCCTGATGGAATAAGTGTGTAGTTAAACTTTTGTTTGTCTGTTCTTATTGTCGGTACGGCTAATGATTGAGGACCCATGCCGAACGTCCAAAATAAACGCTTCTTTTTATGCCGTCATTAATGCGAATGAATTGTCCTTTACTACATGCCAGAGAGACAGGGAAGTCACGGAACCATTGTATCGAACCTGTTCTCCGTGAACTTGTCGTGCGAGGCACGTGCCCTCACATTGTGCGTCTTTCCTCTGGATTCGTTTATTCTTTCGGTTATTCAGTTTAGGTGACAGGTTACAGCGTGTACCGTATCGTAGTCCTTAGTCGATCATATATGACGGTGATTGGGTCAGTGGCTAAGACAAAATACTAAAAAAAAATATAATTGTTCATTCATATGTCGTAACACGCGGAACAGGTGAAAAATATAACTTTTTAGACTTTTCACTTACAAGTAAATCGTATTTTCCTGTTGCGTCAATATCTCTTACCAGTCATGTAAATCATGTGAGTCTCACTTCCGGAACTTCCGATAGATCAATCGGAGCTTTGAGCGCGTTACACTCTTAAATTATTAATTGATTGTCAGAAAGAACCGATATGTTTTCCGGACGGTGAAGTTTTATCGGTGGTTTCATATGGTTAAAGTTTCAGTGTTCAGAAAAATGTGAAGTAGTCAATGCGAACAGGTAACTACGTCGTATGCGGCAATATTTTGCGCCTCATTGGTCCAAAGGCCTTTGCCTATAACCCGGACAAGTTCATACGATGAGCCTCTATCGCTTTTAATGCTACTGACGAGGCCGCGATTATCAAGATGAAACGCAGTTGCCACGAAATTACGTGGATAGTTAATAAACTGTGCGGTCGGTCATTTTGATCGGCTCGAATTCTTACCCGCTAATGAGACTCTTAAATTACTTGTAGGAGATCGAAGAATCGACGATGACGTGTTATTTTACATGACATTTCGGTTGTGCCACTCAAGTTTTTTTAGCCGCTCAGGTAGACAAGAAGAAGACTTAGTTATTACGGCATTAAGGGGAGAACGACGTTGTGATCGGTAACGCGAAAACGTCGGAATGCGCCATATAAAGTTGATATCTAGTTCCGCGAAAATTATCCGTACATTTTTTTGCGCACTTGCCCGTACTGCGCGTCGCGTTTTCCGCGCTTCTGTCGATATTCTGAAAAGAGAACATTTTCCGACCAAACTTCACGTACTGGTTCACATGCAAATATCATCAATCGATACGTAAAAGTGACGAGCTGTGTGTTTCTATTCAGCATTAGGTTTTGAAACGCGGTCCAGTTCTGTCATACATGGCGCATATACATGCATATACGCGGGAGAGAGTACAGTGTAACACGTCCGCTCGTCAAATAATCGCTTTGCGCGCACTGTCCACAGTTCCGAAGCCTAGTCCAATTTTTCTTTCTCTCCTTTTGCGCGTTCGTTTTTTTCCCCCGCTCACCGCTGCCTTCGATTACCGGCTGTTTACTGAATTTTGTCGTTGAAACGAGAAGTAAACGCACTATTTTCATGCCGTTGGCAACGGGACAATCCGATTGGCGAGCAATTGTATACGTATACCGCGCACTTTTCAAAAGCGTTCGGCTTCGGACATTTTCTTTTTTTTTTTTTTTATTGTACGAATAAATAGTGACGATGATAAATGTTTGTTTGTTTCAGTATTTTTAATATTCCATCCAGTGGTTCTAAAGAGCTGTCCCCTGCCCACGGTGCTGTACAACAATGGGTCGAAAAAAGATTCAGATTTCGCGTATCACGGACGAACGGAATCGTCAGGTATGTGTCCGTTCAGATATCTCATTCGCGAACTTCCGAAGTTGAACGTACAGTGCGCCATAGACCGACTCACACTTCAAAATGATCTCTGCGAAATGTCACGAACCGTTTGTAGTATATTGCAAACTATGTCCCCGTAAACTATTTCGTCCTCCCAATAGATATAGTACATTTTCGGCAAAAAAAAAAACAAAATTCATAAAATCGCTCAGTGTACTATACATCGAACCGAACGCATACGTTTCAATCCGAATCAACTCCCGTGCAGCAACTCTGTCGCGCAAGCATTGTTCCGACGCCGGCCGAACTGACCTAAGACAAATACCGACGAATTAGACATTATCCCGCGCAGACGTTCGGCTTTGAGGAAAAACGATTTTCGCCTGAACCCCGCATCGCACCGAGCTAATTACATATGTATCATTTCCGAACGGTGGCCCAGGTGACCTTTAACAAGAGGAAATTCGGGGTGATGAAAAAGGCGTACGAATTGTCGGTGCTATGCGACTGCGAGATCGCGCTGATTATCTTCAGTTCGAGCAACAAGCTGTACCAGTATGCGAGCACCGACATGGACAAGGTTCTCCTCAAGTACACCGAGTACAACGAACCCCACGAGTCCCTCACCAACAAGAATATCATCGAGGTGAGTCGATTTATCCGCTACACAGTTCCAGGGTGGAAAAGAGGATCTCCTCGAGTACCGTCAATAACCGGGACACACTAGACCAGTGGTGCGCAAATTTTTCCCAACGCCACGCTTTTCGGCCGCCGCCGTGCCGAGAATGATCCTTCCGAGAGTCCGGCTCCGTCGTCGTTGATGATGATGTCGCATCGGCGTTTCACACTTTCGCGCTTCCTACGTGAACGCCCGAGAGTCAAAATCTCGGCAAATACTTCGAGAGGCCCGGCTAAGAGTCGCGAGAGTACGTCCCGAGATTTTGATTGTCGGGCGTCGAAGTGGCGTGAGCCTGCCAAATTTCTACTAACCCTATGCGCGACTTCTAGCTCGAATATTTTTTGTGTTTTTTTTTTGTTTTGTGCTCGTTTACCTTGTCACACTGAATCTGTGCATATGTACGTGTACGCACTTATCATTTATTTCGTGGGAAGCGTATGCTGATCGAGTTTCATATTAATTCGATGTACTATTAACGTGTGCTACCTACACGATCTGTGTCGGACCTCTGCGCAGCGTTTCAACTTCAATATCGAACGTATTTTGAAATATGGTACGCAAAAGCTGACCCAAGTCTGACTCGATAGGACAGATACACTTGCACATGTCCAACTTTTTTCATCGATCGCACGAAGATGCGACTCTTTTAGCCTCGTCAAATTATTCAGTGCTTTTTCAATCGTCGAACCAATGAAAAACCAAGTGGTTTAAAATTCACGAACTCGCGCGATACCGATGGCCGGTCATCTTTTATTCCGCGAAAAGACGCTGCTGCAACCGCCTCACTTATTTGACCGCTTCGTGAACGCTTGTTAAAGCGTTTGTTTGTTAAAATACATACTCGAAGCGTGAGCAGTTTCGGCTCCACCGCAATTGGTCGTCTGTCCGAACTCAAGTGATCGCTGCTACTCCGGCATTTTCTCTCAGCGTCAGAAGCGACGAAGCTATTTCAGCCGGCGAAGCTGTCGCGAAACGCCCCGCATGTAATGGAAAAAGTGCTCTCTCGGATTTTCCGCGACACCGCGAAAATGATTGGTGACCTACTAAAGGGTCGCATCTCCCCTAGTTTGCGCGCCACTGCGCTAGACAACACAACCCGTGCCAGGGGGGACACCCTTTGTCGGCAATAAAATAAAAGCGGCGAATGGATCCGAATATCAGGAAAAATCTCGTCATTTCGACAGCGTGCACGGCGAACGATCGAAGCACATCGTGCGGCTTCTCGAGAAAGCCCATTCAAATCGGACGGACGTTTCTTTGCACCCTGTTAATACGTACTTTTAATTGAGACTGACGCCCAGTAACTGATTTTGCTCATTGATCTACCGTGTCTAAAAATTCGCACACGTCATTTATTTAGCGATCCGCGTAAAATTGATCAAGGAAGCACGTGCATACCGAAAAAAGAGTCAGTGATTTTAAATGCATTCCGCGGGGCCGTTCGCATTATCTCTGCAGCATGCAGTAGGAAGTGTTCACTCTTTAAGCCAACGGAGCGCACCTGTTTTTCCATCTTTTCCTTTAACTTTTACTACTTGCTTTTGCTCTCGCGAGGCTGCTGCAGGCTCGTGCGCGTGCGTGCAAAAGAAGCATTCCCACATGTGCCTAGATGCCTACATACATATGTACATTCACAGAGGTAGATAAAGAGAGAGAGAGAGAGTTGAAAAAAAAAGAGAAAACACGGAAAAAAGACGGGCATACAAGCTAGAGCATAAGTACGTGCGCGCGCTCTCTCTGTCGTGTTGGTATTTAAATTAACGTGCATGTGAAGGTTGAGTGCCCTCGGGCGGTGTGGTCACGTGAACCTGTCTGCTGACACTTGCAGGCGCTCAACAAGAAGGAACATAAGGGTGCCATGTCTCCAGAAAGTCCGGAGCCCGATGCGATCGAGTACAACCTTACCCCTCGGACCGAGGCTAAGTACACCAAAATCGACGAGGAATTTCAGATGATGATGCAGAGGCACCAGCACAATGGTACCAGGGTGAGTTTTTTCGTGTCAGACATCTTCTCGGTTGGGGGGAGCTCTTGGCGGGATGTATTTTACATGTCGGCTCGTGACCCGTTGACGTGTAGTATACTTGCGGTTTTTGACGGGTAGTCGCATGCTTACACACACATAAAATCGATCAATCTTCAGGTAATATTTTTTTTGTTGTGTTTTTGTAAAAACGAAACCCTATGTATGAATGATTTTTAATTATGAATTATTTCTTCATAACAAATCACTCTTTTGACAGTTTTACCACGATGTCAGAGCGCCGTGTGTATCTACAGGTTGAATATCCGTCATTCCACGTTTTCTGTATTGTTAGATTTTCCGTTGTTTCTCATTTTCTATTTTACGTCTGTCAATAATCGTCAATGGACATTGTCCCTTCTATGAATCCAATAATAGAATCCTCCGAATGCCTGTGTTCATGAAGAATTTCCACTTCGTGCATTGGCACGTGCTTCCCCGTTAACGTTCCTAACTTCGAAGCTGAAACAGGAATATTTTAAGGCCTAAATATTGTATCTTGTTCTCTTGCTCCTAATTTACCGTCTCGGTTCTTTCCACACAATCGAAAGAGGAGAAAGTGATAGACGAAAGTGATCGATTAGTTATGTTGGGTACGCGATTTTGCGCCCGGATTTGACGTATTGACACTCACTTATACTTACTACCAGATACAGTTATAACATGGGTTATGTACAAAATTTGAAATTTTGTTTTTATTTGCATTGTAACTTATCGCAGGAAATGAAAATTGTGTAGAGTAACATTGCAACAATTAGGCTGCCCTGCGTTTCAATTTTTGATTAGAATCGGCGGACGCATAATCGGTCAATCTTGACAAGAATTTGTATGATTTCAGGCAATGGGACAATCTAACTATACACTACCCGTGTCTGTACCGGTTAATAGTTACGGCGAATCTCTTCTTGGATCTAGTCCACAAATGGCGCACACCAGCATTTCTCCGCGACCATCGTCGTCTGAAACAGATTCAGGTAAGGCGTGAACGATTGAATTACTATTTTTCTGATTACGTGGAAGAATTTCCAGTAAATAATATGGTATAAAGAAAAAGAAAATAGCTGCGACATTAAGCAGTCGATCCGATCGGCACCCGACATTAAAGCCAGGCATATTATACCAACGGATTACATCAGTACATGAAATTTGCAGTGTATCCGCCAGGAGGAATGTTGGAGATGAGTAACGGATATCCACCATCGGCGTCGCCTTTAGGTGGATCGCCTAGCCCTGGACCTTCGCCAGCGCTCGGAGTTGGTGGAGGCAGTGCGAACAAAGGTAGCAACCCATCTAGGCATTCGCCACAACCCCCGCCTCCACCACCTCCACCTCATCCTCACAGAGCCAATCTTCGTGTAGTTATACCGACACCTCTTACACAACCACTTTCGGAAGATACTAACTACGATGTAAGTATAAATCATACTATTATACGATTATACTGCAGCCTAACCATCTATCGTATAGATAAAAACAATGGAATGCCACGATCACGGCTCACCGCACGCGATTGGGACTGCTTCTCCCCACTGTACCACATTTCCCCATCGATGCTTTTAGCGTGCAACTGCTGTGTACGGTTTACAAGCGTAGTGCGTGTGTGTGTGTGTGTGCTAGCTTTGTTCGGATTGGGAAGCCACAGGTGGTGGGGGTAACGATAGCTTTGCGTATGCCGGCCCACATCGTTTCGTCTTGTCCCGTCCCGCCATAGTCCGCCTTCTTGGTCTATACGATAGATGGTTACGTTATACTTGTATAACATAATTGTTTGACATTCTCTGTGAATGAATATAATTCTCTTCGCTTGCTCCTTTTACTACTTTTTCGGCACGATACACCGTTCGCTAAATATGATGACAATGAGTGAATGGCCATCGTGACGAGAAGGATATAGAGGATGTATTATAATACGTGGGGTCAATTCAGGAGTGGTTTCATGTCTGAAGAATAATTCAGTGAGCTTACATGAATATAGGGTGTCCGGTGACTGGTGATATAATCGGGAATTGGTGTTTTTTTATGAGATGAAGAAGTTAAACATATGAAACAAAATTGCATTCAGATACAATTGCAGATAGGTTTAGTATTTCTTTAGCATATTCACGTATCTTGTATATAAATAATTGTAATCGTCGCTCGAGAATAGACTGTTTTAATGTTGGCACAAAGCAGACCATTTAAATTAATTCTTTGTTATGAAGCTGCTTTATCATATTCAGGTATTATTTATAGCATCTTTAGTGTGTATTCCACGTATTATTATACGCCCTGTATATATTTTTGATTAAAAACACACAATCATGCGTGCATTAAGCAATTAAAATCTTTGTTACTTGATATCACGGTAAAAGAATACTTAGCAAAGTATAGAATTTCACGTAACTACTTTGAAAATAGCAACTCTAACGATCCAAATAAAATGTTGCCAGTTAGAAATGTTAACGTGGTATTTATCATTGGTAACATCATACCAACATTGCACATGCACACATGACAAAAGAATTGTAATTAACAAATATTAAATTCAATGATTAGACATGATGTCATGTAATAATAAACATAATACTGCATATTCGTTGAAAGATTTTCCTGATTACTAAACATTCTTTTTTAACGAATCCGTTTAAAGCGGAAGTTATTCTTTGATGTACAGAGTGGACATACGCAGACAACACTGAACACACCGGTAGTAGCGTTACAGACACCGTCAGTTCCAGCTGGATATTCTAGTTTTGGTCCAACGGATTATTCCTCGGATCTTGGGAGCCTTGCATGGTCTCATCAGAGGTACGTTGATGACTTATCAATGTATTCGGCAGCCACCATGTCCAGCATCAGGTAAATCATACTTCATAATTATGGTTTTGATGGAATAGTGTATGTTCGATTAATGTTTCTCACACAGATCGTGTGTCGAGCATGCTTATAAAGTCACATAACATTTATTAGATTACACATTAAAAAAACAGCCTGATAATTATCCCTCTTTAGTTGCTGTATTTAGACTTAAGTTTCCGCACATTGTATATTGTCGAAAATCTGTCAATAATTTGATTGTTTGAAATATCAGATACAAATATAAGTATGTGTCCATTCTTGTACTATACATTAGCACAAATATACACAAGTTGTAATGCATGAAGCTTCAGCAATTCCCACTCTGCTGTCAACCGAATAAAGCTGTTGCATTAAAGACAGGCTTGACATTTACACTTAGCACGTTCAGTGTAAACAGTATGAAGCTTTCGTACGTACTTTGCGCATCCACTTACTCGTTCATCCAAAAGAATTTTTGCAGTTCTTTCACAAATTCTCACGAGTCACGCATTACGCGCGACGACGCTAGGTTTCATTGAGGGCCAACATTGATACCGCCCCGCACCGTGTCATGTAATAACTACTCATCATTTTGAGACTACGGATGTTTATGCAGATGCATGTTTTTGCAGAGGACAGATAAAGAAGTAGCAAGACCCGAGCGAAAATTTGCATTGTCATTAGAGCATTATAAAAACCGATGTTGTGCACACTTAGCGATATACACGCCTTCGGTTGCACAAATATCCGCAGTCTCGTCACAATACGTCCTCGAATACCGCGAGCTTGCACTTGATCGAGAGCATCGAGTTCCACGTATGCCGTCTCTGTTGCAGTGGTCTTCCTCATCTGGCCGTATCGAGCAGTACACCCCCACCGTCAACGTCGCCGCTGCCGGTGAAGATTAAGAGCGAGCCGATAAGTCCGCCGAGAGATCCGCACGGAGCAAACGGTGGCGGCGGCGGCGCGAGCGGCGGGAGTGGCGGAAGCGGAACAGGGAACGCCAGCAGCCTGCATCACGGGAATCTGAACGTGGGCCCGTCGTCGAGTGGCGGCGGCGGTGCTGGAGGAAGCGGTGGCGGCGGAGGTGGCCCGCCACCGCCTCACCACGTCTCGCACGGCTCGCACACCTCGCACGGGACGCATGGCTCGCACGGCTCGCACGGTGGCGGCCCGCAGACACTGAATCTGGTTTCGAGTAGACCGAACAGCAACCCGCCGCCGTCTCACTCGGGGAGCATAACGCCGACGAATCTGCCGTCGCCCGGCAGCGGAGCCGTCGTCGGCGACATCAGAAGCGGCCAACACTCGAGCAACGCTGGCAGTAACGCCGGCGGCGGCGGCAGCGGGAACAGTTCAGACTACGACAATGGCCCGCTCATGAAGCGCTCCCGGATCACGGAGGGATGGGCGACTTAATGTTGACCGTCGTCATATTGTCGCACTCAGATGTTTCATACCTCTACGTACAACGGCGCATAGTGCTTGTGTGAGTTCCACGTTGCGTTAAGGAAGAATGTGAAGGATAAATGCGAAAAATTTTCGTCTCCCCTCGATCTGTCGTCTTTCCCTGTTCCCTTTCTTCTGCTTTTCTACTCTCTTTCCTCGTCTTCTCTAACTCTTCTCGGACATCCGTCCAACATTCTCTCTGGCTGTCTACCTGTTTATCTGTCTATCTTTCGAGACTTCTTTCTTTTCCTGTCCTTTCCTTCTTCGTTTCCTCTCGTTCGTATAGGCGTGTACTTGGAAAATCTTCACTATGTGTTCGACGATGCTCGACCAAGTTCGGCTCGCGACCGGGGAAAAGTGAAAATATCTGTTTATATTTTCGAAAGTGAAGCGAGTATGCGTTCGCTTGAAAAGATTGGAGAAGAAGAAATACGGTGCCATAATGTTGAAACTTGGTATATATATATATATATATATATATACCATATGCATATATATATATACACATGCATATATATATATATGATCGACCATACACACGCATATATATATATATTTTCATGTATATAATATGAAGTGTTGTTTGTATATATGTCATAAATTCATAATATTTCTCTTGCGCTTGCGCGGTGCGACGAGATTTTTGCGTCGATGATGGAAATTCCTGACGAAGAGGAAACGTCGATTAACGAATACCAAGAGCGTATCTCGATTATCGAAGGATTAAAGTGAACATTTCTACAGGAGGCGTTTATCGGAACGAATTGAATTTAAATGAGCTTTTTGCGAAGCAGTTCGGCACGTGGTTAAAGATTTACAAAAAGACCGAATTCGACTCTTCGCAATTAATTGTTGTGTTTTTGTGCGGTATAGTGGTCAGTCGGCGGCATAACCCGTTAAATTGAACTCACGTTATATACATATAGAAAGGGACGTAAGTTTGCTACATCTTGACAAGTTATGAGCGCATGCCTCGCGTTTGTATGTTGTACATTTCCCGCGATTAATAAATCTAGTCAGACACGACGGTAACGTTTAATGTATCTCGATGAAATATTGCATCTAGCTATAAACTGTTATAGTATTCTTTCGAGCGACTTTTAACACTCTCTCGTATCATTTGTATTGACTCATCATCGATTCATTTCCCTTTATCTCATTGGTACTTACGTTGTTATAAGGTTTCTTGTCGTTTATTATATGCAGAGTTAGCGTGCGACTATCTGGCGAAACTCAATTTTGCTTGACAACCGGTGGATCTTTACGCGACATACTCAGTAGGAACGATGACGGTTTGTGCCCACGACGAACGTCGTTTTGGATTTCGAGTGAGTCTCGGTTAACGGTCTATGTCCGCTAACGCGTGAAAGTCGGCTGCTGTACTCAAAACATTCATGATATTCTATAGAGAACAGGATTCGAAATTAATATATTGAATTATACGAGGTAATATGAGATGTAGATAGATAGGCATATACGTATACGCACATACATAATACACTGTGAGTGTGCGTATATGTATGTATATATATATACACACATATATATATAAAAATGATAGTTGATAAATAAAAAAAAAGAATATACACACAGAAATGCGCATATACATATAAATATATATATATACGTTATATATATATACATTTTCCACAAGTATTTTGCACATTTGATATATAAAAGGACAAAAAATCTGTGAACAATGAGGAGGAGAAACTTAGGAACATGCAACCCTTAAAGCCTAAGAAACGAAAGCACACGTAAAAAAAGCAAGAGCTCATCTCACGAATATACATATGTCGTACGTCGAAGAGTATGCGGCGATACGGGAAACGTGTGAAAATTCATGTTCGGCAAACGATCGACCGCAACGACACTTTGTTTGACAACGTGTATTACCTTATCTTCGCGGCTAAAAGATCTTACGAGAGACACGTGACGAGTATCATCAGCTTGCAACGAATATTACATCGGATCGAACACGACCTTCTGTGTAATCAGTCTTCTCTAGTCTGGATGGATTTTCAGCTGAAGGGAGAGTAAAATCAGACAAGAACATCGTCGCGGATAGCTCACCAAAGACGTTTTGATACGACGTAGATTAGACGCCGTCTAACTGCACGTAGCCATTGTATATATAGCATTGGATCAGCACACAGACACACAAACACACTGTACTGATATAGAAAGGGAAATTAGTTCTCTTTGTCGTCTATCGAATAATCGGAGAAAGAACGTGTTACGCCAAATGACGAGGGTTATTTTTTTTTGTTTTCTTCAAAAAGAACGCTCGCGTTGTAATCGCGAAAATCGTTGTAACGTGATCCTGGCAAACTTCGATCTCTTAATTGGAAGAAGTGTCGACGGAACTGAGGGAGAGAACACGTTTTACGGCCGCGCGCAATAATAGTTTCCTTCCAAGCACGAAGAAAAACGCGTCAAGTGACGACGACATTCGATATATGATTTGAAGCTATTATAACATGTATACAACATACACAGAGCACTATACCTGACTGTCTCGTGATATATCCTAGTGAGAGAGTTGCTCTCATAATTAACACGTTGTATTCGATAAATGAACTGTAATTAATCTATCGATGGATTACACAGGTATATGAATTAATAGTGCCTGGCACCGTTTGTGGCCCTCCTTTTCAAGGGTTCTGCGTTCCCATGAGGCGTCGTCGGGTGCAACGTGTGTCGTAATCTGTTCATTGAAAGATAAGTTTCGCGGTGTGCACAATCAGCCGCGATCAACGGTCTTTTCTCTGCACTGCAACCATTTTCTCGACACTAAGTGACACGCGTGGGAATGGCAGCCTCTTTTTATTATCGTAAAATTTCGAAGGTTGTACGTGTACCAAAACAAGAAGGATAGAACGGAAAGAAAAGAGATATGATCTTCGCGGTAATTCGTTTTCGTCTTTACCTTAACGCCATATTGGAGAACGTTTTGAATGACTGTACGAACAAATATCGGATTACGCGAAACATATATTTGGGAAGGCGAAATATGAGAATACGTATAGTCATTATAATGTTAATCACAAATTTTTAAGATGATCACAAAGTGCAATCTCTTAGCCAACACACTTTTTTATCGTGACGGAATGAAAAAAAGGTAAAATAAAAAAGAAAAGTATAAAGAAATTGTTATTTTTCATAATGAAAAAACGGTAAAATTTAATGTATTGAAGAAAAAAAAATATATATATATATGTCTCCACTAGTTATTAAACTTTTTCCTATTGACACGAAATTTATTATATTTCATTGACTATTCTATTGATATATATCGAGATGGAGAAACTTTTACACACGGCTGGCTGTCACACATTTAAATCCTTGCGCCGCGGAAATTTAAAGCGGTGTCGTTTGTGTTTTGTCGACGAACGACGATGTCACGTTATTTCATTGAAGTAGGGGTGAACTAAAGAAATTGAATCAGAGAGAGAGAGGGATGGGGGTGTACAAAGTCAGTTGAATTCTTTCGACGGCATATCGAGAAAGGACTCTTCCTTCTTTTCATTACCGTTGACTACGCGAACGCCATAATGTCACACTTTTATTAAAGAAAGAAAAGGACAAAAAGATGCTGGCAGAACCATACCTACCACTAGACTCTTCGTACGGTTTGTAAATAAAACTGAACGTGCGCAACATATAGCGGGAAAAGCTGGTTCGGCTTCTTCATCTTGTAGCCACGGGAAGTGAGCACGAACGTTGGGTCTCGAGTGGAACTTTTGTAAATTAGTACACTTGTTGTCCTCCTTGCTTAGCGAATACGAAGAATTTTTGCCCGGTGTCTCGGTGGATATCCAACCTTTGGATTATCATCCTTAGCGTAATCGCTCTCCTAGGAAGTGATTTAACTGTTGTCAACACCAACGCTTAATTATACGTGTTAAACGGTCACGATGTGATGCGAAAGAGTATGAAAAACTTGTAATTTGTATGCAAGGTTTACATGTGCTATCCGATCTATTTTATCATAAAAACTCGTACGATATATATAAATGAATAAACGCATATAGGCGAGCGAGCGAGCGAAAGAGAGAGAGAAAGAGAGAAAGAAACCTATACGATGATTATGACGACGATGATTGGGGTAATTTGTTAAACGTACGTTTGAAGTACTACATGTACGTACACACACTCAATGTATATTTTTAATATGAAAATACGTATAAGTGATATGTGTCAGCAAAGTAAGTCGGTGTAATAATAATTGAAGGGAAGAAAAAAAAAAGAAGAAGCAGATAAGAACGTATTCCTCTTGTTCGGCACAACCAATGACTATAATATATTTTTTTATAGAAGTTACGAGATGAAATAAGATTATGTCGTTTCTACTTTTTACCGTTTTTTCTTCTTTTACTTTTGACACGGGGTGTGATGAGAGTGCGTCTCGCCGGTCCCCCCGTCGTCTCATTTATCAATAACATGTGCAATCATAACAGAGATTCTTATATATTTACAGTTAATATTCGCTTTAATCCACGTGTCGCTCGCACTATTCGCATATATTCCCCCATATGTTTGTCGGATATAATTAGTCAGGCGGACCTTCGTCGAGTAATCACTTTGGAAACCTGAATTGACGCGAGATTTTGATCGAGCGCGACATATATATATATGTATGTATATATACATATAAACAAAACAAAAAAAAATATATATATGTATATATATATATATGTTTGTGAGTCATGTAGTTGTGCCTTTCAAGGTTTTAAACGAATATTCGATATGTTAAGTAAACGGTGATTATTATATAGTTAAAGAATTCAGAGACTATTGAAATTGTTGGCAAGCTGTGAATGAAATGGACCATCGTTAGACAAACAAAAAAAAAAACAAAGGCTATTACGATACGTAACAAGTAAGAATTGGGGAGAGCGTAAAGATGTAGGAAGCAGGCGTAGAAATGTGCGGCGTTTAAGAAAAGATCGGAACTTACGGTCTGATAGATTTTTTAGGCATTGTTCGCAAATAATCGAATTACAATGCACAGCACAAATCCCAGATCGTATTGTAAAGGAAATTTAGCGAAGCAAAACGATAAAAAAAGAAGTAAAGTGTCTGTACTAGCCACAACTGTTGTCACCGCAATTAATGAAATGTATGTATATATATATATATATATAAACACAAACACACGCGCGAAGCCAAACACGTAATTACATTTAAAGAGACAGATTTAAGAACTCTGGACATATCTCTGTAAAGCCAGGTAGCATCACATACATACGTACATGCATATATATATGTATACATATATATATATATAAACAAACGTAAATAACGGTATCGCCATTTTAGCGTTAAAAAAATACGCGAGATATTTGTGCATTTTGAAACTACAAGGAGAAAATACAGACGGCTTTGTTCCGTACGAAAAAGTAAGCCGATTTCGTGTTGGTGACACTTTTTTTTGTAAACACGTATGTAACTGATATCGTACTGACTTCTCGCGTATAGATCGTTCCGTTTAGTTTTAAAATGCACTTTCGAGTGAACGAAGGAAATATTTGATTATTAGTACTTTACATATTATCATTATAGCGATATACTTATTTGTATGATACAGTTTACAAGGAGGTTGTTTATCGATTCCCAAAATTACACGTATTTTACTGTTACTGGTTTAATTTTTAATGCGTACAAGCAACATTGTACAATGTATAAATTTAAACAGAGCCGTATATATATACATACACACACGCATATACATTATTTGAAAAGATTACATCCATGCATACGGGGAGTGTATGTATGCATGCGTGGGTATATATGTATAATAACATTAATGTTAACTGAAAAAAAACAGCGCTAGTTTATAATAATTATAATTATTAATGATTACGATAAAGATTATATGTATAATGTACTCTAGTAATAACAGTACGATTATTATTATTATTATTATTATTATTATTATTATTATTATTAACTGTGCGTTATGTTAGCCGATAAATGCGAGAAAAAAGGAAAGTAATTCATATAGTGCCATCATAACTGACTTATTAAGGGAATATCGATTTTATGTTTTAAGTAGTATCTTAGAGGATATTCGATGAAATACTTGCAGTGTTGAAGACAAAGACTCGGTTTATGTTTGTAATAATTATTACAAAGTTTGCCAAGATTGTTATAATATAAGTATGAGACGATTGAGAAATTTTACGAGATTCAGAGGAAATTCAGAAGGAATGTCGTGTCCGCGTCCTTTTTAGTGCACATTCAATGCCACATAACACAATAGTACTGAGGGTACAGAGACGTATATCTTTCGTGCGCACATATAAATGTATATATATACACCCATATATATCTATATATATATATATATATAGATGTATGTAAACACGTATATATATATACTTGTAAAACAACACACATATGTCGCCGCGAAACTCGCGCGCTCGTGTATAATGCTTATAAGGAACGTGTAGGATTAAAAGGATTTTCGTTTGTACGTATCTCTTTGGTGCTCGACATACCCGTTTATTGTTACATACATATGTTATTATTACTGATCTGTACCGACCATACATATTACTAATACCGTATTGCCTATTATCGGTCAGTAAAAATAATGTCAGAGAGTTACATAGATGAGTGTCGGTGATGATATATTAACAGATGACGACGATAGAGAGTTGATCACGACGAGAAAAACGACGATGCTGATGATAATTATTCGATGACATTTTATGTACATCACACATATACATACGACATTGTAAAACACGTACACACATTGTGGTTATATTTCAGTGTATCAGCATAATGATATGATTATTATGATGTTGCCCATAGAATACATTTTACTTGGTTTTTATATTTGGCAGTATTTTATTTAAGTATTTATTCCATCCACCTGTATAATTTCGTTCACAAGGCACTCGAGAATATTTGTGCCGGAGATTATGAGGATGGTCTAAGCAAAATCTCTACAAAAATTACATTTTACACTTGTTCCGTAATGAAAATCGATGCAACACAAAATGAGTGAAAAAAAAATCAATTGTTTTTTTAGTTCTTTTACTTTGACCACTTTCATAATTATCAGCACATTCTCGGTGCTTGACCGTCGCTAATGTTTCGTTGTTCTCGCTGTTGTTCCCGTTGTTATTGTTGTTGTTATTGGCTGTTAACATTTTAGCAACACATAATTGTATGTCTCTAATATAGGGAAAGGCGTACTTTGCTTTGGCTTGTTACTTTTACCGCTTCTTCGTGGCGATTTGCCTCTATTATTTCTCCAATGTTAACGCTTACCGTTCTGTTTATTAACGACGTGTACATTGGCGAGTGCGCGAGAGTGATGTCTTCTGTGCGAACGCAAGCTTCGACAAACTTGATGATCTAAAAATCTAAACATACGGCAGATACTATATTTTATAAATGTTTCACTTATCTCGTAGCGTAAGTCGATGCAACAGAAAATAAGCAAAATATTAATTACTTTTTGATTCTTTACTTATTGCTAAATCATCTTACGGGCACCGGTACTAAACAATTAAATACTATTTCATTGCCATCGTCCTGTGCACATGCTCGGTTAACTTTCAGATTGCTATCATGCGGCCAAATCAGTAGGAAAGGCAAATAAATACGTAGGACCGTAAAACGCCTGCTTATCCGAACATCTATTCTCGGACTCTCAATTATACGGATGTTTAATCAAAAAATGTTGCACTTGAGATATGAAGAAATTGGACACGGGGTAGACACCGGTTATCCGTGCACAGATTATGGAAACGCATGATTACACGAACGTTCGCGGAATCTCGATTATGCGGACACGTAATAAGAAATTCTTGTGCTTCAGATATTGGCATACTAAATTACACATACATAATCTGTAACATAAATCGACGCAACACCCAATTAAATCGATATCTTTTTTTATTTGCCTTGGTCCACTTTCATAACTACCGACACAAGTGGACGTCGATCATTCAAATTTTCGGTTGCGTCGACAGTCATTGATATTCGGACTCCCAATTAATCGAGTAGCGTAATCAGAG
Organism: Priocnemis perturbator; assembly: GCA_963942575.1. Lineage (NCBI taxonomy): Eukaryota > Metazoa > Arthropoda > Insecta > Hymenoptera > Pompilidae > Priocnemis > Priocnemis perturbator. The sequence goes on from OZ012649.1 coordinate 9,867,101, forward strand.
ATAAAGATAATCAAGCAGATACACTATTGCCGATTTATCGGACTAATTTATCCTTCAACTTATCAGGATAGTCAGCGTTGTACCGTAGTAGAGAAAGATGATGAAATGCCAGTAGACGTTTTCTTTTATTAATTGTGCTATACGTTAGTTATCGTCGATACTCGATTGGGCAGACATTATTCACGATACACGCACTTTAGATCATCACTCACATCGCCAGCTAAATTCAATGTACTCGTCCGTGATTAAAAAAAATGTTTACCCTTATAGAGAACAAAAAGCGAAAAAACGCTCGTTTACACATATTTTCCTAATTTCTTATCAAACAGCATCTTTTCACACGTCGCGTCGTTACACAGTGACACGTAACGATATTCATCGATTAATATCAATTATTCTCAATAACTACGTATTCAGATACTAGTATATACATATTGACCCCCCAACTATAAACAAATAGGACTATATCCGTTCGATGTGAACCGCGTAAAGTGTGTTAAGCAAACATTTCTGTATATCGTTTCTACGAAGCATGTAACGCAACTGTCCACTCTTCTACACTCTATTTAGAATGACGTTCATGATCGAAACAAGGCGTGTGCAAGATATATACATGCATGTACAAGTTTGCCAAGTGAGTGTGGTCCTTTTGCGATTCGGCGAGATACAGTTACTTAGCACAATACCTGGAACTACCTTAGATGTCAAACGAAAGCATTCTTTAAAAAGTTAAAAATTACGGAGCATAGAAAATGACTTCTTTAATACTGGTAGGACGGACGTGCGTATGTTTACTTGCAATTCATTTTGTTATATTAGATTTTATTTTCACACAACCCCAATCGCTTCACCTATGCGTGTCGCGTCCCAAGGGTGTCACTCTCGCTTGGCATAGCTGTACATGATCCACACGTTCATTAAGAGTTGCACGTAAGAGCGTGACTCGAACGGGTTTTTTTCTATCGTAAACTATTTCCATTCGAGGAGTCGTCGTCTTTTGTATGTTCCCTGCCAATCACCTCGGACGTACGTACACACCTAAAAGTAGAGGGTGCAGGTTACTTTGTCAATGACAATGTCCATATTTAAGCTTGTGCTCTCTCACCCTCCCTCTCATCGTTTCCATCATTCTTCCTTTAGGTCTGTTACCTTTCACCTTCTCTTTATCCATTTACGTCTTTCACGGGACGTTTGCCGGAGCGCGATGCACCTTGTTCCAAGAAGTGAATTCTCCGTTCAAGCGATTTTGGCTTTTACGTTTAATACTCAGGCTCGTGCACTTCGTACATCAGGAGATAATATGTCGCGTTCTATCATAGCAATAAGAGCTGCTTGATACGTTATGGCATACCACATATTGTAGATTTTTTTTTCTTTGGTGGAAATGTTATATAAGATTGCTGGAGATCGTGATCTAATTGTGTGACTGGTATGGAAATGTGGATTTAGAAATTGACTGTACGTGGCAAGAAAAACATAATGTTTCATGATGTCTGGGGTGTAATCTTGAATTTCAATCAAGGCGCATGAAGCGACTTGCGCCCGGCATTATTAGAATTCTTATTTAGAAATACACCCACCTAACTTCGTATCAAAGGCCTACATCGTATTTGCACCAAATGTTTTATTGCGAACTTTTTGGAGTACCATTTGGCACATTTGCCGCGGAACAACGTATATTCGAACCTTTCATCTCGATTTCTCGGTCAATGCAAACACTGTGACTGCACGAGGGATTCTCATCCTCCGGATCCTGTCATGCCGGAGTCAAATTCTAAATATTATAGTAAATTTCGACGTTGCTGACTGACGAACATAGCTTTTAAAACGTTCCGAGACACTTTACACGCACCAGCATTTCACTTTGGCAAGGAATGCTCACTTTGCGTATTTTTCTTTCTAACAACGATTCCAAAACTACACTTATTGTACCCGCGTACCTGTCGTAGGTTGGTACTGGCGTGGAACGATGCAAAAGTTTGTTTCCCTTTGATAACATCCATTTTTACTACGAGAGACCACATCCTATGCGAGAAGTCGATCACTAAATACTACGTCAGACAACGTGTACGCATGCCGTGTCGAACGTAATACTTCCCCGATCGATTCCAAATATCAATCTGTCGCGTCCTATCATGCACGCTTTTCTGTGCGAATCTATCCGATTTCCGACACATGCACACAATACACACAAGAACATCGTTACCATAATACACACCTTTAAAACGGAACGGAACAATAGGGAGAGAGAGAGAGAAAGAGGATACGCGATTGATAGAGCACTCACACATAGACACAACACATAAACGACACAGTCTGCACTATATTACACCGACATAATTTTCATTGTGACGTCCACTAATGTAATTGTTCACGCGATTGTAAACATGTAAGATAGATGACAACTGGTCCGTGAGATGCATCGACAGGGTGACATCGTTGTTATACATATTAGCAAGGGTGAGAAAAAGACATATCTTGTTACCGATAATTGTACACTGTATAAGATGTAAGCATTATGCATAACGGATTGACGACCGGCAAGGGAGTGCGGCGAACGAGTTGTCAGAATATGATCGTTAAAGACTAACAATAAGGAGTTCACGGAAAAGGGGAGATGTTCGTTTGATGACCAATTGAGGGGTTAAAGTTGTAAGTGGGAAGAATTGAGGGAACTGAACAGACATACCGAAAAGAAGTGATCGTTCTATCTTATGTGTATACGACCGTGTCTATCCTCTGTAGAAATGCCTTATTATCACGTGCCTCGATTAATGTTTAAACTGTTCACCTGCTTACCTATTACTTGTTAGTCTATGTAATTGGAAAAATATATATCTATATATAATGTATATTAGTATGTATATGTAGATATATATTTTTTAAACATATACATACATATATATATATACATATACGTGTAATATCGAGTTATTCTTTGTACTGCTCTTGTAAATATATTCTGAAGAATTACTGTCATTCGCTGTCTCTTCTTCCGCACATCGTTCAGTTATCTGTGTCTATCCTTCCTGTGCTCATTGTCAAATTCATATGCATTGATTGGCTTGATATTTTATGGTTTGCACATATTCGTGTGCAGCGAACAATTGTAGAGACTTAACAGAGATCTGTGTGTCGTAGAGTGCTCGTAAAGAGAATTCGATCGCGTCAATACGGACTTGTATACACACATATCCTGATTACGGAGTCTCATCAAATTACGAAACTAAGGTGAACCAACGTCCGCAGCACGTTTCATGTTGTTTTTTTTACACCGCAATGTTTTTCCGTAGTCCTAAAGCTATGTCCAGCTATTGTCGTCAACGATGCTTGTATTCGTGTGTCCCGCTTGGAGTGGAAAATATCGGAGAGTGGCCGCTAATGGTATCGAAGATGGAATGCAAGCCCGATAGTTGCCACAAAAACTTGTTTTTCAATCAACGGCCTCTTCGTTAACAACTTGCTGCATCCGACGAATATGTTGCAAGGCGCTTTAAACGTTTATCCGACAATTGTCGCCCGGTCTGGACATAGCTTTTCAAGATGACTCAGTTTTTTTTTAATTTAATTAAATATCGGTGCATTTTTGCGATGAAATGTAGGTTTCAGGTGTTTCATTAACGGTGCCTAATTACACTCTGAAAACAATTGTTTACAGATCATCATTCGTAATCAATGGTGGCTGTATTCGATTATACAGTATGAGATCACATGTAAACAGAACGTTTATAAACATCAAAGGAATCTCGATGAAAAAGTTAATTTAAAAAACATTTATTTATCTACGACTACATTTGCTGTATATAATAATGAAATAATTACATCTTCCTGAAGCATGGCACATTTATTAGCCAAAGATTGATTATATTTAGTTACACATTCTCGACTTGTTAAACCTGGACTCTTTTTGAATTTCCCGCCATAATTTAATATCTCGAAGACGGTGGCGACAAGCATAACGGAGAAACGCTAAAACTAATCATTGAACGCCCGTCGGTAAAACAGATTGAAGTTTTCTACAATACCGACTGACGTTCGATGAATAGTTTGAGCGTTTCTCCGTCATGGCTGGCGCCACCGTCTTCAAGATATTAAATTATGGCGGGAAATTTGAAAGTTTGAAACGATTTCGATTAGACGTTTAATTGTATTAAATCTCCTTTTATTAGTGCAATTTTTGCAAACAGCATACAATATTAAATAAAAAGGCAACCTGTTATCTATCTCTTGTTACATTGAATTATTTACAAACCTGAATTTCATTAACATTCCTACATAAATGCACTTTTGAAAAGGCAAGGACTGGAATGGTTAATGAAAAGATGACACACCAGCGTTACTAGAAAAATCTTTATTGATGGAAAACAATGCGAGAATTACAATCTTGGAAGTTATAAGCGGATGAAGACCGGTGGGATTAACGTGAAATGCTTACACATCTCAAGGTTCTTATTAAAATATCATCAACATGTCACTGTTTTCATTCGAATAGCTATGAAGCTAATAATCCGTATCAATGTTCAGTATACGTATACGCTGCACAAATTCCGGAACTTCCCGTCTCGATCGTTCAATATTGCACGCACCGAATTCTCCACCAGATAGACACACGCTCAATTAAATCTCTCGAAAAATATTTAGCGTGTTGTAATAAAAATAATTCAAAAATTTACTCTGTAAAGAAGGCAAATCGGTACAAAGCCTACGAAGATCTGTACACTACTATCGATAGCGATGCTTATCTCGTAACAGTAATATTACCTCGAAAAATAAGAGTTGTCAATATACGCTGGTACGGTTAATTTGTGATCTTTTTTATTATTATTATTATTATTATTAGTATAAATGATATAAAGTTGGGTACAATTAACGAAAATCAATTATAATTCCAGAATCGACACTATTGGAATAAATACTCTTTTTTTTTTTTTAATCCTTTCTCCATTCTGCGACTCTTTCCCTGAAATCTGCTCTTTTCGGTAAGGATTTAAACGCGACATCAGGGTAGACTTTATGATGGGACTGTGCCTGTCTCTGGTTCCTTTATATCCATGGAAGATCGGGAAAAGTCGCATGAGTGATCGACACTGACGTCGCGTCTCTATTATATATCGTTATCCTCCCACGATCTCTCGTAAATACTTAAAACTAAATACTGACGCCACATGGTTACTCGAACTCACTTTCCGCTTGTAAACATTCAGATGCGTCAAGACAAACAGAGTTAGGAGACAGAAAATGAATGCTCGAACAACTACTAACTAATTCATTCTGTTCAATGGCAAACAGTGGGGCTAACTTAATATAATAGAACTACCTTCGTACGAAATAAACAGATAAATGCATTGTACATTATGGTCACCGAGAAACCGTCTAATATGTTTGATTAGACCTTCACATTGCATAACGTACACTAAAACGTATGTTGATCACATACACCTCATGCGCGTGCGAGGAAAAAAACCTGTCTGAAGAAATTCCATATGTATTGTCCCGTTTTTAGGCTCCAATTGTCCGCATACCCGTTCACACCGAGAAATAGGTTATTGTATAGATATAACTCCCTAATAACGAGATATAAGTTACTAGTGCTCCTGCCTTTAATAATATGACAAAAGGCCGTGTCGCGATTTCTAGGTGACGCGTGTAGTAGCTGAAAACACCGAGTGTTACTTTCCTTTTGTAAGCCATTGACCATTTCCTTTTATGTGATAACTCTTAAGCTTAGTTTTACTTTGTGTTTACATAAGGCGGCAGTGCTCCTCACTTGGTGGATCCCCCTGAAACAGAAGATGTTCAAAGAAGTCAGTCGATAATCATAGAGCGAACGTTCAAACAGACTCGACGAACTGTCACCGCCAAAGCCCAATTTCTTGTAAACAGTCATATGAATAAAGTAATGCCGTGTTTCGTGTCATTTGATTTGGCCACAGGAATACAAGCTGATATTAAGAAACTTAAATTATTCACCGCGACTCCAAGTATGAAACGATGTGAACGATCATAAATCCGAAATGCACTTCCCCGTAGTTGGGCATCAAATGCTCATGAAACATTCGAAATTGTTTGTTCTCTCCGTATGCAAATTAATTAAACAAATCTTCTAATTGTGTTTGATAATAGTTATGTCAATAATGAGAACGTATCCCAGAATGCATACAAACACAATATTAATTATGTCGAACATTGTTTCACCCAAAGTAATTTAACATTAAAGGACAATATGAGTGGAGGAAAATGCAGGGTAAGAATTTCAATTGGAAATGTAGAACACACTTTACATAAATCGTTCAAATATCTCCTCTGTTAATCTACTCCCAACGATGAAGTACATTTGAATGAAATGACACCAACAATTTCATTATTAGTTCCTCGAGTCTGAAATATCGAAGAAGCTCTCCGATATTATATCTAGTCATGTACTCTAAAGACAACGTGGTTAAACATGTGATGATATTCTAAACATAGGTCATATTTAGTTCTGTAAACACATGAAGTTTTAGTTGAAGCGTGAATGCCAAGGCGGTAGAGAGTGCTGCATGAGAATCAATGAGGTACGAAGCGAAATAATCGACAGATTGTGAGTGCGAGAAAATATTAATAACCATCGACTAATAGCTGAAGAACAACTGAATGTCTGGCAGGTGTTTTTTAAACTTACAGAAGCCGCCCATCGTCACGTGCCGTCGCACTTATTATGGGTGGTGAAATCTTCTCTATGAAACAAGAAGCGAGGGTTGGTAAAATTCAACCGTCAGAGAAGACTATCATCGTTTATAACGTATTTGTTCGCTTATTCTTACTAAGGAAGAGATGTGATCGAGCCTAAAGCATTCGGCGAATGCGTCAGTGTAAAGAAACCTTATCGCCCGAATGAACTTGCTACTTAACGCAATGGATAACTTCGTACAGCCACATTGTCTCTGTTTTATTAGCTCAAATAAAATATACTAAGTGCGAGTGAAAAAAAAAAAACTTCGAAGGAAAAGATAACGCTTTAATAAGTGCTGCACTCTGTCTAACGCAAGTATATATTTGTTAAACATGTAAACTGCCCCTCACGGAGTAGCATTTTTAATTACCGTCAAAGCATCGCAATCGTCATTCACGTTGGTCATCCGCTTGTAAGAAGTTGCCACAGATGTGGAATTTACGCATATACCCATAATGCACGAAAAATAACGGGTGAGATTACAACAAAAAATACCGTGTTATTCCCACCCCGTTTGTATCTATACTTCTTAATTTCCTCCGTAACGCACATACCCGCAGTGTAAGAAAAGCCTGTTAAATTTTACTAGAAAAATATCCATCCCTTCCTAAGGTAATCGCTATTTACGGTACCACAATCTAAAATCATTGGCTATGTACCTGCTGATGATGAAGTTCTTCCAAGGGCCGAAGTTCTTTGGCGGAAGAAGACCGTCTTCCGAGACTTTCCGTGTGCCGAGACATGGATGTGGAAACTTGTTGTTTTTTATGTACGGAAGTCGCTACCTCCTGGAAACGTACAAAAATAATATTCGTTCAGCAGAGTGAATGGGCAAATACAGATATTGATGTTGAAATCTTGTGTGAACACTACCTCTCCCTTGCTATTGAAAAGGCTTGTCGTTATTTTGTCTGCCGCTAACGTTTTCTCGGGTGTCTCGCAGATTTGTGGAGGCCACACCGTTATGCTGGCGTTGGGTTCAATTTTTTTAGAGGGGTCAAGCTTTAAAATTGCTTTTCCAGTGCCGGCTGTACGTACGATTCGCCAGTCGGTGAGTAAAATTTCCTGAAAAACAGACACAACATTGGCAGACACCTTAAAGGTAATGGATAATTAAGCAGTAACCCGAATAATTAAGGCTAACTTAATAATTAGTATATCATTAGTGAGTGTACACCAATAGATGTTAAACAAGGATGTCAAGAAAGAGGCTGGTTTATATCATTTACAATTATATTTACAGACTAAATGTTCATTTACATTGAACGAAAAGGTAAGATTTGTTAGGCTAAACGACCATAGCTTGCAACGAAGAATAAACACCCATGATGACAGGAGGGCCATTGTATGTAAACAAAACTTGCTAATGGGCAACTGCGTATTACGTTGATATCAGCACTTATTATACTAGCAGATACACGCACACATCGACCCATATTCTCCAAAAAAGCCACGGACATAAGGTCATAATGTATTTGGCATTCACGTTTTCGCCTTTCATTTACCATTTTGTTGAAATCCATAAAAAATACAACACTACTGCGACAATCAATGTTAAACAGCCTACCTTATTGCCCTTGTTGGTTAGCGTAACAAAGCTAGGATCATCCTTGAAGATCTCCACATCACCCCTAGCAGTTCGAGTAACCCTGTAATCACTGCTTCTACGTTCCTCACTCTCCTCGAGTAAGGTGCGTTTCCTTTTTCCGCCGCGAACAGGAGTGTGCCTTGACGGAGTGGTTTTGCCGCCCGACGATGTCATAGAAGGCGTTTGCAGTGGCGTAATATTTAACCTAAATAAAATTATTATTAATAATGAACATTAACTCTTTTTAGCGTACGGTTTGCATGGAATAAATCTAAATTTAGAATACCGATAAAATTCCGTCTTACCTAGCTTCCTCAGACTCTAGCAATTTTCTATAAGCAGCAATCTCTAAGTCAAGAGCGACTTTGATGTCCATGAGATCTTGGTACTCTTGCAGCTGCTGAGCCATTTCGTCTCGCATACGCGCCAGTTCAGCTTCCAAGGCAGACAAGTTCTCTGAATGTCGAGCCCTCTCATTTTCGCGCAAATTCTCTAGATCCCTGTTAACAAAGAAGTTTATTAAACCGAATTGCATATTATATAAATCTAAATAAACTTGGAATTTATTGGAAATAATGAAAGTTTAAAAATTGTTTGAATATACTAAAGAGTTTATTCAAAAATTTGAAGCAATCACCTACCTGATTTTTGCATTAAGAGTATTGTTAGCAGCTTCGAGTTCGTTAATTCTCTGATTAAGCCCGTCAATTTTCGTGCGTGTCATTCTCAATTCCTCGACAGCCAAACTGGCTGCGGTGCTATTGCGCTGTGCATGAGACGTCAAATTTTTAATTTTGTTCTCATATAAAAGCTCAATTTCCTCTCGGTTTGCGCGCATCTGAGCCTCATACTGTTCACGCCACTCTTGTAGTGACTGCTGTAGTTTGGCTTCATACTGCTCGGCGAGACGACCGTCAATTTCGGAAATCTCAACCTGAAACGATCAATTGATATTAGACTTTTTAACGACCAACTGCTCTCAGCTCAACAGCTGTCATAGCCTATGCACCATTGCATAATAGAACAAATTCAGAACACATCAATACAAACATACTTTACACGTACATAACTTAGCCTTTCAAATTCAACATAAGAAATCGTAAACCTACCTGACGTCTTGTACGAGTCTCCGACAACTCCTGCTGGTACACCTGATCCTTAAAACTGCACTCTTCCTTGAGACTTTGTATATGATTCTCAAGATCAATACGCTGTAATGTTTCTTCCTCAAGATGTTTGCGAGAATCGTCTAATAACGCTTTCAACCTTTCCACCTCCTTCTCCAACTCACGCTCCCTATCAGCAAGCTTTTTACGTTCGGTTTGCAGCTGATTAAACTGCGACTGCAAATCAGTGCATCGTGCCTCGTATCTGATCTCATTTCTCTCCGCGATCTGCAGGTCTTTAGATTTCTTGTCCAATCTGAAAATCATCGATAAAACGTTAGCGGGCTTGTGAGCAAAAACTACTGTTCCGCGAACGTATATAACGATATAATAATAGATTATTTATACATATTCTACGCATATGTAAACGTATACATATTACACACCCTTTTTCTAACGTGACCACCTACACTATCCCCATTATTTTAAATCATACAGCTCGAAATAAACGGTCTCTGTCTTAAATACTTTTCTTGTGATAATAACGGCAGCTTGTTTTGTCCTCGTGTTAGAAGACACACTTTGCATATGTACATAAATCCGTAGCAATAGAAAATCAGCGTGGTGTCGAATATGTAATGCAGTCTAATTAATTAAACGGAAACATGTGGTATCTAACTTCCTGTTACGCGTGTAAACATGATTCTTCTACATTGCAGCTGCATATCGGTACTAACTATTATTGACCTCAAACTTTCCCAGAGACTAGTAATTACAAGAGCAATAAACCAGCAAAAATGTCCAGAAATAGTAGAACAAGGTTTACTTCCTAATATACCGCATGCGATGACGCGGTCTGCGAAATTCCAAGGAGTAACACACTTATCGACGCCACCTCGTTATCCTTGACCCACTGTGGCTTCAAACTGTTAACAGTGACTTATGGAATACATATTCGTGCCTAAGGGAGCCCCTCACGGTTCTTCCATTCCGATGTCTAACAATAAGATTGTAAAAGAACCGCAGAGACATCGACTGGCAAACGTGCCGGTGATTGCGAAAGTAGTCTAAGTAAAGCAACATAAAAAAATTGAACTACTTATGTCGCAAAACAACCCTCTAACGTGATCGGGACCATTCTATTTTGGTCTACGCAATAAATGGTTCATCTATGTCCTATGGCATGATGATATCTTGCGGATTGTTTTAAGGAAGATAAATACGCATTTTCAATAAACTATTCTTGGCTCTTATTTTTCAGTACGAAACTGACACTTCAGATGACTTCGCTATGACAAGAGGACTGACGAACTATCAAAACGACTAATATCTGCCGCGGATAAGTGGATAACGCGTATCGTTGGACGTGATGGCATTGGAAAAGCTTTGACAACATCAAAACAGAACGTGAAGGTGTGCTCATTGTTCAGAATACGTGTTTATAAGCTTAATTATGTGGCTTGTTGACGTATATCCCAGTGTCAGATAAGAACCATAGCATTACATTTGACTTGCATACCGTTGCATTCCGCGAAGAACGATAAAAGTAAAGTCGTGACGTTTGTCAGAGCTTTTCGTTACGTCTTTGTTGCATTATGGGGATCCTTTTTAAATTGTTCTTCACAAGCAAGATACAAGATCAGCCATGTTCTCTCGCGGTAACTCCACTGATTTTATAAATTATTACTGCCATATAAATGTATGTATATTTATGGCGAACAAATCGTAAAAACCATGTGTCTCTTGAATTCGTCACCTTTGGTAAACCAGTAAATCCGATCGTGTGTAGCGACAGCGAACAGAACGTCAATGTTAAAAATAGTACATTGAGGCGGAAATCGTTCACGAGCGGAGGGATAACATTGGCGTATTTTAGCGTTTCCATCACAAGGATCTGTTCAATTCTTATTTTGAAACCATATGTTAAAAGTTTTCGTTGGGACATAAACCTTGTGTATTAGATTCTACATGCATGTTCATACAGAATGCTGAGATTCGTAAACGTCGTGCAGATTTTCTGCACATTACGCGCGAAGATAGGTCTAAAGGAAATCGTATGCGTTTACACGGCATTCCGTGGAACAGAACGCCACAAGGGGTGACGTTGGTCGTCTATTTCAAGCAGCGAACGACCCACATCGAGAATTTTATTTTCTGCCCTTCGGCCGAGCTAATATTTAGCAGTCCCCTCGCGGTCCCGAAATTTCAATGACCACGACTTTTTCGTTCATTAACAAGGTCCACCGGAGCACACGACGTGCAACGATTCGCAAAAGAGCGTGTGAGCGTTGTGTAAGCGGCCACGATTGCATAGGGCCAACATTCTGTCGTTGAACCTCTGCACGACTCTGGCTTCTTGGCTAAATCTATAATAAGTAACAAAAAAAAGAGGCATCGGCACACTTTAGAACGGAACATTGAATGAGTTGCGAGACACAAGAGTACGTGGACGCTTTCGCATACCACTTTTGCGGCGTGACCTCATCGGCACTGACATAATAAATAATATGCGCAGGTGATTACGAAACTGGTCTAGGTAAAAAATGTAAAAAAAAAAAAAATGTAAAAACATGTAATTCTATTTTAATGCGTGCCTCAAAATTCATTTTTGTTTCACATTTTTTATTTAGACCACTGTCAAAAATTTATTTTGAAAATGTTGAATTGCGCATTTTTCAGTGTATCATCTGAAACATCCCGTGAGCCACTGATAATACGAGTACCGTAGTGTAGCACTAGGGCAGCAAGAAGAAGATGAAGCGTTGGAAGTTCATGCGTTATTCGTGGCAGGAGGTACTCTGTGTACATTCAATTCCTATAACGGGTGTAAGCAGTGTGCGCGTGGGGTACCATGATCCGCAGAATCTTTCACCCAGTACCCAGTGACTATCAACTAGGGCTGGGACTATTCGAATATCTGATAATTAGTGATCACAATTTCCGAAAAATCAGAAAAGAATAAAATATTTAGATACTCGCTAAACTCAGTTACTGTCCGGCTTCTAAAGACCAGACTGTACGTAACAAGAACATTTTCAAATGAACGATAAGTGACACTTATTGTCCCCCTCAGTGCTGTACGTACGCACGAGTTTAAATCGTATGACTGCATCTTAGAATATTGCATGCACACTGTCTGCACTGTACTTTTAAAGCAAACGAAACGTTGCGGATCAACGCGTTAAATATTGAAACACAATCGTTTGGAACGAAGACATGCGAATAGAAGTGATTGAAAGTAGTTGACAATCCTCTGCGTATCTTTGTTGACGAAAATTATTAGGATGAACGCGCGGTGGTAATTTCAGTTACTCGGAAATACATGATTTTAGAAGTGAACGTTCAGAATAAAGCGTTACCGAGAAATCAACCTACAGCGACCATGGCCGTTTGTATCACATCACGTTCCGGCTTATTCATGGTCATTCAGAAAGTAATCAATGAAAAGTTACTATAACTCGTCCAAGCGAGCGTGAGTCCTTGCTTTGCTACGCACGAAGATGGACCGATTCGACATATTAACAAACTGTCAATATTACAACATTATGCAGGTTCGGTAAAGGAAAAATTTGAAGGACCCGCGATTCCTAAACGGGAACACATACCATTGACAAGCATATGCGTACACCAAATGAATATATTCATGCCCATAGTAGGACCGGAATTTGACGTCACCCGCCTGCATACTTTTTTACTTTCTTTTCGGCATGTCAGATGAAGGAACGATTCTTCGACGAGGTCAACAGTTCTCCTCGTTTCGGCAGGGAGATCGGTACTCCCTCGAATTCACGAACCATCTAATCAGATCCCAAAATAGACGTGACATTACAGTTTGTCTCAGTCACCCTTTACCAACTGTATAATAAACGTCGGGAGTAAAGAGTTAGCGCTTTTAAAATAATCTCCGATACTGATTTGATAAAACGTCAGGCTCAGTTGACTTTTTCGACGGCGTTAACGAAAACAGCAGGGACACAATTAAATAAAAGTGTAAAAGAAAAGAACGATGGTCATTAATGTAAACGAGACCATGGACTCCCGCATTAGTTTACTCTTGGCATCGAAGCCGAGATATGCAGGGCTTCCTACTCATGTACTCATATAGTACCCGCTCTTATCGACGCGTTCCTAAACGTCATACTTTTGACGTGCGCAAAAAGGAACCCTCAAAGTTTCGATCACAGCAAACGCATACCGCGAACTCAACAATCGACTGCCTGGTCGCTACAGCAAATATTAACATAAATAAAATACACGTAAATCGGCCACTAAGATGGCATGATGACTGAGATAGTGAATCGCTAGAGAGAACAAATCCATATTTGCGGGGGTCGGCTAACGAGCGACCTTGATAGAAAGCTGATAATGTTCTTCCGACCATTAGTACCGCGTCTACATATACATGCATCGAGATGAGTTACTGAATTGTAGCACGCGAGGAACGCGACAGAACGGTTGAGTTGATAAGATCATTTTGGAACGACGCGATCTCTATTAACGGAAAACAAAGTCAATGTTTTTAGGTCAAGCAATAGGACGCGAACGGTTGGTTGGTCTCTCTTCGAGGGCGTTCCCTCTCTCGCACGCCGGGCCTGACATCATCACCGCATAGTAAGCATGACGCAACTGTTCGTAGTAACGTCACGTTCCGGCTTGGGCAGCTCCATGCGCTGAGCTTTTCGCCTGGTTCTTTCACATTTTACCCTCTGCACTCCTCTGTCCACTCTAAGTGGCCCTAGTCCGATAGCGAGTCCTCGACGATGCACGAACCTGATTATAAACAGTTTGATTTGTAGATCCCGAAATTGGGCAATATTCGTATCCTGACACCATCTTATTATGCTCTTACGTACGTAATGCAACCTTGCGGCCACTGAGAGTGGACACGGAAGCGCAAATTGTTCGATCAACTCTGCTCCTGGTCAAAAGGATCTTTCTTTGTATATGCGCCCGTAAATGCCATCGTCGTGCCAAATGTTGAGTATACAACATGCATCCGTTCAGCTAATCTGTCACGTTGGCATCGCTGGGCAATTTTCTTAACTGATAACGACTGTAGGCTGATACATTTTCATTCGCTTACGGTGACAGATATTTTACGTTCACGTTAACGCGGCAGAATATGGGCTATGAGGTTAAACTATTTGAAATAGTATATGGTAAATAAATAAAAAATATGTGAAATGCACTTTACACGCGTGTCCCCGGGTGTCACAAGACGTGATAAATCTGCCGGATTTAATAATCGCCCGGTGAATGCGACCCGCGTCTGGAGAATGATTTTTAAACATACATCGTATGGTCGACGTACGGCCCGGGCAACAAATAAAACACGGCCGCGGCTGTTTCTATACATACGGAACGAACGCGGAAGTTAGTCCAACGGCTAATAGCCGGATGGATGGATATTTCTATAAAACACCAGCGCATTTTCTCGAAAATTAGCGTAAAGTTTCGCAATTGGCTCAATGCGAGAGTGACATTTTGTTTTCACGGAACGCAGCCATAATACAGGTACTTCGGCCAGTTCGGCCCATGGGTCCCCCAGTGACCCGGTATACGCCGAGCGTGTCACTCTCAAATACATTCGCCGTCCAAGGGTTAAAAAGGATCGTACACATATTTTGCGAAACGCTCGCTTAAATCGTTGTAAAGTATTGTACGTATTGAAAAATAAAATTTGAACATATGATCAGGCACGGTGTGCAGTTTTGCTATTTATAGGAAAGTATTTGGGCTTGTTGTGACATGGCTGGATTATCTGGTAGGCGTGATAGGAAAGCGTGGAATCATGTCTGACGTAGATTAACGGCGAGCAGATGATACGAAAGATGTGGAAAAATATTGATCCCGTGGAATTGAGGATTTCTGGAACGACAGTTTACGGACAACGATCGTTCCAGCTCCCTTGACCTACATCTTCTTTTCGTTTGCCGAACGTGTCGCGAGGAATATGTACACCGATTACTGGCAAACTTCAGGCTTGACTTGATTAACATACATAATGCATGTGGCACCTCTCCTGCTCACCCGCAATTTTCAGTTATCTTTCGCTACGTTTGACTATCAATCAGATTAGGTCATTCAATGTAAATATCTATACGTGACTCATCGTCTGTAACGATAAAAGTATAAATTATACTGATTTAGAAAGCACGGAAACGGCGGCACTAGATAACATACGTATACCTTTCCTTAAAAGATGAATTTATATGAAGACAGATATAACGTGATCGATAAAATTAGATTTTATCCTTGTGTCATAAATGTTTATCTTTGACGATTGCACTGATAAATATCGATGACGGCGTCGGTGAAAATAGAATTTGAGCTACGGCATCAGACGATGCAACGAGACATTGTAACAAAAGCAAGCACGTACTCTGATCTCTCCCCTTAGTTTCGGCAGAAAGTACTCGGTCTCTACAATATTAGAATCCGAGCGAAATTCTAACCTACTCCCCCCCACCGCCTAAACGACAAAACCCGGCATGCACGAAGACTGCAGAATACAAAATTAGTACGGTGCCTTCCCGAAAGGCGAGGGCACAATCGTTATCGGCAGCGAACGTCGCTGAATTAACCTGAACAGTCGATACGTCCAGCGCATAAAACACTAGCTTTCCTCGGCATCCATAATCGGGGCCTGCTCTGTGCATGTACTCACTTTTGTTTAAGCTCCTCATTGTCGTCCCAGAGACGTTTCGTATCGATCTCAAGCTTCGCCCGCTCTCTGGCCGTTTCGTCGAGCAACTTCCTCGCGTCGGACAGCTCATGCTCGTACATAGACTTGATACTGGTGACTTCGCGGGTGACGCTCTCCTGGGTCGTCTGCACCTCCCTCGTCAGCTTCGAGTTCTCGGACTCCAAGTGGCGCACCTTCTCGATGTAACAGGCGAGCCGATCGTTGAGATTCTGCAGGTCCTGCTTCTCCTGCAGGCGCGAGAGGCGAGTCGGGCTGAGAGGACTACCCGGTCGCCGGCCGATCGGCGTGGACGTGCTTGGCTGCGAGGACTGCACGTTCGCCGCGCTCGACGTCGCCGCGCTCTTCTTGCTCGCCTTCGTCGACATGTTTCCCTGTCTGCCGCCGCCTGACTACGTCCTGTAACCCGGGATCGATCGTCTCCCTCTTTCTCGTGCACTGACACTACGTTCCTGCTCTTCCCGCGCTATCGAATCATCAACTTGGGATACGCCGGCAGCAGCACCACGTACGCAAAAGTTTACCTTTGATCACGGTTCGCCGCCGCCGATGCTGAATTGGTACTACGACTGCGTCCAACGGGCAAACTACGATGGTCCACGGTGACGCCAACGTCGACAGGAAGAGTTCGCCCGATGCGTCCGCCGGCCAACGCCACGGCTGCCAACGTTGCCGCCGGGTCGTTTCATTGGACGAGCACGGGAGGACGGCTTGTCATTGGCCGCGGCTCGGTGCCGACGTCATGGCGACGGACCAATGGCGCGGGAACGGTCACCGCTCACGGCGCACCGGATTCGTCGCCTCTTCGCCGGATTACGAATTCAATGCGCGCGTCTGTTGTTTCTTTGGAACGGCTCACGTCGCGAGCGCGCGACGTTTTCGGAACGGTTGGGACGCGCGAGAGTGCGCGCGTGATTTGGTTTAGGCAGGAGTCACGGTGCTTGCTGTTGTTGTTTTTTTTTTTTTTGTAAATAAATATTGTATTATGATATATTTAACAACCAGTAGTAACAAAGGTAGGTTTCTCTTTTACGATACTTATTAGCAACAGAACAGCACTCTTTGTCATATGATACAAGCTTAGATCTGTTACACGTAATTTATACATATAATGTATCTGTAAATCCGCACGTGGGTGTATGTGTATTTTTGTGTGGCTCTGAACCTTTGTGTCTGTGTATGTATGTATGTATGCCATATACATACGTATGTGCTTTTAAAGGATCGTTCATAACATAACAACGATATATTATTTCTTAGGAAAAAAACAACTGTGTCTCTACTTCGGACTGAAACTGATTCAACTTCTCATATTTAATGAAATTTTATAATCCTAAATAGAAATATTAATTTAGAACTCAGTTCAAACACATGTACATACTTTCGCGTGTATATGTACGCGTGTCTGAACCATACACACGTGCGCGCGCACGTGCGTATGTATGTACGTATCTTTTTTATTAAAGAATATTATTTTCCAATACAATAATATATTAAATATATATATATTTTTTTTATCTGAATCTTCTAAATATTTGTATACAATAACTGTACGTGTGAAATTACACTTCAGTAGTAAGTAATATGCGCACATAGCTTCCTTCGTGACGCTATGTACAGTATTTTTTTGGTCTTGCAGAGCAGTGTTGCTTCAGTCATCTTTGGTAGAAGCATGCGTACAGTTTCACATAACGCTATCTCAAATTGATAACACAAAACATTTCTCGTTAGCATGTCTGTTCCCTGAGTTGGTATACAACCTTTTCAGTCTTCGCACTTTTGTATCATTTCCCGCAGCAGCAGCAATTACCACACATCAGGTAAAACAGTCGGTTTTATAAAGGCAAATTTACAATGTCTATCAGAGTGAACATTTCGAACAAAGAACAAATGAGTAATCGAGATTAACGAAATATTATAATAAACTTTTGTCACGCCACGATGAACAGTCTCGAATAATATGTGCAAAAATTAATTTAGATTCCATTTATATTGAAATGGTGCAACGCATTTGCGTTTGTTGTCTGTACACTAAGTAGATTCGTGGAAGCCTTATTTCAAGACAGAATCGTAGATTATGTGATATGAAAAATAGCCAATGTCCTAATGCGTACGTAATTGAACGGAGAAGGCAAATATCGATTTGAAGAGACTCTAACAGTTACTCTGAAATATTTAACAATATCGTTCTCAGGCTTCTCTATCGTGTCGTTAATTTCTGGAAGTTTGAGTAAATACATTCACATGCAATTGCGCTTTCATGCGAGCATAATGTAATTGTCCATAGAATTTGAATGGGTAAAAATTGTTTCGAAGACGTGATTGTAAATATAAATACTTTGCTGGACATGCTCTCTTTCTCTCTTTCTCAATAAACGAATCTTCCCACATATCACTGTCATCCTAATAACATCATTATTAACAGATGTGTTTACCGTCTAACGTTCTTATTCCACACTACGTTGAACTCTGACCTTAACATCTGCATAGAAAATATTTTGTCGAGGCACATTGACTGTATACCGATAACAGTAACCGACAGTGTATTCCGATCTCTCCTTAATCACAGACAATCGGAAGAGTTAAGCGACAAAAAGCAATCAAATTATATCATCCCTTCTGTGCAAACATGACGATGATAATAACAATAATGGTAAGAGTAATCATAGTAAGAAATAACAAGTTTTCTGTACACACGTTGTATATAACTCTCGTGAAAAATGTTGGTAATCATTACACGCAATAATAACTTCACGACCCTGACCATAATGATACGGTGTTGATGTCCCCTGAACCATCACATTATATCGTTAATACGAATGCACTGATAATATACACATACATAATCTATGTACGTATCTAGATGTCTACCTATGTTTCTATCTATTTGCACGTATACATATACACATTTATAGTGCTTCTTCAGTCAGTACTTTGTCAGAACGTTGTTTTCCATTATTTTCTTGCTATGCTATGAATACAGTGCGGTCGGATTATATGCAAGGGCTACAATGTTGAGGACCTCGCATACGTCAAAGCTTACATAATTCAAGACTAGTTCTCTCGCAGAATGCGTGGGACTCGCACTAGTTCAATTTTTCAGCATTCAATGACACTCTCTTAATCTTCTTCATATTGCACCACTTCAAATTCGTACCAGATGCAAACGCACTATATCATTTAGTTCGGCCATCTTATAATCTCAGTAAGTAACAAACACCGTTTCACGTAACGCGTCCATAAAAAAAGGATAAGACTGCAGCTTGATACTTATAATACGATTGAACACCCCTAGCCTATATGAAGAATTATCCTGTTCAGCTTCTGATGCTTCATTGTTACTAAAGAGCACTGTAAACATGTACATATACACAGGCGTACGCGATGTGCACGTATGCATGCATACACATAGATACACATAGTATTGTAAACATGCCGTAAAATCAAAACTATGTACAGTCCTTCAAAAACGTTGAGATAGGAATGGTGCAAATAGTACCCCTACCGCTTGCGGGGGAGCTTCAAAAAGGCAGCAATGTTACATCAAATGTAAAATGCATAGGAAACGGGGTTGTGAATTGTGACTACAAGTAACGTAGAGCCTACTCCACGATAATCGTGGGAAGACGTTTCGGCCGCTTGCCCGTCTTCTGTTTCCGATGAACATTCATCTCTCTCCTGTCGGTGTGCACGGATTCATATGACTCAATAGAACTGTCCGATCCGCTGACTTGCTCCAGTTTCCGTTTCCTGGCACGCGTGACCGGACCGATTCGACTGCCGCTTCCATGGCTGTCGTCGTTGCCGTCACCACTGCTGATCTCCACCTCACGTCGTTGCCGCTTTACTCTATCCTCCTGGCCACGATGATGAGCGCTGTCCTCATCAGCATCTCGTTTCCGGCGTTTCGTTTTTGGCTCGTCCTGCCGACTGACAGACGACGCGTACGAAGAGATTCTCCCCGTGGTCGGGGAATTGGAGTCGGATGAGGATGAGAGCGAACTGAGATACTCGTTGACCTTGTCTTCGCCGAAGTCGAACGCGCTAGGCTGTGCCGGCGATGAGACGGTTACGCTTACCACGCTGCGCGGTTGAAGGTGCCGAGCCGACGACGGACTGGAGGAGGTGGTCGACGCCGAGGAGGAAACGGAGCTCGACGTTGAGCGTTTGTGCAGCTTTCGTCGCTGAGCCAGTTTGGCGCCGTCGACCTCGCGCAATCGGAAACCTTCCGGTCGTTCGTTCGTCGAAGTCGAGCCGATAATATCGACGCCGCCCGTTGCCGTCACGTCGAGCGACGTACTTGACTCAGTCAGCCACGGATGACTCACGAGCGCGCTCGCAGTCAGCCTCTCGTTCGGATTAACCGTCAGCAATCCCCTGGCCACTTGCTTGGCGAGACTGGACACGTGATTCCATGCCTCGCCGTTGAAGTTTATTTCGCCGGCGCGGATGCGCGAAACGAGGTCGGGCGAGCCCGTTCTGAAGGGTGGATTGCCGGAGAGCATGCTGTAGAGGATGGCGCCCAGACTCCAAAGGTCACAGCTCTCACCGTAGCCCTGACGCGAAATCACTTCTGGCGCGGCGTATGGCAGAGTGAAGCAGGGCGTGTGCAGAGGCTCGCAGCCGCGCTTTATCCTGGCGAATCCGAAGTCGACTATCTTCACCGACGAATCGTCGCCGTCGTGCACGAACACGATGTTCTCAGGCTTGAGATCCCTATGAACGACGCCGCGGTAGTGCATGAAGCGGACGGCCGAGGCCAATTGTCTCATAATTCGACTAGCTTGCTGTTCCGTGAACGGTCGTGGCCTTTTCAGAAGCTCGCCGCCCGACAGCAGCTCCATCACCAGGTACGTATGCGCACGGTCTTGATGGACCTCGATCAGCTTCACGACGTTCGGATGTCCTTGGCAGGTGCGAAGCAGACTGGCCTCTCTGCCGCAGTCCATCCGTCGGCTGACAATCTTCACGGCGAACTCTTGCTGCGTTTTCCTGTGCCGACAGCGGCGACACACCGAGAAACTGCCGTCGCCGAGTGCCTCTTCGCGCGGATCGAGCTCGTACGTTTGGAAGAATGTTGACTCTTCGAATCGGGCTGCCAGCACGTCCGATGCCGACGGCCGTTGCGATTCGGTGCTCGTTTTTGTCGCTTCCTTAAAGATGTCCTTGCTTACCACGTTGTCGCCAAACAGAATCGACGGCGCTACATACGAGTATCCCTGAGTATAGAAAAACATTTCTTGCTTAAGTAACTGGTCTCAAAGCATTGTTAAATGACTTATCTATTTGATCTCATTTCAAAGAACAAAGCATTCGTAGTACGTTAGATATGCGACGAGAACTTTTTACACAAAATGGCGGACGGCGTGTCAGGACCGTCATATACAAAAGCTAGACGTATCTTTCCAGAAACAAAGACCACCTTCGTCTCTTAGCATCGCTCTTTGAAACCGTGCGACATCTCTGCCGAATCATCGTTCAACATCGACGAACACGTTCATTCCATACGTTCCTACACGCCGACCACTCTGCCGTTCATTACAAACGAAGAATACGACTGATTACCGAAACATCATCTTACCCGGAAGATCTTATCATAATTAGGAGGGACGACGGCCGGACTATCGGCGGCAACCATCTTCGTGAACTCGTCCGAGAAATTGCTCGTGTCCAATTCGTGCGTGATGCGCGGTACGAACGGAGGCGTTATCTGCTTCTTCTCGAGGGCGTCCCAACTGAAGGGCGACGGTGCCTTCCGGAAGAACGGATGATCCTTCAGCTCCTTCGCGTCGCGCGGCCCGCCGCCGAGCCTCTGTCGAGGATCCTTCACCAGGAGGCGGGAGATGAAGTTCCGGACCGTTGGCGTGAGGTGGTTCGGTATCGGCGGCTCCGTCTTCAATATTCGCCGGGAGATCTCCTGCTGAGTGTTCTTCTCGCCCTCAACCGTGAACGGTGACGCACCGGTCAGAAGCTCGTACGTCAGTACTCCTACGCTCCACCAGTCGACGGCCTGCAATATGCGGCACGGCAGGAAGCCACGTGAGGCGACCGAGTAACAAAGAAATCCAATAAAAACGAAAAAGCAGAACAGAGTTCGCAGGAATGTTCGTGCTGCTAGCGACACACGACCACTCTACGCGATACTCTGCGCAGCATTGTGCAGGCATGTTTGGGACTGACTGGGTAGTTCATAGAAAATGCTGAGGATTTGATCTACAGTTTCGGCCGTTCAGGCTTATCGACTTTTCATGCGATTTAGCAATTTGCGGTATTAAATCATCGTGAGACGTGGAACAATATTGCGATTGAAGGTGGCGAATGTAGAATACATTAGTACGTGGGTCAGTGGGCAATAATTGATTCCAAATAGGAGGTTACTGGAGATCGAGTCATTTACTAATATGTTGAGAAGTGTACGATTTTCACTCATTCAACATATCACTTAATCGCTCTCCTATCATATATTGTACAACGCATAAAATAGTTATTTTCTGTAAAGTCAGTCACACAAGTACATGTTATGGATTCGTGAGTTGTATGCTTCGAAAGGGACGTAGGATACGTGCAAGGAAAACAGGCTGCGAAATCAAAATGCTGTGACTCACGATGTCGTGTCCCGCAGAACCTCCTCGTACCACTTCCGGTGCCATGTATTCGATAGTGCCACAAAACGAGTAAGCCCGAGCGTTGCTGTCCCTTTCATGTGGCAGGAACTCTTTGCTTAATCCGAAATCGGTCAACACAATGTGTCCTTCCCGATCCAGAAGTATGTTCTCGAGTTTTATGTCTCTGTAAATTATTCCTAACTGCAACAGAGAATTTTAGCGTCGTTTTTACATTTAAAATATGTCTTCACATATGATTCATGTTTGTTTTTCGACAAACTTCATTCCCGACACAAAAAATGCACACGGTTTAGTAAACTGCGCTAACGAGGCACTTATGACAAAATGTATGGCGGATTTATGCAAATGTACGCGGCATTGTTGTGCGTAGAATTAATTGTTATGAAAAAAGTACTCACGCGAAAGTTTATGAGATTACACATTCCTAAATAACATTTTATTTTGAATTACTCTTATTAATCGTCATTTTGATAAATGGTTTATTTCATGTCCGAACATTTGAAAAAGTACCTACGTACGTCAGTAAATGATATCGGCTTACAAAATACAACTTAAAAATACATTCAATACTTTCATATTGCAGGATTTAATTAAATCAGTATGCACGACAGCCGTAAATTACGCTACAATTTATAGGTGCATTTCACCTGGGTACTTCGACAGTTTTCACAAGGTGCAATAAACAGGTAATAAACCGTACGCATGGACCTACGTGTCATACCTGTTAAGCAAATCAGACTGTTCAGGTACATTTACGGAATTTTACGGCTATCTAATAGGCGCCAAGAAAGCTGGGAAAGCCAAAGAACACAGGTCATAATTACTTTAGTCTTTTACGCTAATACGTTTGCAATCACATGGGTCTCAACGTTTCTATAATTACCTACTGTATGTTTCAAAATTTAGAAGGAATCATCATCATGGTTCTGATTTGCAGAACTTAGCCACTAAGTGCAGCAAGAATTATTTCGAAGTGAATGGGCACGAGTTACGGGAGCAATTCCGAATGAAATTATGCAATTCACACGGCATAAAGATATGCAAGATGACCGGAAACGCGTTATGGTCAAATTCCGTAAATCTGCCTCAATGATCCGTTTTGCATGGAAGGGTAAACATACGTGAAATCACGCGATCGGCTTATTGTGCCGCAAAAACAAACGATGTATTATTCCATACAACTGAAAATCATGAGGTCGTATGAACCGCAATGACTCTCTCTTTATCTAAAGCCGCAGGAGAGATTGTCGGTTGAAGTACAATTGCTGAAAGTACACACGTTTACGCGTTTCATCCAGTGGCTTAAAAAGGCGGAAAAAATACTGGACACACCCGATCGTACTTCCCGCTAATACGGCTAATATAATACACGGTATGTAAAAAAGAATCAGACCTTATGAAGATGCTCCAGCGCCAAAATAACTTCGCCGATATAAATTCGCACTTCGTCCTCCGTAAAGTGCTCGCGCTGATACAGATGAGTAAACAATTCCCCGCCACTGACATAATCTGAAAAGCAGAAACGTTCGGTGCTCATAGAGACATGCATCCTGACGATGGAATGTCGAGAATGGCGTGCAATTGTGTAACGTTACACTCTCGACGGCTACATCATTTAATTTACCCACCACTTTACCACCTCGTAACACTGTGCAATCATTTTTGATCTCGAACATAGCTAAATGATTTCCAGTACAAATTAAATAGAAATATGGAAGCCTTTATTAGGTGCAGTCGATAACAACGTTAAAATGCTATTATTTTTGTAACCAACTGATATACATACAGCTGTGTTGCAACAGACCAGACTATTGCCGAGTGTTAACCATTAGTGCGCAGTTTATATTTGAAAAATGGTTAAAGTCAGTTTTCAGTAGATTCGTACGTGAAACAGATATATTCCTCTAATGACGCTGGACGAGTCTCGCTTATCTAGTACTCAAAGAAACCTTGTGCTTGTGTGTGAAACAGATAATGTAACGTTAACGATCGAACCTTGTGACATCTCATGCTCTTGATGAAAGAGATGTAAATCACGCACTCTATCTTTAATACTACGCGGGTAAATAGTAGCGCGGTATCTAAGGATACTTCTATTGCAAAATATTCGATTTCCACGTTCTATCTCTTTAACCGCGGATGGCGTACACATATAAATAGATGTTTACACATCCAAACAAGATTATATTATTATTCGCCAACTTCAAATACCAGACAACATCAAAGAAGTCTTTAACGCAAGAGAAATGTCTACCTCTGATATACAAAGTGCTCATGCAACCTATGCTAATACTGTACGTTTACTTAACATATGTATTAGCTTGCGTTACAATATAAGCGAAAAAATTGATTTGTTTTCCAAATTGTTAACGTATGACTTTCATAAGCAACGGCACGTATATCAATAACCCACATTCATACAATCTCCGAATGCCGAAAAATACTTCAGTCGAGTTTTGCACGAAATCGGAGATTGACGAGTTAACAAGCCTATCAGATTGACGCTTACCTAGGATTAAATGAAGCTTTGCGTCCGTTTGAAAGGCGTAATGTAACGTCACTAAAAACGGACTGTCTCGCACAGCCTCCAGAACCTGTCTTTCAGTCTTCGTATGCTCCGTCGTTTTCTTCTTCTGAACGATTGAAGCTTTCTTAAGGACCTTCATTGCGTAAAGACGACCAGCGTCAGCTCCTGTCCTTTTTCGCACGAGGAACACTTTACCGTATGCTGTAAAACATCACAATGGTACTGTCACCTATCAAGCGTGCAATCGTCAATACACATATGTTGATTGCAATACGTCGATCAACACGGATAAAGTCGTCGCTCAAATTCCATCTGGCGCAAGAAAATCGTGCATTGGGAAAACATTTGATTAACACTTTGATTGACAACAAATTTTCACAGGAAGCCGTCACCCATATGTTAGCGACAGTTTTATTTACGTAAGTAGCAACGATTTCGTAATGTTTCGAGCAGTCAAAGTGTTGATATGGCCGCGAATGCGTTTGCGTTTACATATAAACAAAGAGTGCAGTCTCTCGATAGTGGAGTAGATATTTAGCCGAGCACAGGTGCCACATTTTTCTAAATCACACGTGAGGGATTAATTAAAGTAGGCACTGCAATGAGACTGATCCGGATGAAAGGTGCGGGTAAGATATGATCTCTTGTTGTAGGTAGAGCACCGTCGCTTTCAATGTGTTTTGCAAAATGAGAATAAGGGTACTATATATATTTCATTGAAATACTGACCTCCAGTGCCAAGAACTTTTAACAGATCGAAATGCGTCATATCGACCCTTTGGCCTCCACTGTCTGCTAGGTTGACTGTAACAAAGAATGATACGGAAAATTAAATTGGTGTTCTGTATATAACAAAATCATGGCGTTATATGTTATGCGCAAAGATATCTAATAATCTATGTTCTTTTTTTTCAGGTCCATATATTCTTAGACCATATATACTAATAGACGCGGCTTTAGACAACCGCATTGAGGATTGAGGCAAAGATAAAATCATCTATGTGACGTCACATGTGGGCAAAGTAATGATGGAAGTTGGTGTGTAATCTCATTTGAACATTTGAACGTAGCTGCTTGCATATATTTAGAGCGCATTTCAGGCAGTATCCGTCATTTGGAATTATCCTTTGCCCATATGTGACGTCACATAGATGATTTTATCTTTTGCCTCACTGTTTCGTGGATTCCTATACGAAAGGTGGGTCTATGAGTATATATGGTCTGAGCATATATTAAACATACACATTTGTGCTTGGTACTGTGCGTCACGTATGGAAGAAAAAATATTGAAAAACAGCAATTAATTCCGGTCTTATTCCCCGTCGACGTTTATACCCCAGCAGGATTCAAAGGGTTAAACAGCCCGTACAACACCTTATAGAATATACATATAAAATTGAGAAATTTTATATTATTGAATACAAAATATACATGTAAGCTACATATTTCATAATACAGGCGATGTCTCAAGATAAAATATACGCGTACTTATTTTGATCGATTCCAACTCAGAATATCAAGCAGAACAAGAAATTATTTTCAATGTTTTAGATCTCTGACTCATTCATAAACCACTTTGATTATACATTGGCAGTCAAAGATTTAGCTAAACTCTGAAGTAGGGCTCAAGTTTTGATTTGGTAAAAAATGCTGAATTATGGCTTTCACTGTAGCACATACATATATATACGACCGATATGTTGGTAAAAATAAGACGAACACACGTACATTGCTCTCCATCACTGGCCACGTTTGCCATGATGGGGCTCGTCGACGAAACAGTAGCATTTTAAGTTACTATTAGGCGACATTATTGTAATCCATTGGGTATGAAAAAAATATATATGCATATATGATGAATAAAGTCGCTCTTCGCGGCAACATTGTGAAGCATCGCATGGAATGTCATTTATTGAACGTGTCGTGCGCAAACATACATGCACCTGCGGGGTACAGCTAATGCACTCACAGGTGTGTTGTGCTAACACCACCATCAGCGCGGACTTGCGAGCACGAATGCACACTTTTTCATGGAAGCAGCTGCTTTCGATATTCAGCGTATGTACTGCTGTATGTACACATGTATGTAGGTATGTATGTGAGTTCACGTATAGGCATGAAACGAGATCTTGACAAAGAATTTCGTCGTTTCTTCTTCTGTACATTTCTGCTTGACATTTCGACGCTTGCGATTACATTCACAATCATTGAGTAATGTATGTCTTTTCAAAACAATTTTGTCAAACACTCATTGTCAAAAGCAATGGCTAATACGAAGAAACCTCATTTTATCTATTTCGGCCGAAAGCGATGTACGTAAAAAAAAATCTTAAAATAAGTAAATGTGTAATACATTTGTAACCATTAAGAATATTTAATTAAAAAAAAAACAGTTAACCCTGTCCCAATTTTGCCGTTGCCCACGACAACTACTACTGTCGTCTAACCCACCCTGCACGTTCTCATAAGCTCGGCGGAGTGGGTGAGCAAAGCGCGACGAGGAAATTCGCGTAAAATCAGAGTTCGTCACAGAACGTGCTAAAAGGCGCACGAGCAGCATGTTCGTCAATTGTCTTACCATTGCACCTTCGTAAGCACTCGAAAGTGAGTATGCTCGGTATACATACATACATACTACATATATATGTGCGCGCAGGGGATTCGTCTCTCTGCGCTGTCCCCGGCCCTGACTGCTAGCTGAGAATTCATGTCAAGGTTGTAAAAGCGACCATGCGATCGTACTTGACTATCATGGACACGCTCGTGTCTCTTTGCGTTCGCGCGCGGTTCTGTCCCTAGGTACAAATCGGAGTTGAGCATTGTTCGCATCAATTTCTGCGCGAATAAAGTCGTCAAAATGGCGAACAAGGCGTTCGACTTCGATTATTTCAGTTCTTCCGCCAGTCGTGACAGGAGAGTAGTTTTCGCTGTGCGCCATTTGTATTCGCACTGCGCATAAAGTGAGTAGAGGAATTATTAAATCGACGAGAACGTGGAATACAGAATTGCGTATTATTGGTACAAAAACCTCATATCTTAGTAATCTTGTTTACTGAGAGATTCATGCGAACAGTTTTTTGCCATTGTTCGGAAAAATTAGAGGATGAAGTCGCGCTGGCAGATAGAATAGAAGAATCGATTGCCAATGATTGTCGAAGATTCGAGGAGTCGGTAGTTTTATCACAGCGAGATATGAAAAACGCATAGGGAATAGAATGAAAGACAGTTTCGGCAATAAACCATTATTGTCAAATTTTATTTTTTGCGCTTTTTAACTGAAGATGCTTGGAAGAAGAACAAAAAACAAAAAATACAATTTCGATTGTATCGCACGAAGAATAACGGGTAGAAATAATACGAGAAATAAGACACATCGAAGAAGTTCCTGCTCGAAAATTTCCTAGTAGTAACGCTTGAAGGAAACATGCTGGCGAGAATAAGTTTACTGGAACTTTTTCGTACTAAGAATCGAATTTCTTATGCGAGCCCACACGAATGTCGTCCCTTTAGCAGACACCTTGTACACAGGTCTCTTGACAGCGAAAGCCAAACACAGCGAAGAAAAGTAGCTATGAACAAAATATTCGAAAAAACGGTGTCTTCACAGAAGCACACAGACGTGCGCTATGTTTGTGTGTAGAAAAAAAAAAAAGGAAACATACCGGTCAATATTATGCGTTAAAGAGCTAAAAACCGTTAAAAACTTCATCCCACCCTAAACTGCTCGAGCCAGTCCACCTTGAAGCAAGGATACCGAAGTATGAGTCTCGCGAGAAGCACTTTTCTTTAAATGCCAGTCGATCGCGGTAGGCAGGACTTTGATCAAGAGTCACTGTGAAAGTTGCAAAATTCATATGACGCACTTACACTTTCGCTCTCGATTCGCTATAAAAACGATATGTAAGGTTGGGTTACAGCATTGCGAGTACTTGGCAAGAATGCGATCACTTATAGATTCGTTCCTTGCCGATGTTTCTTCGAATGTGTTTAATACGCTTCAGTGTTATCATGAAAAAAAAAGTTCATACGTTACACATTATGAAGTTTTCGGGAACGATTTCGTTTTTGAGTAATAGAGAAAACTAGTGGAGAATTTGTTGAGGGCATTTTGCGAAAGAGTACGACGAGAAAATCACTTAGCGCAGAGGCACATTATGCTTCCAAGCTGACCGATCTAATTTTCTCTCGAACCGCAAGAAACAGTAAGTAATTGCAGACACTGCAGAGCATCGATTTCGAGGGAGGCGGATACTGCGGGAAAAGAACGTCTCGCGTCGTAAATACGTTTCTTCTTCCAATTAATCCTACCACCCCGTCTCTTCTAAACCAAACCCCACAACGTGTATCGGTTCATCGTCCAGCAAAGATCGCGCACATTCCACTGATCCCCAACACAGGATCCAATTCAAAAACGTACAAAGTTCACCTACCAACTATACCATTGAATTTTTTAAACATCCCCAACAATAAAGGTGTTCCACCGTATATATTAAATCAAATGAAGAAAAACAAAAAAAAAGCTTACGCGTGCGGCATACAGCCGTGTCGCAGAAGCCCCCTGTGCGCGCGTAATATTTGCAATCCTTGCAACACGGATGCGTCCTGATTCGATTACGCGCGCAGGCGTGTGAGAATCGTACGTGCACGAGTCAGTTTCGTGTGTTGGAAGCCTTGTGCCGCTGCTGGCTGTCTCTACCACCTCAGCTCCTCCACGAGGAGTCGCGGA
This sequence comes from Priocnemis perturbator, assembly GCA_963942575.1. Lineage (NCBI taxonomy): Eukaryota > Metazoa > Arthropoda > Insecta > Hymenoptera > Pompilidae > Priocnemis > Priocnemis perturbator. Next base: position 9,897,089 of record OZ012649.1, read on the forward strand.
AGTTCCGCTTTTGTCTGACCCAGATAGCCCGCATTCACTCGCTATTTCGTAACGGGACTAACTACTTTCTTTCGCTGATAGAGGAGATTGTACGTGGCCGCTCGCTCGCTACGTGCAACACGAGGCGCGCACATCCGTGTGTACCTGTGAGACTCTCCGAACCTCCTGGTGGCGTAATGTCGTACAAAAAATTACGGGAAAATTTGTGGCGCGCCGAGGGAATTACGAGCAGTGCGAGACGATGATAATTATACTTCCTCGTGCCCGCTTCGATCGTCGGTTACGATCAAATTGAGATCCCAACCGTCGATCTGCCTTCAATCACAAGTTAATTTTCCGTATGAAGTAAACAAGTGCTGAGGCGGGCGAAAAAGTTCTTCCACGTTATTTTCTCGTTTCTTCGTTACGGCAATATTTGAGACGCTTGAACGATGGATTTCTTCGAAGAGCTGAACGCGATTGAATGCTTGAGAAACAAGACAGATAATATGTATGTAGGGAATAACTAAATGGCTGCCGTCGAGAGTGCTAATTTATCGCCGCGTCATTGAAACGAGGAAACTATTTTTTCTCGCGACAAAGTTGCGCCGAGCAAGCTGAATTTAACGCCGGCCACGTTCACACGCCGGTAGTAAAGACAGCTTTCACGTATTTGCCGCTTGCAACGCTTCAGTAATGAAACTCTTCTTACCGCAAACGCCGTGATTTTGTTATAACTTCTGCCGACGAGTATCGCAATAGTGTCGACTTCTCCCCAAATGGGAAGAGCAGCAGTATCCCGAAGTCGTACGTTTCCATTTCGAACGCCTCGAAGGTGTCGTAACGATGACAGCGTTTGACAGCCTATTCTATGCGTCAGATAATGAATCGAATCGGTGTCGTCTGCAGGACTATGAGAAAGGCGTAGGTCAGAAGCGTAGCGAAAACGACTTTCTTTTGCACGTGAAATCGAGAGTCACGGCGTATGCATGGGGTGTTTAGAAAAATTAATGTTCCGGTATGTATGCTCACTGTGTCCTGTATCGTGTATTCGATAATTTCGGGAATTCTGAATGAAACGGAGATAAGTATCCGATCGTAGAATATTCAAAGCGATCATTACATCATGTATGATACATTTGCTGTATCTAATCCTTCTGGATGAGGCCGAATGAAACGTTATTGAATGTGTCATTGTCAGAAATGTTGCAATCTACAGCACATTGTGTATCATGATTTTGCAGTATTTAACGATTTCGACGATTCCGAAAGGAAGCCGATTGAATATATGTGATTGTCGTTGATATTTGAATGAGAATCTACAAGCATGTGGTGTGTATGGAAGTTGAGATGAATAAGACGATTGTTTAGCGCCAAAGTAATGGACTTGCGTAATTACGTTTGCGAAGAGAGAGACTATGAGAAGCCGATGTTACCTTCAACAGATTATGTAAGGGTCACAGACTGTTTTTAGTCTGGTGATTATCTATGAACGAAGGAATATTTTATTTTTCCCCATTGTTATGACTGACACGAATGAGTCGTTATGCATCGAGATGCCTCTTAGATTTTGGCAAAAACAAACGCACCAATGACAATGAAGTGTCACTGTAAAATATGACTTTAGCGAACACTGAAATACTCGAATAATTATACGATCGAACAGATCAGCATCAAGTAACAAATAAGAGAGGAAATTTAATTAAACAATTATTTAAAAAAGAAAAGTTGATTCTGATAACGCTTGTACAGTAGCGAAGTACCTTGTTTGTGCTAGCGAAGTGTCTTGAATGGAAAAAGTTGAAGTGAGCGCACGGTGAGGTATGTTAACACGGTGATACAATACTTTTCGTAGGAAGTCGGTGGAAAAAGAAGGGCATCGGGAGATCACGTTATACCATGGTACCACAACCGTTATCGAGTACCGTACCACCTTACGTTACACGCATTCCTGTCTTTCTAACGCCACGCGATTGTCGAAGCCAGGCGACACGTGTATCCAGTGTGAATGTTCCTATCTACGCGTGTATGTGTACACAATACCGAACTATCTATGGTACAGGACGTTTTGGTGATAACAGCACTAATTCAACTGTTGAGATAAGAATGTTAATCGAGCAACAACGTTGATGTGCCCTCAAGCTTGTCAATGACGAGACTGTCAGATGAAACTTCTAAAACAAAGATTATCGTAACTGGTGCACCGAACAAGGTGCGTTTGTCGAACATGTTCCTGCATTAATTCTACGCTAAATAAATTTAAGACGCTGAAAAAACGGCGTGACTTTTTTCTGCAAGAATATATTTGCGTTTTTCGGAATAGCGGAAAGTTATATTCGATTGTCGTCCGTTTCAGGTAGAAGTAAGTGCACAAATTACATATTTACCGGCGACCGAATTCGAATATTTGCATGCTTTCAAGCATAAATGTTGCCCCCACTCTGGCAGTGTTATTTCAGGCATGGCACGAGTGCAGTGTAATACGGGGGAAAAAACTTCCGGAAAAATTTTATCCCGTCAACACGTCGAGCCTCCGCTGACGTATTATTTTGATGCGTGCAATTTGTTTACAGGTAATCACCATTGTATATCCAATATGCGCGCCTGCCGATTCTGTTTGCCGTGCCGGACAGATTTTCTGTAGGTACAGAATTCGATTTTATCGCGACGCAAAGAAACACTGCCCCACCATCGGGAATCGGGCACACGAAACTTGTCCATACATGTCGTCTCTGAAAACTTCATCCGCCTACGTACCTGTACGCGTGGTTCCGATGAAAAAGTTTTTAACGGTACAACGCGTAATAACCGACAGTGTCCTGAATTCGCGGAATAACAGAAAAGTTCCAAAACGACTTATTTAAAATACGAACTTGATAAGAAAAATAACGTCATTCCATTGAAGAAGTTAATGTACACGATAAATAATAAAGTAGCCGTAATGGCCGCCGATGGTTCAGCTATTTGTATGACCGTCAAAATGATTGAGAAAACAGGAATTTTTAGAGTATACTGTACATTTCTTTTCACCACAGATCCGCCCGGGATACTTCACGCGATTCTAGTCGCGGGGTGGGGTAATGTAGCTTTGGCAAACGGAAATGCGACGCCGTTTTAGCGGAAAGATCATTGCGAGGGGGCGAGAAAGGGACGGGAGCGAAGAGCTTTGCAGAAAAATCGTTAAAAAGTGCGCGACAAAGGCGGCCCTGACCATTAGCAGATACGCCGACTTTCATTCTCAATTAGCGTAAACCGCCGATTCTTGAGCATGAAACAATGCCGACGCCACGTGGCGCGTTAATGTATGCGTGAGTGTGTCAGTGTAAGACGATACGTGTGCATCATTCCATATGTGGCCATATTAGGGCTGGGACTATTCGAATATGGTACTAATATTCAAACGCTAGGACTGAGACTATTCGGAGAATTTAATACTTAAATTGTTTATTGATACTCGAATGCCATTGATAAACTTTAGTTATCGGTTGACTTCGTCGCCGATTATTTTTTTTTAGATGAGCCACGTGTCAGGATATAGCAAGCTGTCCGAATGCCCTGCTCAGATTAGGCATACCGTTTTTAAAGGATCTCAAGATTGTTTCAATCCTAGAGCATACATGGGTGAATAATTATAAATAGCGTATGCGTAAGTATGCGTTTGAGTATTATTTCCACGTTCTCACGTTAAATTCACATATCCAAAAGGCACAATTTTATAATCGATTTAGCGTCGGCCTCGCAATCAGTCTGGCCATAAAATAAATGAATAACATCATCTCCATTGTACGTTAAAGTGATTTTAGTATCTCGTGTCACGGGTACGCAGAAAATATTCAACGTAGAAACGTGAGCTGACGCAAGTTTTGAGTTTGGCCAGTGGTGCACTATAGTATCGTCAGTATTACGTTAGAGCCAAGCTAACGTCGTCACGGAACTGAATGCGTATCATACCGAAGTTATATTAGCGCCGTAACAGAATTATTCCGTTTTAACAGAGTCGGCTGTGTACCTTGACCCTGCGTGAACGCGTCCAAACTATTGCCCGCATAAAATTCTGGCAAATACTTTCGACATTGTGCATCCCTGAGCAGTATAAATATGAAACAAGTATGAAGGTTACAAAAACGAAATAAGTTATCGAAACATTCGCTGCAAGTGAAGGCATAATGCCCAAAAGTTATCAGGCTTATGAATGTTAACGCACGCATAATGGAAGAGAGAACACTAAATGGTAAAGCGTGGGAAACGCGTCGAAAAATGGTTATGCGCTAATGAATAAATTCGGTCGTACTTGCGACAATTGTTTGATGTCTAATGCATTACGGAAAAGTTGTCACTCAAGCGAACCATCGTCTCCCAACCGTAACGATGCTTTTTCGTTAATCTGCTGTTACGTTTTGTATGTGTGAATAAGAAATGTGCTCGACTTTCCCAGTTTATATGGACGTAATGGGGGCGAAAAGATTAAAAAAAATTACGATCGATCCTTGTGTCCCAGCGATAACGTTAGTCTCACACACACGGGCATACACGCGCACACACAGAACGGAACACAAAGTCGTTGCGACACTATTGATCATCGTCACCGTCTGCGCACATGTACGTACTTCTTGAAAATTTTTCACTTTCGATTTTACAACTTTTGCCCGTTTTCAATTTATGTTTCCACGTAAAACGAACATCTTCCTTCTGTAACTTCACACTACTACTTTCCATACGTTCTAGTATTGATAAAGGCTCAATGAATTAATGTCGCACATACCATTCGGACCGTTCATTACTTTTTTATTACACTTACTCTTGTTCATAGATCGTCACTTGAAGAATTGCACGGTATCATGAAATCTCACGACTTTCTGACGATGATGCGCAAACTGTATTGTGGCAAATTGTAAACGACGCATGTTATATTACGAAAGAAAAGGAAGACGCTTGTTATGAGCGATAAGAAAGAATAAAGAAAAAACGATATAAGGAGGTACATACGTATATATGTATACATGTATATAGAGAGAGAGATATAATATAGTTAAAGAAGGAGGGAGAGAGCAAGAGAAAGTGGCCATGGAAATAGATTGACGAATAAATTTGCCCGGAATGCTTCAGCAGTTCGATTATTACGGCAACAAAAGTAAGAAGCTACCGAAACTCATTGTGCGACTATTTATACATTAATTAAATAATCCATATGCCTTGCTTTCTAAGCACTTGCGATGAAAATTCTGTATTCTACATGCCGATCAACATCTCCGTCTTTATCATTGCACATTATGATCGAACGACTTCTAATGAATCAATTTATGACTTTCCTATACGATCCTATAACATCGTGTACGGGCACCACGAGTACGCGTTGCAATTGTTCGTGTCCGCGATAAATATTAAATTGGCGAAACCGTTAACGAATTTCAGTCCCTTTTCTCACCTCAATCGTTTTCTTTGAAAGGTGAGACGACGTTTTGATGAACGTAAAGATGAAAGGCGCTTAATACAGGAAAAAGAACATCAGACAAGTGGACTTTCACCTCGTACAACGTTCACGCGGCGAGCCTCGGAGTGGAAGCAATTCATTTGCAATAACAGATTATAGGAACTTTCCTAGACCATTTTCGGGATTTGACTAGTCTGCATAATGACGATGAAATGGTAAAGGACAACATATTCGTCGTACTCATGCGAAATACATAAATGTAAATAAAGTCGGAGCATGGAAAATGATTCTACCGAAGAAAGCCAACTACTGCCGGTGACGGTTTCACACGTTTCCTGTTTACAATTTCTATTATTCCACTTACTCATGTCGCGATTATTGTTTTGCACTTTTCTATTCCGCGATGCGACCCATGTCGGATTTAAAGCTCTGCAAGTTTTTCTGCCCACCTTATATTTTCCATATTCTTCCACGATGTTATTTCTCATACGGCGTGAGGAAAAAGGTGTATCATTATTTAACAAAAAAAAAATACTAACTTTAATTAAAAGGATAGTGTAAATGATTCCACTTTCGGCTAAAATTGCCACCCGGACCTCCCCAAATTATCAGCTATACGTCCCGCAATCGTAACGAATCAAAGCGAACAATATGCCATTATAATAGTAGGCACAAATCTTATTTGAACTCGAAAAAGGTTCTTGTATGTCTTTGGCAATTATATAAAGTGAAAGCGTCTGGAGAAGTAAATGTTGATCATAAGAAAATAATGGCGTCTGCGCACATACTCCAAGGCAGTTCTGTTTTTGCCGGTCAATCAATGTAAGGATTCGTTGGTAGGATGGATCGAAATAAACTTAACGGTACTCCGATCTTCTAACTAGATCGGTGGTCGGCCAACTGTCGATCACGATCGACTCTTATAATACCCTGGTATTAGTCTACTGTCATCGAGCAGAGGAACAACAATACGATTGTCATGACTTGCAAAATGTTCGCGAAACCTATCGCCTGTCAGCGTACATTTTCGATGATTGAAATATATCTTCATATCAATTTCAAGTTGGATCGTTTTCGGTCGATCAGCAGGAGCTGATCTTTAAAAACTGCCGTTAAAATTATTCTTTCTTCAGGGTCGACAATGTGCCCGCTACTAACCAATCGAAATTTTGACTAATTTCTCTCACACCGCTCATTCCGGCTCATTGCAATGTGTTGGAAGAGACATTTTTGCTTGCGCGCCAGAAGCGAAGGTGAGCAAAAATCGACCCAAATCGGAAGGGACTGCTTTTAGGCCGCTCAATAACGGGTCTCTGTCGTGTGTCTGTAACGGTGGCATTTATCCGCAGCTCGGGTTTCTTTCCTGCTGCACGTGCACCGTATGTGCTCACTTGGTCGCTGAGAAATGCTTTGCTACTCGCATATCCCTCGGGATTCGGGAGAATGGGACGGACACATTGGCTATTCTTGGAATACCATACATTGTCTTGCTCGGACACTGTACGTCATTTGCAAGAAAAACTTTCATTTTTCTCTAACAATAAGATCAGATATGAAATTTGGGGTTGCTATTTTTGTCATTTGAATGGCGTGTACGGGGGTAGGTAGGTTCAGTAAGTATAGATGTAAAAAATATGAAAGTCATCAATATTGTGATGTAGTGAAGTGTGTGTTTGCGATGATTATATATCCTATTGTCTTCACACTATAATTATAAGTTACTGACGTATACACGTCAGAAAGTTTCTGTGGAACTGCACCAACTATGTACTATATGTAATAATTGCCTATAAACACAGTCTTTTTTTCTTCGTCTGTATGGTTCACGGTCTGTATGAAAAATCGACAGACAGTAATTCTGACCTTTTTTGCTACCTTTGGCATTGGCGCATACCACGCTAATATGAATATTGCTTAAATTATTCACTAAGTTTCACAGGAAAAACCTCGTCATTATCTCTCACTTGAGCATAGAATGCCGATTGCATAATGCTGACTTATCAATTATTATGTATACCGTAAAAATTTAGTATGGCATTGGCACTAAATTTGCACGTACGAACGATAGTGTCGTCCCGCATATTATCATTTTGGCATGACATCTCACTGGTTTTATCCTAAATACCGCGGTTACACGTGCACATATATTTTCGTAAATACATATTCCAATTACGTACGATTGATCGTGATACGTGCCGATGATTACGTATATCCTTCTCATGCATCCGATTACGAGCGACTATTAATCAACTTTATGAAAATTTCATCGATGGCCAATGACGACGCCTCAGTTGTAAATTTCCATAAGCACTGCGTTGTAACGTAACAAAAAATTAATCCTAAAATATTGCAACATTCTATCGAACAGAGAGTTCAGGCGAGCCGCAAGAAACCTAATTCCGAGTTTAATTCCGAAACGTCGCCAGCAGCTGCGAATAAATAATGTCAAAATAAATAAGGTGAAACCTCATGAGAGAACCGCGAGAACCTCCTCTCTCCCTCCCTCGCTCTCTTGTGCCCATCTGCAGTTCCTATAACCATAAATTAGAAGTATCCTTTGCGCGGGGCATCGTATGTAGCGCAGTACCTTGGTGATACACTTCGAATGACCTATAAAGTATGCTCTCCTAGTCAATCTTTCTTAGTACCGGGAACCGCTCGAGTGACACTTCCATCAACCTTGTTTAGAAGTTTCGCATTATCCGGCATGACGAGAAGTTGTAGTCAGAATATCAAAATGTCCCGTAACACTGCTCTCGAATTGAACTCTTCCGAACGAATGAAAATGGCGAAAAATGCTTACGCCAAATAATAACTAACAGCAACTTCGCGAAATGTAAGCTGCGAGCGACTCTTACTACATCGGAGCTGATAGCATTTAAACAGTTGTGTAAGATAGTGAAGTGTAAAAAGAAATACGTAGTCGTTCATCAATAGCTTCCACAAAGAATGAATTAAATATTCATATAAAAAAGTTCTGCTCGTTAGTCACGTTTTTCGTTTACACAAATCATGATACTGTCAATTCGACACGAACTGTCACCAGAAGCTCAAACAACGCCGGCCAACGTTAGTTCTGTTTAAGAAACGGCAACGTCATCTGGCTCAAATTTGTCTCAAACATCTTTCCCATATTATTAAATCCGAACGTGCCACTTACAAAGTAGTTTTATACCCCGCGTAAACTTCACCACCACTGCCTCATTATTTACACACATGTTCGATGCTGTACCAACACGACACACCGGATGAAACGTTGCTATCAAATTAACTAAAATTCGTTGCCTTTCGTGAATCTTGTTTTACGAAATAGGATCGTAAGACAAAATTAAGAGGGTCTATACGAATATATAGTGACCTAGCCGGCTCGCCTAACGGTCCAAGTAACTTATTTGAGATTTCGTTAAAATGCTTCTTCATTTCGACATCATCCAGATTTCTAACAATTTTCCCCACTTCTATTGAAGCGTGCAGATCGATTATATAAAAGTCAGCCAACCTTTCAGGACATACGTTGACTGTAGATCTGTGCTCGATGAAGCTTGATTTACATCGTATAAAAATGTTTTCGGCCCACAAGGTGTTAAACAGTTCACTACTTCAAATCCGCCGCAAATCATTCGCGCGGCACGTGCTCAAGTGTGCAACATTCGAAGGTATGGAAGGTGTCTTTTGTACCGATAAACAGTCTCCCGATATTTGAATAATAAAGTCTCGCATTCTACTTCCGCGAATGTGTATTTTAAGTGCATAAATATAGAATACATCGCGGGGCTGTAAATGAACGTAATTAAGATGCGCGTATGCTAATGGCCCGTATACCTCGTATCGCCCGATGGATACGCCGAGGAAGCGAAGGAAATCGCTCGAAGCTAGCTCTTTACCCAGTGAAATAATATTTTTGAACACGTTCTTCCCCTTGTTTGCGCCGGCAGTTGCGACTGAACAAACAATCGCGCCCGTCTCTCTTATTCGGCAGCGTGTTGCTTTTCATTATCTCTCGAGACGAGGTGAGACAAGGTGAAGCATAGTAGCGAAATCGGGCTACGTTGTGGGTCTTTGAAAAGGCAAAATCGATTAGAACTGTTCAAAATCAAGATAAGAAAATTGGGTAGAACTGAAACCCACGCTTTAACCTTTTGCCACAATCCACATGCGCTGCCCAGGCTATCTACTATCCGGCGTCGAGCTTTACGTGGGTCTAGATGCCTAAAAGAACGATGTATACGTACACGGAATCGTTGTAAAGAGTGCGGCATTCGAATGCGCAGAGAGAGAGTTTGATTTGAACGCAAATTTAGACGTCTACCGCGTCGCTAGCAGTTAAGGAGTTAAAATAAAAATAAGGTTTCATTTTAAAGTTTGCGAATCATGAATGCGCACCCCCCCCCCCCCCAAATTTCGCTTGCTCCTCGCTAACCTGCCCTATTCTTCTGTGGTGGTGCTACTTTTATGCAGCAGTGGTGGAGTAATAAAACGACCGAAGGTTGACTGACTGCGACGCACGCATCGTTCATTCATAATACAGGGACCGACCATTATTACCATTTGTATCATCAACGCGCGGTCGAAGTTGCCGTCAGGTAAAATGTTGCGCTTTCAAATGAATGCGGACGGACGTGTCGACGATTTCTAACAGAAGGGACAGGTCAAAATCTTTGGTTCGACTGCGCTTTGTGCCCCGGAAAAGGGGATCTCTAAATATGTACCCCGTCGTCCTCCTATGGTGCTAAGCTTAGCTATGAGACTATGCTGACAATAAGTCCAAATCCTATTCAGTATCAGCAGTGATCATTGCAGTATTCTTTATAGGTCGTAAGTAAATAATCTGAAAAAATTTAACTTTTCCCTCATACTGTAATTCATAATAATCACCGGTACATATTTTGAATCTCTCTGATCGAATGAATTGTCGTAAGTAAATAATCTGATCTAAGATCTATTAGAGTTATTGGTGTGTAGTATAATGACACAAGCGGACAGATTTTTCATATATGCAGTTTCTCGCACACTTGTATAGACAATAGTTCACACACACTGCGTAACGTGTATATTTATATTCTTCCATTACGTGCTCCAAAATGTGAATTTAAGTCGTAAACCGGAATGACACTGTTCTATAACAGATACGCGTACTGAATGGAAGAAATTGATCAAAGGTTGAATTCCAAACGGTGACAGTGTGCTAGACGCATGTGTGCACTAACGTTTCCAAATATTCCAACCAATTCGTCGCACGCTTGAACAGTACGCGGAAGAAAGAAAGACTACCTAGTAGCATTAATTGTTATCAAGCTTACAGTACACTTTCCGACATTGTTGTCATGCCACTTTATTGCGGATCATATAAGGCAACAATGTGACTTCCATACACGATTCGAACATAGCACGTTTAAAATCGCACGTAAGCATCGGAAAAATATTGTGTAAGAGAAACATTGTTTGTCGTCACACACGTGTCAATCATAACACGTGGCGTGCGTAAAATCGCACACACTACGTAAGTATGTCGGATAAATATTGTGCAAGCGAAAAATCTGGTCCTGAAACTTTTTCCAATCGCCGCAGTTCGCGTGAAGTAAACTAACACTGGAAGGGTCGATGGATCAAAACAATTACTTCGACAGTAATTCGCTGCTCCGAAAGCACATGCCTGTAAACCGTCTTATTTCCCGAAGCCTATCCTGATTTCCCATTGAAAGGATGCCATAAATCATCGATGCGTAAAAGTCCGACAAACATTCCAGACAACAAAACGATTGAAAAATACGCAATGACTGCAACAAAATGTCGAGGCGTAACATCGAAACTTTCAACGCCTGGGTATCAGAAAAATTATGTTTACGGGGAACGAAGGACAAAGAAAAAAAAAAAAAGAAAAATATGAAAAAGCACACACGTAGACACAATCTGGACGCCATACCTCTGTTCAATCGGTCTTCGTAGCCGTTGGGGGCGGGCTCGGGCGAGTCCCTAACGTCAAGACCGTGAATGGCCTTGGTGAGACCGTAGCACGCCGATCCGCACTTTCGGCCCTGCCCTATGACGACGTTCGACTCCTCGGCGATCGTCTCGACGTCGCTGCCGTCCTCGAAATAGCCGCTCTCGTGTTCCGGATTCTTCATCGTGCACGAGGAGGTGCGACACTTTCGCATCTGCTGCTGGGACGCGCGCCGCCGTACGTTCTCGGGCAGAACGACACGGGCACTGAACGGCACGCGGCACGGCACTGCGCCACGGTGCAATGTCAGTGCGGACGATAAACAATAATAATGGCAGCAGGTGCACTAGGCGAGTAAACGTCGCATCGTCATTGGACGCACTTCGTTCCGCTTCTTTCAATATCTACTCTCTCGTTTGCCTCTCCTCGCACCTCACACGCACGGTTCTCACTTCTTATCTGCTCCTCTGGCCTCTCTCGCTTCTTCACGCCTCGTATCGTCGTCCTCTGCCACTTTTCTGTCCCCTCGCGCCCCTCCGATTCTCGAAATCGTTAATCTTTATCGCGATGTACGCCTCGCGCCGACACTGTGAGCTACGGCTACGAGAAAATCCGATGCGCCGCACGCTCCGGAGCGAATCCTCTTGAAGGATGCTCGTGGGACGATAGGTTCGGTATATCTTGCCTCCGGACTCGGAAACGTGTACTCCCGCTGAGCGAGTTAATAACCGAGCACTTCGATTTCGTTTGAGAGCGCGGAGAACTTCCTCAGAGGCGAGTCTCGCTGTTGCAACCGCGGTGCCGAATTGTTTCTACTGGCTTCCCACGTGTGCGCGTTTTTCGTATAAACGGCAATGCACGGTGTGTATGTCTGTATGCATATATGAAACTGGCTTCAGACACTGGCGGCGATTTTTGGCGGCACGTGGATAGTTGACTCCTCCAACAACGGCCGTATATATCTACGTTTAATCCTCGTTTCGATGTCAGTTACTCACTACGGATAAACACACGCGCACAGTTCACTGTGCGTATCGCGACTGAGTTTGTAGTTTGTAAACGGCGTACGCGAGCGCTCTGGTCGGCAGGAGATAAGCCGAGCGCTATTGCCGATAAGAAAAGCCTCTTCTTTCAATGATGCCAGAAGCGTATTACGCTGGCGAGGCACTGGCCGTGCTCGCTTCAGACGCTGCCTCTTGCCGCGTTTTGTCCCAACTTGGCATATTTCAGAGTGAGGACACCTCGCATTAGCTCGTGTGACGCAATCGACCTCTGTGACGTGTCATGAACGGATAGAAGCCGGCCCAGGGAATTCCGTGGTAGACTTTCGTCGAACTTCGACCGATTCCTCGTACTTTCCCGTTTCCGCACCAACTTCCGCGTCTCGTCACTATGCGTTGGGAGTGCAATATGTAACTGCGAGCTTGCGAAATCGTAAAGCGTTTCTAATGTTGTGTCGATAGCTCGGGGACGAGCACTGCTTCAAGCAAGGATCCTTGTAACGTTGTAACTGGATCGTTCGGCGTGCACGCTGAGAGGCGGTCGATCGAAAAAGCAGGTGCTGACCGAGAGACGACGAGCGAGAAGGCGGGGAATGAGAAAGATGAAAGGATCCGCAGTACGAATACGAGACGCTTTCTTCGTCAAGGCTCCGAATCGATTTCCCGCAGATCCCGGCGTCATTTACAGGATACGATTTTGATACCGTCGACAAAGCTGACGACTCTGATGTGTTCTAATCAAAATCGATTTCATTGACGCATCATCGAAATCGTGCTCCTGTCCGTTTGTGCTGATTTTCCTCTATGCAAACTGATTCCAACAACGTATAGTAGAAATCTGTACAGGGTCGTGAATCTTGCGTCGCAGGCTGTTCTTATCCTTCGGTGGTGCACGAGTCGCTCGAGAGACGCAAGTGCACCGGCACAGCTGCCCTTCAAGCGAACAGAGAGAAGCAGGCTGGATGCTGAGGGTTCGAATGCGTGCGGCAAACGGTCCAGGGCAGGGCCGATTGAAGAGGCAGGTGTTGACCGTGAGACGAACAGATGGACGGACGATGCTTGGGAGGTAGGTAGGTAAAAGAATCCGTGACTTGTCCGCAAAAGGCTTCTCTCCTACCCGTTAGCCTGTCTTCATCTTTCATCCGAAGTTTAGTTGATAAAGAATGAAGACAAAGTAAACGGTAATGTGCTCCGAACGACTGCGTTCTCAATGGTCAGAAATTAGATGGTGTCCTTAGTAGAAAGCACGATAGTCCGTCGACTGTAGAATACGCAGTGACGTTCGTCTCTTCATGTTTCGCTCGCTAACCAGCGTTACTGACGTTGTCGACGTCGCGTGCGCATCGAGCATCGTCTCCAAAACCTTGGATCGTTCGGTTCGATTTCCTCGCGACGTTAGAGTCGGTCCACTGGCTCGCAACGAAAGTCGTCTAAAAGTGAGAAGAAACTGGTGGACGTAACGGAACGGCGGATCTCGGCGGAAGAGAAAAGTGTCCGGCTCCGTGGGAGAGTAGCGGGGGGCCTATTTTGACGAAGCACGCACGCAGCGGCCAGAATTTCGACGAACGCAATTCCGTTTCTCTCCGTCCGTATCGGCCTGCGAGCTACGCTGCGTCGCGCGGCGCGCCGTGGTGTGCTCGCAAAGACACGCGACCACACGCGACACACAAGTCCGTCGCTCCAATTCCTTCGTCGCGTATAACGCGAACGTTCGAGAGCCGAGCAAAAGTGCCAGCCTCAGAAAGAAACAGATCGCCGTCGTTATCCTACTGACACACTTCTGTCGCCGTGTGCCAGGCCGTGGAAGAGAGGAGGACGAAGACGAGAACCGCGAGGTGGTAGAGGAACGGCTGGCCTACGTATGTTGAGAGAGCGTCTACGTGTGCGTCCTCTGTGTGTGCAAGTGCGACATACGGCCTTGACCACCTTCGCCGATCGCCTTTATTTTCCAGGAAGCTCCGCAGCACCCACCTTATTACATGTGCCTCGAACTTCGAGCTTTCGGAATTTCTTTATCTCCCCCGTCCGCGCCGTGGGCAGCACGATTTTTCTTCGCTCCTCGTGCTCGTGACTCTTGAGAAAGCGACGACTGCGACAACGATGAGGTGAAGAGAGAGAGAGAGAGAGAGGATAGTACGGGGAGAGGGGCGACCGATAGAAAGAGAAAACGTTTCGTAACGACTCGTGTAATCGTCGGTGGCCGCTTATTAACTTGTACGGGCCTTGCGTTGGTCCCCGCACTTTATTTTTACACACCGTGCACGCCCTCTCGACGTTAACGCAGCGACGAACGCGACGACGCGGCGGCAACACTCTACCGATCGCTGCCCCGTTCGCTCACTTTCCGTCCGTCGCCTATCGACATACGTGCGCACACGTCGGCGGCTCCTGCCTCGGAGATTTCGAGTGCTCCAAGTCGGACGCAGCGGGCAGGCCGAGGGAGGAGAAAATTCGACGTGGAAATTTCCGGTCTGCCCGACAGCACGTCGTCGAGATCGGCCGACAGCAGAGACATATGGTCTCGCGAGACAACCGCTCCGTACGCCGACGTCGTCCACGTCGGTGGGTGGCAGGCACACTCCTCCTTCTCCTTTTTTCGCCAGCCGATTCCCACGCGTCGCCCCGTGCGCCAACTTTTTCTCCCTCAGACCCTCGACGACGGGGAATATTTTCGGAGAGGCGCCGTCGGGTATACACCCTCGTGGCGTTCCACTTTCACTCGTTTCAAATCGTAACGACGACCGCGACGCGACGTATGACACACACACGCGCGCGCGAGCACGCACTACGGTCACACGCACAGGAAGAAGGGGGGCAGAAGGTGCTCCCCTCGTGGAACAGAGAGGAGACGCACGCGTACGATAGAGAAGGGCGTATCTGGCATGCGGCCCAAGTGTCACGAGAGTGTTCGATGTGGGCTACGCGTGCATATGTGCGTGTGTATACGTGCCAGACACGGACAGACACACGGACCGCCGGCGATAACGAGGTGCCAGAGTTAAACGAGAAGGCGCGTCGTCGTCGTGCCTGACCACGGTGCGCACCGTACGAAATCTCGCTGGCGACTGACTGACGTCTCCCCACTGCTCGACCGTCGACAACGACCACGACGACGATGGAGGCGGTGGGTAGTGGTGGTGGTGGCCGCGGCAGTAGCGGCGACTACGACCACGAGTCACCCTTCTCTTCTCCGCCGACTAACAGCTGATTTGGAAAACATATCGGGAATCGTTCGTTCAGTGGCGGAGGGAGCACGCGACAAACCCGGATCTAGTGCGTTCATTGCATTTTCTTCTTCAAATTCTACCGGCGACGAAGGTGACGAGACACGCTTCTGTTCTCTACATCAGCTACCAACAGCCGATTTTGGGAAACGTAACGTTCGGTGACAAATGGAGCACGCGGCACGGCCCGCCCTACTGCATCATTTCTATGCTTTGTTTTATTGTAGTGTAGTACGATTACTGAGACGGGGTGTCCGTCTACTCTCTGCCGACTAACAACTGATTCGGAGAACATCGAGAATGATCTGTTCAGTGAGAAACGGAGCACGCGACAGGGCCCGCCATATTGCGCATGTTTTTTTTTTTAATTTTCGATATAATTCGATAATAGTCGAAGATTGTGTCGTATGAACGCAAGGTATATGCGTTTTGCCCTTAATTTGTCCCTCCGTCGCCACGCGCGGCCGTCACTGGTGACTAACAGCTGATTCTAAGCACCGAGAAGCGTGCGCTCACTGACGTGGGAAGCAAAGGTTGCGCCCCGTCCATTGATAATTCCAATGTTTGCTCGCGTCGAACTCATCGCCCCGTTTCAAATTTCTCCTCGTGCATAACATAACTGGTATCACGAGCCAATCAAATTTTTCCGTTCATTTCCCACACGTTCCACTGACTTTCGACAAATAAATATATAAATACATCTTGCGCCCGCATCGGTACAGCAACAAACAGCGTGAAATCTGGAAAATTCTTCTGGCGAGATTAGCATCCTGCCATGTCACTATCTCTCATGAATCACGTTATGCTAATTAAAAGGGAATACCAGTTGAGCTTGCCCGACGTATTGCTCAACAGCCTCATACTTTTCTACTGTCAAAAGTATAATTCGTACATATGTACTTATGACAAGAATAAGTTGTACGTCTCCTGTGAGCAGCGAATGTGCCTGGACAGTACGAGTGGCGCGCATGTTGCGCGGATAGAAAAAGCTGCAACGCAAGACGTCGATGAAAATGATCGGAGCAGCCATCGAAGGCGCATTTCGGTGATGCCAGCAATCAAGCACACCGTGCCTCGCGGTGTTACGTAATTTCAGGCAATTCCCTGCACACGGTGAGCAGGTTTTCGTAGGAACTGTACCCCCGTGACCCGATTGGCTATTCCGCCGGGTCGCATAAATCGTTGGTAGGACGATACGCTGCGGCGCGTTTAGAAAAATCTACAATTAGATTAAATAACAAATAACGGTCCGTTCTTTATTTGCGAGTTTATCGAGGCGTGCAGCCAGGGGCGGAATGTCGTGCGAAGCGTCGCGTATTATTGATCTTCCATGATCGCCAATTATTTCCTAATCCTTATCAATCAGCGAGCAACTTTCAGCGTCTAATTAGAAAGAATTAAATTGACTGCGGCTAAACTGGAACAAGGTCGACGCGACTTTTCTTTGTCCGAAAGACTTTTTCTCAGATGTGTAACTAACTGTAACTAGGAACGAGTAATGCCTTCGAACGGCTCGTCGACTAGAAGAATGATTCATGCCTCGTCGCTATATAGAATTCGGTATTTTCCAGCGCCATTCCTTTACTTAAATCGGCTCGCGATTTTGCGAGTACTCGAGTAGCGCTGATACATGCGTTAAAGTGATTTCCGTAAACAAATATTGTTTATGCGCGCTGCTCGGATCGTTACATTAATTCCTTCCAGATCCAAGGTGGATCTAATAATCGGACGTGAAGATTGTTTTCCTTAAGACGTACGACAGTAATGTTTATGATCATTATCATCGACTGCTGCGACGGCAAGCTCAATGAATGTACACACACACACACACACACACAGTTGAATGAAGCGCGACTAATGTGTCACGTTCTAAACGAGCTGTGCTCAACTTCGTCGCTCCATGGAATCTTGATTTTTTTCACTACTAAAATACCACCCGCGACGGTTTACGCATTCTCATTGTGGGAGATATCAAGGATTCTTCCGAAAGACCGGCGCTTTGGATCGATCGGAGTACCGTTATAATACCGGTCATAATTACCCACATAATATGTGGGATAATGGACTAATCCTTGTGAAGTCTCGAATCCCTTCAATTATCTTCTAGCATTATACGCCGCGCGTATCTGCGCAAATATTCATTTCATAATTATTTTAATCACGATGATAGCGTTCTATGCTTTGTACGCAACGGTACTACTTTGAAGGTATTTAGTGGATAAGAAGTGAGACAGAATTGCTTTTTATTGTAACATATTTATAGTAATTAGGTAGCGCCGCGTGTTACTTCCTACTCCTCATTGTAGTAAAGTGGAACGTGTAAATGGGAACACCTAAATGTCGCTCTTGTACTTGTGCTGAATTAAAGGAAACGGCTGGGCTGAGTTACGCTGCTCTCAAGGGAGCAAGTGTAATGAGAGAACAAAATTCCTTCTTAATGGTTTCTTTAATCCTTTGCATTCCCGTGTTCACTCTCAGTGGCCCAAGCACAATAGTGAGTCCTTGTCAGTACGAGGGTCTAATGAATAAACAATTTGATTTGTAAATTTCGAAATTTTGCAACCTTTGTATCCTAACACCATTCTCTTCTTATCTGCGCAACGCGGCTCCGTGGCCACTGAGAGTGGACACGGGAGCACACAAGATTTTTCAAGAGGATTGATGTGTTTTTAACTAATTGATTTTAACTTAATTGATATTCTGCTAACGTTCGTAGCAAGTTATAAAAGGTGCTTACATTTTCACCATTCACATTAACGCACACGTGAAACGCCGTAATCAATTATTTGTGCATATTCCACGGTTGTGTGGCGTAATCGACGCACATGACGTAACAATGTTTCGTTTTTGTATTATGTTTGATTATAAGAGTGCCCTGACAGACGTTAGTCCCTAATTAATCGACGATTGAAAATAGTTTTGTGCCCCTCCCCTTCAATTCCTTGTTACCGAGTCCACTGAATAAGAAGCATAATGTCTCGTATACTCAATCTGAATGTCTCGATTATTGAACCGAGAATTTTTCACGCTAAAATTGACTGCATTGTTTAACCCGAGCACACGTAACTATTACGTTCATCAGATTTACATAACGTGGATGAAAAAAAAAAACATACAGAGGGTGTGGGATGTAAAACGTACATTCGTTTACGTCCACCGTAAGCATTGCAGACAATTTTAACCTAAACTTATGAACGAGATTATAGGAAATTGTTTCGTTATATAAAGGCACAGGATCACATATTTTCGGTATGATATAAAATATCCGGAGTTATTTGGATAATCGGGTTACGGACAATCAATTAAATTATTCTTGGAAAGTGTTCGCGCAACTCGTTGGAGACACGCGGCATACTTTCATCGACATTGAATAACAATTCGTCGTTCAACATGTTTCCTTTACTTTTTATAAACGCGGTAGATTTTCGTGAAACCGACGACAGTGCATATTTCGTAAATGTACACTAGGACGTAATTCGTGAATGAAACTTCGTAATGAGTGAACCTCACGAAAAGAAAGACACAGACCGCTGTGAAAAACATTAGTCTCTGCTTATTGTTCGCAATGACGAAACATGGCGCATGGTGAAGATAATAAGCACCTTGCCAGTCCTTGATGGCAACTTTACGTATAATGTGGTATGAGCGCAATGTTTCGTTATGACGAATCCATAAAATACTCCCTTAACGTCGTTCTTATGTTCCGGTTATCATGTTTTTTAACACATCTCTCGTGTATCTACAAGTGCATCGGCAACGGAATTTATCTGTTTCCCGAAGACGTCGCCTTTGAACTTCCATAACGTTTTACACGTCTATCTTACCAAACTTGTCTTACATTTATGGTGCGAGTGAAAAATGTAAAAAAATTAAACCTTTCATCAACATCGTAACGTCATTCAGTGCAACACAAATTTCGGTTTCTCTAAGGAAAACTGCTTCCACATAAACGTTAACATATGTTCGCGGCACTCTGCAAACGGCACAATTACAGGTATCCCGGAGAGTCGATCGGAGCAACGTAAATTACCGATGCACGTATTTGGGAAGAGCGTGCGCCGTCGTGAGCGTACTGAAAGAAGAACACGTGCTGGTATGATTCGGGGATAAGCCCTCAGCAGATTCGCAAACGATCTGACTCACAGCCCACAGGAGTGACTAATGGTTTTCAATGGAGCGATAATGCGAAGCCCGTAAAACGGGCAAGGCATAAGGGCTCGAAGGTAAGGCTATTAGCTGTATATGCATGTACTTTTAAGGTTGCTGATAATTTCAAGGGCACCGTCCTTCGCCCAATGAACGTAAACGAGGCACGTATTAAGCGAGCAAGTACTTGCGGTGCGCCGGGTGGCCGCAAAAGAATAACCGCTAAAGTCGTTAATATGTGATCAGAGAGGTGGAGAGTTGAGCGCTATAGATGGCCTTGAACGAACAATGATATTATTAGCCGCGAATAAGGGCGATAGTACAACCGTACTTGCGGTCGCATATGCATAATGCATATGGATACTTATAATATTCGATGACAGAGCCACTCCGAATGTACGTGCGTGCGTCGCGTCGGTGTGTGTCAGTGTCGTCGCGAAACAAAACAAAGGCAAAATGTTTTGCCTGCCACCGTTGTCAAGCGGCGGTCAAGAAAGTTGCGTGACGAAGTGCTGTCTCGAAATATGTACATAATACGCGACTCTTGAGTATGTTCAAAATTAACTTCGGCGCGAACAATTTCCCTACATTGTACGAAGCGAAGCGTGATTTCGTCTTTTATTTCTTATTCGATGCCGCATCAACTTCGGCGAAGATCTGGGGCACACTATACTACTGCTTACTTATCGTTAGTTTTGTATGTTTCTGCATGAATTAGCTTTTTTCTTGTAATTTCACCGTCAAGTCTCTCGGAATTTCAATTTTATAAACATTGCAAGTGCAGCATTATGTGAAAGAGTGAAAAAGATATAGACATTCAGAGTACATAGAGTACGAGACTACATGAAAGGTGAACGAGAGGGAAAGAGAGAGAGAGAGAGAGAGAGAGAACGTACTGGCAATGTGATCTTGACGTATCGCCGATAAACAGCGAGCATCAATATCGTTATCTCTGCGTCCAGATAGGCGATTTCATTATCTAACGAATGCCGAAGTGGCAGGGAAGACAAGAAAGAATCACAGAGTGATCATGCGAGTACCATATAGCGGCACTGTGTAAATTCATGGACAATGTCCAAAAACGTACTCTGATGACACTATCCGACTCTGTGACAGTGGTCACGAGACACCGCACACAGTGTGACCGTAGCCATTTAAGATCGTCGAAACAAACAGAATATACACGACACGCCGAACGTCAAGACTCTGGCATATCCGCGACACACCGGCCATCGGATACCACAAAGTGGCATGTAGAAAATGCTAGAAAATGCTAGAAAACGTCTAAGAAACGCACGTCTCATCGCACTCTGGCATATGCAATCCTGCGACGCCGGACATCATACATACATATACCGATATATGCACTGAGCACATAGCGTGTACCAGTAGCCATTGAAAATGATCGAAAATATCTGTTGTACAGACGAGCACGTCTGATGTGACACGCGCTGGCAGCAAATAGAATATACACAACATACCGAATGTCAAGACGTGGGTAACAGTATGCTCGGTGCCGCTGGTACTCTGAGAGGCGGCAGGTGGGGGTGGGGGTGGCGGTAACGGTGGTGGAGGCGGCGGTGGTAGAAGTAGCGGCTGCTGCATGGCGTTCTCCATTTCCCCTTCCCACTCCTTGTCCCTCGCTGCTGTCAGGCCGTCGTTTCCACTGTCCCCGCTGGTTGTCATCCGATGGCTGCCGCGGGCACGGGCTCAGCTTCGCTCAGACAGGCGACATTCCGCGAAAACGCCGCCGATCAATCCTCTCTAGCCGTCCGAGAGAGAGAACGCAAAACGATTTCTCGCGGCCCGCTCGTCTCTGTGTGCGCGCGCGCGTGGGCATCGGCCTCTGTGTCTGTGCATAGGTGGACGCACGCACACACCCGTACTACGCGACGGTGGACGATTCGATTCACGCATGGAAACGTACCTTCCCGCTTCTACGTACACCCATCTTCCGCGAGAATGACGTCACGCCCAACGATCCTCACTGTCGTCGTCGTCGGGACGATGGTCGCGCGATACGCGTGCTCGCCACTCGCGGATAATCGTTTTACATGGTTTGCGCGAACGTTTTCTCGCCTCGGACCGCCGTCGAACGACCACGGCGGAGAGGATGCATGCACGTTTTTGGTACTGCGCGCCCGTACTACGCAACCGTCGGATCGCAGCACTGACTGGCTCGCGGCGTGCGGCAATGCAGGGCCGTCCACATCGACCGCTGGCGCCACCGCCAGATCCCTGCGCACTTTGAACCGCGATCGAACGATTAGCCACTCTCGAGCGGGGTGAACTTCTTGGCCGAAATCTTTTACTACGAAACGTAACGGTCGCAGACGGAACTTCGTTCGGCTGATATCGTATTCGGCCACGGCGAACGAATATTGGATGCGATGAGACGGATTAGTCGGATAAAGGTTCATTTACACGTATTCGTTGGGTACCGGTGACGTATCGGCGAGATCCGTGACCGGCACGAGCGCACATGCTTTGTAGGGTTCGGTCGGCTCGAATTTTCGTGGTTTCTGAAATGGCTCTGTTTACGGGCGATGGATTGAGAATGATCGCTGTGAATCTTTATTGTAGATTGTATACGTGGCCAGCGATATTTTAGCTTTTGCAGGGATAACTGTCAATTAGTCTCTCGTAGTGAGCCGTTTTGAAAATAAGAGCGATCAAATGGAGCAAATTATACGGATAAATGTGAATAACTGTGAGAAATATAATACGGCATCGAACAGTTACAGATACGTGTAAATGATTATTGGATGACTCCTTTGAGAGGAGTCCTCTCTTCTAGGATCCATTGCGTACATCCTTTACGGATACTTACGAGCTTTTGTGACATCCCATTTGATCGTCTGGAATACACATACCTACGTGTTTTTTCCTGATATATCTGTACAGAATACTCGAAATAAAGGCAATATTTGGTTTCCGTTACTTAAATTCACGAAATTGAAAAAAAAAACGTGCGGTGTCTTAACAGCTGGGCAGCCCCTATAGGCATACAGTACTACGCTCCTGGAAACGATATAGTCCTACATCCGCGTGATTTCAACCAAATGTACAGATCGTCCTATGCGACTATGCGAATGAATGAATAATGCCACATTTAGTATGAACAAAGAATATGTTGCTACGTACAATACAGACGTTAAATAACTGATTAGAATAAGATGTTGCCAATAAACTTGGAATATGTTTCTTAAATGATTCACAGCTAATTGATCTTGCTCAGTCTCACGTCAAGGTCTTACACGAAAAAGAAAGTACATGTATATATAGTTGATCAAAGACAGTAAATATAGGTGCTCAATTTACGTAAATGCAGGATTAGTATCAAATAGTGTTGGAGATCTTATGGATCTAAGACAATTCAAGGTCCGAACGGCATTATATACACATAACGTATGCATGTTAAGAGACAAAATGGCAACAGCCACTGCTATCATCGTGGGGTAAAGAGTCAGCTGGCCCATATTCGCCACTATCTCAAAGATAATTCCGCTGTAATAAGGCAATTGTGAGAAAATCTTTTCTGAGGCATACAGATGAATATTCAGATGCATATGTAGATAATGCGATTGGAAGATATGAATTTACGCCCAACACGCGCACACTATCCCCGCCATATTTTTCTTCAACCAGTTTCCCATTCTGTGTTGATAATGGGGATGCGCAACGCTGTGACCGATCTACTTTAAGACGATATTTGGCTTGCAGCCTTAGTGCTTCTTGAAATGTTTACCAAACTGTTACCTTTCTGGACACAATATTCGTATCACTTTCTTGCTGCCTTCATTGCTTGTTATTTACTTAACATCTTTAACAAATGGCTCAAGGCAGAAACAACTTTGAATAGTAAAAGTAATGGATCTGCTGAAAGTGCACTTGCTACAAGGGATCTTGAAGGTGAAAATAAATATTAAATATTTAAGGTGTTTTGGGAAGAAGGATAGCAGCATAAGTATCAATATTCTTTTAGACGATGATCAGAACTTTGAAAGTGATGACTGCGATGAGCCAGCCTTGCCAAAAGATTTGGAACATATCCCTTACGAGCCAAAGAAACTTACTCAGGAAGAAATAATACAAAAGGCCAAGGAATTTTATGATATAGTTTCAGCCCGAAGGTCAGTGAGGTTTTTCAGTTCGGAACCAGTGCCTAAGGAAGTAATAAATAATATCATAAAGGCAGCAGGTAATTGTTGGCACAATTTATCCATATCAAATTTGCATTCATACTTGTACGTATGTACTTCATAATATATATGTATGTTAGGTACTTCACCTAGCGGAGCTCATACAGAACCATGGACATTTGTCGCTGTATCAAGGATGGATATAAAAGCACAAATAAAAGAAATTGTAGAAGCGGAGGAAGTAATTAATTATAAAAGGAGAATGGGGAAGAAATGGACAACAGATTTGCATCCTTTGCGAACTAACTGGATCAAGGATTATCTTACAACCGCACCCTACCTAATACTTGTGTTCAAGCAAACTTATGGATTTTTGCCAAATGGAATAAAGAAAGTTCATTACTACAACGAGTTGAGCGTAGGAATTGCATGCGGTATCCTTATCACTGCAATCCAGGTACTAAAAATTTTGTTCAAATCTATTCCTAATCATACGTTACAATATCTGTAAGATTTGCTGTAAAGATATGATCAGCCCTACTCATTTCACATATAACAACCTGCGAATACACTTTGCATAAAAAAAAAATACAACTAAGTGTACTCAAAATTGGTGTAATTCATATTTCTTATGAGCTTTATTACATAATATTCATAGCACTAGTACGTAGCTAGCTTGTTCAAAATAAACAGTTGCCTTAATCTCATACCATAAAGAATAGTTACCATAATCGTTATTCGCGTTTCATAAAATTTCTGTTTCAAATTTAGTATGCCGGCTTGGTGACATTAACATCGACCCCATTAAACTGCGGACCAGCTATTCGTAAGTTGCTTGAACGCCCGTCGAATGAGAAGCTCTTATTTTTGTTACCGGTCGGCTATCCAGCTTTAGATGCCACCGTTCCGGCATTGCACAGAAAGCTCTTACCAGAAATTTTAGTCGAACTTGACTGACACACTTAAAAAAAATTCATCGTTATGCGAAACGCCGCAACCAATGCATATTTTGTACTATTGTAAAATATATCTTTATCATTTAATAAATGCAATACTCTTTCATACCTCGAACACCATCTTCTGCAAAAGGTATATAAAATACTTTCAACGGAATTAACGAAAGAAATCAATGTTGAGCATGTATTTCTTTGCAATCGAACGAATACATGACGCACAATAAAATTGTCTCGCCGATGTTAATATTCCAGTTTGTATAAACTAATGTTTATTAAAATTTGCGTACAATATGTTAAAAGTAAGCGGTATAAAATGTAAATTCATCATCTTTACTCGATTCAAACTAAAATATTAAACGAGAAATTTATGTGGCGCCTAACATATAATTTCGATTAGGCAAGCCTGAAATAATTCAGTAAAAAAGGAAACAAAAGAGATTATTTTATACCAATGAATACCAAAACATCACCACAGTATCTTAAATTAAGTACACTCAAGGTATAAAATACAAAAATACTGAGTTAATGACGAAGAGCGTATAGAATATAATTTACTGCAGTACTGCAAGTCTGTATATGATAGCTGTGCCGCTACTAATGATTATGTCATTAAGTGTAAAAGCGTGAGTATCATGATACGTACAGATAAACAGAGAACGTTCTATTTATCACTATTTATGAAACAGGTAGTATTAATATCATGGCTTCCTAGGATATCAATTTTTTTTCATTTTCGCCATTTCGTTAAATTTGGACTGATTCAAGATGATAGCGAGGAACTAAGTAATTAGTACGAAGAGAAAAGAAATAAAAAAAAATATTGAGATCACCAAATTTCATTGAATTCCAAGCGCTTCCGAAACATTGTAAAAGCAATCAAAAAAAAAAAAATACGAAAAAGTCAAAAATGCGTAAATGTAGACTTGTCTAGAACTAGGAGAGTATTGTCGTGTTCAACATTCTTATAACTAATTCTATCGAGGTTTTACAGTAACAATATTGACGACAGCAACTATATCAGTACCCTAAAGATGAATAAAAAATACATTTGCTTCGTTTCAATGTATAATCTAACATTTCACCAATGAAACCCTATCATTCCATATTTCGGAACATTCAAATCCTTTTCATATCGTATCTTACAAAACTCTCGATGACAATTATGGCGTAAGTTGACATACCTATATTAATATAAGCTATGCTGTTAAAATGATAGATACATATGTTGTTTTTTTTACACGTTCTGAGATCACCAGTGCCTGAGATGTCTAATGTAGCGTATTTGTGTATATTTCCTTTCTAATTCTTATCAATACGATCGAAGGGAGGACGAGTGTTCGCTGCATGATTCATAATAAATAATACTCGGTGAGCCTTCTTCATCGGTGAGCCATCTTCATTCGGGACATTTAATTTCCGTAAGAGCTATCAGAATGTCCAAGACTATGGTAATACTATAAGGAAAGTGAGGCCGTGAATACTCTCCTAATTCGAAGACGACAACCATCGCACCACAGCAATAGATAAGGTCCGTGATGTATCTATGAGATGAGACTTAATCACGGCGATGAAATTCTGCTATGCACAGACGGCAAGACCAGGAGCCCTCGGGAGGAGA
Source organism: Priocnemis perturbator (assembly GCA_963942575.1). Lineage (NCBI taxonomy): Eukaryota > Metazoa > Arthropoda > Insecta > Hymenoptera > Pompilidae > Priocnemis > Priocnemis perturbator. The sequence goes on from OZ012649.1 coordinate 9,923,527, forward strand.
TGCAAGAGGTGGAGACAGACAATACATGTGGTATCCACGATCACAGTCGTCGCAGAACAGCAGCTGATCCTATTTTGTTTCGCCAAAGTATTAATAAAATAGTGTCTATCGTAATATGCTATTTAAACAGTATACAGATTGCCCCCTCAACTCTCTTATCAATGATCGATTTTTCGTTACTCAGAGACTACTCTATGTCGCTCGTCTGCCATACGGCGATACTAACAATAAGATTCTCTATGAAACCCTTTTTTCGCGGCTATCTAATATTGCGAAGAGAAGTTTTAACGAATAATCGTTTCGTCATTTCTCGTGGAACAAGCACGAGTCGATGAGTTAAAGAGTGCACAAAAGATTCTACTGAAGATCGATGACCACAGTATTGTTCAGTACGTCTTGTTTAGATATTTTTTTTTCTTTTAATTATAGTGTTATCTTTAAATTAGTCTTTTATTAGAAATGCGTATCTACCAAAGTTCGATATCAGTTAGCTTTCGCGCATAATCTGTTTACTGTCGCTGCTACTTTTATCGCGGAATGCGAGTTCAGGAATTATGGAAAATGTTCACGTGTAAAATAAAACAGTAAAGTACGTAATCCTTGTCATTGCATCGGGAATCAGCGTCGGAGGAAACAAATTTTTTACTAACCGCATCCGCAATTGCATTGAATTTTTCCCCGTTTCGGAAGGATGACGTTATTCGTATGTTTTTTGCCAAATTTTGAATTAAAGTAAAGCGCTAATATTCTGTTGCCGATCGTAAAGAAATAATGAATAGAAATATATATGTATGCCTTATATACTGCCGCAGAAGTCGCTCTGATAATCAGAGAGGCAAATAAAGTGTTGACCTTGCAAACGAAGTGTGTATATGCCGATTATAGCAATGATTTCTCTGCTCCTTTGTTTTTCTACGACCAATACTACCTAGCAATTAATAGTACGTATGAAATCGTGTAAACTTGCATGAAATTTGACAATTAAAAGTTAATTTATAGGTCAGGCTTGATAACGCTATCGATGCAATGGAAAAAGCTCCGATCAGTTTTGTACTCGTATGAAAAGACATCGATCGACTTATGCGCTGTGATACAGGGCATATGTGTGCCGGTGATAAGAAAAATGTTTCAAATGCAAGTAAAAAAAATTGGAAAAATACAAATTTTTCACTTATACTGTAATGTAAATCGATGCAACACAAAATAAGTGGAAAATAGATTTTTTTTTTTACTCACGTCATTTTCATTATTACCGGCACACTTGTGTTTCGCGTGTGTATGTGTGGTGTGTGTGTGTGTGTGATATTTACAAAACCCGCTAGAATTAGCGTGCATACTCACATCGTTGTCAGAAGTGCCGCAAATGGAGCAACATTTGCATTCGATACACTGCCACCTGTACTTGCGAACAGAAACGATCATGTTTGCAGTAAACTGCAAACAAGTTGGATGCCCTACAACAAGAACGTATGCACGTCATGGAATAACGCATTTGGGATGGATCTGAGGAGAACTTTTTGGACGAGCAGAAAGGTGCCAGGACATTTATCTTGTGCCGAAGAACAGTGAACTCCAAGCTATATTATTATCTTTCCGTTAAATAAAATCGTTTACAATATTCGTCCGAATTCGTGCCACAATCGAATACAATGGTTCCAGATCAATTTTGAACACATCATACTGATTTCGAAAATTTTCGCTCGCTTTGTGCGACTTTTGTCTCTCTCTGTACTGTCTCTGTCTTTCACCTTTCCTCAGCACTAAAACGTCCGGAATAATGAAACGTTTTCCATGTTTCCGCACAGAATGTTTTTATTTCATGATAATTGCAATTGTTTTTTTTTTTTGATGTTGCGTTTTGAACATACTGTTGTTACTTATTATTTGGAATAATAGGTGGTAAGTAATAGCAGGGCGTACCTTGGAATAGTTCACGTTCTTTCTTGCGCAGCACAATATAAACGTCGCAGATCAACACTCTCTCTCTCTCCCTCTCTCTCATAATTTTCGCTCTCACTCACTCACCCTCTCTCTTTCATTCATACACGAGAGACACGTACGCACGCACAGTCACGCACACAACTCATATAACGTATCACATTCTTTTATATATATATATAATATATATATTTGTATATATAACTAATGTTACTTAAATACTATATTTGTAAGCCTCATGGGTATTGCTTAATTAAAATTGCCTAATAACAAGTCTTCGATTTTCTTCTCATATAACAAGGAGGAACTATCTGCATGCTTTCATATTATTTTTTTTTTATCCATTTTTCGTTTTGTTCATATACCGTGTGAGTTTTTCTTATGACAATCTACAGTTAATCGGTATGACGGTTATGCTGAAAATTAAAAAGTAACACTCTATTCGTAAGTATTAACTAACTCGCATTAAATAATCGGATACCCTAGGTATATTACATTTAACGGAGCTGTAACATATCTTCCGTGACAAAGACACATTTAGGTTTGATGTCGCGACTGGCGAAACGAAAAAACCGATTTACAGTTGGACTACAGACTGTATGTTGAGTTGAAATTTTGATGCTGTTGACGATGCTTGAATCAAAGTTGTGATCGTTTACTTCTTTCTTTTTTTGGTCATTCGCTCATGTTGCGAGAGAAAATCCGAAGATATTATATGTTACAACTGTCGCTGTATATTCTAAACACGGAACAACGCGTCCACTACAGGAGATTCGTGATGGAATCGATAAAAATTGTACGCTCTATAAAATTGGAGGACTTCGATCATTCAAATTTCATATTTGATTTTGTTCTGGTGCCTGAAAAACTCATAAGGTATTACATTAACTTTGTGTTTGGTTTCTTTCGTTCTCTTTATACGATACCGCGTTCGTTACGTCTATCCCAAATTATATTTGTACGAGTATCAAAGCTTGTACAAAACTAAGCTATATCAGATTTCTACAAGGAGATATAGTCACGATATTTTTATACGATATTACTATTCGAACCGTACCTAACTAAAGTATGTGAACGTGAAAGGAATTCTTTCTCTCTCTCGCTCTCTCTCTTTCTCTCTCTCTCTCACTCTCTCATACCCTACAAGTGTGATTATAATGTAATTCCTTTTCCATTTCTTTCACCATTAATATCTAATAAATATCTTGCGTCGCGTAAAAGTCTCGACGAACAGACGAAAAGGCAGTATCTAAGGTAAGTTAGGAAAATTAATGCCCAGAGTTAAACGATTCGTTACAAGAAGCGACGGATTGTGAAACGGAGGATGAATTTTTGTTGTCGACGAAGGAAATTAGAAAACGAGAGAAACGTCGGCGCGGGAAAGGGCGTGAAAGAACCGGAAAGCTGTAATCTGCCCGATCCAGAATGTCAACGATCCGACGATGGGACGAAATGCAGTCGCGGTCACTCATTCATACGACACTATAATCATCCGCGCTGCCGCGATATTCGGTCAGAAAGATTTTCCGTGTCGATTATGTCAAAACATCACTTTACACGCAACGTTCGCGCGAAAGAAAGGAGAGAAAACTGCTATTACTCGGCGCGGTGATGTTCGCAATCAGATCCGATCGATTATTCGGCTTTTTACGGATTTCTGCCCTGTTCGGTGAATATTCTTATTTCTTATTGTTAGCAACGTATACTACCGGCATAAAGCTAATTTTCCAAAACAGTCAGCTAAACCGTGTCTCATATATTGCGAAGCTGAACACAGAAACAACGAGCAACGACCGTAACGTAACCATGGGCAAGTATACAATACGTATAATTGCATGGAATGGAAATGTCGATGAACCATTTACTTTATAGGAAGTGTGTCGTTTCTTTCGAACACGAGTGTCGAGGAGCTTTCGGACATATGCAGTTTAGGAGGGAATATTTACGGATTTTTCTTAAAACTTGCGCGTAACGTTATGATAGCATGTTAAATTTTACTGTTATATGTGCTGCGCTTTCTTCGATCGGTAATCGATATACGGCGATTAAAAGTACCCAGTAATAAAGTGTGTGTGTGTGTGTTTTTCGGTGTATGTAAAACAAGAAAAGTTTTACGTGCTACAAAAAGTGCAGAAATATCAAAGAGATGGTCGGTATCATTCTACTATGCTATATATATATATTTATATATATATATAATGTTCCTCTCGTCAAACGGTTCGTGATTGTGCTGGATTCAGATAAAGTATGTCGTATTATTAATAAAATCTCTTGTACCTCTCATCGATATATAGCGTTTCCACATTTAGTACGTTCTTTTGATTTCCAACACAACAACACAAATGTGATACACTGTAGTCAAACAGAAGACAAACACATCTTCTTCAATACGTGCTCTAGTGAAACTGTGCAACAGGAATTTTTAAACATTCGTGATCTCGGTGCGAACATCGAATTTCTTTTGCTCTATATATAAACCGTTCGTATTCTATATCAAGACCTTGTTACATCATCATTTGGAATTGTCAGTTTCAAATGATACACTGTTTTGCATTGAATTTTTTGTCTCGTTCATCTTTTTTCTTCTTCTTTTGTACGACATCCGTAAAAATTTGTTTATCTTACAACTAATCATTGAATTACAATAAATCACAGTTGATTCATGCAGTAAAGGAATCATCGAAAATTCCTATTACTCAGATGCGACGAGCTGCACCATTGACAAAGTGATGTTTTGCTTTTCTTGCCTTGACTAGTGTATATATATAAAGCTCATAACCACTTGACCTAATCCGTGCAGATAATTTCGATTTTCAAATTATTGCACATTTTAGTACGTTCTCAATTACCCTTGATCATCATACCTCTTTAAGCATATGTCGTGATAGCGATTGTAACATACGTACAGCTCAAAACAAAGACGACAGAGCTCGAGACAAGGGACCAGAGCAAGTATATCGAGATCTCGTTTGCCCGGCAAACAACGAATCACGTTGAATCTCATCGATCGATAAAAATAAAATAAAAAGATTAACAAGACCGTCGAAGTAAAACTTATACTTCATAATGCTATTATAAAATTTGTATAGGTAAAGAAAACTGGATTACATGCAAAGCATGTGAACCTAGGTGCACATTGAAAACCGATTTCAATGATTTTACGCTAATGATCACCGAAGGGATACGATATTTTCCGAATTGTAATCGTAATTCGTTAGTGATAATTGATAGCGTGAAGAATGCACGTTCTCTCGCTTGCGTCAAAATGCACACGCAAACGTTCTATTCGATATTAAAAAACACCCTATACCACATTTATGTCGCCAATGACGTTCAAACACGAATGTTCAGACACGAACTTTAGAATAAAGTATTCTATGTTTCATGAGACAATTTTTGATAATACGATACGTATATCCCGCGCAGCGATGCTTTCGAAATCTGATTGTATTTGGCTGACAAACGCTAGGGCGTTCAGTTACGAATCGCTGACAGACATATATAAAAACTATTCGTTCAAAATTATCAAATTGCCCGTTTAACAAACGTATGTATGTATACATGCGTATATATACACTTATACGTGCGTGTATCTAGCTGTATATATAATATAGATACATACATACAGGATAATGCGCCTAGCCTGCCATCTCAACTAACTCTTAACATTCCACGCTGAAGAAGAACCCGCATCGGAAGGTTCATGCGAAACGAGAAGTGAATTCTTTCGCGAGGCTCGAAGATCACGAGTGTGTCCTTGACTGGCATGCGTTCACTGTACGTCAGTCTATCAAAATGAATGAATAGAAAAAGTACAACGACGTACGACAAGTTGCCAGTGACATACACCCGTCGAAAGATCCATCAAACGATGAACGCTCAGAGTCATCGACTCGGTATTTACATGAGCCAGGCCAGAAGCTGCAACCATCATCAAGACCGTGTAAAGAAACATTCGCAATCTTCGTTTCCATTTTCGTTTTCCGAGGGGGGTCGGGCCAGGAGTGTGAGGGTCGAGGCGGGTACGACACAAGGAGCTACGAAAAATTCGAAACCTTCCGCATCACTATCGCTGACAATATCCTAGCAACGGCGCCGAGAAGATTGCGCGCACAGCTGAATTCGGACGCGCAGCTTCGAAATGAAAGATCGTCTTCTCCTGCGGGAAGCAGACACGCGGGGGCGTACGCAACGTGCCCACGGACGTAAATAGAACGTAGGCAGACGTTATAAGGGGGAAATAAAAGACAACGGTACGCGGCGGGCCGATCGATTGGAGAAACGCGAAAAACGGGGTAGACACGCTGACACCGGTTAATTGTGATTCGCTCTTCGTGTATACTTGCGCTTCGTCTTTTCCTCTGGCTTACCTGAGCGACCGCAATCACTGCAAGAGACCAACTCCTCGGAACCGCCTGTCTTTTTATTTTCTCTCGCGTCACCCAGGCAAAAGTCACAGTAGGGCGACGGCTGTGCGGACTTGCCGGGCTTTTTCTCCGTGGTCCCTCCTGCTGGTGTTGATCCTTGGGTGCCGGCGGCGCCGGCAGCAGCACCGCCGCCGGCAGCAGCCGGGGCGCCAGGTGGACCGGCCGGGCCGGTTGGGCCGGCGCTCAGGCCGCTCAGGCCGCTCAGGCCGCTGGGGCCTCCGGGCGTGGGCGTTCCACTGCCGTCCGGTCTGACGGAGGATGGGGAGGGTACGGCCGTGCCGCCGGGCGACGAGACCGCTGGCAGGTGATCCTCCTTCGGCGTCGGCACGGTCGGCGACGAGGGCGGTACGGCCGTCTGCGCCGACGTCGCCAGCGGCGGCTGCTGTTGCTGCTGCTGCGGCTGCGGTGTCGTTCCCGCAGCAGGGGCAGACGTTGCTGCGGGAGAGGGACTCGAGGTACTCGAGCTAGTGGTGTTCTGTCGACCCCGACGTGTACCACCTAATCACAAACCGACCACATACCCAGTTGCGCTTTGCGTCACAAGCTAATGACCATGCACACTGGCTTATTCACAAAGACGAATTTATAGAGTCTCTGTGGGAGGGTCTGTCGACAATCGATTCGGTCATCGCTGGAGTGCAATCTTTTCGAATTCAGTCTTTACTGGAGTTATACAATTGGAGGCGACAGAATCGATTATTTCGAACTTCACACAGCCTTTTAACACACTGGCACAACATTGAAAGAAGTCGAATAATATGTATATGTAAGAATAATGACGAGAATAATAATAATAGTTACGACGATAACCATAATAACGGCAATAGTAGGAGTAATACGATAATAAGGTGCACGTGTCAATCAATACATTCCATCACCAAACAGCAAAATCCAAGAACAACGTTGAAGTATCAGCTCCAAGAAGGCAGGCAAACAAACTGCAATTCAAACGTACTGAAAACTATTGCAAACTCTGTCAAGGACAATTTATTGTTATTTAGTGAAGCATTCGGTAATTGTAAATCTCGACTCCAAATTCACTCCTGGTACGTCGCAGTACAAGCGTCGATAAGAGCAAAATAAAATAGATGTTTCAGCGCTGTTAAACCTATATGTATACGTTGTAAGTATTGCCATGCTAAAGAAGGGAACCACTACCGATCAAAATACACACGTACCAAACGCTGGAGAGGCATAAGTGTGCCAAAGATTTATACGATTTAAAGGACACAGAGTGGATCGTTGCCTTCGTATAATAACTCTACAATATGCTATTGCATTGGCATGCTATTGCAAAGTATATTGGAAAGACGTCACGGCGTAATCTAGATTTGCTATTGAAGTATAGATCGAGGAACGATCTAATTACATCGAGTGTTCAATTCAAGATTTGTGTAGCATCATTATGTCACGCAAAGTAAATGGCAAAATTAAATAACTGCGTTAAAAGTTCCGTTCATGGATTAAAAAAAACAAAGATAGAGAAAATTCTATGTACAAACGCGAGCCAAAGGCAAGTAACAAAAATGAACATTTAAGCAGTATAATTTGCAACACATGCATTTGCAATATATATGTAAATACATATATATATATATATATAAAGAAATACATGAATTCTTTATATTAGGAGAGTATTAAGGCAATCAGTTGTACGGAAAAGGTAAAAAAAGTATTGCGACTCAAACAGAAACAGATCAATGTCAAGAAGAGTAAAAACGAGTAACACGACTTTCGAAACGGGGGTGGGAAAAAAGAAACGGGGAGGATAATACAGAGATAAAATGACAGGCAAGTAGTAAGACAGATATATAAATAAGTAGAGAGACAGAGGCGTGGGGCGAAGTCTTGACGGGACAAGGCGGGAGCGCTGGCTCAAAAGGAAAGTGAGAAAACTGAGCAGAGTTTGGCTCCAACCTGGTTGGTTCGAAGCAGCGGCGTCTGCAACGCTCCTAGGTTCAACTTCGGCAGGACTGGGACTTAGTTCCTTAGCAGGATCACCAGAGGAAGTAGAGTGGGAATGACCGTAATGGTAGACCAGACCAGGTCTGGTTTTATACCGTGCGCTGCATACTGCAAAAGTGCAAATACTGTTTTCCCGCAATCCATCCAAATGCAACGTCCACGATAAGACAGAGACGAGTCTTCTATCTTTTTATCGGGCGAACGGGAGGGTTTTTGGGATAGAAGCCGATAATATAAAGGTAAGGGACAGCATTTGCACACCTTCCGCACCAGTACATATCCCTATCCACCTACGAGTCTATATGTGGACAAGCAGTGAAGGAGTTCCAGCCCAAGAAGCAAAACTAATACGATGCAAGGCTTGATGCTTGTATACTCCTACAGAATGAGCTCGCTACAGTGTGAGCCAGTACATTCTTGCTCTGTTATTGGCAGATAGAATAGGTCCGAAGACATCTAGTCGCTTTGTTAATCTCGATAAACGAAACTAAAGAGACAAAAACAAAAAGAATTTGGATATATTCCCTCTGGACGCATACACTTCTTATAAACGACCAAATGCCTTCAGATTCTCTGCTAGTCTAACAGGAGTGGTTGAAGAAGTAAACAGATTGCAGGCACATTCGAGTTAATTCATAGACTTCATGTCTGAAAAAGTTGGATCGAATTAGTAATGACTATTCATACTCCTTCAAAAGTTTGAGCGAAAAAGTAATATTGCTATTGTTCAAAGAGTTATTCCGGTTCTCTCTTATTCCACTTTCTATTACTACTCGTATGAGTACATTATGATCTTTCGGAAATGCGGCGACAGTTGAAGTGGAATTCGTAGTAAACAATTTTTATGTGCGGTACAATGGCGTTCCGAAAATATGTGCATAACGAGCAAAGTCCTCTTTTTGAAACTAGAAAATTTCTACTTGATGCATTTCGTTATTTGCTCATTAACGGTATACATTGCCAAAGAGATCTCCATTATTTATTGATAGGATATAGTTAAAGCGTTGAAGATCTTGTTAAATTCTTATCGAAGGTAAAAGTTTCAACCACAAATATAAGTGTATTTAAAAGTATGCGATTCTATATTTTGAAATATAAACACCCATATGCACAAATTTTTGAAAACTTTTTGACTAGTGTGATCAGTTTCTCTTTTCAGCTAACATTATGTTGTAAACTGCATTTTAATGACTGTTGGGATGAAACATGAAAATAGAATATATTATGTCTCTGCAATGAAAGTTGTTAGTCTGCTTGGTTCCAAACATACAATCTCAATTCATACTGCAAGGAAACCAGCAGCAAATATGTTTGAGATTCTCTCTAAACGAACAATATCGGAAATTATATAAGATTCGAAGGGCACCTCCCCATATTACAGAGTTCATGACATAATCACCATATCCCCCGGTGTAAGATTATGCGGTATTCAATGCTAAAATATTCCATAATTTATTTCAAATTCCATTTTATCTTATACCATAAAATTTTGTGTACCTTGTGAAGTAAAGCATAGATATTACTAAAATATAATCATTGAACAACGATAACAAATTTTGTAACACAGTGTGTCTGTTTCTTATTTCTCAAATAATAAGCAACAGCACTAATAATAATAATAATAATCATAATAATCGTAATCATAACAGTAGTAGTAGTAGTAGTGGCTGTGGTAGTGGTAGTAGTGGTGGTAGTAGTAGTAGTAGTAGTAGTAGTAGTAGTAGTTATAGTAACAGTAGTATTGGTAGTAGTAATAGTGGTAGTAGCAGTAGTGGTAGTGGTGGTAGTGGTGGTAGTAGAAATAATAATAATGATAATAATCATATTAACCATAATAATAATAATATTGATGAAACTAATAACAGAAAGTGGTCATTTATAGTTGTATCTATGATTAAACTTACGGTCACAAACGAATGGCTTATCAGAGTCGACAGCATCATAGTTGGTTTTTTTGCGACCACGTCCCCCACCCTGTATTAAATATTCTTATTTAAATATACTAAGCCTACCATCAATATGTAGTGCAAAAAGGTAAAGTGACAAAAGAAACTAGTTTTGCGCAAAACAAATGAAAAACATGTGGCATTGTATCATTAAAACTTACCTTTGTACGTTTTCCCCCAGGACTATCAGTGGCAGGTGGATGACTTCTGGTTGGGTGGTGACCACCTCCACGAGGTTTTCTTCGTTTCCTTTTACTACTGTAGCTCTCTTCATAGTCATAATCACTGTCTGGATCTGGCTCTTCATAAGCATCCATGTCTAACATGTCTTGCTCGTCATAGTACCATGCATCTTTACTATGTTCATCTATTAACAAATCATACTTCTTAGTAAATTACTTTTTCTGATTTGGAGAAAGTATAGTTTATACAGCTTTAATGTTAAACACTTATTTCAAGATTTTTTAGGGAATATTTATAGATCTGCTGATATTATAAATGTATGCTCAACACACCTTTAAGAGCAACAGAGTCTTTGCTGTCATCATTTACATGCGTAATAGTTTCTACACCTTCTACCCCATCGTCGGGATCACCTCTTGGACCACGTTTTGGGTGTAAGTAGTGCATTAGGTATTGACGCCGTTTTTTCCGCCATCGTTTGCTTGGATATGTATAGATTTGACCATGCAATAAACCTGGTAACCTTTCCCTCGCTGACATGAATAACGCGGAATGATTTTGTGCTACACCTACAAATTTAACAGAAACAAAAACTTTATTCCAACTATTAACTCTGATACAAACTGGTAACACATTTATACTTATAAACAAACGCATGTGTCGTTTATGAAACCTCAAAGGCGATTTAGTTCAGAGTTTAAAAGCACAAATATTTATACCGATATATTGCCTATACAGCATTTAGAATAGCTGAATCTTGTTTGTAAGTAGAGATTCGTACATTTACATTTAAGCTGTTCATGTTCATAATTTAAAATAGTTCACCGAACAGGCAAATCATTGCAAACGCAAAAGAGGATTGTACGGATGAATGAATTGTCGTGAAACGCTGAAATTCGAAGAATAGAAATTTGAACCTTAAACGCGGACAAGCGTGAGGCAAATTAATGAAACGTTTTAAGGATGAATCGTGGCGTTACTTCACCTGTCTGCGAGTCCAGGAAAGGCATTCGTAGGCGGCGTTCTCTGCATAATCGGCTATTGTAATTCGACGAGTTCTCAATGGCTTCCCTGTAGGCCGTGTCATTAAGGAAGCTGCAAAAGAGTGCATAACTTGGATGAAATTGTTCCGCTAAGATTGAATCTCATCGAAGAGGAAGTGACGGATAAGCGGTACCCACCTTTCTATCTTATTTAAGTTATGTTCATTTACTACTTGAATAATACCGTGAGAGGCCGGAGAAATAGTCACGGCTGTCATCTTCCAGCAGTTCTATTCTGCTTCTGTTGTCCCTTGTCCTCTTGGTCCCCTTCGTACCCCTGATCATACCTCCTACCCTATCCTTCCGGAAGCGCGGAACTACATTGGTCAAAATGGCTACCGGTCGTTTGCTCATCTATGAAAAAAAATTTGTGAACGAAGAGTCTCGACTGTAGGGTAACTTCTGAGGAAAAAAATAATATTCCCTCGTTCAGAATTTTGTGCCTGCGATAAATTAAGGTAAGGATGCAAATGATCTAGTTTTTGATCAATAGTCTTCATTAACGCTAGAAGACGCGAATCCGTGAGAATGATTACAATATTACGTCTGATTTCTTGTTTCTACAATACATAAACTATTGAGATGCTTTGGTTGGAATTTGTATTGATTTTTGTTCAGATAGAAAACTCATTATATACATTAATGCAGTTTTCATCGCGTGCTCTAAGTTCGGAGTTCTGCGCGACGGTTAAATACAACAAAAAAATCGCCAAAATGACGGACTCAAATGGTCCGCAGTTCAACGGAATTTATTTCTTAAAAATATGTATGTAAAATTAACTAATTGATAATCTAGCGTGGTACGGCATGATACATTTCTCCAGCAAACCTTGGCTCTCAATCTCAATCTTTTTATGTACATATACCCTACTACAGTGCAAATGGGGGCTCTAAATCATATTTGCGAGTCTTTAAAGTATGTATTTGTAATATTAAATATGTAAATAAGTTAACAGAGGGTGACAAATTATTTGATAGTTGTGGTATAAACACATAAAATAATATTTATTATATTAGTATACATACTTTATAAAACATTGATACATTCGTTTTTCAACTGATTAGACTTTGAAAGATTACACAAAACAATAACCATTGCTGTATCTTATATATGCATCTATAAAACTAGAATGTTTTATTACGATTTGTTAAAATAAACGTGTAAGTAAATGATATTCATTAACATTAAACGTAGAAAAATATTTACATTTAATAAAGGTTTCGCCATGCCTCATATGTCGATTAGTATTACAACAAATATACTTTAGAATTATATAATAAGCACGTAAACGTTTTACACATTTATCATTTTTATATGTCTACAATTCTAGGCACTTAGAAAACTTTTAAATAGGCACTTTGATTAATATGGCAGTTTAAACGTGGGTGTACTACCTAATCTCCTGAATGGCATATGTCATGTCTCTTGTACTCAGTTATTAACAATGTATATAGTAATTTATACGCATCACTGAACATTGTTAATATTTATATATCGCAACATGTATTACACATAGCTTCATAGAGTTGTTATCATAATATCTTCAGTAATTATTAATACATGATTCTGTTGTTGCTATAAAACGACATCAGACAACAATGTATACAATTTATTGCATTTATGTGTGTATGACGTGAGTATAAAAGATATTAAAGTATACCAGCAGAAGTTACATTCGTCGCTATGTGATTATAAAGAATATTTTGGGTCGCAAGATTGTTGAAACGTTTCATTGGTTTTAGGCCGGTATCTTTTTCGGGTTTAAGTCATACATTCTTCGCATGCGCTTCTTCAATTCTTGTGGAAACTTGTCGTAACATTTTTTGCAAGCAGGTCTCAAGTCAAATTCAAAGAATTTAGTCCTCTGATTCATTTTTTGATCGCAAAACGCACAGGCGAAATGATGTACACACCATGCCTTGTTCAGGGCTGTAAATACTGAAAACAAAGAAAAATCACATACAATGTTGGATGTTATATTTTGGTTTCATTGTTATCTCTAAAAAATGAGAATATGTTGAAACGTACCGTCGCCAGCTATAACTTGATTACACACAAAACACAAGTTTCCAAACAACTGATGGTAATGAGTTTCGCAGTATGCGAGACCTTTCTTTTCATAATGCCGATGTCCCAAGAAAGGTTTTTCGCACTTAGCACAGACGAAGTGTTCAACATGCCAGTGTTTCCCTAATGCGGTTACTACTCGTTCCTCTATTGGTCGTCGACAAGCTCCGCAAATAGGGATTCCCATTTTATCGTGACATCTCAGGCAGTACAATTCATTCTATGTATATTAATATGGTTATGGAATAAAAATTATAAATTTTGCTTTTATCATAAACATACCATTTCATTAGCAGCATATCCTGGTCTAGATCTGACTTCTCTGGCATCAGAATTTAATTCAACCCCACAAGCGGTGCAATTAAAATGATATGGATGATATAATTCACCACGGAAACGTAATGGTTTGTCATCTATTACACCGCTGTCAAGAAATGTAAAGCAATATGTATTTGAGAAATGAAGTTACATGTATATATCCTTATAAAAGCATGAATGCCAATAACATTGTAGACGTACTGGCACTGATGACAGATGTGCTTTCCAAGCGCACCAGCTTTTACTCGTGCGTTGCAAGTGTGGCAAAGTGCTCTACCTTGGCATTTAATAAAGCCCTGATCGGCTAGTTCACAGTTACATTCTTCGCATCGGAAACATGCTGGATGCCAATTTGCGTTCATTGCTTTTATGACACGTCCAATAACAAATTCACCTAAATAATGATGACAAATGTAATTACAGATTATACTTAAACTGACCTATGAGCTGCATGACATGTAGTACAACTAATACAACATACCGCATCTGCCACAACATGGAGCAAATAGTACATGAAAGTCATGTTCGCAATATTTGTACCCTTCAAATTCATAGAATATTCCATCTGGAAATGGGCGGAAACACTGGGCACATCTACAAACATACAATATATATCTTTAATGATGAATACATTGAAAATTAATATAAAGTTTTAATATTAATTGATATACTTACACAAAGCATTGAGGATGCCACAATTCTCCATGAGAATTAACGATTTTCTCATGTGCCACAAAGCCCTCTCTGCAGCGAGAGCAAAACATATGATCCAGTGACATTTCTGTAACACTATAAAAGAAGATTCATTAGAGGTTGCTGTATTTGTTTTTAGTGAGTACAAGATGCTATAATTGTAGTTTCATAAGTGACATTCACAACAAAACAAGTATCAATAATGCTATCTGATATTGAGCTGTTCATAAACTTTAACATATATTTGATACTAGCAATTTACGTGCTTACCCTGGCATACTTTGACACAAGATAATGATGAATTATAATTAAATATTTCTTGTATAAAACTTGCTTCTTCGGATCATCGAAGATAGCGAATAATTGAGTCAACAAAGCCAGAAATCGGTATTCTGGGCGTATTCTCTCGTGCAACGATCCTATGTACAGACGGTCCACAGAATGACATCATCTGCCGTTATTACCCCCATAGAGTTCAAATAAAAATCTCGAACGTCACGAAGTGCGTGCATACGTCTACTATACACTATGCATGCACGCGATAGAGGAAGGAGGCACACATATACGTATGCAACTCTACCAAATGCGAAATATACCTATGCAATTACGGTGTGGTTACTCGGTCAATGTGTGCTGTGTGCGTCGATCTGGCCAATCAGACATCGGAAATATGAGTTTGCCCTTTTACGAAAAATAGGTAAAACATGAAGTGCTTCGAGGGTTTACAAATATCGGCCTACAGTGTTGCCAGATGATTTCATGTTGACGACGTAGAGCAGTGCCAGCAGACGTGGCATCAAAACTCCATCGGAGTTCCCGGGGTGGGGGAAACCTCGGCAAGTGTGCGTGCGTGTCCGTGAGAGCTGCGCGCGCCGTTTCTCACCGAATCGCGCTCGGCTTTTAGAGAAGGACGGAACTATGCTGCGTCCCCTTTCAACCAGCAACGCGCGTTGCGTCTGCGTTCCGCACACAGGCCGGTGACAGTGGTGCCAGATTTCGCATAAGGCATCGCACGTACCATTGCGTTCTTTCAGCCGGAAGGCAAATCGGGCACCACCGCCGTGAGCAGAGCGCGATCCAGAGAAAAGTGAATCGAGGAGAGTTTGGGATTGACTCGTCGTACTCATCGTCGCTCGTCGACGTGATTTTTTTTCGTCGGTTCGCGCCTAGCAATGGTTCAATTTTTTTTCACAGAATAATTTTTTTTTTAATTATTCATCACACGGCAACAAACGATATTCATTTAAAAATATTTTAGTACTTACTACGGATAGTTTTTAATATTTTGTCAGCGGAATAGATGTGTCGTATTGGTTTATAATAGATATGGGAAAAATATATATTTCATAAATTTTGGTTTCAGTAACATTAATCTTTCTGTGGTAGTAATAAATAAGAAAGTATATAATAAATGTCAATTGTTGCGTATTATGCGCTAACCGTGAAACAAGTAATAGGAGCACTTCTTGCACTAGAACGTTCTGAGGGATCGTACTAACACGCGATTTTAACACACGACAGCGTACGTCAGGAAGAATTTGCTTGACACGACTCGACGACGGTGCGAATGTTTTTATGAGTTGTTCTCTATGATGTGTTTTGCATGATTTCTTTTCTAAATAGAAGGTGATCAAATTGTGTATATATTCTAACAGTTCTCAGCAAGTCCTATCACATTGATTTGAAACGTTTTTCTTACTTCGCACGTTTAGTTTAAGAACGCTCTCCCCATTTCGTGAAAGAAAAAGTTGTTCGGTTGAAGGCAATTCACCGTTCATACTGTAATCCATATGTACGTCCATTGTCGCATTTTGCCCACGAAATGTCGCAACGTGCGTATTGTCAAAGAAGGCATGATAAAACACGACAATAATAACAAAATCCTTCTGAATTGAAAAACGAAACTTTCATTGTGCCGCTCCCGACCGACCATGGGTTGCGGTTGGACTATTTGAAATATCTGAAAAGTCTAACCATTCTTAGCACGTATTTCACGTACGTACTAGAAATGATTCCCCCGGAACTGTAACCGACTTTTCCAATGTCATTTATTCATCATTATGTACGATATGTATTACATTTAAATGCACATGTACCGGGTGCACAGGTTGTGATAGTCAGCTTTGTTCCTGTAAACGGTAAGTATTACACAAAATTATAGAGGAAAGGGTTCGATGGGTTCGTAATATATATATTCTACGAGACTTCATTCAATTCGAAAGTGCAACGCCGCACCCGACAAATGCAAATGCGTATGTAAGGTTTCTGTTTATAAAATTTAAGATACGTGGACTTCCACGCCACCCATGAGGTGCCACGACTAGCGCGTTCGGTTTTTTAACGTGGACCGTCGCCTATAGCCCTATTGTACCACATTTTATGATAATCATACAGCGTGCGGCAATACCTCTGTCCACTTTGAACGACGGAGATATTCAAGGTGGACAGAGTTATTGCCCCACGCTGTAGAAGTAAGGGTTAGAAAAGAAATGAGAGCATTTTTGTGTGGTGGCGCCAGCGGCGGGGGGGGGGGGGGGGCGCCACACAAAAATACAATGTCAACATTAATATGAAATAAAATTAACAAAAAAAAAAAAAAAATTCCTCTCATTTCTTTTCTAACCCTTAATTCTACAGCGTGGGGCAATAACTCTGTCCACCTTGAATATCTCCGTCGTTCAAAGTGGACAGAGGTATTGCCGCACGCTGTATGATTATCATAAAATGTGGTACAATAGGGCTATAGGCGACGGTCCACGTTAAAAAACCGAACGCGCTAGTCGTGGCACCTCATGGGTGGCGTGGAAGTCCACGTATCTTAAATTTTATAAACAGAAACCTTACATACGCATTTGCATTTGTCGGGTGCGGCGTTGCACTTTCGAATTGAATGAAGTCTCGTAGAATATAGATATTACGAACCCATCGAACCCTTTCCTGTATAATTTTGTGTAATACTTACCGTTTACAGGAACAAAGCTGACTATCACAACCTGTGCACCCTGTACATGTGCATTTAAATGTAATACATATCGTACATAATGATGAATAAATGACATTGGAAAAGTCGGTTACAGTTCCGGGGGAATCATTTCTAGTACGTACGTGAAATACGTGCTAAGAATGGTTAGACTTTTCAGATATTTCAATTAGTCCAACTGCGACCCGCGGTCGGTCGGGAGCGGCACAATGAAAGTTTCGGTTTTCAATTCACAGGGATTTTGTTATTATTGTCCTGTTTTATCATGCCTTCTTTGACAATACGCACGTTGCGACATTTCGTGGGCAGAATGCGACAATGGACGTACATATGGATTACAGTATGAACGGTGAATTGCCTTCAACCGAACAACTTTTTCTTTCACGAAATGGGGAGAGCGTTCTTAAACTAAACGTGCGAAATAAGAAAAACGTTTCAAATCAATGTGATGGGACTTGCTGAGAACTGTTAGAATATATACACAATTTGATCACCTTCTATTTAGAAAAGAAATCATGCAGAACAAATCATAGAGAACAACTCATAAAAACATTCGCACCGTCGTCGCGTCGTGTCAAGCAAATTCTTCCTGACGTACGCTGTCGTGTGTTAAAATCGCGTGTTAGTACGATCCCTCAGAACGTTCTAGTGCAAGAAGTGCTCCTATTACTTGTTTCACGGTTAATGCATAATACGCAATAATTGACATTTATTATATACTTTCTCATTTATTACTACCACAGAAAGATTAATGTTACTGAAACCAAAATTTATGAAATATATATTTTGCCCATATCTATTATAAACCAATACGACACATCTATTCCGCTGACAAAATATTAAAAACTATCCGTAGTAAGTAATAAAATATTTTTAAATGAATATCGTTTGATGCCGTGTGATGAATAATTAAAAAAACAAATTATTCTGTGAAAAAAAATTGAACCATGGCTAGGCGCGAACGAACGAACAAAAACCGCGTCGACGAGCGACGATGAGTACGACGAGTCAATCCCAAACTCTCCTCGATTCACTTTTCTCTGGATCGCGCTCTGCTCACGGCGGTGGTGCCCGATTTGCCTTCCGGCTGAAAGAACGCAATGGTACGTGCGATGCCTTATGCGAAATCTGGCACCACTGTCACCGGCCTGTGTGCGGAACGCAGACGCAACGCGCGTTGCTGGTTGAAAGGGGACGCAGCATAGTTCCGTCCTTCTCTAAAAGCCGAGCGCGATTCGGTGAGAAACGGCGCGCGCAGCTCTCACGGACACGCACGCACACTTGCCGAGGGTTCCCCCACCCCGGGAACTCCGATGGAGTTTTGATGCCACGTCTGCTGGCACTGACGTAGAGTCTATATTGCAACGATAACCAACGCGTTTCAACAACAGGATCAGTGAAATTTGTTAAGTAAACCGATTATTATACGAATTTCGCAAATATACCCTGTAAAACATCTATTTGAACTTTGAACAAAACAAAAAATTCATAAATGTGCGGACAGCTTAAGAACACTGAGAAGTTGGCTTCAGTTCTTAATAGCAGCTGATAGCGGCAGAGCTTTGCGTTAATGTAAACTGATGCCTCGCTTTACGCGATTTATCCGCTCTACCTGGTCTCGATTTTACGCGGTTGAGATCGCAGCTGAAGAAAATTAAGTAAGCGATGTTATGTTGACAATGAGACTTGCATAGCCTTGTGCCGTACTGCGTGTTACTGCGTAAAGCTCAGACCACCTCAGACCGTGTATGAAAGGTACCGCGTAATGAAGGTGTATTATTACGCGTATAATATAGTACTACAATCAACGTAAAATGTGAGGCCAGTCACTGCGGCCGCCAGTGTATATTGGTTATCAGTGTATATACACCGATGACCACAAAAGAAACGATTTCACTACGTGGAAGCGTCTGAGATGGTCTATGTATCTTACTACCTCGCAATAAATGCAGTACTCTGCTTGATCATACGAGTAGTCAGAAATTTGCTGCCATTACTGCCGCATGAAATGTTCAAATTGTTCATTTTGTCCGTTTTTACGAAGTCATGTTGAAAATGTAATAAGAGAAAATAAACTAATCAATTCAATGATTTGACAGACAAAAACTTATGCAAACGCATAACTAAATGGATCATCCGGTCGGCTATATATGTGCTTTGCGCATTGTTACATGAGAACGAACGAGTAGAGAATGCCGCGTCGTATCGTGTGTGTTTCGACATTAACGTGCAAATGGCGGCGTTTGTGATGTTTTTTGTGATGTTGCTTGAAAATTAAGTGGATGTATCACGGTATCGCTCTGTCGTTAGCTAACGTTGAAAGATTATACGCTCAGTACCGCATCTGTGAGGACTTGTCGCCAGTATGGTGAAGTTACAGAAGAAATTCTACGCGGGTGACAAGGTGTTTGCGAAAGTTCGAGGTTACCCGCCATGGCCAGCTAAAGTAAGTAGAAATTTTCAGATAGTAATAGTATTCGTTCATTGCGTTTAGGAAATAGTTATTATTCGACACATATATGCACTGCAGATGTCTTGTATACTGATTTTCTTGTACATTTTGATTCTTCATAACGGTGGTGGTTATGTGGAATTGGAGTGTATTTTGATATGTACTCTAAACATCATGTTACATACTCAACAGAATACTATGTATAATATGTTCCATTATTATTTATTATCAAGTACACTGTACTTGTTAGGTCAGTCTGCAATGTAGCTATGTTAGGAAAACGACTTCTGCTCAAAACCACTTTCAATATGTTACGTTTTTATTCTCTGTAATGCTGATAATATGTACGGTATTGCATTGATCCCGCGGTGATGGCTTGAGATGTATAAGGTAATGGTAAAGCAAAATGTGGCTATATTGGCTTCGTTTGCAGGTAGAAAAAGTTATTGACCCAAACTCGAAAAATGCTAAGTACAGTGTTTACTTTTATGGTACAGGAGAGACGTAAGTATTTTCTTTTTGCTCTAATGTGGCAAATAATGGCAAAGTGATTTTCAATAATCAACGTGTTGCTTGTATTTTGCCAGAGCTGTGTGTAAGGTAGAGGAGCTGTTTACGTACATTGAGAATAAACCAAAATTTGGCAAAGTTATTCGACGGAAATTTTTTCACGAAGGTTTACAGCAGCTTGAGCAGGAACTTAAAAATGATAGAAATAAATCAATGGCAAATATTGCAGACCTTAAAGGTAGGTTGATCATGATTTATCTGTTTATAGTATGTATGAGAAAATAGTATTTAACAAAAGTGTCTTGTGCTGGCATATGCAATTCAGAAAATATGTTCAATATTATAGTGCATCAATCAGCCGTAGTAGTGATAAAAGAATTTATTGGTGTAAACAAGATTGTTTACACTTATCATGTCAGTATGTCTACTGTTATAGATAATAAGCAATCATGTTTTTGTAGAATCTACAGTTGGCGAAGACTCAGCAAAGGGAAGTGATAATGCAACTGAACTACCAACGGTTAGTGCAACAGATAGTGATATGGAATCCGGTTCACTGGTGATTGATGAAGGAGAGAAAAAGAAATCCGTAAAGAGAAAGTCACTGGTCGTTGCACCTAGCAATGTTGTAAGTTATACTCTTCTTCTTATTCCAGTATTTTTATTTTAGTCTAAGTTTCTTTATGTCACTATATTATATCTGTGCCATGTAATCTGAAGAATCCAGACTAGCCGCACAATATTGTTAAAGATAACAATTATTGAAGTGGATTCTCCGAAAGTAATTTAGGAATCGCCGACAAACATTTGCAAAGCATAACTTGTTTGTGCGATTATTCCGAACATACAAGTATTTGAAAATGTTTAACATCAATAGTAAAGGAGAGTAATAGTCTATTCTTAGATTGGCGTTTCTTATACCATGTATTATGTGACATTTAACATTTATTTTTATATATCTGTACCATATATGTATAATATATTGTGAAAATTGTGAGACATGTAATATCATAATAGGGTATGCCAGAAATGAAAAAGAAGAGGGGTAAAGGAAAATCATTATCAACTTCTACAAGCGATGCTGCAAAGCAGGATGCAGCTTTGGATTCCCAGGGTGAAGAATCTCCCAAAGAAGTTGTCAGTCGCAGCGGTAGAAAAATAAAGCCAAAACGTTTTGCAGATTTCTCAAGCTCTGAAGAAACTGAAACCACAGATAAGAATGGTAATTGCAATCGATTTCTTGGTGTTCTCATTTAACTTTAAGAGTAGCCAAATTAAAAACATTAAGGCCAATAAGAATAATTATTATTTTGTAACATTACGCACAAAATTGTATAAGTGTAAAGCTTCAGTGGTAGATTATTCCGTTTAGCCGCGTGTGTTTCAAACATATATAATACTCTCTTCGTCAAGTTGATCAAATTGCTTAAATCGATTTCGTTTACATTACAGAACATTCTGTTCGGGGTCGTGCGAAACCTAAAATGGAAGAGACTAGCGAGCAGCAAGTATCGCCGAGCGGAGCTCATAAGAAACGGTCATTGGAAAGTAAGTACGATCAGACAGTATGTTAGAAAGCCATATTATGTAAAACCTGCACGTTTTCCATTGCAGAGAAAAATAACGTTAGCGATGCAGCGTTATTGGAAGCAACAGTAATTTCAGGTGCTACGACCTCTGACACGGAGGGACGCTTTCTCTTGGCACGAACATTCGCCGGCGAATATGTGGGCATTAAATTGGACGCCGACCGACCGAAATCGTTCGAGAGTGAAAAAGCTCGGGCACAATGGGACTGGTCCACTGCCAGGAATGCAATGAAATTGAAAGCACAATTGGAGAGCGGAGAGATATTACCGGAGCAGGTCAAGGACTCGCTTGACTTTAATGTAAATGTTCCGGAAGATGAAAAGAGATTGTTGGCGAAGGACGGAGCGGTTCATCGAAAAACATACAAACTAAGGTAAAAAAATCTCAGATACTTTTATTTTACAATTAGGGTGTTTTTTTATTATTTTTAAACACCTTTGCTCCGGGTGTTCCTATCTGTTTTGCAAGCTTTGTAATACTTTGTTTTTGCAACATGTGTGATAGATGTATTAATTTAAAGGATTTTAATTATAGATGGCTTCGTATAGAAGCACAACTCTTGCAATTAGATGCTCAAATCAAATCCAACTTGGGCCTTGATCGGGCAAATACAGATAAGTGTTTGCAAGCAATGGACGACATGCTATCACTCCCAATCGATCCTCTCATGTTAAAGAAGCATCCACACATTGTTGAAACCGTGAAAAGGGTAATGATTTACTCTTTTTTGTGATGCGTCAAAAGAATTTAGTCTTTTCTTTTTTAATTATGTGTTTAAACTTTAGCTGCGAAGATATATCGGCAATTTGGCAGATTGGAAACTGAGTGAAGACGAAGAGGTATTGCCCTGCGATTACGAACGTATTAGTAAATGTATTAAGTCTCTAATCTTATTTTTGCCTTTATAGATTATTTTTAAACAGAAAGCCGAACAGATCAGACAGAAGGCCGAGCACATATACAACAAATTTAAGGTAACCGTATTTATTGTACTTGATGTTATATTAATGTTCGTTACATATATTGACACTGTATTTATTCATGTTGAACAGGCCATGTTTACCATACCTGAGGGTCAATCGTTTTGGCAATCATTCTCGGATCAAGTGGTCCATTTCAAGGAATTGACGAAGGACATGCCCGAAGAAAAAGTATTTTCGCTGATGTCTGATCCTGCTTGTCCAGGTAATTCATTTATTATTATCGCATGAATTATTACTTTGTTTATATGGGCACAATATCGATGAGATTACGATAAGAAGAGAATGCTTGGGGCGAAAAGATATAATATTCTTATTATTCAGATACGGTAATGTCAGAAGACTCACCTGCCGATGATAGCGGCAGTCAACCGGATACGGACGCAGCAGCGGAACCGGAAACGGAAGAAGTGCCTACCAGATGCGAGACCCCAAAAGAGTCAGAGGCCAAGTAACATATGCTTACTTTTGTATCTGAACAATGAACTCTTGCTTATTTTCTTTTGTACTACTGTAGTACTATGTGGACGAGTGTTTCGAAGCCATGAAAAAAGCACTGGCTTCCGAATACTTGGATATGATCTATGGATAAAGTTTTCTTACTCTAAAGCATTATTTGATGAAATTTCTCGAGTAAATGCCCTCATTATCATCACGATGTGCTCACGTCTTAAGATTTACAAATTATGAAATCGACAATATTAGACAGCAGTCGCGCTGCCGAATATGTTATTACAGAACAACGTTGTGGTGGGTCAAGGCGGATATTCATAATAAGTGTATCTGTTTGGTCGTTCTTTTCACCATAAAATAATGAGCAATTTCGTTCACGAAGTGCAACACGCTACTCAATGCAGATCTTTACCACGCATAGACTTTCATTGATTAGTCGACGTTGTTGTAATGTTATATTAAAATTAGCCACTTAATTAGTTATCGGGACGATGTAAATACAGCTAAATTGGCACCTTTATAAGCATACGCAATCAATAGGCAGCGAGCATTGCGGGAATAATTATTGTCAATCATACTTTCTTAAGACCAAAGTGTTTTGTTGAAATTTGGCAGCACTACGTTGGTTTCTCTTATACTACACCGTTTCCGCGAAAGGAGTGGAGATATTTTCATGGCACTTCAAAGGCACGGAAAATATTAATGGCCGACGATATGTTCGATATCGTACGATTTTAAACGGAACGTTTGCCAGAAATTCTAAGTTAAGAATGTTACGTATGTTTCGCAATATGTTTGATTAGATGTCGATACCGACATTATATAAATGGTATATCATCGTTAGCCATAAACATTTCGTAACCGGTAAGTACTGATATTCGTTTTACAGATTAACAGACATCAACTCACCCATCTAAGGTCCGTTTACATATGTTTTACGCTTCTTTCTAGGCTATTGGGAAGTATAATATAGGTGTGTACAGTGTAAAGTTGATACTTTTTTACAAAAAAATGTCTAGATCTAAATTTGTATTTAAAATTAGGAAAACAGAGGATTTCCAATATCAAATTACATTTTGTATTTGGTACCGAGGGGAAAGTTTCGCCCAATCTGTGCATCTCTGTTAATGGAACTTTCGGTGTAAAAATGAAGATATTACTAAACTGTTAAATGAATATCGGCTAGACTAAATCGTAAGTGCACACGTTGATTAAGTATAGCGTAACCGTAGTCCTGTAAAAAAAACTGAAATTGTAGATCAATGAGTGTTGAGGCTGACTACCGACGAGAAAAGTACAAGTTACGAATGAGGAGCGTATGCTTTCGAAATTGCAGTATGTTCACATTATTTGACGTCTGAGTTAGAGTTTATGATGTGACATATCATGTTATTCGTGTAAAAGTTCCAATTTATCAGAACACAGCTTTACCTTGCCTTTACCGAAGGTAATTATCATTGCGGACCGTACTATATTTGTTATATATCGTGCCATTAGGTGCTTTAAGTAAGTCTACACGTAAAGTTACTTCCGCATTGTCACTGTATTCTATGTGCGGGACTCAGCGGAATGGTCACAGGACATACAATTGTTTTGCCGTTACTGTATTTGCTACTACTTTGTCTTGGATCTGTTACAATGGCAGGGAAAACGATAGCTTTATCGTATTATGTACACTCTGACTCGCCTTGCATTGTGCAATGATCTCAGCAAAAGCAAGATACTCTACCCTATTATGATTGCAATGGTCTCGACCCGCGTCAGCAATTATTTTACGGTCATCACGACAAACAGCACTTTTTTATGTTTGCAACGGTAGACGAATGTTAACTGATGAATTAGCTGAGTTTAGATTTGGTGTGCGCGCATCATCTTACCTTTCTTGTAATGTCATATAAATAATTGGCTCAGTCCTCTTGGGTCGCACAGAATGATTCACAAAAGAAGCAACGCCTTAGAAGTGCTTTGAAAATGTACGTAAATACGTTACACGACTTACACGTAGCATACTTGAAAGAGTACTACGTACACCATGTATTTTCAATGAATTACATTGAAGAGAATGTTTTGATATCGCAAGATTCTAAATAAGTTTCCATTTAAAAATAAGGGAAATGATATGTTGCATGTTTAATGAGAAATGCCTTCATTATTCGAAAATATGTTTATTTCAAATGTATCACAAATATTTTGAATAAAAAACGTTACAAGCTATGCTTGTTTTCATTTGTTACATGTTGAGGATATTCGAAATGTGTAGCAGTGATATTGGGATGCCTTTTATGATAGCATATGTCTTGACATATATGATATAGAGGTCCATGTTAACAGTTAACTTGTTGCATAGAAAAAAAATCATTAACAAGTTTATTTAGCTATCAGTCTCATCTGTAATAACTGTACCGCAGTTGTTATGACGTTTACACTTAAAGCAAACAATATATGGGTATTAAATCATTGGGTGTTTTCCGCGATTACTATCTTGTTCATGACAACATAACGTAACTAGTTTCCATTAAGTAAACATTAGTTGCACGTTATTTTTTAAGGGGTCTTCTACTGTACAATGTACTTCCTAAGGTCTTTTTTTGCATTTTTTTTACAAACAAACTACAAAATAATTGGCCTCAGAATTTGTCTTCATATTTATTAATGTGTTAGTAAAAGTCACAAATTTTGGTTAAAGATAAATTCTGAAAGTTAAATGCAAATGAAAATACGATTTTTTTTTTAAGTTTCACAACAGAAGGGTCTCTTAACGCCACGTGTGGCCTAGCGGTTTCCGTCCTTCTGTATTAATGAGTCAATAGAACGAAGATCGTTATCCATGTCCTTGCATAATTCATTATCTGTGAGAACTGCACGCCTACACTTCTCTGTTATATGAATAGTAAACTGACGTGTGCGCGCGCTAACAGGATCCGCAGAAATAGCCTTCAGTCGCACTCGGTGTCATTGTGTCGCAGGATATTTAAGTTTCCGCTGGCGCAATAGTCAGTATTCGGAAACGTCAGCGGACTCACGAATCCGTAATAAACATTGTTTCGATAATAGACCGATGATAAGATGAACTGTTCACCGTTCGCGATGTTAAAGAAATTTTTAAACATAATTACGTGCATAAGAAGATTTCTTTAATAAAATTTTGCAATCTTTATAAATTCTTGCTTGCGGCAAGAAGAAAGATGGAAGGCCTATAAACTCTCATTAATACGAACCCCTTTATCAATCGATGCTGCTCCGACTTTGAAGAGTTTGAAGAAGAGAGACACAAAACAGAAGAGATAAAAGAAGCTTGAAGAAATTCCCGCTGCCGGAAAATAAGACGACGGGTCCAAAATGTAGAAATGTGTTAACAGCTTGTTGATGGTCACAACTTGAAGTACCAAGTCATGCCACACAGTGCTATGCACAATTTAGAGGTGCCGTTCGCTATAATGATTAAACTCATCCTCGAAAATGTGCAGTTATCCCAACTGACTCTACGGTAGTCAACGATCAATGGCATCGCACTTCTTACCCCCGGCCATTCGTACTCACTCACCGACACAGCGTGCCATGGCTGATCGATAATGGATCGCGTTCAGTTGCCAAAGAGGATGAACAACGCCGGTAGGGATCGAACAACAGCGGGCGATACTCATAATGAACAAGTCACAATGAACAAATTGGACCGTTCCGAGGAACGCGCCTTTTACCCTTGCTGGCTCCTGCTGATGTTCTTCAAGGTCATCGGCTTAGCGACGTTTACTACAACAAGCGTGGTCCCACGAAATAACAGCCCGACACCCTCTTCGCACTTCCTACCCTCGAACCTCGGCATCATTTACAACGTCCTCCTGACGTTTGGAGCAATCGGCGTCAATTACTTCTCACTTCCGTACAGATACTACATGGACAATTCCCGCCTGTTGAGCCTGTCCCAGGTGATCGAGATCGCTCAGGGCATACTTGGCACCCTTGTCCTGAGCACTATGTTCCTCGCACACTGTTTCGGTCAAACCACTTTCGTGCGAATTGCCAATCGTCTGTTGGACATCGAATTCGCCGCTCGACAATTTCAGCCCACGAAGGGTTGGAAGAGAATTTTCGTCGGTACCGTCATCTGCTTCCTATTCGCCTGTCTGTCGGTCAGCACCGTGCTGCTGGACTACATAGCCTATGATATCAGTCCCCTCGGGTGGTTCACCGACGTTGTGCCGACGTTCTGCGTTGGCTGGTTCATGCTCCAGTACTTCTTCGTTCTCAGGCTGATCGAGGACCGATTCGCCGACGTGCATCGCTCGATACAACGTTTGCCGATGTCGTCGTTTCCGGAATGTTATGGCCGCACTTCGATGAGGCAGACCCAGCTAATTTGCGTCAACGTCTCGCTGATGAACGACGTGCTGCGATTGGAGAACATCCACGCTCGACTTCACGAGGTCCTTGCCGACGTCACGGGATTCTACTCGCTGCCGATGCTGGGTGCCATAGCATTCATTTTCTTGTCGCTGATTTATAACGGATTCTTTGTGCTCGCCATACTCCTGCTGTACGAGAGGTGCCAAACTTCGTGGTTGATCAGCACGATATGGTGGCTTGCGTTTCTGAACTTCCCGCTTCTCATGCTGAGTAATAAGGTCAACGTAATCTCGGCAGAGGTAAGGGAGTAAGTAGAGGGCCAAACGAGGTGGCAGTTCGATTTTGTATAAGCGATGTACACGTATTGTATTGCGGGATCCCAAAGTGTAATTATTTTTTGTTGACTCTTCTTTCGCGTCTGGTTGCTTTTATTCCCACATGGCATTAGACATAGTGAAGTCCGCAATTTGGTTCGCTTATTATGATTGCAGATCGACCGTACTGGGAGTATTATTCATAGTCTACTGAGTCGTACAAATGATGAGAGAGTTAAAGCGAAGGTAATTCAAACAAGTTATACATACATGTGTGTGTATGTGTGTACCTATGTATGTAATTCATAAAAGTCAACATCTGGGCGTGAACCGTGTTCTTGGTGGTAGTTTTTCCGATGTTTCACTACATTGCAGCTAACTTCATCGGCATGATTCACTTGTTTGTTAGGGTTTATCGGCAACTATATCGTGACAGTTCATCAAGGTATATGAGTCATTATATCAAATCAGATGTAGTTAGATTAGCAGACCCCGATGAAGTTAGTTACAATGTTTTTACACGACAAAAAGATATCGAGAAAGTCGGTAGCCATCAAAGCATTATATTTTTTAGTAACTTTCCTCCCTTCTAACAACTTCTCTTCAATGTATCATCAATGCGAACGTTTTCTAGCTTCAGCAATTTTCCCTCGAACTGCTTCATCGGAATGTTCGGTTTACAGCCTGCGGATTCTTTGCACTCGACAACTCTATGTTTCATTCGGTAAGGAAACCTTCAACAAAATATAGCCTTTCGATTATAAGAAGTCAGTTTATTGCGATATTAATCCAATCAATTTTGTATATTGTCAGATAATCGCCGCTGCGACCACGTATTTGGTGATCCTTGTACAGTTTCAGGCTGCAACTATGAATAAGTCTTCGTAATAGATTCTTTGAACACTCTTCGCGTAACTATCTAACGGTGATCTTGTTAACGTGTTTAAAAAAAGTCTGTGTTTCGTAGTATAGTAGTACATACAATAATCAGAATCCAGCAATTCATCTTTTCTCCGGATTATGAGTACACATATTGGAAAATGTGTAACTGTGTGTGTACATGGTACCTGTATTTCGTACCACCATCTTTATTCGATTTGTAAGCTTTTATACAAATAAAAAGATTGATCAAATTAATTTGATCGTCCTGTCTTATCGTCGTGCCACGATAAAACCCGAATCTTCGCGTAACACAAACTATCGGCCTTCCGTTCCCATGAAATCGACATTACTTCCGGAAAACGTCGAAACCAATGTTTAACACAGATTTTATAATGCATCAGTGTCGATTGGTTTATCTGTAATGATGCACGCTACATTGAATTAGCAGGACGTTGAGAAAAGTTGCTCGCAATGTCATGCTTTAACTTACCTTCTGTAACTTACATACTTGCATGTGTTATCAGCTTATGCAACTAGCATGTGGAATATATATGGATATTAATTCATGGCGTGTTTTCCGCGATTACTATCTTGTTCATGACAACATAGCATAATTAGTTTCCATTTAGTATTAGTTGCACGCTATTTTTTAAGGGGTCTTCTACTGTTCAATGTATTTCCTAAGGTTTTTTTGCAATTTGTTTTCAAACAAACTACAAAACAATTCCGCCTCAGGATTCGTCTTCACATTTATTAATATTTTAGTAATATTCACAAATTTTGTTTGAAGATAAATAATGAAATTTGGATAATGTCCGTCCTTCTGTATTAATAAGTAAATATAACGGAAATCGGTATCCATGTCCCTGCATAATACATTATCTGTGAGAACTGTAACGTCCACGTTTCTCTGTTATTTGAATACTTAACTGACTTGCGCGGGTGCTAAAATGAACCGCGGGAAAAGCTTTCAGTCGCAACTCGGTGTCACTGTGTCGCAGGATATTTAAGTTTCCGCTGATGCGACAGTCAATACTCGGAAACGTCAGCGGACTTACGAACCCGTAAGTAACATTGCTTCGATAATAGACTGATGATAAGATAAACTGTTGACGGTTCGCGATATTAACGAAATTCTTAAATATATTTACGTGGAAAAGAAGAGTTCTTTAACAAAATTGTACAATCTCATAAATTGTTGCTTGCGGCAAGGGCAAAGGTGGGATGCTTATAAGCTCTCATTATTACAAACTTCCCTATCAATTGATGCTGCACCGATTTCGAAGAATTTGGAGAAGACAGACAAAATTAGAAGAGAAAAAGGAGCTTGGAGAAATTCTCGCTGCCGGGAAATAAGACGACGGGAGCAAAATGTAGAAATGAGTGAACAGTTTCTTGGTGGTCCCAACTCGAAGTACACAGTGCTACGCACAATTTAAAGGTGCCGTTCGATGTAATGGTTAAACTCATTGCCGAAAATGGGCAATTATCCCAATTAACTCTACGATAGTCAACGATGAAGCGCATTGCACTTCTTACCCCTGGCCAATCGTTCTCATACAACGAAAACGCGTCCCTTGGCTGGTCAATAATGGATGGCATTAAGCTGCCAATATGATGAAGAACGTCAATAAGGATCGAGTGATAGCAGGAGCCATTCTGAATGAACAATTCACAATGAACAAATTCAATCAATCGGAGGAACGCGCTTGTTACCCTCGCTTGCTCCTGCTGAGGTTCTTCAAGGTCATCGGCTTAGCGCCGTTTACCTTAAAAAGCGTGGTCCCACGAAATCACAGCCTGACACCATCTTCGCACTTCCTACCCTCGAGACTCGGTGTCATATACAACGTCCTACTGACGTTTGGAGCAATCGGCGTTAATTACTTCTCAATTCCGTGGGAAGAATTCTTCGAACGTTCCAGCTCGTTGAAAATGGGAGAAGTGATCGGGATGGTTGAGACCATACTTGGCACCTTCATTATGATCGTAATACTCCTCGCTTACTGTTTCGGTCAAACCACTTTCGTGCGGATTGCCAATCGTCTGTTGGATATCGAATTCGCCACTCGACAATTTGAGCCTTCGAAGAGCTGCAAGAGGATTTTCTTCGGAACCGTCGTCTGCTTGCTATTCTTCTGTCTGTCGATCAGCACCGCGCTGGTGGACCTCTATGCCTATGATGACACTCTCATGGTGTGGCTCCTCGACGTTGTGCCGACCTTCTACATCGGCTGGTCCATGCTCCAGTACTTCTTCGTTCTCAGGCTGATCGAGGACCGATTCGCCGACGTGAATCGCTCGATACATCGTTTGCCGATGTCGTCGTTTCTAGAATGTTATGAGCGCATTTCGATGAGGCAGACCCAGCTAATCTGCGTCAACGTCTCGCTGATGAACGACGTGCTTCGCTTGGAGAACATCCACGGTCGACTTCACGAGATCCTTGCCGACGTCACGGGATTCTACTCGCTGCCGATGCTGGGTGCCATAGCATTCATTTTCTTCTCGCTGATTTATAACGGATACTACATGTTCGTCGTACTCATGTTGTACGAGAAGTTCAAAATTTTTGCGTTCATGAGCATGGTATTGTGGATCGTGTTACTGAACTTCCCGCTTCTTACGCTGACTAATCAGGTCAGCAGGATCTCGGCAGAGGTATGGCAGTTGAGTGGAGGGTTAAACGAGGTGGCAACTTGATGTTATCGAATTCTTTTCTGCAATTTTTGTATAAGCGATATACACGTATTGTATTACGGGATCCCAAAATGTAATCATTTTTTCTTGACTTTCTTTCGCGTCTGGTTGCTTTTATTCCCACATGGCATTAGACATAGTGCAATCTGCAGTTTGGTTCGCTTAATATGATTGCAGATCGGCCGTACTGGGACTATTGTTCATAGTCTACTCAATCGTACAAATGATGAGCGAGTTAAAGCGAAGGTAATTCCAGAAAGGATATACATACATGGGTGTATCCATTCATCAGAGCATTATATTTTTTCGCAACTTTCCTCCCTTCTAACAATTTCTCTCCAATGTGTTATCAATGCACGCGTTTTCTAGCTTCAACAATTTTCCCTCGAACTGCTTCATCGGAATGTTCAGGTTACAGCCTACGGATTCTTTGAACTCGACAACGCTACGTTTCATTCGGTAAGGAAAACTTCAAGAAAAGCCTTTCGATTATTAGACGTCAGTTTATTGCGCTATTAATCTAATCAATTTTGTATATTGTCAGATAACTGCCGCTGTAACCACGTATTTGGTGATCGTTATACAATTTCAGCACGCAAGTATGAGTGGGTCTTCCTCCTAGATTCTTCAAATACTCATTGCGTAACTATCTTGTTAACGTGTTTAAAAAAAGTCGTTATGTTTCGTAGTATTGTAATACATACAATAATCAGAATCCAGCAATTCAACTCTTCCTCGGATTGTGAGATATTGGAAAATGTGTGTGTGTATATAGTACCTGTATTTCGTACCACCATCTTTATTCGATTTGTGAGTTTTTATATAAATAAAAAGATTGATCAAATAAATTTGATCATCCTGTCTTATCGTCGTCCAACGATATAACCTAAATCTTCGCGTAATACAAACTATTGGCCTTCCTTTCCCATGAAATCGACATTACTTTCGGAAAACGTCAAAACCAATGTTTAACACAGATTTTATAATGCACCAGTGTCGATTGGTTTATCTGTAATGATACACGCTAAATTGATTAAGCAGGACGTTGAGAAAAGTTACTCGCAAAGTCATGCTTTAACACCTTCTGTAACTTACAACTTGCGTGTGTTAACAGCTTATGCAAATAGCATGTGTGAGATTTAGTTTCTATTCTGTTGCATAGAAAATAAAATAACTTAATAAATATTTAAAATCTTCATCACTAACACGTCCATTTAGCTATCAGTCTCATCTGTAACAACCGCACTACAGCCGATTCGACGTTTAACACTAAAAGCAAACAGTATATGGATATTAATTCATGGCGTGTTTCCCGCGATTACTATCTTGCTCATGACAACATAGCATAATTAGTTTCCATTAAGTATTAGTTGCACGCCATTTTTGAAGGAGTCTTCTACTGTTCAATGTATTTTCTAAGGTTTTCATTGCATTTTTGTTTCTAACAATCTACAAAACAGTTCGGCCTTAGAATTTGTCTTCACATTTATTAATGTTTTAGTAAAATTCACAAATTTTGTTTGAAGATAAATAATGAAATTTGGATAGTGTCCGTCCTTCTGTATTAATAAGTAAATATAACGGAGATCGGTATCCATGTCTTTGCATAATACATTATGTGTGAGAACTGTAACGTCCAGGTTTCTCTGTTATTTGAATACTTAACTGACTTGCGCGGGTGCTAAAATGAATCGCGGGAAAAGCCTTCAGTCGCAACTCGGTGTCACTGTGTCGCAGGATATTTAAGTTTCCGCTGATGCGACAGTCAATACTCGGAAACGTCAGCGGACTTACAAATCCGTAAGTAACATTACTTCGATAATAGACTGATGATAAGATAAACTGTTGACGGTTCGCGATATTAACGAAATTTTTAAATATATTTACGTGGAAAAGAAGAGTTCTTTAACAAAATTGTACAATCTCATAAATTCTTGCTTGCGGCAAGGACAAAGATGGGATGCCTATAAAATCTCATTATTACAAACCTCTCTACCAATTGATGCTACTCCGATTTCGAAGATTTTGAAGAAGATAGGCAAGAAATAGAAGGGAAAGAGGAGCTTGTAGCAATTTTCGCATCCGGGAAATTAGACGATGGGAGCAAAATGTAGAAATGAGTTAACAGTTTCTTGGTAGTCACAACTCGAAGTACACAATGCTACGCACAAGTTAAAGGTGCAGTTCGATGTAATGGATAAACTCATTGTGAAAAATGTGCAATTATCCCAAGTAACTCTACGATCGTCAACGATCAATCGCATTGCACTTCCTAGCCCTGGCCATTTGTTTTCATTGAACGACAACGGGTCTGGGCTGGTCAATAATGGATGGCATATACCTGCCAAATGTGATGAAGAACAACAATGAGGATCGAGTGAGAGCAGGAACCACTATTAATAAACAATTTACAATGAAGAAATTCAATCGATCCGAGGAACGCGCTTTTTACCCTTGCTGGCTCCTGCTGATGTTCTTCAAGGTCATCGGCTTAGCGACGTTTACCATGAAAAGCATGGTCCCACGGCATCAAAGCCTGACACCCTCTTCACACTTCCTACCCTCGAGACTCGGCGTCATATACAACGTCCTCCTGATGTTCGGAGCAATCGGCGTTAATTATTTCAAACTGCCGTGGAAACGATACTTCGAACGTTCCAACGGGATGGGCGCGGCCGACATGATCGCAATGGCTCAGACCATACTTGGCATTTTGGTTATGATCGTCATACTCCTCGCTCACTGTTTCGGTCAAACCACTTATGTGCGGATTGCGAATCGTCTGTTGGACATTGAATTCGCCGCTCGACAATTTGAGCGTTCGAAGAGCTGCAAGAAGATTTTCTTCGGTACCGTCATCTGCTTCCTGTTCGTCTGTCTGTCGATCGGCACCGGGGTGGTGGACTTAATAGCCTATCATTACGCTCCCGTCGTGTGGTTCGCCGAGGTTTTGCCGACGTTCTACGTCGGCTGGGTCATGCTCCAGTACTTCTTCGTTCTCAGGCTGATCGAGGACCGATTCGCCGACGTGCATCGCTCGATACAACGTTTGCCGATGCCGTCCTTTCCGGAATATTATGGACGCATCTCGATGAGACAGACCCGGCTGATCAGCGTCAATGTCTCGCTGATGAACGACGTGATTCGATTAGAGGACATCTACGCTCGACTTCACGAGATCCTCACCGACGTCACGGGATTCTACTCGCTGCCGATGCTCGGTGCCGTAGCATACACTTCCTTGTCGCTGATTTATAACGGATACTTCACGTTCGCCGTATTCATGCTGTACGAGCGGTTCGAAATTTGGTGGTTGATCAGCTCGGTATTGTGGCTCGTGCTACTGAACTACCCGCTTTTCACGCTGACTAATAAGGTCAGCGGGATCTCGGCAGAGGTAAGGGAGTTGAGTGGAGGGTTAAACGAGATGGCAACTTGATGTTATCGAATGCTTTTCTGCAATTTTTGTATAAGCGATATACACGTATTGTATTGAGGGATCGCCGGGATCTCGAAGTGTAATCATTTTTTGTTGATTTTTCTTTCGCGTCTGCTTGCTTTTATTCCCACATGGCATTAGAACTAATGCAGTCTGCAGTTTGGTTCGCTTAATATGATTGCAGATCGTCCGTACTGGGAATATTGTTCATAGTCTACTGAATCGTACAAATGATGAGCGAGTTAAAGAGAAGGTAATTCCTGAAAGGATATACATACACGTGTGTATCCATCCATCAGAGCATTATATTTTTTCGCAACTTTCATCCCTTCTAACAATTTCTCTCCAATGTGTTATCAATGCAAACGTTTTCTAGCTTCAACAATTTTCCCTCGATCTGGTTCATCGTAATGTTCGGTTTACAGCCTGCGGATTCTTTGAACTCGACAACGCTATGTTTCATTCCGTAAGGACAGCTTCAAGAACAACCCTTCGATTATTATTAGACGTCAGGTTATTGCGTTATTGATCTAATTAATTTTGTTTCTTGTCAGATAACCGCCGCCGTGACCACATATTTGGTGATCATTATACAATTTCAGGGTGCAGGTATCAGTGGGTCTTCGTCCTAGATTCTTCAAACACTCTTCGCGTAACTATCTAACGGTGATCTTGTTAACGTGTTTAAAAAAGTCTGTGTTTCGTAGTATAGTAGTACATACAATAATCAGAACCCAGCAATTCACCATTTTCCCGGATTTTGAGTAAAGGTATTGGAAAATGTGTGTGTGCATATAGTACCTGTATTTCGTACCACCATCTCTATTCGATTTGTGAGTTTTTATATAAATAAAAAGATTGATCAAATAAATTTACGATAAAACCTGAATCTTCGCGTAACACAAACTATTGGCCTTCCTTTCCCATGAAATCGATATTACTTTCGGAAAACGTCGAAACCAATGTTTAACACAGATTTTATAATGCACCGGTGTCGATTGGTTTATCTGTAATGATCCACGCTACATTGATTAAGCAGGACGTTGAGAAAAGTTACTCGCAAAGTCATGCTTTAACACCTTCTGTAACTTACAACTTGCGTGTGTTAACAGCTTGTGCAAATAGCATGTGTGAGATTCAGTTTCTATTCTGTTGCATAGAAAATAAAATAACTTAATAAATATTTAAAATCTTAATCACTAATACGTCCAGCTATCAGTCTCATCTGTAACAACCGCACTACAGCCAATTTGACGTTTAACACTAAAAGCAAACAATATATCGATATTAATTCATGGCGTGTTTTTCCGCGATTACTATCTTGCTCATGACAACATAGCATAATTAGTTTCCATAAAGTATTAGTTGCACGCTATTTTTGAAAGGGTCTTCTACTGTTCAATGTATTTTCTAAGATTTTCATTCCATTTTCTTTTCAAACAAACTACAAAACAGTTTGGCCTCAGAATTTGTCTTCACATTTATTAATGTTTTAGTAAAATTCACAAATTCTGTTTGACGATAAATAATGAAGGTTGAATAGTTTCCATCCTTCTGTATTATAAGTCAATATAACGGAGATCGGTATCCATGTCCTTGCATAATTCATTTTCTGTGACAACTGTAACGTCCACGTTTCTCTGTTATTTGAATATTCAACTGACTTGCACGGGTGCTAAAATGAATCGCGGGAAAAGCCTTCAGTCGCAACTCGATGTCACTGTGTCGCAGGATTTTTAAGTTTCCGCTGATGCGACAGTCAATACTCGGAAACGTCAGCGGACTTACGGATCCGTAAGTAAAACATTGCTTCGATAATAGACTGATGATAAGATGAACTGTTGACGGTTCGCGATATTAACGAAATTCTTAAATATATTTACGTGGAAAAGAAGAGTTCTTTAACAAAATTGTACAATCTCATAAATTGTTGCTTGCGGCAAGGACAAAGATGGGATGCCTATAACCTCTCATTATTACAAACCTCTCTACCAATTAATGCCGCTCCAGTTTCGAAGAATTTGAAGAAGATAGGCAAAAAATAGAGGAGAAAGCGGAACTTGGAGAAATTCTCGCTGCCGGGAAATAAGACGTCGGGAGCAAAATGTAAATATGAGTTAACAGTTTCTTGGTAGTCACAACTCGAAGTACACAGTGCTACGCACAATTTAAAGGTGCCGTTCGATGTAATGGTTAAACACATTGTCGAAAATGTGCAATTATTCCAATTAACTCTACGGTAGTCAACGATCAATCCCATTGCACTTCCTAGCCCTGGCGATTCGTTCTCATTCAACGACAGCGGGCTGACTCTTGACTGCTCAATAATGGATGGCATAAAGCTGCCAAATATGATAAAGAACGTCAATGAGGATCGAGTGATGGCAGGAGCCACTCTTAATGAACAATTTACAATGAACAAATTCGATCGATCCGAGGAGCGCACTTTTTACCCTCGCTGGCTCCTGCTGATGTTCTTCAAGGTGATCGGCTTAGCGACGTTTACCGTAAGAAGCGTGGTCCCACAAATTCACAGCCTGACACCCTCTTCGCACTTCCTAACCTCGAGACTCGGCGTCATATACAACGTTCTCCTGATGTTCGGAGCAATCGGTGTTAATTACTACAAACTTCCGTGGGAAATATACATCGAACATTCGAACGAGTTGGGCGCGGGCGACGTGATCGCGATAGCTCAGACCATACTTGGCATCTTCGTTATGATCGTCATACTCCTCGCTCACTGTTTCGGTCAAACCACTTACGTGCGGATTGCGAATCGTCTGTTGGACATCGAATTCGCCACTCGACAATTTGAGCCTTCGAAGAGCTGCAAGAGGATTTTCTTCGGTACCGTCGTCTGCTTCGTATTCGTCTGTCTGATGATCAGCAGCGGGCTGGTGGACATCATATCCTATCATAACACTCCCCTCGTGTGGTTCACGGAGGTTTTGCCGACGTTTTACGTCGGTTGGTTCATGCTCCAGTACTTCTTCGTTCTCAGGCTGATCGAGGACCGATTCGCCGACGTGAATCGCTCGATACAACGTTTGCCGATGTCGTCGTTTCTGGAATGTTATGGGCGCATCTCGATGAGGCAGACCCAGCTAATCTGCGTCAACGTCTCGCTGATGAACGACGTGCTTCGATTAGAGGACATCCACGCTCGACTTCACGAGATTCTCGCCGACGTCATAGGATTCTATTCACTGCCGATGCTCGGTGCCGTAGCATACGTATCCTTGTCTCTGGTTTATAACGGATACTTCACGTTCGCCTTAATCATGCTGTACGAGCAGTTCGAAATGTGGTGGTTGATCAGCTCGATATTGTGGCTCGTGGTACTGAACTACCCGCTTTTCACGCTGACTAATAAGGTCAGCGGAATCTCGACAGAGGTAAGGGGGTTGAGTGGATGGGTTAAACGAAATGGCAATTCGTTGTTATCGAATTCTGTTCTGCAATTTTTGTATAAGCGATATAGACGTATTGTGTTGCGGGATCCCAAAGTGTAATCATTTTTTGTTATTTTTTTAGATCGGCCGTACTGGGAGTATTGTTCATGATCTACTGACTCGTATAAATGATGAGCGAGTTAAAGCAAAGGTAATTGGAGAAAGGATATACATACATGGGTGTATCCATCCATCAGAGCATTATATTTTTTCGTAACTTTCATCCTTTCTAACAATTTCTCTCCAATGTGTTATCAACGCAAACGTTTTCTAGCTTCAACAATTTTCCCTCGAACTGCTTCATCGGAATGTTCAGTTTACAGCCTGCGGATTCTTTGAACTCGACAACGCTATGTTTCATTCGGTAAGGAAAGCTTCAAGAACAGCCCTTCGATTATTATTAGATGTCAGGTTATTGCGCTATTGATCTAATTAATTTTGTTTCTTGTCAGATAACCGCAGCCGTGACCACGTATTTGGTGATCATCATACAATTTCAGGGCGCAGGTGTCGGTGATTCTTCGTCTTAGATTCTTCAAACACTCTTCGCGTAACTATCTAACGGTGATCTTGTTAACGTGTTTAAAAAAAGTCTATGTTTCGTAGTATAGTAGTACATACAATAATCAGAATCCAGCAATTCTCCTCTTCCCCGGATTAAGAGTACAGATATTGGAAAATGTGTGTGTGTGTGTGTATATATAGTACATGTATTAGGTACCACCATCTTTATTCGATTTGTGAGTTTTTATATAAATAAAAAGTTTGATCAACTAAATTTGATCATCCTCTCTTATCGTCGTCCGACGATAAAACCCGAATCTTCGCGTAAGACAAACTATCGGCCTTCCTTTCTCATGAAATCGACATCACTTCCAGAAAACGTCGAAACCAACGTTTAACACAGATTTTATAATGCACCAGTATCGTTTTATTGTTAGCATATCATAACAACTTTCAGAACCGGAGTCTGCACGTTTGAACCGATTTCGGTA
Source organism: Priocnemis perturbator (assembly GCA_963942575.1). Taxonomy (NCBI): domain Eukaryota; kingdom Metazoa; phylum Arthropoda; class Insecta; order Hymenoptera; family Pompilidae; genus Priocnemis; species Priocnemis perturbator. The sequence goes on from OZ012649.1 coordinate 9,963,202, forward strand.
TCCGGCATTGGGGCGGGTGGGATGGGAATAAAATTTCTGACGTTTGCCCTTGTACCGTACTTACAGACGACAATATACAAGCAACGGTTGTATATCAATCGAATAGCTTTAACGACCGATCGCGGTGTTCGCACGGAAGCTACGTCTTAAGAAAACGCACGAGTACAATTTCATATTTCGGCAATACAAATCATTAGTTCCATCTCAGTGTGTAACAACGAATTTGCCACTCTGAACGCAGGCGTGCGAAGCGCGGTCTGACGTACACATTTCACCCACAGACACAGTCGCAGTTCGTCACTCACAACCGCACACGTTCTTACGATTATATATTAAAGCGAGGCGTCAATATTATTCGTTAAAATAACGCACTATAAGTTATTCGCATATTGCAGCTTGCTCGCTTCACAGTCTAATGCGCATTCTTCATAGAGGTGTTGTTGCTTGATGCCACTGTGGATTATGCTAACTAACGAGACAGAGTCAAGCAATGAAGGATTCCTCTTTATTTCCCGACCTGTTAATCGGCGACATTTGTGGTTTATCAATTCTTTACGATGTATGCGTGCACTATGTTGGAATGCCACAAGAATAAGATTAATATTTTGTCCGCTTCCACGAAGGAAGAAATGGGTTCTTTAATTCTCGTTTCATAACCGGAAGATGCGAATGTTTCGTTGAGTTAATAGGCCGAGAAATAGAAAAAGTGTCCATATTTGCTTACTTTTCCCCGATCACACTATTCTGTATCGTGTCATCCTTAGCTTAATGCGCAAGAACAATCACCTAGTCATCAGGACATGCATTTTTTCTGTTCGACATCGCTTATGACACTATTCGACATTAGATACGTTATTTATCTTATATATTTAACTATAAAACGTCGTCGAAACGCGTTATTCGACAACGACTGACGTGTAGGTTCGTTCCAATTGCAAATTGGAAATCCGTTGACAGGATTCCATTAGTGTGCGTTTCTTGTTTTCGTACGAAAGGAATGCAGCACACTGTCTTGGTTCGCGTTCGGGCGTTCGGGGACAATTATCATCCCTCGAAGTCCCACGTCTTATCGACTGACAAGTCATTAGAAGTTTCTTTGCTTTTGGTTGAGAGAAGAACAACAGAAAAAGAAAACGTATCGTTATCGAGCCACGTGAGAAAGCTATTGGCTTTTTGTCATCTGTATCTGTGAATAGTTTTGAGAGAGCTACGAAAGACCGTAGCTAAATCTGTTAGCGTCTCGCGGAATCAAGAATCGTTAATAAAAATTATATAAAATATGTATGACGGTTTACGCGCAGACTTCTGCTTACGTTTTTTATTTCCTGGCACATTTGTTGTACAATACGTTTAGTTTTCTTCGCCGCAGCGACGGTAGACGCAGTCGATGACTACGAATTACACACTACAGAATGGCAAAGAAACGATTTACGGCGGAGGTACTGCATCGATTGCGTGAACATCAAAATATAATATGTACATTGCACTTTTTTGGCTTGTGGACGTGCTCAGGAGGATCGTATCGACGGCACGATCTTCAAGATGCAAAATAGTCCGATCTCTAGGTATGTCTCAAAATTAACGACTATCAATGTTTCTATCTATATATATATATATTCCCGCCATTATGCACTGCCGCGAATAATCGTGCCGTTAATTATGAAAGTGGTCTACATGTAAGTGAAAAACATGTTTCTAGATTTTCTGCTTAGACCACTTTCATAGTCACTGGGACAATTCAGACTCCATACTTTCTTTGAGACGCACAGTTACAAGAAACACCTCGATGGATTACTCTTCGCTCGACGCATCTACTTTCTTTGTTCAACGGACCAATACTTGTTCGGCCGTTCACCATATCCCTTTACTGACTTTGCTGTGGCTTTGTTATTGACGGGTGAAGTGGTCAGGGACGAAACTCGAATAGGGTGAGCAAACGTGGTTGCTTGCAAATCTGCACGATACATCGTGCGTACGCACACGACGTGTGGCGAGTCGAAGTTCGATATGTTACGATCGGAAGCCGAGTTTGGCGGCATCGCGGATTGACTGGGCCAGTTCTAGAATTCGGGAACTTGATTGGCGACTTGTGAACTGTTCTCAGCCAAGCATTCTCACGGCATCCATTATACATTGTTTACAACGAATACACTCGCAAGTAAGACAATTCTTCTTTTGTCGATCTGCTTCCTGCACATCGTTTTCTCTAAAATATGCATCGAAAAAAATATATTTTTTACCGAACGTCTCGACGGCTATTTATTTGTCCTCAAATTTATACCGCTCAAGATAAAATGAACGAATGCTTTCAATACGCGTTCTCGGAACAGTACCAAATGCCCGCTTCTGTTTCTCTCGAATTAATGCCGAAAATCCAGTATCGATGACTGCGTAGAAAGAGCGCAGAAGATCGCAATTTGAGTTCTGCCAACATATGGGGGAAAGGGAGAACGTTCGACGGAACCGTCGGGGTCAATCCAGTCAATCAAATCTAGAGCTGGCCGGCCATCTTCTCCGATCGAGCCGCGCTTCAGCCGTAACCGACATAAACACTGCGCGTCCTGCTAATAATGTCCGTAGCATCCTTCGGGCATCATTCCAAGGTTTCGCGGGGATCGCAGTTGGCGTGACGCGCGTAACTGAAACATTCCCACGTGGATATGCGCGGCACGACATTCGCACTCGGACGATTTAATTGCACTCCGGAGAGTCAGCGGCGACCGTGGGTGGCGTTTATAAAGACTGACATTATTGCGCGTGGTCGGTGGACGATGTCAGGGGTGAGTGTCGTCATGGCGTTGTGCAGGTGCGCTTCGAACGACCAGCGAAGAAGCAGGTTCGGACGAGGTCGTCCGAGCGTCTCTCGCATCGGCTGGCAATTGAAATGGCTAAATGGCGTCTAGAGTGCCTCTCACGTCGTCGTCCCGTTCCTCGCTCACGTTCTCTAAACAGACGTTTCGGCCGAGGTAGTGCCATTCACTTTCAGCGGACTAATTGTTTCCTTTGATCGGATCAGATCTACCTGAAATTACGATATCTGTATAATGAGTCGCGCTGTGCGTGGGGGTTGTTCGATCGTAGGGACGATGATGATCGAATCGTTCGCGTTCTGCAGCTCCTATGCGCTCCGTGTGTTGACGGGAACGCTTTTTTTATGGGGCTGTTTTGATTTTATATATTTATTTTAAGACAGGGACATGTTTTGTCTTTTGTCGTACCATTATTCTGCTCTGTAGGATTAACTTTGAAGCAGGCTATACTACTACGGTTCACTTGGTAAAAATTTGAACGGTTCTTCGCTTTACTTGAACAAAACTAAATGTCATCGTTAAGATTACAGTTTTATTTTTCCAAAATCCACTTTACTTTCCCCAATTTTCTTTCGCGTTTTAACTTTGCATCCTCGTTCAAATGCATTATTGCGACGGGGTTGGCTGCATTTCATGCAAGTTTCCCACGCGAAGCTATAGCGTTTGTATAGGGAAGTGTACATAATGATCAATATTTGCGCGACCTAGATATGCAGATATCGACTACCATGACCATCCTCGAAGTGGTGTAATCATTGTCAAATGCTGTGACGGATGAATCGACGTTGCATCATATCTGTCCGATGGAACGATCCTGCAGGCTCTCGTCGTGCTGATTGTGAGAGACAAAACGCTGCATACATGTGCCGATGATTACGAGAGTGGTCTAACAAGGGAAGACAGTAAAGTGTCTGGGCCCCATTTCATTCTCCGTGAAATATGTTGTTAAGCACGGAAATTTAAGAAACTCGCATTTTCTTTCGCATGTACCCATTTCCGCATTTAAGGGATGGTATTTAAAGCTTCGGAATAATTGAACATACAATTAGATCCACTGGGCGTTTACGTGTAGTATTTTAAGTTAATTTAAGAAGTTTCGGAATTTCCCGCGTCGCTTTAATATCTTCGGTACGGTGGCGCCTCAAAAAAAAACGGAGGAACGCTCAAACTAATCATTGAACAGCAGTCGGTATTTTTTTAAGGGAATGCAGTTATCAACTTTACCGACTGCTGTTCAATGATTAGTTTGAGCGTTTCTCCGTTTTTTTTTGAGACGCCACCGTACCGAAGAAGTTAAAGCTACGCGGGAAATTCAAATGTTTCTTTGAAAATGAACACTAAAGTAGCTTTATAGCTTTTTAGGGGCTGATTTTTCTACGTCTGAGTAAATTGTCAGGTAGCTACCTAACAGATAAAATTACTTTAAATAGACCATATATACATGGACTGCGCGTTCGGGCCAAGAGATGAAGACAACATGGGAGGGACAGAAGATGGTCGTTTCTTTCTCGTTTCTCCTTTTTGCCGTGTAACAGACGAGGGTAGTGTGCATGTTATACGCAGAAGCATACGCGAGCATATCTGTGCGGATCATGCGCAATAATCTCATATGCTACGCTGCAAAGGGGAGACAGAGAGAAACAACCATCTTCTGTCCTTCCGATGTTGGCTTCATCTCTTGGCCCAAGCGCGCAGTACATGTATATAAGGTCTATGCATTCATTTCACGTAGCATCGATTTTGGTTGCAGAATAAGTAGATCTTTTGTTGTCTTTCTCGCTCACATCGCTTTCATAATTGCTGGCACACGTGTAATATCGGAAAGACGTTCAATTGATACGGTCTGAACATGCAAAGGGCAAAGGTAACGAAGGAATGAGGTCATGCCTTGATAAATGTGCTTCTACACCTTTCTGCAGTGCTCTAAGACGTGTTCTGACAAATTTTGGTGCAAAATTAGGTGGCGGCATTTATCGGACGTGAATGACAAATGCTTGATGTTCAATGTATTTTGCACACAATCAGACTGCTAACCGATGTGAGCGTTTTTTGTGCATAGGGAAGGCAGGGAGCGAAGTGTGCATTAAGAAATGAATACGATTAACCCATATGACCACGAATATCTCCGATGCTTATATAGGGGTACTCTGCATGCGCATACGTGGGAGGTTGTGCATTCTGTGTTGGTATTTTACCACCTTGAGAACCAGATGTAGATATTAATGATGATTATTTTTGTTTCGAATGACGAACACACTGATGAATCTAAATTGACATCATTATAAACTGTTATGTCCTTGTTCTTACGACCAAACATTCCAGTCCGCAAGGTGTTAAGAAAAAGTCTCATGGGTGGTATTAAGAAAAAAAATGGCAAGAAGTTATAATTATTTTCGCCTGATAAATGACGTACCGTATATAATGTAGAGTATTATGCGTGTTCTGCTCTCTCGGTAGACAATAATAATAACGTGACTGACAATGAATTTATGTTTTAGTTTTAGTCAATCATTATTGAACTGTGATAGCACGTTTATTTTTTAATTTCATCATTGTGCTACAAATAAAAAAGTTACCCGAAGTAGCAACATTAAATTACAACGTAAGTTTCTACGCGCAACTGGCATGTGCATTACTTGCACGTTATCTACTAATAACTCCACGGTGAAGCAGAAATTGACAATTTCCGCGCACTGATATCCGCGCCTATCCAAGAAATCTTCTATGAGACCCTTTCAAATTAAGCTGTTCTAAGAGCTTCTACACTTTTCACTCTAATCGATAACAGTATATATGAGTTCTCAAACAAATGCGCATAAATTTAATCGACGAGACTCCCCAAACAATTGCCCATAAGTTTCTCACGGAAAAACTACAGAAGGCAGGGAATGATTTCTTAAGTTTATACGAACTGAAGGAATATTTTATCCTCGACAAATTCAGGCAGATACCATTCCAATTCGTTAACCAAACAAAATTCGCAATTTCAAAATGAATGCGGACGAAACACGTATACACGTGTCGTTACACAGAGTCGAAAAGACGTGAAATGTTAGAACAACCCAATTTGTCATTGCTTATTACGAGTCGTTTTTTAAAGGGGACTTGCTACGACGACTCGGCGAGGACACGGCATGCTGTCCTCCTTTGTTAGTTTACTCACAGCAGCGGTACATGGGGTATGTTGCATGCCGGTGTATTGGTGCTCTTGCTGTGTGGCTTGCCATGTAATTTGTCGGATTGGTGGTGATGGTGGTGGTGGTGGTTAGAATTTAGAGTCATTTACGCTCGTCACCTTGATCGATATCCCACAGTCATCTTCGTCTTCCTCGGTCATTGTTGTTAGTCTGGTGGTCTCATCGGTCGTCAACGAGCCGTCCTTCTTCGTGTGCTTCTTCTGTTTGCCGACGCTGCGTCCAAAAGTGATTACAATCGTATTTTTAAAATCGGAGTCTCCACGGTTTCGTTGTTATACAAAGCTGTTTCGCTTGTGCGAAGGTATGTAGGAGGATGGTATTAATTAGAATTTCGACTAATTTTTGTATCAAGTTTCTATCATTGTAACAAGTACTAGGATGGTCGAAATTAATTTTTAATTTCAATAATCTTACTATCTTACTTTATCAACTTCGGTTGTTTGGATTTCTCGTTGCCCTCGTTGACCTGTTGCCAAATGCCGGTCTTGTTCACCTCTTCGCTGATATTGATGCTGGCCAGTGGGATCTTCATGATGTTACCGTTGGCCAACGATATCTGAATATTTCCCGGCGGTCCGTAGCCGAGAGACTCGTTTTGTTCCTGCGAACGTCAATTAAGCATGTTCCATCTAAGAGCATTCACGTCAAAGCGTCGCGAAGTCAACGAAGCGCGATGATAAAACTGAAGCCATGCACTCGTTATATTCTGAAGTACGGTAAATCGGCGATTGCGAAAAGCAACGTGAGAATACATTTCGAATGTGTGGGATCACAGTAGATTTTACGCAAAGTGAGTGTAGAGTTCAAACCTCTTTTTTTTCCACTCAGACCACTTTCATAATCATCACCGGCACATACCCGATCGACGGCCATCGTTGCTTTTGACATCGTCAGGCACGCAGTGACATTTCCAAACTGTCATGTTTCGAATGCCAATATGATCGAGCGCGAGGAGGCGTATACGCTGGAAATTGTTCGAATGTATGCGAGATGACGAGCATTGAGAGATGCGAATGTCGAACGATCCCACTCTGGCGACAATGCCGTTTTGTGGTGAATACAAAGATATACGACGTGAATGACGGGCATTTTCATTCACCGTACATTCTGTAGTACGTCTATACATTGCGTCGGCGGTATACAGGAAATATTCCGAACTAGAAGCGATCTCGCTATTCAATTGCGGGAGTCGTTGCTTTGTTAACACTGCTTACGACATTGCGTTTTATACGGGGTAAGTATAAAATATATTTGATTTGGTGTCCGTATTACTATATCTTTGTATCGGACGAATACCGTGTTGATGTTATTGCTGCGATAAAGGCAACTGCTAATTGATGTTGTGTAATCATTAATTACTGACGTAATTAATCGCGTGTCTTTATGAATGAATAAATGATAAGATATACTATACATTCGATGTGTCTTAGTATATTTATGTGTGCTTCACCTCGTTTCAACTTGTTTTCGATGATTACATAGTTAATTGACCGAAATTCATCAGACAAAGTCTTTCTAAGTTACTCGAATCAGCGGAACAAAGTGTGGAAGGAAAATACTGCTAAAGTATTGACGTACAGCGTTTGATTTGTGCATAAGAATTTATTGTCGTCGCTTATTTCTTCGTTCCTCGGTGCAAATTTCTTTCACGTATAACGTCTTTTTTTCGGAAGAAGCGATTCAGACGAATCGGTAAAGATCATCAGCGTCGCGAGTGCGGAAAGTTGAAAGACTTAATACCACTCGACTTTGACTCGTCAGAATATTCAAACGTGCGCGTATCGTTGAATTTGTTGCGAAAGCGCGGTGAAACTATCGTCAGAGAGCTTTCATCCTTCCGGTGCCAATCAAAATGCGATCCATGCCAATATTGCCGCGTCTAGCGCATTCCTTCCATGATCGTGCAAGATGTCGACACGATTATCAACAAATCTGCCGTCCTATGTGAAGAATGATTTAGGGTGAATTGGCGATATCTTGGTATGATATTTGGCGGAAACTGCCGATGCGTAACAACTACGTACAAAACGTGCAGATTCGATGACGTGTCGCGACGGGCGGAGAATCGGTGCAGTACTAGAAAATTTGTTGATACTAGAACTACCAAAGGGTCAGAATAAAAATCGCTAGTTACGTTGCAGCATTACCCCAAAGGGGTAGGATGTATCTTTATATGTGTGTTATGAATTATCATTAGATTTCAATTTTGTTGTTATGAATTATCATTAGATTCCAATTTTCGCACAGCGAAAATCATTTTTTCTAATACTAAGAATCCGCGAAATTCGACAGAAATTATGAAACAACCTTATAATTTGACGGACTTTACTTAAGTCGTCCTCCGTTAGTCGCAACAGTCGTCCAGCACGATTGAAATTCTTTGTCCTCCACCGTTATCCTGCGTGTGTCGCGATCGAATATCAACTGGATTGTACGTGTACATGTGTGTGTGTGTGTCAGGAAAGGGTTTACGCTAATTGGCGTTATTATGCGCAAAGGATCGATAATTGACGATAGGTAAGAAAAGGTGTCGATGCGTCTGGTTACATTCATTCAAGCTGTCCCGGCATCGAGACATTTTCCTCGAACGTCGAAGGACGTCTTGAAGCAGCAACTAAGCTAGTCATACGCAAAAATTAGGAAGTGAGAAAGCTTATCAGCAAGCTTCTCCGTTACCTCAGTAAAAGTGATCCATGGTGGCAGGCGTGTAATTATTTATTTTCTTTTCTTACGAGATGATCGGATGGGACGTTTATGTTTAACACTTAAAATACGGAACGGAATGCTATGTGCTCTACTAGGAGGATAGTTGCGGCTAGTTTTTGAGCAGTTCCTATGCTTGTACAATTTCATATATATATACGGACACATACTATTGATGCAGATGTATAATGTTACTACTTGGTTAAAATTTTGGTCAAGATATGATATGTTAAGGTTTAAACGAGCAGGTGAACGTGAGGAAACGATGCAGGTTCGAAGGAGATACGGGTTGATCAGCAGTATTTGTCAGCGAACTCGGTAATACAGAGAGGTACGTGTGTTTTGAAACATTAATGTATTTTTTATACGACAACTTGAGGTGGGTTGTGTACGACAGCACGTCGAACCGATACAAAAACCGTGGTTCGGGGAATGGTACGGATAAGGATGTACGGTTCGATTGAGACTAAAAGGTCGCGGACGCATATCGATCAGGTGTGTTTCGAGGATCGATATAGCGACGTACCCGTCACTGTTATTACAAATCTTGATCGCTACCGACATATAATTTTCCTTAGCGACGAACATCGTGTACTGCCGTATCCGAATCTCACTTCTCTTTGTAAGACATCTCAAAAAGTTTGGTCGCACTTTTGGAAGGATTTGACACCCCAGTGGTCGATTGTACGCCATCATCGTATTGACATAGTTCTCATATTAAGAAGCCCTGCGTAATGATAGAGAAAGGAATGTTGGACAAAAGACTTATCGGAGGAGCCGTAAAAGCGCACCGTGCGTTCACGACTCGCCGTTTTCAGTGAGGTGTATCGCGCGAGATTAGACGCACTGTTTACAAAGAAAAGACGCATCATCGTTAACGGAACATTTGTATTGTCGAGGAAATCAACGATTGCACTCGTTCCAGCTATCGTGGGTGCTTGCAGCGATCAATACACAACAACGGAGATCGACAAATAATTATAATATTATCCTCTCTAGCCTTACAGTTTAAGAAATTGTTTACGCTTATAAATTAAAAGAGTACATTGCTAAACCTATCTGCACTTCGCACGATTCTGTTCGAGTATAAAATTATAGGCCAAACTGATTATTGTGTGTTACAGCCAATTATTCTCGGTGTCATTGTGATGCTTGTGCGTGTTGTTCGACGTGCAACGGCTCACCATCGGAGACTATACGGTAGTGGGTACGACACACTCTCTCTCTCCTGTCTGTATTATGTCCGATTGCCCTTTACTCGTGCCGATAATTATAAAAGTGGTTAGAGTAAGAAATTTGGAAGAATATTAATTTTTCACTTATCCCGCGTTGCATCGATTTACATTTTGGAGAAAGTGAAAATTGTCATGTTTTCCAGATTTTTTACTTAGATAACTATCATAGTGACCGGCACATTCATTGTAAACGAATCGTGTTCGTTTCAGCGCATTTAATGTTATTATAATATATATATGTATATGTATATATAGGATACTTGGGAATCAACGTGTCTCGATGTTTTTCGATAAGCACTCTCGCAAGAAGCGATTAACACTCAACCGTATAAGGTTACCCTAATAATTAGCTACAACAATGGCAACAACAACAATACTATCGTTATAAACTCTTAATATGCCGGTATCCAAAAGAACCTACCGTTCGGACAGTTCAATGACAACAATTGTCAGATATTATGCTAATACTGGTCGGACTGTGTGCCGTTCGGATCGTATTTGATCACGGTTTTTCACTTCCTTGTATATATTGATTCGGCACACTCGATGGTGGAAGACGAGAGAATATGACAGTTATGAAAAGTGTCATAAATAAAAAAATCGTCGTTAGAAAGCGCGAAAACGCGCAATATTCTAAGTGGCACGTAGTAGTTTGTACGCTAATTGAAACCTGCTGTTAGAAGGACTGAATGGAAATTTTGTCGTTCAGACGGCATCTCACAGTGTATCGCTACAATTTCTTCGCCTACACTTACTGTCCAGTGCGCGAAATCTAACAAAAATTCGACCACTATAATCGATTCATACGAAATGTACACCGCGTCTGTGCTCGCAACGGACAGCTATGAATCAACTGCGGACGTTCGATGCATCTCCGAAAACTGTTAAAAATAGACGGTAGAAACGCTCTAGGCGATATAAATTTTGCAAAAATCTCTCTGCTCTCGTCATCCTCGCCTTCTCAGCGACAAGCCACGTACTATCTGCGCGCATATTCACATTCGGCTCGTCCGAACCATACCGTCCCGACTAATCTTATGTTCCCTATCCGGAGATTTAGAATCTTATCGTGGATGCCAAAACCACTACAGTAATGGTCCCCGCATACGGCGCGGAATCTCGTTGTAGGCAAACGTGTGTGCTACGTTTCACGCGACGCTTTCCTCGCGTCCCGTTCGGCAGAACGGTCCGTTCAGTTGGGCCTTTTAGTTGCCCTTTTGATAAATCGCCGACTCGGCATAGTCGGACGGAGTGATGGTGACCACTGGACAAGGTGCTCTCACCTGGTCACCGGCACCCTGATATTTACGACAAACGACCGCGTTCAATAAGCGCCTGACGATGCTAACCTCGCCACTTTCCAACTGGCGAAGATCTTCCGCGTGTTTCTTACTCGGCTCCGGCATCACGTCGTCCAGGATCTTCAGTTCTCGCTGGGTGAACATTAGGTCGAGGGATTTTCGTATGCCAATCATCACCACCAACTGCGCAGATTTAATTCAATGTCACTGTGCGGTTGGGTTTTTATGATACGGATTTTATAAGTCCTGGCTGCCGTGTAAGAATACTGTATTTCATATGTTTTTAAATGAAGTATGGTACGATGTGACGGACGATGTTTTGCAAGATGTCATTATTCAAAGTATTCATCGAGACTGGAGGATACTTGTTTCGGAAACAAGACTTCGTATAACAAAATAAATAATCTCGACATGGAATGACGTCTTCTGCAACGCACCAGGAATCATAGAAAGTGGGGTAAGCATTTGAACTGATGCACCGTAGTTATAGACGAATCACGAAACCAGCTTACCATTAGAGGGAATAAGATGGAAGTCGTACTAAATGATTTAATGATCCACAGACACGCAAGACAGGCCAGCTGTATCGCGGTGAACATATGGACGCGTTTTAGGGGCACCTGGAACACAAGAATTACGCGATTAAAGGAGTCCACCTAAACAAACGAATCGACGAAGATCTTTCGCTCGCGAAGTATTCACCTGGCGAAGGAACATGTAGTCCGGCTGATATTTCACCGGCATCAGCATAATCAGAATTCTGTCGAAGAACTGAAGTCCCTTGAGCGATGCTACGCCCATATACAGGAAGACGCCGAATAAGACGGGCATCGGTATGTGCTTAAGCATCGGCGTGAGAAGCACAGAACAGCCGATCATGAGAAAGATCAGGATGTGAGTGGCTCTTTGTTCGCGGACGCCGAGAAAATGTGGCTTCTCGCCGGGCGCGGCACACTCCGATTCGAGCTTCAAGGAGTTCACGTGGTTGATGGAGAGCACAGTCGCTGCCACGAACCATGGGAGGCCCATTACTGAGCAGACTTCTATTAATATTGCCAGCACAAACAGATCCAAGTGGTAGCCGCACCCTTTCTGAAATGTTTGACGTCGAAAAAGAAAAATAAGAATTTGGCTGCAATCGTTTTTTGATCAAAGCGAAATGGAAAAGTACAAAGTCGATCGAACGACGACAGTTTGTTCACTGCTGACAGGCAGAGGAAAAGTGATCGATGAGGAGAGTGCTTTGGTTACAGCTAAACACTTACGCGGACGGTCATAGGACACGTCGGGTATACGAACAAATTGGACCACGCGATGCTCGAAATTACTGTTTACGTCAATGCTTTTTTTTATACCTGAAGTAGATACTTGCCTTCAACTTATTTTCTTTCCTATTAACAATTACGGCCGTAATTTGCTGGTCCATGAAGATCAAGATGGTGCCCAGTAGTGCTGGTAAAAAGGCAACAATTGCGCTCCACCAGGGATTCTCTTGGAATGGCCAGATCATCCAGCCCCGCCCTTCTAACGTTGGTTTAAATTCCACGGGAACTTCTAACTTCGGTGTCGCGATGCCCACAACGTGATCGAGCGTTGTCATCGAAAAGATCGCGATAATTACCGCGAAATCGCTCACTACTTGTCTGACCTGTAAACGGTAAGGGTAATATAAAATATATTCGGTGCACGTTATACCAGCAGGGATTCACCTGTTTAATGCCTTTCGGTACCGACCTTTGATGGGAAGAACAGAGCATTCTTGAAGTCCTTCATCTCGACCGACAGCAGGAAGGTGCCCATAAATAGGATAATTGACATAAGGAACACATCGGGTACGTAGTGCGGTACGTTGCAATCGTCGCCCACAAGAGTACCATTGTACATCTGGAAAAAGGCAATAATGAACACCTCGGTGTGAAACAAATTACTTAATTCCTCGCAACTGCGAGCTCTTATATCTTGCCAAACGAGTATTCAATACTACGGTTTTCTATAGTCTCGTAAAACCAATTGATCGAAACATGGATTGTTATTCATGAAAGAAGTTTGAAGTGTCGTTTGCAAAGACAATAGAACATCCGCCTATCGACCCAGTACGGAAACGCCACTGTTCCGTGGAACGGAATTTACAACCATGAAATATTCACTTTTATGTCGTTCGACTTTCTGTATTTCGGAAAAATAATTGGTAAGTAACATTTTGGTTGTATTTACTTGACACGTCGTCTGATCCACCGTCGTCCAATTAATGTTGTCGTAATTGTCCGCCAGGCTATTGTTCGGTGGTCTGCACCAACACTCGAAACTTAATGGATCGGTGGCGTGGGTATTTACAGGATACTTTTTGCCAATTGACAGAACATTCTCCACAGCCTGCAAAATTATTCAACGATATATGTAGATCGATACTTCTCGTATATCACCAGTGGTGTGCTAGTTTGTCAAATTTTCGAAACTAGTCTATTTTTCTGCAGGTCACTCTATAAGTTATTAACGGTCGTCTAATATTTCCAGAGCACTGTTGCGGCAATAAAGAGCTTTGACCACTCATCAATCAAATGGTTTGCACGCAGAGGGGTAAATTAAACAAAGATGTGCAGACCATGATGTTCAGCTAACTTTAGTCGATCTAAAATGTCGAAGCCCTCGATACAAGGCAAGGGATTGTTCAAGTAGTGGTTGAGGACTATTCGCGACCCACATGTTCAAGGTTTCGCTGATAGTGCGATTCCTGAAGCACGCACGGTTTAAGGCCATCCAATTAACGGCCAGTTACGAGGGTCGCGGGCTGGGTTGTGATTACGTAAATAACACACGGTGATTCATGCACAGTTATACGAGCAAGCGTAAGCCGATACGGTATATCTGATGGTGTAGTACGTTATATAATCAATGTTGATATCCTTTACAAACATAGGAAAGTTATGTCATACTCTTGTTTCATTCATAACTTATCGGGGAACGAAATAAATTTCATAAATAATTTCGATTGCTATAATTACATATGATTCATAATTATAATTGTCCGAGTCTTGATTGGCGGTAATAATACGCAACGGTCACGTACGTATTAAGTAGATGTTGCTTGGCTAACCTTGTAAATGAATATGAAGGCAATGAGGGTGGCAAAGTTCTCCTCCGTAAATCGGGTGATATAGCAGACTAGCGCGCTTGCATCCACCGCCACGAGTATGAGTAGAATTATTGCTGTCCAGGTACCGATCCAGAAACGGAAGGACATGTAGTTCCATTCTGATTGTCTGTACGGACAAAAAGCCACCAGTAGGGTTACACCACTTAACATCAACCCTACACTATATTTTCTCTAAAATGCTGATTTCAGTAGAAAAAAAAGACTGTTCCAAAAGACTCCGAATTTCACGGTCACCTCTCTGTCAAATCCCTGCAATCTGAGACTGCTGATCTCGTCGACATTGGCTAGGTAGACATAAGGTGCAAGTGCGGAGCAAATGGATCGTCGAATGGACTTACTTGCAGAACTCGTAGACGATCGTCTCGAAGACAAGGACAGGACCGGTGGAGCCGAGAATGGTGAGGGGTTGTCCAGAGAAGAGACCATAGCCGATGCCGCAGACGAAGCCGGAAACGAGGGACTCCATCGCCGCCATATTCTTGCCGGTTGCTTCGCTCAGTAGACCACCGAACGTGATGATTGGCGAGAGGCAGGCGAAGTAGAGGAAGATGAACGAGGCGACGCACTGCAGTGCCAGGGCGTCCTTGAAGTCGGACCAATAGAAGGGCGCCTTTCGCTTGATGTCGTTCACCAGGCCGCCAAACAGTCTTCCCGATCTCGACAGACCCGACTCTTCGCGCAGCTTCTGCTCGTCCGCTTCCTCGTCAAACTCCTCCTTAGGCTTCTCTTCCTTCGGCCTTTTTCTGACATCCTGCAGCAGCACGCGACGCGGCGCGGTTATATTTTATGCTCGGAAACGAAGGACCGTCTCGAGGTTGCGTGCGGCCGACACACATTTCGAAACTACGTGTCCGTTGGTTTAGGTCTTAGAAACGTGGACTACGTTAGCTTATAGCGAAGAAGATTCGTTGCTGTATTTCTTGTTTTTTAGAGATTAATGATTCGGATCATTCTTTCGGATGTTGAATTATTTGCAAAGATGTGTGCGTGTTTCGGTATGTTATTTTCAAAGATACCTGAGAATTATCACAGAATCCTCAGTTTTTTAGTTAAATTGATCTAGGAATATGTCGCAAACCGACGCACCGTAAAACTGTACCTGAACACACGTTTATACTTATGTAGAGGTTTCGATAGTACGTAAAAAGTGAGAATCGTAAAAATTGCACTTTGTGCATCATAACTAATTGAATAGTTTCTTCGTAAAAGCCGATAGCGAATAAAAAGGAAAGTGCTTTCATTATCTCACCTGCGATGGAATGGCAGCTGGTGGCTCTATTCTAATAGTGGGATCCCATTCGCCCGGTGGCAATACCGTAACCGCATCGAGAAACTCGTCCACGCCAGCCAGGAGGTGATTTCTGTTTTTAGCCTTGTACGCCACGTCGTGAAAGACCTCGTCCGACATCAGTGTCGCCATTGCACGTCCGATCTCGTGAAAGCCCGAGATACCTCCCTGAAATCACGATGAAAGAAAGTGGATATAAAGAATATTGACACATTGCCGGTCGTACGTCGGCAGAATATGGCGCATAAATGTTCTTCTACGTTCGTCAATAACGAAACGTTGTGAGCAGAGGTCGCGTTAAACGCGCATTTTCGGGATACACTCCGTTCCGACTGGTTTTATAAAGAGATAGGGGATAACTTATGGCATTTCAGGCTTCAACATTGTAAAATAATATTTCATAGGTCTGGCTTGTCGAGTTATCTCATGCTGTAGAATGATATTTTATGGGTAATGCTTCAAATGGCCGAAACATTATGGGCATTGTAAACTTTTCTACGGACATTAAGATAATAAGGAATGTTTATTACCATTTCTGTGCTGGATAAGTTTTCTATAGATAATCCAATTCAAAGGTAAGAGATAATCCAATTCAAAGGTAATAATTGAAAGAAAATGCTTGACACGTAATACGATACGTATACCACGTAAAGCCTCGACCGAAGACTTTGCACGAACTTTCGCACAGACCTGACACGTTCAAATAAACTAATGTCGGATTCAGCCAGTAATACCAGCCGTATATAGTCACCTTTCTCTGACAGATATTTTCTGCGCGTACATACGTCAGAGCAGGAGACTCAGTAATTATTCGAGTCACGTTATACCTGGCTCAGCGCGTCACCTCGATTCGCTGCAGGAATAAGGGACGAAGTTCGATTTCCTGTCGCCTCTTTCGCGAGCACGACGTATTATAGGTACACGACCAATGCAAAGTAATGAGCGAACGAGCGTCAAGCCCGAGATGGGATTATCGGCGCCGGCGGGAGAAAAATCATTTGGATGTGTACACGATAACGACGGTCTCGGCCAAAAGAGTGCATTAAGCTGCTCGTAATTCAGCGGAAGAATTGCGAGGCGCATCGATGCCGACAAATGCCCGACAACGATTGACGCAATTAGCGCTTGTGATTGCTTCGTTAAAATTTTAATTATCGACGAACCGACGATTCCTCCGTCTGCAGCACGGACAGAGGCTTTGCTTGAAATAGTGGCCTTATACATCGAAGAGTAGGTTATGGTGTGCGGCTGTCGATCGACAGGCACGAATGCGAAGGCGTACGAAAATTAGAGAGGCAGGCTCGTCTGACGAGTTGACTGGCATTAACGAACTTTATTCTTCTACAGTCTCCCCAATCTGATATTTTCCTACCCGCGATTCCTGGCAGGCTTGGGCACATTGTGGAGAATGGGGTGCTGCTTATGCTGGTCTTCGTTTGAGATTTGAAAGCAGAAAATTGTGTGGCTCGAAGGTCGGAACGTTTAACGTTAGAAGTGAGGAATCGAAAAGCTCTTATTACTTGATTATCGTGTCCCGTGATTAGGATAATAATATGATGAACATCGATGCAACGAAAAATAAGCGATAAATGACAGTTTTGAAGTATTTTGATTTCAGCCCCAAAACTCTTACCGTAGGACCTAAGAGAACGAAGATGAATCTTGTTGGCACTGGAACTTCGGTCAGATCGCCCATTATCCCGGCCTGACTGAGTCGAATGAAGGCGGACAATGTTTTGTCCAAGAAGTCCACCTCGCCTACCAGGATGTTGCTCGCTTCCGCTCCTGGCGGTATTTTCCGCATGAAGTGAGTGTTGCCCTGGAAAAGAGTGACGATATAAAGTTGCTGCTGTGAAGCGAACCTTAGGCCGTTTAACATCAGAGAATGACCTAATCGTAAAGTGACGTTAAGAAACAGCAGATTCGATCTTAATTTTGGTAATTAATTTTTTTAACAACGGACCTACGTCCTATATTCATGAAATTGTACAGTATGCGTTTGAGGGAATTTATTGTCGATTGAAAATGTAAAGCGATGTGGTGGACAGAAAAGTATTCGGAGGTACAGGACGAAGCAATATCTTTGGTATATAATTTATACCAACCCTGTGATTTGCGTCTCCGTTCTCCAGCGCCGACGAGCTGTGATTTCTGGTGATTGACACGCTGCTAGGACTTCTGTCCATGCCGTTGCTACCTGGTTCTTGGCCTGAAATGTATCTAGCTTACTGCCTACTGCGTTTTCTGGTAAACTAGTCTATTCGGACGAGCGTATTGTCGAGAATATGTTTAATTTCGATCAAACGTCCAGGTCTCTTATTCTTTTATTTTGACAGTTGGTGCTTTTCTCAAATTTTTAAACAAGAATAATGAAACTCCTATCGGCAATACGCTCTATTAACTCGTTCAGGGATTGTCGAGTATTATGGGTATCATGGACAAAGTATCGAAGTTTTTTGAGCTGCATGAGTTAAATTGCTAAGTGTCGTCGCGTCGTCGGTCTTGTATTTTGCCATCATTGTGGCTTTGCTTCGCGAGCAATTTCGTTCCAGCTTATTCCACGGTGCCGCCATCTTCTAGATCGTAAAACTTTTCGGGAGTTCCGTGAGTTCTTTACGTGCTCCGAAAGCCGAAAGTTCGTTCGAAGTTCGAGACATTCGTTAACTCTCCCGAAAGCGAGGGGCGAACGGTAAAAGCTGGCAAACCGAGTTTCATCGTGTCCACAAATTGTTGAGAAAAAGTGCGTGGTCCAACGTACAACACGGTAACAGAAGTGTGCGTTACTCAATCAAAATTGTTACGCGGTTGTTACTTGCTTTAAACACGTACCAACAAGGGAAGTCAAAATTGTTCCTAAGTTCTTGTCAAGAATATTTTCTCTATTTGCCCATTTTGATCGTTTTCAACGTCATTTTGAGCTTTACCACCATTTTTGGGCCGCAGCTCGACGACAGTTTGCCATGTGCCGAGACGCTTTCACATTAACGTCCCTGTTTGTCGACACACCCGCTACTATTTGCGTTACCCTATGCCACGCTATCTTCTTTGGGCCAGCTTGTGCATTGTCAGACGCTTTCGCTGGCCTCTACCGATCGACAATCGATACACCTATACCGTCGGACACTGCGCAAAATGTCGGAGCAGTGAGACACTCATGCAGCTCGTCGTGGACAAAGAAAGCCATCAATGTCCCGAGTCCTTTGCAACCAGTCGTCTGCGACCTGAAATATCCATCACCGAACAATCGCCCGAAACATTCTGGTCTCGGAGTCTGGATCGAAGTCTTCGAGGGACATCGATGGATTTCTCAGCATTATCGTACCGCAGGTACGCTTCTTTACGGCGTGCAAAGAGTCGCGTGTAGTGGCGTACGTGAGTATATGCGTAAAACAGCCCTGCTTGGGAATTAAGACAAGCGTTAGGAACCGATTTCATCCTCCCGGCGATAATATCGTTAAGCCAGCAAATCTGAGGAACCCACGTCTCTTTCTTTGCGACCTTATCCCGATTTCTTCCGAAAACAAAAATTCAATCCACTAATCTCGCACCGCATCAGTTTACGTCACCTGACGCGCGAACGGTTGAGCTCCCAAATCCTCCGACCACGTTCGTCATCATTAGCTTACGAACAAATCTTCGCGATCGCGAACTCTAACGACATATTCTCGGCCAGCAACATGAAATAATCGACGACCCCATTACGAGCCGCTGCCCTCGGATCTGCATACTTAAAAATATATGTCTCAAGGATAATAATCAGATCGGTTCTGCAAGTTTGCCTTACTTCCCTTGCCAGCGTGTCGTCGCTTGCGAGCGGTGAGTGGATCTAGCGACTCTCGAAGCGCTCTGATCTTCGGTCTGTTCGTATTAATAGATGGATTCGCGATGGGGGCGGAAGCGAGAGCGAGCACAGAAAAGCATTTTACCGGGATTGCCGGGTATGGCAAGGAAGCGGCCGCCAGCATTGAACGCTGCCCCACTGCCCTGACTTGTTGCGCCGGCGATCGCCGGGGCAGAATTCGATTCCTCCACTACAAATGAGCATGAAACACACACCAGGAGCGTCGTTTATTTACAGAGGATGGAGCGTGTGGGCGGGGCGGGCGACTTAGCCGCCGTCAGCGAAGTGCACGTAGCTGCCGCGTCTTTTCCGTCTGTCCTATCCTCCCCTCATCGTTTCAATTCTCTCGTCACTGGAGTTCTCGCGCCACGTACTTTCTCGTTCATACTGTGTCGCGGGGTTTTGTACTCTCGGAGACTGCTTTTGCATGGTCGATTACATAATGCGCGGAGGAATATCAGGTACGGTGGAAGCTGAGAAACTTTTTGGTGTTCGCAGTTGTGATAGGATCGCTTTGTTGCAGGAGCAAAATTTCAGTGAGGCTAGAATGATTATGGTAGCGATTTTTAAAGTTTCGTTAATTCAACGAATATTGAATAGATGCGTGCAACGTCGTTGACGGTCGAAGACAGTTTTTCAGACAGAAATCACGAGAACTCCAACTACGTTTCATTGACAATATTTCCGTCACACCAACAGTAATATTAACTGAAATAGTTGGTACAGTGATAGCGATCGTAGACGCACCGTTCAGGATTTCTTGTCTCATCTTCCGAGATATGAATATTTTAATGGTGAATTTCTATGTTTTAAATGTTTACAGCGTTATTGCTGCGACAATCCTGATCGGCGCCTCACGATTCAGTCAATCAAACTTCCATGTTTCCATTCCTACGAAGAGAACGGATGACGCTGTACAGGATACTTCAAATACAGATATCAATAGAGAAAAGTATAATTACAATCTGCTATGGACAGGATGTACACCGAGTCACGTGCATTTATAATTTATACCATCGAGACGAAAGACCATGCCACGTGATTGAATAGTTAAAGGTTGCTGTATAATATCGACTAGCGTGCACAGTTAATATTTCAAAGATCGTATTGACATTTTTCTCAACATCTCCGTTGCGTCACGAATAACACCATTGTTTATTCTGATTAAACAAATTATTGCAACGAAGATTACCTTTGCATGATGCACTCTTCCTTTCATTTCTTTGTAAAAATATAGTCACAACTAGAGAGACATCGAAGGAGATTGTTCAAAGAGATTCTGAGTCTAATTAAATCATTCTCAGTTTCTCGAGGGTTGATATTGCCGTTTTGTAAACATTCAATGCTTTTGTGCGTTTCGTGCTAGATATTTTAATTTGGTTCGTTTAACGTACGATAACGAGCGTCAGGGTTGGCGAGAATAAGCTCGCGAGCTAATACGATTTCTCGAAGTAGTTTAAGTCACTGTAGGTCGGTCTCAGTTGCCAGTAGTAATGACCGTCACAAGGCGGACAAGTGTAGATCGAATTCAAACGACGTGTTACGTTCTCGCAGGATAATTGTGAAACGAATAATGAGTTAATAGGCTAATAGTTAATTAAGTAAGCTTAATAGTAATAGAAAAATCATCGAAATATTATTAGAAAATGTTTCAAGGAAAATTTTCGAAAACTCGTGAAATTCAAAGGCACCTTTAACATGTCCATCCCTGACGCGGAGAATGTATTATACAAATGATTGTTGCTGTGCATTGACTACGGCTAAACATCGAAAAGTTCATTGGAAAACAAGAAGCTCTAGATACACATGTTGTGTGATCGGAGCGGCATAAGTGAGACGACGATTCCTACGAATTCGATAGCTTATAAAATAATCAAGGACACAGTACGGCAAGAGAAATTTCGAGAAAGAATGTGGAACAATGAACACGTAGAAGAAAGAGACGTGTGAGAGACGCATTTTGGTGCAAGAATTTTTAAGATTGACGCTGACATCAATCACCTTCGACGATCTAACCTTTTAGCTGACACATTGCGAACCACGTCGTGAATCCCACCACGTGGGGAATGCCAACTTCAGCTGACACAAAAACAAGAAAGTACGTATGATTATTTCAACGTTCACGCAAGCATTTGATCGTCCAACAAAATTCCCTGCCGACAACACGTTCGCAAATTTCGTCGAACACTTTTCACAAGACGGTACGATACGTAGGCAGGACTGGATGCTATCGTCTTTAACAAGACACCACCACCGCTAGAATAATTTAATAACCAGGGTTAGTAAGCTAGGGTAAGATGTTAGTAGAGAGCGCTCCTATTAAACAGGTACAATGCATTACGTATAACATCAACCGAGAAGCTAAACACATGAGAATACCAAGAAAAAAATCTGAAGAAATGAATCATCCCAGTTACTCCGTACAGTAAATCGATGCAACGCGAAACAGCACCAATAGACAAATATTTCAATTTTCAACTCATTCGTAGACCACTCTTCTCTTCCCCAGCACAAACACTCGACCTCTTCCCATGCGATGAATTCAGGTTTAGCTTCTCGATTCCGAAACCCCTCCGTACGAGCCGCACCGTAAACAAGACATGCGATATCATGAGGAGGCGAATTAATATTATCTGTTCGCTCGAGCGATGTTAGTAAGGCTGAAACGAGCGCGTAGAAAGCGTCGCGGCAATGAAGACGACGATGAAGCGAGAGCGCGTGCCGATAGCCGGCTCGCGATAGGCAGTCTGGCCTAGAGTATACCTGGAACCAGAAGGTACGGTCCTTTGAGATCTTTGGCCTCTTTCGATAGGAGGGCCGTATTCGAATTAGGGCAGCTGCTGCTGCGCGCGACTGAGGGCGCGTAAGCGTCCTCGCGGCGTTCCTGCAAATCTGACGTCAACAAGGCATGCAAACCACATGTACAGCTGATATCTGAAAATTGCCGGCCGACGTCGTACGCATTTAGAATTAAGTCGCTAACGATGATGGCCGCGACCCGCCCTTTCGTTCTGCCGACTATGCTCGCTTGCTTGGCGTCGCGCGTTCCGTGGCTACCTTCGAACGAAAGCGCGGGGCGACCGGGAGAGAAATAAGGTAAATTAGGGCGTAAGCAAATTGATAGGTCGGTCCGCGCGGATTGGCTCAAGGGTGACTTAATGTCGAGTCCCCGCGGCGCAGTACGTTTCTCTCCTCTCACGCGGCCTCCCGCGTATTTTCGATCCCGCGGGAGCGGTCTAATTGTGAGGTCAGTCGCCGGTTAGGAATTTTACATTTTTTGCGTTGCGATTAGAATGTCGAACTGATCGCGCATGACTTCGGTGTGACAGTTTTGTGCGCGTGTTGCGGCGCGATAGAGAAATGTATCTCGATATAAATATATATGTATAATTTTTTCTGTTAGAGAAAATTGACTCGCGTGATAAATGTCAGCGACGCATGCAGTGATAATGTTCAAACAAGGACTTTTAATTAAACTCCCTTGAAACAATGCTAAAAGACCGACCTGTCATGAAAATAATAATAAAACTAACATAATCCCAATTGAATATAATTATAAGGGTAAACGTAAAGATATTAAAGAAAGGAACCAAAAGGAATTGCAAATTATAACACACAATTAAATAAGGAATAATTGAAGACGATGAATAGTAATCAAAAGGTAGGTGCAATCTGCTAGCGAAAAGTAGTAAAAGGACAACGATCAGTTAATTTGTAGAATGAATCGTCGAACCGTTGCGGCGTACCTGTCGAAAAGTGATTATAGAAGAAAGAGGTAATACAATATGTGTCGAAACTCACTCTTTGAGGAGGAATGATTGCGTCCGATTTCGGCTAACGATCTAATGATCGGTAGCCTTGACATGTTGTTGTCCTTGCGTCTCTCATGCTGATGCCGATGCCTGACAAGAAGGGCCTCCCTGACCTAAAACAGTTTTTCTTTTATAAGCACATTTTCTTAAATGCATCTTCTAAAATCTGTGGGTTCGAATCATTGTGTGTTTTATTATTTTACCGAAGTCTTTCTTCTTTACGTGATCGAGAGAACTATTTCATTTAATTTCTTTGCCGAATTGTCTTACGCGACATCTTACTATATGCGACAAACAGTTCTCATTCTCAGTATTCGCGTAAGAAGAAACGTTATCAGCGCTGTTAATACCTTTTCTCGCGACTCCATCGCTAGCACGCCTTTGTTGATCATGTTGTCAAGAACAAGATCGGCGATTTGTTCTAAACTGCTTGCCTCCATGTCGAGCATCACGGTGCCATTCAAAAGCAGACTCCGGAGCTCGAACAGAGAGTGCAGTGACAGTGTGGCTACGTGAGGTTTGCTCCATCGATTTCCGCCCTCTTCGACGTCCTCTTCGAACTTAATCCACCTGTTAATCAGAGATCAAATATGCCTCAATTGATCACGGCCGCTACACTGAGCAGACCAACAACATATTTCGACGTTGCAATGATGACTCAATCAACAACAAAATTCTTTTCGTACGCTGGCGTCGATGCATTAGAATTAGCGGCCATATTTTGCACAAGGCTGATGGTAAATAATAGTGAGAGCTGAGAGATTAAACGGCAGTTCACCTTGAACGTGGCTCTAAGCTTGATAGGCGACGAAGAAGAAGTGTCTCTAAAAGCGTGTCGAAACTCTAATCGGAGCACTCGCAGACTCCGTCGAGGACCTGTTTGGCGGATACTTAAAGTGTCGATAGTTCGCGAGGACGTGATAATTACGCTTGTCCGATCTAGTGCCGTCGTTAGATTTATCGAGTGCCATTACTGGTATCGAGTTGTATTCACTGTTAAGCCTATTAATCGCGATAATTGTCGTCGTTAGAGAGGTATACCTAGCTAGAACGGTGGGAAAATTGATAACATAAGCTGACACGATGCGTTGTGATTTATTAAATTAATATTGGAATTGAGTCGCGTAGGATATGTGCCGGCGGTTATGAGTGTGATGTGAGTGAAAAAATGAGAGAATTTTTTTTTTATAAATGAAAAATTTTGTTTTTTTCGAGTTTTTTACTTGCACGTTTTGTATAATTATTTTGTAATGATGTTGTGTAATGGTTTGCAATGATTGAAAATGTTTCTCTTGCGTGTTGCGTCGTCTGCGAAACTTGTCGGCTGGAATGATTGAGTTTCACTACTTGCTTGGTAGTTATATTTGCCTATGTGAGTTGATAGGAAATGCTTGGGAGCGCGACTAATTAGTCGATCCGCGAAAATTCACCTTGAGTGATCGTCTGGCATGTATCGGAAGTTCCTTGTTACATAACAAATCGTACCGTTTCATAGCGTCACAAATGCATCCGTGACTGGAAATGACGTAAAAGACAAGGAAAGTTCTCCGCCTTACATTTTCTTGATACAATTTCCGTAGAATTGACAGTAAATACGAAGTATTAAGGTACCAAGAATAATTTTTAAGGACATTACTGCTAATAATTAACTTCGTAGTAAAATTCGTTATCGAAGGTTAATTACATTGTAGACACTCGTACACGAGGAGACTGAGGGGACACTTATTTACGTGTCGAAAACATGAATCACGAGAGGTAGCCTCGGGATCTAAGACTGTCCCTTGCCAAGGCACATACAGGGTACCCTCCTATTGATGGGGGGAAAAAAACCCAAAAAGAGACCAATTCCCTTTGACAAAATAATTCGAACATGCGGGTAGAATAAAACTCTCTAACACCAGCCATTGTTCTCGCAAAGACGACGAAAAAAATAAAATTTCTCGATCGACATTTTCGTAAATCAAAATGCGACACCGCAGAGCAGCCTACACATTTCCCGCTCCGTACAAAAATACTCCGTACTAATACCACCGTACGCACTCTCTTCCGGCGTATTTCTTGCAATCGTCTCCAGACAACGATGTTTTCACGCACACGAAAAAAAATGTCATTCTTTACTTATAGACAATTTTGTATACGAGCTGGCGAAGGCGGCGGTTCGTGCCGTCGATAACAGGACACCCCGTATACTTGGAGAGGACTTACCGCGCGGTTTCCTTCCACTCCATCTCGTCGCCATCCTTGACGAGCTCCTCCATCTCGGAGAAGAGGGGATGGGACTC
Organism: Priocnemis perturbator; assembly: GCA_963942575.1. Taxonomy (NCBI): domain Eukaryota; kingdom Metazoa; phylum Arthropoda; class Insecta; order Hymenoptera; family Pompilidae; genus Priocnemis; species Priocnemis perturbator. The sequence continues at coordinate 9,988,825 of OZ012649.1, forward strand.
GTGGGCATCGTCCCCGACCTCCTCGCCGAGGATGAATTGCACCCTCTGGGCCGGCGGCGTGACTGAAAGTGAAGACGTTAATCCATCAGTCAATCACCTGGGGCGTTGACGCGCGCAGAGAACGAGACGGTCATTTGCAAGCGAAAAGCGTATTATATCCGGCGTGTCGGCTCGCAGCGACCCCCTCGATCTCCGTCGAAATGCATTCTTGGCATCGTAATTACACGCTGACGTGCTAACGTTTCCGGGCTCTGGCCAATCGTTTCGCTGTACGTCGCGCGGCGAGGGAGGATGAAAGAATTTTCGATCAATGCTGACGAAATGGGCCAGTTATTATGAGAGTCCAATTGTTCGTGTGAAATGCGGAAGAAATTGCAATTCTGCGTGTTGAGAGAGTACGTTCAAAATTACATTTTTTTCAGACCACCGTTTCATTACTGTTAAAGAACTTTTATGGTCGCCGGTAAGTTTGTCGAGATCTGTCGTGTCAGATGTGACGGAATAGTTTAGTGGACAAATGTTTATCGCTCGGAAGGTCTTCGCTAATTTTCTTTCGGCTCTCTTCTTCTGAAGTTGAGAGGGAAAAATTGGCTGGCCGGAAACTTTCGCATGTAACTGTGACCGTTGCAGAAATATTTGTGCGGCAAGCTTTCGAATGTGCGTGTGGGTGAGATAATATGTATAGCAATTGATGTAATTGAAGGTGAAATACTGAAATCGGTATGTAACTAATTCTATTACCTTCTCCCTATACAATTTAATTGATGATAGAAAGAAATCATACGCTAAACTGGGCAAGCTATATAGGGTTCGCTATTATCCCTTAATTTCGATATCCGCGGCACGTCTTTGAACGTATCCCCCGCGGATAACGAGGAGCTACTGTGTTTCGCTCGAACACTCCGTGCTAGACATTTCACGTTCACAGAATTTTCGATAATTCTCGACGCTTCCTTTTCCTGTCACAAGCGAAACAGTAAATGAAAAATTGTCAGACAACATCCAGCAACTTAAGAGTACGGCGCGTGCCGGCGACGTGTTGCTCGACAATAAACAGTGAGAACGCATGCATACAACACATCGCAAAAGAAATCTTTCGCGGAGCGACGAATCGGACGAGGTGCCCTTACAAACAGATAAATATTAAAACCTACACATATCTCTTTCCTAAAATTTCTTTGCAAATTCTTAAATTGCATAACGGCGTGTGTCGTGGACAAAAATAATCCGACTCATCGAGACCATTCGCGTTTTCCGATCGTACATATATGTGCACATATACGCGCGCGTACGCACGTACGTATATCTGCATCGAGTGTCCGTGTACATGCATAAAAATGTTACGTATGAGCGGTTTCTTATGCGCGCGATTTATCGTACGATTACGCCGCGCAATAGCGTCGAGTAGATTGGCTGAATGTATAATCGAACGGGCATGTTCCTTGGCACGTAAAAATTCTCGTCAGTGGCGCGGGAAAAGAGGCGGACTGCGCGGTCGGCGAGAAATTTTCACGTAATCGCTTGCACGCGCAGACCGCGCATAATCGCTTTTACGTAATGATAATAAACGAATTTGCGCGGCGGCGTAGGCGTCAATGCGCGCGGCCTGATTTTATCAGACGACTCTCTGTATTCACGTCTGCCACGGACTAACATCATCGCGCATCTCTGCGATTCTGGCTGCACGATCAAATTAGTCGTTCCCCAATATCGTGTAAAATCAGATTTATAAGATCAACGGGGCAACCTTGATTCGTGAAGCTCTTAAACAATCGCTCGAGCTCTTATCGTCGGAGCTTGTTAAGCAAAAACGTTCGACGCCGATAGTCTTCCGGCATTTGTTTCTCAAGTAACTCTCATCTTGCCTTAATTTTCGTCCTTTTCAGATCGACGAGCCGGACGACACTTTTGTGCACCAATACGCCACGTATCCGTATTTGTCAATGTCGACGCTACTCGTGAAACGAATAATTTGTCACTAAATCGGGAGAGGTCTTTCGAAAGCTAAGATCTTGAAAATAATCACTCCTTCCCTTTTAATTATCGCACAAACGTAATACAGGTAAATTTAGTACATATTTGACATAGCACGCGAATCAACTCGAACTGAAAAGGATGAACATTCCTCATGGAGCATCCTCGAATCTCTATTGACCTCACCGCTTCCCCGACTCTCAGGCTCATACATCGAACAGATCCACGTTTCGTGAACATCGATTTACATGAAAACAACGCCAACTCCTTCGGCGCTTTTGAGCTAGAACTGTCGACGCGCGAACTTCGTCCGACTGGAAATGCGGACGAAAAAAAAAAATGGCGCGAATGGTCCCATGATGGAGCAAAGTGCGTCCCGATAATACACTCAATTGCGTTACGTATAAGAAGTAGCTTACATATCATCTCGCCGTCGGGGTCGCAGATGCTAGCTAGACGACCCCTCCGAGTCATCACCAATTGTCCTGCAACGTCAACGAGACAACGAGGAACAAGACAGCCTCTCAAAAACAAAGCGTCTCCCCCGCCTCTCAATTCACTCTAGCACGCATGAAAATGCAGCCGCGTGCGTCGGTTCTCGCAATGCCGGCACATTTGCGTCCCTCGTACACACCGATCGAGCAACAATCAAACTTAACTAACTCCAGCCGCACCAGACAGCTCGAGAAACGCTCGAGACGAGAATTTCCGCGCTATTGGCTTGTGTCCGAGGTGAAACGGATTGATAAGAAGCGATAGTGGTGCTTGTGCAATATCGTGCATTCGTCTCGATATCCTTGTGCATCCGATAATTCGCTAATGAAATGCCTTCCACGGCCGGGATAATAGGAGAAGGTCGATCTTCAAGGGAAGCCCGCCGCGAGTCTTCCTCTTCCCGTAATTGCACGTTTATTCGACGGCGCTCGTCGCGTAAGTATGTGTAGTAAGATTTATTTGCACGCTGAGTCGGCGCATGACTCGAAGGCTTGATAAATTTCATTGGGGGCATTGATAAGCTACGAGTTTCTTTTTCTTTGAAGGAAGGCAAACGTTTGTACTAGTTGGAGTCATTTGGCGTGGTGTTTATCATGTTAGGTGGCATTGCATCGTATTATTTGATCGTGATGCGTTTTGATCGTCATATGAATCGTTCTTTATGCGGAAAGAATCAATAAAACGTTGCGTCTTACTGGTGCTTTCTTTCCTCCAGATTTGAAATTTATTATATATATTCGACCGAAGCAGTACGATATCATTTCTACATCATTTTCAATAATTTTCTTTAAATTGCTTTAATTATGTCGTATATCGTTACCGTTTCATGACTGAAGACGACACGTTGTCTAGACTGCAATGTACTTTGTTTGCGCCAAGTTCGCGGAACCGGAATGAATAACAGTCAAATTTTATCTGCGTGCAGTCATTGGCTTAAAACGGTGTCAAAACAATACACGCCTGCTCGATAACCGCGTGCATCGTTATTATTTTTCGACAAATAGGTTTGTAATGGCATCGGCGCCGATATCGAGACAACATTCGATAACCAGAATCAGCTGATTGTGGAGCATTCAATGTCATCGCGAAAGGTGACGGAACTCAGATTAAAAATTAAATCAGTGATCCTTCGTCATGCACATCATTACACGAAAATAAGACAATGAATTTGGGAACCTCATTATAATTACTTTACTGCGACGATGTATGGGACACTTGAACACCTATGCACGTGTGTAACAAGTAATGGTATAATGTTGACAATTAATTACATTACTGCATGACTAAATTGATTACTTGGTTCAAGCTGCCAGTGAAGATGGTCAATTGGGAGTGAAAGGAAAAATTCTATTCTCTATTGTCCCTTCACCCTAATGGTAAGTCACGAAATTGTACCACTTAATCGCACGAACTAGTCACAACGACCCTTTTTTGTAATCGGCAATTACCCTGTAAAAAGATCTCTGTCAGCTGTAAAGGACTATGCCAGTGGTCACGCGAAGATATTTAACACATTTGCGACGACATCGCGATCTTCAAATCAAATAACGAACTGGATATGAATCAGCGTATCGAGCGCTACATGATAACGCATTATTTCTTTGAATCATGCAAATTACATCGGCCAATTATTGTGGCGTATCAGGAAGGCGATATGAGAATAAATTGCGCGAAACAATGTATCGTACTTTCTATCGTTACGCGTGCATGCTTATCGGAGATGAGGTCAAACAATCGTGTGGTCGATTAATCGTCGATCGATTAGGATCAGCTTGATTATACGTCGATAACTTGCGATCAGAAATTTTCGATTTTAAATATCGTTCTGTGTCGTGCAGGTAAAATAAGTACTGTGCTTCTTATACCACGTTGTAGTTTACTGGGAACAAACGTTTTTATCGATATTCTAATGTTTCTTTACGATATGTCCGTCTAAACAGAGGCACCAACGAGAGAATACTGGTTTAAATAACTAATACTGATTTACTACACATGTGATTGTATTTGCGTTCATATCATGATTATACTTAATATTAATTCACATATCCTCTGTCATCCGTTCTATCATATAAAGTAGGGTTCAGGTAATAAATTGAAGATCCTTCACGGGCCAAGAGAAGAATTCTTCGTTCAATCGTTTAGGTGCGACTAACAACTAAAGCTCCGACGATTTATCAGTCACAGCTGTCTCTACTTCGCGTGATGATCGATTGTACGCAAGACAGCGTGACATAAATGTCGGGACAAGGTTGACATTTCGCTATATTTTTTTCCGTCAGGAACTATAAGATATTTCTGGAATATAACGTAGGACACGAAGCAATGTAAGTAACTACTATTATGGCCGTTCGAATAGACCTTCCTTCCGGATTTGACCTACGCAGGATTAGAACAATACGGCAAAATTAGCATTACGGTAACGAAGAGAAATATAGTTGAACGACAAATTTAACCAAAATCAGTGTAAATTAGTGACGCGCACTAACACAGATATCGTACCGACGATAAAAATAGACGAAACAGCAGCTCCCCAGCGAAACCCTACTCCTACTGGAATGTAATTGACAGCTAGCCTCGCACAATTAATTCACGTCTCGCACAATGGTGCCGGAAGAATGTATGAGAGCAAGATAGATATTCCGAATTAGTCTCATCTGTCGACACCGCGTGGGATATCTGTCGAGCATAATGCGCGGACAGCAGAGAATGGCAGAGGCTTAAGAGATCTGACGACTTGGAAATTCCATTTTCTGCTAATCGGATATCGATTCGTACGTCGCCAGATATACATCGCTTCAAGGAAGTTCCTTCACTCGTTCGCTTGGCGACGTCGTTATTCAGTTATTTCGCCACCGACGGGGTCGTTTGAGATTATATCTACCAGAGGGTGACATCGGTTTATTGATCTTTCGTGCGAAGCCAGATATGGAAACGAGATGAATTAGTCAGTCACTTCCAACTTCCAACCAATAAAATGTAATTTCTTACGCCCATTTCCGTAGGAAAGGCATAACGGAGTAAACCTAAAATAGAGTCCAATGAAAGGGACGATCGATTAACATAAAAGTGAATCTCTATGAATATCTGTCTCTTCCTCGCAAATGATATCTATTTCATATTTCTAACACCCATGACACATTTAACATCTAAACTATCATACATTCTCATATAAAATACGCGTAATGATTAGTAATGAATGAAAAAAGGCATTAAAAAAGTATATTCAATACAGAGTTCAATGCCATAAACGTGTTCTGTCGCGTATAAACATAAAAAAGACAGTTGCTGAAACAGACAATAGCGTCTCGTGACAAAACGATGATGAACGAGGTGGTCGTCGGTCACGGTCCACAGTCATCGTCGCCTCGTCAGTCTGAATTCCATTTCCAATAAACGAGCTTCACAGCATAGTTCTCGAAACCGCCCATTTACAATATCCACAATATCCTTAGAGTTGCTCATCCGAGCGAGAGCGATGATGAACGAGTTCGAGCGAGAAAAGCGTAACAAGCCTCGGGAAAGGGAGAAAGTAGGTTGAAAGGTCTTTACGAGGAAGCAGCTGCAATGTCGGTCATCTCTGTGCACCCAGTTCGCCAGAAGTAGGGTGAACACCCGTACGAGAGTTGACGAGTGGTCTGGTTGGCTGCTTGCCACGTGGCACTCAACAACGTACCGGCAAAGTGTAATGCCGCACTCTGTCGTTTACGTTCTCGGTTCGCGTTATAATCCGCACGATAATGCTCTATCGTTCAACGATGAGCCATTGCGGGAGAAGTATTGACGTGTCGTGAAGCTTGCGTGTCGTCAATTCGAGAGAATATCAATCTTCACCCGCGCTGTAATGTACGTCTGATTCGACGCGGTTCAAAATTGATTTTTCATTCATTTCGTACTTGGAATTCGTTTACTCGAATTTCGTTCGTCTTGCGTTAAGTACTACTGAAATTATATATGTAATATTGAAATGCGTAAGAGTAAACTTTGTTCTTTGATATCGAAGATCGTTTTTATTGGTTTTCCGTTAGGGAGCAGTGTGGTCGCACAAAGTCTTGATATGTGGCTTTGTTACTGAACAACACCTTCGTATTTCATTCGTTGAAAATGTGCCAGAGCATCGTCACACGAGCAACTGTAGGTAATCTTTTAGCAGAACGGATACTGTGTCAATTAGAAGATATGAATGGATCTCATTCGAATATATTAGCAAAAATATAAGTGTCTTACGTCTCAGCTCGTGTCGCTACGTGGGAGCTTGCGATGTCAAAATGGAAAGCGATATCATTTAATGCCTTTAATGCGGTGTAAAATAATTATGTTATGATACTTAGAACATTATGAAATCTGATTAAGGAGTGCTAGCATGTGGCGCTTCACGCTACACCAGAGTAACGTTTCGTGTTACGGCAGCGTAACGCTTCGTGTTGTAGCTCGGGGTAAAGTAATTAACTAAATTCAATTTCGTAACGCAGCAAGAGGCTGCCCTGTAGATGCAGTTTTAGCAGGGAAACATGGCTAATGCGGAAAATTTGAATATCCATTTTATCCCATTAGATCCATTCTTTGAACATTTACAGTCACATACGGTACACTCGAGTGCTATTCGTGGTCTAATACCTATGTACTGTACAATGATTATCAATCAAGAAAATATGCAACAAAATGTGCAACGCTATTCTCGTATTGACCATTCACGGAAATGAACGTTCGCACGAAACAAATGACCTACACTAAGATTCATTTATTGCGCACAAAGGAAGCTGTATTCCATTATCCCACAATTATCCGCGACGGTAACGTGAAAAACGAACGAATCAATGCAGCTAGTTTTAATGAAAGACAAAGCCTCGTTGAATCACCATTCCCGTAGTATTCACTCTGTCCAACTTATTTTCCTCGCGAAAAACGATCTCCTTCACGTCTCCTACTTGCGATCACGTTTCAGTCTGTACAATGCACATGGCACACGGCACACGGCATATTCGGCATAATTCAACGCGAACGCGTACGTATCACTGTCACCAACAATCCGATATCCCGTCCGCGTGCCATCAAGAAAAGCAGACGGGACGCGAGATTACTTCTAACTCCATTAACGCCGCCCGGCCTCACAATTGCGCATTTCTTTCATTTATTCTCGCCGTATCAAAAGTTCTTCCTTTGCGGAAGGCTCAAGGGTGCGCGGCACTTTCCTCCGCTGCCGTTACCTTTTCACTTGCACAAGTGAGAAGCCAAAGTGGCGTCCTAGTGCTCGCGCGAGAGTGATTAAACGGCGACGCTGGACGAGAGGGGTGTGCATAATGAAAATTTTTAACCCCGAGACCTGCAGGTCGCACGACACGGCCGACCGTCTCTCCCCTGCTTGTTTTCAAGCGCCTCTATTTTCGGAGTCCATTATCGATTCCGGCCGACGACGGTCGGCAATTCGGGACAAGCGAGCGGCCGGCGCTCGCGACACGTATTGATGGAAGTTCTCGCGATCCTGTGCAGTTTTAAAGAGTCGTCCCATCGGTCCGGCTAAAGTCCATGAAATGGGTTTCAAAAATTTTACACGATCGACGTTTCATCTAATCGTAGGGTCTTGTGAAACATGATTAGCATGTTTCAAGAGGAATTCGGTGCCCCGTCTGGCATTTGTCCAGTGACACCAATTTCCGACATATCTTCCACAATCATCGTAGACCCTTCCTTCCCGCTAAATTGAATGATCTCGCAAGACACGGACAGATTGACCCGTCGGTCGGTGAATGACAGTGCCTAACGAGTTTAATTTCTCGTCCGCGTCGGCCGAGACGTAGGGTTCGCACCGATGATGTCGGAAATATCAAATTGAGTTGGAAGTCGTGTACGTGCGGTACGTGGCTCGTATCAGTCGCTGATTAAAGGGTCGAAACCCATGAAGGGCAGACGGCGGCGTCGGTGGGCGAAGAAAGAAGTGGATGAAGGATGGATGTACGAGAACGTGCAGGGAGAAGGAACGGCACTATCCAATGATCAACTTACTGGGCCTCTCGTTGTCGGCATCCTCGCTGCCGCTGCCTGACGATTGACGCTGGGAATGATGGTGCTTATGGTGACGACGATGTCTCCTTTCGCCCGGCAGATGCACGCCCACGTACACCGTGTGCGCTCTGTGACCTGAAAGCAGATCAAAGACGTGCATCAGTTCTTCTCGAAACGCCATCTTCAATTGCGATGCGAATAAATCATTGAATAAAGAGGAGTGTGCGATGATGAATGTGCGATGCTACGGGTCTGATGAGGCTCGGTGACTTCGTCGGCCAGTGGCTGGTATAGCGTTTGAAGTGGGAGATGAAAGATTCTACTCTAGCATTTCTAGAAAACACGGAATTTGGGTAGTATCTGATGCTGCGTAGAATTTAGGTGAGTCTGTTAGGGTGGAATTTGATGTGGATTAAGTAATGGATGCTGGGCTTCCGTGTCCCCTTCGATATGGAAATTGATGATGAAGAAGGTGCGTCGATACTTGTCGGAAAGCGATTTGCGAACAAGCGGCATTATAGGGTCGAAAAAGCGAGAGGGTCGTGTGCGACGACGAATGCGCGAAATTGAGCGTCTCGCGAACTGTCATATTTTTGCTCCACGGTCTAATGAGCTGAAAATGACAGATTGAGCGCGCATTTCAATCGAGATTGCCAATCGAAGTGATCGACCTTGATCCGGCGTGTGATATCCCTGACGACGCGCAGTGTCGTTCATTCGCGAGCGAATGGCGTCGTCTGGCGAAGTAACGATTTTCGAAGCACCTACGGGCCTGTGAGCAAACACCGAAGCCAGATTCGAATCAGGCTGACCTAGGCGGGGAAAGGCATTATTGGCGATTAAGCGTTGTTGCGGTTCGCTGGTGCCAGCGAGTTTTCGTGGCGCACGAGAAAGCAGGACATAGTTATCTAAACCAATTGAAAATTTCATTGCGCCCGTCGCAGCGCGCGGCCGGTGTAGCTGACCACACACTTGAATTATTTCTCCTAAAAGCGTTCTGTTACGTGTGCACTGCGCGCAAAACGCTGCGAACTATTTTGGCCCTCAACTGCAGAGCACGTTTGCATGTTGAACTTAACTGAACCCGAGAATTCAACAACTTCACGCCAAACTGCTTTTTTCCGTTTGTGTAGCGAATTAAAGGAATTTCTAGGTACGTTCGGATGACACGATCCACGCGTATAATGAATTGTGCTATATGACATATGATGTACGAGGAGTCATGCCCGCGTTCTTCAGAAGGGCTTCAGCATTCAACACTCAACGGCCGTTCAGAGAAAGAGAATGTTACTAATTATGTATGCTGTTACTAATGATGTGCTCATTAAATATACAATATTTACGTATTTGGTCGAATCATCAGGAGATACATTCTGCATCGATAGTTTGCGTATTCGTTTGAAAGCCTATGCTTTTCTTTACCTTCGTAGTCTTTCTCTGTGTAGGACTGATGAGTGATTCGGGCGCCCGGATCTTTGGGAGCCTCATCGTCTCCTGTCCCCCCTGTGTGGGCCGCGCCACCTCCACCTCCAATCCCTGGCTGCATCCACGGTCTGTAAAAAAAAAAAAGATTCAAATTTAAGTACGAATACGCTGATTTAGGGTTTGTTTAATTAAAGACAGTTCTGAAGATAGGGAAAATAATAGTGCGAATAAATGCGTAGATATTTCAGTGTCGCGTTATCTCGATACATTAGAGACGAGACTTTTGAGGACTATGCTACTCGGCGCAAAGTTTCATGTTGATTATGGCCATTTCTATGCCTGTCAACTACGTGGGTAATTAATTTGTACTTTGCTCTGGTTGTACTGTATTTCAGGCTGGGATCGGACCAGCGAAAAATTGACGCAGACATTGATTTTAATTGTCGGGAGGACAGGCATACTCGGCATCTGGTTACACAGTATTACGCGGGAGCATTGCGAGACGACGAGCGTGGTCGCCGTTTAACCCAACAACGCGCAATTGCGGGCGACATGTACGCGACTTTACTGTAATTAAACTTCCTCGACAGGAAGTACTTTGTTCGTGCCGCGTGGCGGTTCTCTATTTTTGCCAGACAACGCGCCGTTACTTTTCGTTCCTGGACGAGGCTCTCGCGTTTCTTCGGCACATGTGCCGATGAACATGAGAGTAAATCTGTTAGTAAGAAATCCGAAAAGATAATATTACCTACTTCGTGGTTGCACTACAATTTTTGTTATCGTGTGCAAGAAATGATTGAAACGTGACTTTACACGAACCAATCAGATTTCAATATAAATTGTGTGCAGTATGAGCTTTAGTTCCGGTGGGAAAGCTGCTCCAACTATTCTTTTCTTGGCACAGTAAATCGTTTGTCGATCGCTCGATAGCGACACAAAAACAAATTCACGATGCACCCTTTGTGGTTCACTTTCCGTTTACGCCTTTATCCTATGTACTAGGATGTACATAATACATATTGCATATACCTTTATACGCTCGTGCGCGCGGACCAGCTACAAAGTCAAACTTTTCCAACTTTCCTCCAATAAAAGCCTGAATAAATACATATATAGATGCATATATCGTTGCCAGAAGTTTAAGAGCCAGACGCAGGCGGCGATTCTATGCTAATTTAATGCTCTCCTTATTTGCATTACCTGGATAACGTCAAATTGAGTTACAACGAGAAGCAATGGGCGGCCACTTGTGGCAACACATTAATTCGCGGCTATCAAAACTTAACTCTTATTTTCAATATTAAAAACAGTTTCACGTACACACCTCGTTCGTTTATCAGCAAAATCCAATAAATTTCTTTTTCAACACAACCAAAGGCCCACAGCCACTCATGCCCTCTTCGAGATTCACTCGTCGCAACACGTATCCGCGTGGTCAATTTGAAAAGGTCCAGTGATCATCGTTGCCTCGACGCGTTATTACCGAACGCGGTGGCGTTGCCGACACGTGCGAAGCACACACATATTGTGGCATTCAATATTAGTTGCTCTAATAAGCCGTGATCGTATTGCGATCGTTATTTAGCTCGGCCGTCACGCTTGTAGGCGCGGCCCGATTATTATGCTAATCGTGATTTACTTCTCATGTGACGCAGATGTTCTGCAGTGCGCGACAGCGAGTCGCGAGCCACGCGCTCTGCTCCTGTCGCGCGAGCGAACGAGCGAGAATCGACGAGGCGCGTCATTCGATAGCGCTGCAAACGAATCCCTCGACGAGACTGGCTCGCAGTTCCTGAATAGTGAAAGGCAATAGCTGCTGCGGCGATGGCGATGATGAGGACGATGATGGTAATGATGACAGTGACAATTACGATGAACCTACTAATAATGAACGAATTTATGACCGGATCGTGCCGCTTATCCGGCGACAGGTGATTCTCTCATTAGACCTGAGACGCGGCAGTGTGTGACGGAAATGTCGCGGTTCGGTTATGTATGCAGCTATGTGCCCGCGGTACGCGTCAACGGAAACGTTCGGTAATTACGATACGCTCCACACGTCCTTCTGTATATGCGTGCATTTCGAACGATCAAATTCGTATAATCGATTTGCAAGAAGAATACTTCGGGGGGTTTAGTGATGGTAAGTCTCTTGTCGTTCCTAGAATACTTTCACCAGAATGGTGCTAAATGTTCGCTAAATACTGATCAAGAAAGAATTTAGCTCTGCAATCCTGCATAAGCGAGTCTTCATTCTGACAAGGGTAACCACCTAACACGCATTAATAAAGAAACGAAACTGAAGAGTAAACATATAGAATACACGACGGTGTACTTATAATCGAACCATAGCGAACTCGATCTCGATCATCGCAGACACACCACTTTGTTCCCGGTCGCAAGTTACATGATCGACACTAATTACACTCACTAGCTCTGCGCTCCGTTAGTCGCGTGATATCAGGTGCCCAGTACCGATTACCAGCGATCCTGTCATTTCCCGACGAACTCGCATCAACCAGCGCTCGTCGTTCGCGGAACGGCACGTGCACGGTTATGGAAGCCTTCGTAAAAGCTCTCGCAGTGTCATCTGCTCGACGACGCGACACCGGGAACGACTGTCCTCGTGTCGCGGCTTTGCGCGGCAAAAGAGCATCGCTGGTCCGCGTTGCGGAAGGACGGCGCGGAGAGATCGTTTAATCGCGGCCGCCGTCGCACTCGTCGCGTTTCCGCGGGCCTCGCTGCCAAGTGTACAGGAGCGGCCCGGCGCGTTACGATCAGCCCTGAAAATTTCGCCAACCGACCCTTTCGTTCTGTTCCGACTGTTCTGAGTAATGGCACTTAGCAAAATTCGATATTAATGGCAAAAGATTTCGTTCTTTTTCGTTATGTCATTGATTGGTCTAGAGACGCTTTGGTAACAGAGAGAAAGAAAATATTGTTGAATTAGGTGCGATGAAATAGCTGCGGATGCGCACCGTTTTCCGCCGCGAACGCAATTGCAGTGCCGAATTTAAACTCGCGTGGAGGCCGGATGCCGCTCTGTCAAGGTCGAGACAAAACTGCCGTTTGCGCGCGGGGGCGGTGGACAGAGTCGTTTTTCACGTTTATTATAATGCGAATCGATGCGACAGAAAATATCACTCAGATGACGCGGAAAATACTGTCTACGAAAAATTGACCTTAAATCACGTTTGACTGGACGTAGAATGAATCGTCTTCTAGGATCCGTTGCGGATCGAGGCCAATCCACGGAATGTCAAGATCGCGTCATAGAACCGTCGACTAAACGATTACGGGCCGTCAAGTGGATAATTACCCTACTACGATTACCTATGTGTACCTATGTACGTATAACGGCTTTACATAATGAATTGACCGGGTCGTCCGTCGCGGTCGACGCGGGAGGGTGGTGATAATAAGCGAGGGGAAGGAATGATAATTGTTTAATTGTCGGAGGTCAGTGGGCATTTACACAGTGCCGATGTGCGTAGAAAAATCATTCGCGATAGTGCGACGTTTTTCGCGAACGAGATGCACGAAGCCTCGTCTCGTAGTGTAAGTAGATCCGATTATTTCGACTCACATTTCTGCCGGCGATTATGAAAGTGGTCTAATCCTAAGTTAAACATGTCATGATACAAAATGTCTACAAATTCGTTTAATGTCGCATCGTCTATGTCATGTGTATGGGCGAATTAGATTAACATCTGAAAAATCACTTTAGCGTGACAACTACAACTTCCTACCGAAATTCCGCAGATTAATTATTAATTATCGCGTTAATTTCGTAGATTACCGGTTCCGAAAGGAAGGTTCACTGAACCCAGGAAAAACCTCGCTTGTCTGACGATCCGCATATAACGTCTACGTCTACTGGCTAAGCGCTACGAGGTTGGATGACATTAAAGAAAAGAAAAGAAAAAAAAAAAAAAAAAAACCGCTGTAACAAATTTCATCAACGGGGAAGCTGAGCAAAGCAGAGCGACGATCGTCATCAAGCGACAGAGGTCGAACGGACGGGTCCAATGAGAGCATTAACGAGCGACAACAGCGTCAAATGAAAAAGTCCTTGTGATACGGCATTTTTTGTATGCTTCGCAGCGTCGAATCATTTATCGTTTGTCAGGCGACGTGCAAGGACAATTTTGCCAGCGTCTGGGTAACGATCATTGAAACATAAGCATTCAATAACAACAATGCCTGGCTGTCCCTACGCCGAAGGACTGATACTGATTGGCTTCGGCATTTTATAAGTTGCTCGGGGCCCGAACATGCGTACATTATATGTAATGTTTTGCGGTGAAACTGGAAAGATAGTTATTTATCATTATTATGAGCATCGTCAAAAGAACGATTGGATGTGATATCATCATCAAAAGTTTCAGATCCCTGTGCACGTGTTTAATTGAAGATCGGAGAACTTTCGCGGACTTTCAGAACGGTCGGGTCGAGCAACGACAATAAAAATCAATCTTCGATTCCGAAGTTTCTTGCGGCTTGGGAGATCTTCGAAATGCGCAAACGTCGAAGAATCTTCCTTGTCAACAGTTGAAGAGAGACGGTAAACACGATTCTGCGCTTGTTCGCTTAGACGTTGCTCAGTTAGGTAACACGTGGCCTCACACCACTTGCCCAATATTCTTGATGTTATTATGGTAATCCACAAGGGATCGTTTTTCGTTACTGTTCTACGGATTGGACTCTGCTCTGTTTGGCAACAATTTACGTTTCAATTTGGAGAAAGCATTGATTGTAACGGATAAGCAGCTTCGGTTGCGTGTAAGAAGTACATGGAAGTGCAGTGTGCGATGAAAAAGTGCAAGTGAAAATCTTCCTTCCGTCTTCTCCCTTGCGGATAGAATTAAAAGCATTGCATGAAGCTGACAAGCTCCACGCGTGCGGAGGTATTATACGGGGAAAAATGCAACGTTGTTTATAACGGCAAGAAAAGGTCAAGTCATTGCACGTGAAACCTGTTATTAAAATAGACCGTTATGATCATAATGGTATTAGTTATAAAATAGAAAATACTGCTTGTTCAAACCTAAGAAAGAGTATAAGTGAATGAGACATGCATGATCATTTATCGCATAACGCGTTATTATAAAAAACAAGGAATCCGTTTCGATTCAAATTTTGTCAGCAACACTGTGCCCAGTCCTTTTTAAAATACATCTGAATTGAAGAGTCGAAAATATCTTTGACACGATTGCCATCGAAGGGTGACGAAGTTTTTACCGCTTCCAAATGGACGCCGACGAACGTAAAGTGTACCCCGCGAGAGTGACGGAAACGATTGTAATTGAAGGCGTGCCAAAGAACGCAGCAGCTGCTGATCGTTCGCCACACCGTGCAACTGTATATCTTCGGTTCCTCGTAAATCGGTGTGCCTAGACTTATGAATCATTTTCTCGCATCGCGGACCGCGGACGAGATATATTTATATCGCGTTTACCAATCAATTCAGGTGACGCATACGGTATATCTGGTCTTGAAATACGTCGGCTTCCAAAATTTCGCTTATTGGAAACTTACAAGGATACCCATAAATGATGGGTTTGATCTAACTTCTAACGCCAATTCTACGAATAGATGTTTGTTCACATAGAGTTACAAATTTTCTTTATATCATCGATGTCATGTATGAGGCAAAATCATCTTCTGCTCCGCTGTTCGATAATTATCTCTGATATCAGAATATTTTAAAGGACCCGCGACGCTCTGACGATTAATTAGACATCGCGCTACGGGTAGGCAATTTATCGTGACGACGAGTGTCGTAATTGATGGCTTTACAGTAGAGTGCACTCGACAATAACGCGACATACTCGCTCAGTCCCGTGAATCATTTTAAGCGATCTTCGACGTCGATCCTTCGTTTGTTATCTTACGACAGTTCTTATCGTCGTTGTCGGGCAGCCTCTGAAAATTCCAAACTTCTCGAAACCGACCGCACCATTTCGCCGTATTGACTCCCGGTGTACCTTTGTGCCTCGATCGATTTAACAGTTTGCTTTGTCGAAAAGAAGCGCCCGCTAGTAAGGCGAGGTAGAGAGATCCGTAATTGGTGACACTTGAAGATTACGCTGCGTAGTTATCGCGTGAATCACTCTGAACGTGTGTACCGACGTCTGGAACACGATACTTCACCTTTCTTATCTGTCGACTAGGCCCCGTTCGATTTTCGTGTCAAACGTATACCGTAACGCGCTCGGCATGCACGACAAACTGTTCATCATTTTTCGAATGATACGTTTTCTGTTAATGATTAGTTTTGCGGAAATATGTAGGTAGCACTGCGTAGTCTATTTAGTATGTCCCAGAAAGCTGAACTAGCTACGTTGTAAAATAGTATAATTGACATTATCGTTATCTGCAATTCTATTCATTTCCGGCATATCATGAAATTTTTGCATTTCTTTAGTCCCATTTAATTAGATAACGTTCGAAATGTTTTCTGATAGGTGTGTCTCTTTTCGTCACGTATAGAAAGTTTAACGTATTAGCCTCGCAAATAGTGATATCGAATGTTACAAGAGGCTTTGTACACGCCAAACTCGAATAAAGAGAGATTGATGACCTTGCGACGTGAATTACACACTATCTATTGTACGATATTTCACTGTTTCATTCTCTTCGATTCATATTCAAAGCCAGCTGCGCTGACTGCAAATCTGCTTCCTCCATTGCGTCGTATATTTGCATATTCGACAAGATTAAAGCCAGCGCAGACTTTGAGAGAAAAATATGTTTCCTTGATCCCTCGGAAACAGCGAGAAGAATTTCATTGTAAGTAGAAAAAAAAATACGCTTAATCATTGCTAATCGATAATTAAGCTGTTCCATCACCCGCAAGAGTGGATATAATACACTCATGTGGTAATCTGAATTTTCTTAGTGCCTCGGCTGTCAACAACAAAATGGTTGCAGTGTCGTATCATCGTCATTTGATTACAATGTGTCTCAATTTCTGTGTCTACGGAAATGCAAATTTCAATTGAAAGATACTGTACGTTTCTGCAGTTAATGCTCAAAGACGAACGGACGTAATGTTACGCTTAAACACCTCACGGCCCCACTTAAGACCGACGAAATTTACGGTGCGCTTATGCACCTTTATCAGGATAAGGGATATTACGTTTATCGTTTCAACCGGCGACATAATCGGCCTGTACTTTTCCGCTATTCACGTTACAGTTGCGCCGATTTCTTTGCAGTCGCGCTGATGTAACGTCCGAAGTATCACCTTTTCTCCGTATGTATTCAGTGGGAACGATGTTTGACAAACGTTCGAGATACTCAAACATGATATACGATTGGGAAACTTCCGAATCAGTTTCGCTTAACGTTACCGGTGCCGTTCAGCGTGTACACGTTAATTTAATAAAAACTTTACAAACGAGTCCTACAAAAACTAATCCAACAATTGTTTCGAAAGACACGGTATTTTTTGTTTTCAAAAAAAAAACGTTAGATTGATACAACGCAGGTGAACAGGTATATTTTAAATTTTTTTCTTGCAAATCGACCACCTTCACCGTCGCCAACATATACGGCTGACTCGTTCCGCGTCTCTTTGCATTCACTGCTATACGTTAATATCGTTCGTTCCGAAGTCGGCTACGGCCACACATAAAGTCGTCTGATATGAAGCAAATATTTGAAGAATCCCCGGATTGTCGTGGTTCAGCAGCCGTTAGACGACCACGTGTCCACAACTCGCCTCTCCTGTCGATACATCGATCGTTCTCGATCGCTTTGTCTTCGCAGACAGCTCGACATTATATTCATATATATGCGGCCTCGACCGAGCTAATCGAGTATCTCGTGTCTAACGTGACTCGCTTGTTTACTCATCGAGCGTATTTCCCGCGCAAAGAGTTTTGAAACAAAAAAAACTCCGATGAACCAATTCGAATTAAACGCGAACGATTACGAAAATTACGAAACTAGCGTTATCTATACGCTTGCATGCCACACTTTCTACTTCGGACTGCCTTCTACCGAATACTGTGCACATGCGTAACTATCTCGAATGTACGATACCGCCAGTAACGCACGAATCTTCCAGTTTCTAAATGGCTGTTTACAGTTTTGAATAACTTGCATGCAATCCGTAGTCGCAGATTACGTCGTGCTGCGGTGGTTTAAGTGCTTTGTTTTGTCCCGCCGTAATTATGTTCACGTTGATAATATTCATTGATTCTATGCTCGCCACGTGGATGAATAATCTAATCAATTCGATGAAACTAATGATAATGTAGCGATCAGCGTTGACGATAATAATTGTAACAATAATAATGAGAGTAGTGGTAAGTTGAAGGTATAGAGCATAGCACCAACTTGAATGCATATCTGAATTAATGTACACATTTTTCTTTTGCCTCGTATTGACGTCAGCTGTTTAAAACTGGTAATTATGACTGTTTTCGTGAATTATTTGTTAAACACTGCTGTTATCAGTCTTCTTGATTAATTGCAATGTTGATTACTTGTACATGTCATTCTGGCGTTCTGTCACAACTCCGTTGAAGAAAGAGTCAGCACTGACGTTTTGTTACAATACTCCGACGTGCGAACTATTATTAACTCTGAGTAAGTATCCATTAGTATCGCAACAGCTGGAATTCTTTTCATTCCCCGATAAGAATGATTTCTAATCTGTATCGTGGTTTTACATTTTTTTAACACGACTACCTCGGCACGAGCACGTAACAATAGATTGTCAGGTATAACTGATAG
The DNA here is from genome assembly GCA_963942575.1 of Priocnemis perturbator. Classification (NCBI taxonomy): domain Eukaryota; kingdom Metazoa; phylum Arthropoda; class Insecta; order Hymenoptera; family Pompilidae; genus Priocnemis; species Priocnemis perturbator. Next base: position 10,007,464 of record OZ012649.1, read on the forward strand.
AAGTGAAAGACTGTCGTAATTATTTTCGTATCATTTATTCAGATTCTCTTTCTGAGAATCGGAATATCAGATGCCTCGACAGCAGCTTGCCGCAAACGACAGGATCGAAACAGGCCATACTGCTTGTCAACTTTGATTTCACATCATTTGCAAGCAACACGTCGTACAATTTTCCGAAGCGAGCGAGAACGCTCATTCAAAGCTAAACGTAACTGAATTGATCGTTAATTGCTGTTAATAGAACGACATTTTTCATAGCCATTACGGGCAACATTAACACCATTCATCGTATTATTAATACACAATGAGATTCCGTCATTTCATTATCCCGTTCTTTCTCCCGGTATCGTCGGGGAACTCGGTCCCGCGGCAAAGTAAATGTCACTTATCTATTCACCGATCTAGCAGCCAATCTATTCATTCGTCCGTTCGTCTCTGCATAACGCGAGGTCGCCGGCGAAAACCTTTTTCCATCAATTCGCTAATCCCTCTCTGCCCACGGCGGATCCTTGGGCAGCAATTGAGATTAAAATCGAGTTGCAAGTTCGCGCTGAAACGCAGAATTTCCCTCGATTATACTAATGCCCATTCAAGTTAACGTTCGTGGGTTACTTGATCTTCGCAGGAGTGCGTCCCAGCAGATTATCTCAAGCGATCCGTCCAAATCTTGATCACCTCGTCTCTATAATATTTCATGGTGATATAACACTCTTAAAAACTAGCCAATCTTCTAAAACAACTGTTTATTCATGACGAAAGTTAAACTGCCAACGTCGCCCACATACGCCGAACCTGTTTTCATCGTAAAACATTCATAGATAATCCTGTCGACGGGGATGTAAAATATTTATCCAATGCACGGTCTCGTTCATTCAATTAGTCGTCAATCGAGCTTAGAAACATCTAGAAACCAGTCATTCAACGATAGCTCTTGTACACTGCCGCGAGTCTGGATTTTTTTTTTGCCTTAAATGGTGCGTTACCACGATATCGTGACTGCAAAAGAGGAATTGTTTTGCTTAGTATCATACCGCGTGCGGTTGCTGATAGCCGGATCCATGCACCCTGACGCCGGGGTCGGGGTCAAAGTGCAGGAGCGTCTCGTGATTCAGTCCGGCATATCGCTGCGACTCCGTATTTCCCAGAAATTTTTTAATTTGCGAGCGCGTACGCTCTCGCTCCATAGAGCCCGCGAACAATCGGTGAATACTTTTTCGCGCGGAATCAGCTGATTCCTTCTGCCCGCGCAATGCGCTCGTGCAGTCGACAGATAAGAGTCGAGAGCACGATTCGTCTCGAACATACGTTCGACTCTGCTTTTCTTTTTATCTATCTGTTCTATTATTCTTAACGACGAAGCTCTCGACTGTATGACTGTGTCTTTTAAGAAATTGAAAGTGTTTCCTTTCTGTGCCGATGACACTGAAAACGATTTAAGTAAGAAATCGGAGAAAGTGGAGTATTTTGTTATTGTTAATTCAGAATTCGAGGCTCATTTGACATACTGCTCGCCGTACGCCGTGACTCAGATTTTCTAATTTGCCCTGCCACATTTCCGCCTCCCTCGTTCCTCCTTCTTTCGCCCTCCTTCTCTTCGTTCACGTTCGAACAATTGGCTGTGGGTTTAAGGTCGCTCGCGGAGAATTTCTGTCCCAAGTTTCCCCGACCACGTTAATGAACGAATCCTGAATGCGAAACTTCCACGCGCCGGCACCATGCTTTTCGTTCGCATCAAATTTTCAGTGAACGTTTTCAGTTGACGTCTACGTTGAGCATTGTCGAACAAAGCATTTCGATGCATTGCTCCAGGTTCAGAGGTACTGTAATAGCTGGATTATGTTGCGATATTTTTCATTTTCCATATTTTTCTTTCTTTTTCGCTGACGATCGTTTCAGTGAAATACAATAACGGGCACTTTCGCGCGAAAGTCGGAACTTATCGTTTCCCTGGCGCATTTGATCGGCTATTTTTAAATCGAAACATCGCGAATTTTCGTTCACATCGAAATAATTCGACGTGACACATTCGTTAAACGTAACCGTTAGAACGTCAGTAAAGCATGCAGCTGTCGCAATGTTTTGTTCTCGGTGATAATTTCCTTGAGTCATCCGAAAGTTTCATAAATACACCACCGTAATCGACTGTTGACATCAGAACTGCCGCTTTCATTTCGATTAGTCAGAAAAAGTAAAAGTGTTTTCTCCTGCGCGATTCGGAAACAGCACTTAAGAGTGCAACGGAATGGAATGCAAATATACGCATAAATATCCATTCAGTCACGGTCAAGTATATACGATGCGTACAAGTACTGTCAGATTATTTACATTTGGTTTACATTATGTCACTGCATACAATATTGATGAAGTCGTTCAATGCATTATATAAACGGTAGGTAAATACATAATCCGTTCATATTATTATCCCGTGCCAAAGTATGTTGCACTTCGAACTTCACAACTTTCACAAAGAATACTATATTAGTAAAACAACGTATATAAATGCTTCATCAACAAATCACCCCCATCGTTTCGGAGTACTTTAAAGACACTGTCTCCAGACGCTCCGTATGTCACACTTTTCCAGCCAACCGAGATGCTTCCTCGAATTTCCCAATAAAATAGATCCAAAAAGAGAGCGAATATATAAAAAAAAAAACATATCGCGTCCTACTTGTGGTTACTCATCGTTCCGGGTTCTCTGAGTCAGCGAGAGCAGAAGCGAGCAATGCAAGGACAGCACAGCCTGTCCGTGGGAGATGCACTTCCTCGATGGCGAACGTCTTCAGGTCAGACGACGACGACGACGACGACAGCAGTTACCCTCATGACCGTACTGGACCCGAGTCGTCGGCAAGAAACAAGGCCGCGGATCAACGCGCGAAACTTTTCACGGTTCCTCCTCTCAGTTTCACCTTTTCCGCGCGACGCATTTAGGTACGGAGAGACACGTGTCCGCGGAAACGCTACGCACTGGGAATCCGCGCGAGCGCACACGCGTGCATACTTGGTTCGGGCGTACGTCGAGTTGGAACTAGCCGTGCATACGCGTACGCGTACTGTTGCCTCCGGCAAAGTGTGCGCGCGTGCCGAACGCCACCAGTCCTCTCACAACCGCGAAGCACCCGTGCGCGCAGTGTGACATACACGCATGTACATACGTACGTGCTCCGCGTCTACGCACCACGGTGAACGCCGACCGACTGTTTACCACCGGCTGACAGCGAGTGTTGTCTTTCGCGGACTGTTCGCCATCATCAGGCAACAGTCTGCAGGCAGCAGCCCAGCCGGCGCAGCCCGACGACCCAGAGAGACAGCGGAGCGCGTCCGGTGATTCTGATAAGGAAACTCCGCCCAGATAGTGTGCTTAGATTCACGTACGTACATGTGTAATGTCGGAATCCGGTCGAACGGACGGACAGATGTACAGGGGAGGATGATGCGTGGGAGGCGATGGCAAGACGATCGGCATCGAGTGCCAATTGAGCAGCGCCGAACGAAGAAATCTCATTGTCAAGGACCAGTTTTCGTAATTATCGCTCGGCTTTAGCGGGTCGTCGGATTCCGTTCCTTCGGGGCTTTGTGAGTAAATTGTGTTGACAGTGGAGCATGACGGGGATGGATTTTAATTTGGTCTTGAGCCTCTCCTAGGAGCGAGATGTGCGTTGTCACGCGTTGCCAGCTTTGATGCCGAAAGTGCTGAGCGGAGGGAATGAATTGTTTCGTGTTTTGTTGTAACGAGTACTCGTTCTGGTATTATGTTCTTGTTGGAGATTGAGTCTTGTACATCGTTGATGGATTGTATGCGTTTCAATGAAAGTCGTATAGTTTCCAAATGCTACTTAGTAAAGTTAAACAATTAGATTTTACACGGGCCTAACGACTATGCTCGCATGTGGTACGCATCATCTGCGTACGTATGCACATCGTGCACAATGTGCAGTGCAGACGCACTCCGAGTCTCTTCAGTCATAGGAATCATCGTTTTATTACGTGACGCGAATTGAGTCGGAGCTTTGAATGAGCTAGAAGCGAAGAAGACGAATTGTTTGGGCTATTACCGTTGCACTTGCTGATCCTTAAGCAGCGCATCTCTTCAAGGCAGCATAGGATGCATGAATCAGATTTCACGCGCATTAACGTGCACGCACGTGATGTGAATGGCACATGTGCGCGATGGCGCTTACAATGACAATACGATAATCTCACTTTAACTTCAGTGAGTAACATTCGCAAACGATGCATGGTGTCGAATGATACCCGGTGCTCCCTGGCATAGTTCCACGCATTGTTCCTAACCAATGGAATACACTGTAATGTGCAGCTTTCATAACTTGGGAATAATAACTTTTTGGATGGATTATGTAATTGTATTGCACATACTATCATGTCTTCCGTGTTCTTCCACTATTTTCGTAATAACGTCACGTGAATTGCATCAACGTGTTTCTCGTTGTGTCACAGATTTCGTAATTGATTACTGCATGTTCTTTCGATTCTTCAAATCTATATATGTTCATCTGAATACGTGTCATGTACTTCATAACTGCATACAATGCCTGTTTATGGCAAGTTCTTTCGTTGCAGCAGTCTTGATAATATCGTCAGGTTATTTTCGTTGAGAGTATCATCTGCTATGTGTTCAGTTTGTGTATCAAAAACAGAAAACGTTGAATAGGTATCAGCGGCAATATGGATATTGAATATTAATGTTTGTCTTATGGTTTTCGTTTACGTTGAAAGTGTATACATACAGGTGGTGGCAAGTATTGAAACGGACACTACGATGCGACTCACACTGGTGTATTGCTGTACATAGCGCGACATTCCGAGGATGCTCGATACTTGTATCAAAGTTGTGATAACTATTTGTAGAGAGCAGAAACGTCGACCTGCAACGTATATTTAACCCGTCTGATGCATGGTTTGTTTACCAGCTTCTGTTTGTAAACGCTCGTCTATACCTATAGGCGTACCATTTATCAATACAATAGCTCTATAGTTTTATTTTCGGTTAAAATATTGGTAGAGTTTATTTATTTTGATTAACAATTAATTGCCGTCGGTGCTTGTGTTCATTTCGTTATTTCTCAAATATCTGAGAAGTAATCGAAATAATAAAAAACAGTGTCAACATACAATTTTCTTTTCCTGCTGCGTGTGACTGATAAACTTGATTTATAGATGAGTAACAACTGCAACTTGTTGGAATTTCTGCATTTCTTCGACGAACACTTCAATTTCTTCACAACATAAAGTTTTGAAGTCATTGGCGTTGCAAACTAAAAATAGATACTTCTACTGATCGCATGACGTTATTACGAAAGCCTTCCTATTTTAGGATTCTGCTTAAACCGCCTATGCATATCACCCGTTTTTCACGTCAACTGGGACAGACAATAAAGAACGGGAGAATAGAAAGCTTCAGTTCAAAAGGCTTTCCGAAGTTGCGTGTCACATCGTATTTCGAAGTTGACACTTCACCCCGTACACGTGCCCTTTTTAACACTGACCCCATTCATGTTTTCGCTCGCCGCTCTGCAACCTGTTGTGGCAACAAGAATAGCAGATATACTTTTTACTTGTCTCCTTCGCTACAGCACACCGAAGAAAGGTACGTTCATAGAAAATTATACTGAATCTACGAACACTTATCCAACTCACTTCATGTACATATGTTCCAATAATATCCACGACATTTTACGAGAAAATTCAAATGCCTGCCGTTGACAAGAAGAACATCTTATTATAGATTGCTCCGGAATCAAATTTACCGCCACATGTACGTGCGTACAATATATATATAGTACATGCATGAATGCCAAAGCAGTGACGACATTATTTGGCCTCTCATGGGCGCATATGGGGTGCATACTATCGGCAGCGTCAATCCTCATCACGTAACGACCTGCACGGCGTGCACATGCTTGAGTTACACACATAATCCGTAAATATTTAACAAAGTGGAGCACGAGCATTGAACACTATGTCGCGCCGCGAGGTCGATGTTTGTTCTCGTGCCATGCTACAACGTTGCATTCACGCGCATAAACGACTCGTCAACAGAGCGTCGCGCAACAGATACAAGTTATCCAATCTCGGCCCATTACGTGTATACGTGCACCTGCGCAAACGGCCATCTTATTTTATTACTATGCCATTCTTCGCCGTATACACTGTCTCACGTTCAATGTCTTCGCCGAGACTCCTATCTTATTCTCTCTTATCATCATTTAATACGCCCTGGCGTAACGCTCTTTGGGCTACAATTAAGGGTGCCGGCTAGTGTTGCTTCCCTTTAGCGAAGAAATTTTTTCGCGCCTGATTAAACATTGATCGAACGTCGGAGCAAGGCTCGAGTGTACAACATGATCATTCAGTTCAATTTGATGGCACTTTCCAAACGCACGCCTGAGAAATGAGAGACACGTTTATCGTGATACGACTTCGGAGCAAAAAACGAAGATTCCAGTTTGGCGAGGGATGATAACGTTTTTCATGTTAATTAAAATGGATTGCTTCGGTTCTCAGCGTCCGCCTGCAAAGGCTAGGATTATCTACCATTACTTTTATCCGGTGTAATGAAGCCGTCGTGGAAGTTTCATCATATTTACGGACGATCTCTTTGATAAGTTTCGCCAGTTATTTCAAGCACCAGCGCCGAGCAGGCTGACAACTGTATAAGCTTTGTGGAAGGTGTCAGTAATTATACGAATAATGATTGAATACACATTCTAACGTCAGGATGCATCCATCTCCGAGATGAATGTATTAACGTCCAGCATAGCAGCGCGCAAAGCAATTTTGGCTAATTTCAAGCTTAAACAGATCTACCCCGTACCTCACGTCACACTAACATTCAATCTGTTAAACATAATACGCCGCATAATTACGTCAGCTCCGGGACATCTGTGAACGAAATGGAAACAGGCGACTTTAGCCAAGCCGTCTCGATTTCTGGCCCTGCTTGACGCGTTCGCCTCCACCTGAGCGCACTTCGCCGTTCATGAAATACCGAAACGTGCCGTCGCTACCGGCGGAAACCAGAGTCGGCTGGTTAGCGCCGATTCGGCCCGGATCTGCCGAAGAAGCGAACGGCCGATTCAAAGCGGACTGTTTGTTTCGTCTGCCGCGTCGCGAGTCAGATAATATTAGCCGAACGAAACGAGGAATTTATTCGACCGCAAACGGACCATCGTATTTGACGCTGATTCGCGAGGTTCTTCGCTGATAACCATCGATTAATGCGCGGCAAGGGTGAAAGATGGAGAAAGTGTGCGAGAGAGAGATAGAGGGGCAGAGAGTGAGAAGCGACGGGTCGAGGTCGATGTTCGAGACGTCGGCGTCGTGGGCTTAACGAAAAACAGCCACGACGCGCTGTCTGCTACTGGCGTCGTCGTCGTCATGCCACAAAATTGTTCTGCCGGAGCACTCTGCGATAGTGCACACAGGTGGAACACGAAACGATATTGTAAGCACGTATGGCGCCCAACTTTTTCACTTTTATTCGCGTTATCTATTTCTGCTAGGAATCGTGCCTGGCTGTTGAATATTAAGTATCTATGTCTACGAGCATTTATGCATATTTTATGGGGTGTCCTGCAATTCGCTGTTCAAGGTAAATAATTGCGTAACCGCGCGTCCGCATTTTATTCACGATATCTGTTCGTGCGCATATTGAAAGTATCGTTAAATATTGGAATAGTCTACTTGAAGCGCTACCGTCGACGTGCAACGTTAAACGCATATATAGCTACTTGTAATATATTCCGGTAGCAGCCGACAGAAGCTACCACTGCTAAAATTTGCACAAACCCTGGCGACAGTCGACGATCCGCCGTCAACCGGCAGAAACTGCCTGAGAAAAGTCATGCATTTGTTGTTTGTGCTGTCAACGAGAGCTTTGGCATTGAGCGAATTTACAACGCGAAAGTACACACGTACTTCGTCGGTAGTGAAATGATTTATACGCCGATCGCGATAGACAGCGCGCCGTTCGTTACGAATCTATGCGAATTATTGGCTATTTGGATATCGCCAGTACTTTTAAGACCGTCTAAGCGTCGACTAATATTTGACAAGTAGCTACCTCGCGGTGACAGGCGATGCTTCGACACATTTCTTCGCCCCGTTATCTCAATCCGACGTCTCATTATCTAATGATAAGTTACGAGTGTGGGGAGCGACGAAGGGGACGTGTTAATTGCATGAGTAGATGGGATCTAGACGTTCGTCACACGTGAACGAAGGAATCAGTTAAGAGCGGGCAATAAACGAAATTGCCCGCGTTTCTTAAGTCTTAACGCTTGATTTGTGATTAATGAAAGTCTCCGCGCGATGTGTTTCTCAGATGGCGCAAGAACAGTGCAGTCCTCGTCGCTCTCGTCGAGGGTACTGGTAATTTGAGGAACAATCTATTGGAGAAGTATACCTCAATAGCTGAGGAAACCCAAAGAGCTTGCGTCAATGCATTGCATGTGCCACGGCAATAAAATAACTACCTCCATGCTGGTCGCTGCACAAAAAGGATCGCTCCTGGCTCTCTCAATTGTCTCAATTAAGACCCACAAAGCAACGTATTCAGACGTACGATATTAACGGACGTAAACTTGTAATTTTTACAAGGAAAAGTTATTCGACCGGCACGTTGCTTCAGTGGTGACGAGTGTAAAATATATAAAACAAAGATTAATAAGTTATCGAGAAAGAGTACAATACTCTTATGCTGTTTTTCATCAGCCCCAAACTATGCTCGTGAAGTCTGTATCCCTTTTTAATATTCCGCATGGTTTAAGCCACTGACTATAAATTCACGCTGTCAACCCGTCAGGTTGGTTTTCTTTTATTAAATTCAGATCGTGAATTCTGGCAAACGTACACTGCAAAATGAGATAAAGTTTGAGCGTAACTTCAAACTGAGGAAAAACGGACGTCAGGATTATGTAAAAATACGTACGTGTTATAATTCGCGAAAGAAATGTTATTTGCGTTTTAATTATCAACTCTTTTGTTTCACCCACGTCAAGCTAGCTATTGGCGATAGTAGTAACGCATGTGCTTTATAAAATAGCAAGTCGCGAAGAAAAACGCGGCGTTGAAATTAGCCATAGGTCAGCTGTAACGAGCCGTCCGCCCAGAATTTCAAACGACGTCAGACCTCGCGTCCTGGTCAAGAATTTTTTATAAGCCCGGCTCTCGCGCATTTCCACATCCCATACAACTCGCATCTTTCTAAACATACTACCCTTTCATGACGTTCCTTTAATATATCCCATTCGACCGTCTGTCTGGCCAAATACATACGTGTGATCTGTAACGTACCAAACTTTGCTGAACTCTTTATCTGCGTGTTAACGGATTTCGTCGAGCAGGCGGCCAGAAGTGAAGCGGAAAACCGTCGCGATCAGATAATAAAGTCGTATCGTGTGTATCGCGCGGTCACATCAATAGCGACGGATTTCTAATATTACGTAATCGCGTTACACGCGTGCAATGAATCTACGAAATACGTGTGCCTCAGGTTACGTAACGTTTACGAACGTTCTAATCGCTTGTTTGATTGAGAGTTCAAGTTAAAGCACAGCCACACGGACACACATATGCGCACGCTGTATCTGCAAGCGCTCGTTGCAAGAGTTATTCGTCAAGCCGATGAAGCTTCAGGCGGTATGAAAACGTCGTTCGGTAAACAGTTTGGAAATAATGTTAATTTCGTGGTAAAAGGGCGACATTACGATGGCGATGCTGCTTGAAAGGCTGAGGACTGAAAGGGCGGCAAATATTCGAAACACCCACACACAGAAGTCAGCTACGCGTAAAAGGTAGTTGGATACTTTCGAACCTGCTTACCGGTAATAAACAGAGTTTAGTAAATGAAATGCCTGTTTGTGAACTGAAGTAAAGTTTGATCAATGTCAAATCGCTTGGCTGAACCATAAGTTTCTGTCTAGTGAGAAGCACGTATTGACCGCGAAGCGCGCTTTGTGTTTCGCTGTCATTATGAGTGTGGTCTAAACAAATGAATCGGAATCAATTTCATTTCTCACTTCTACCGTAACGTAGATGTAGATCGAGGCAACGGGGAGTAAGTGTGAAATTAAATTTTCTCACATTCTTTACTCGACCCATTCTCGCAATCGCCGGTACACGGTATAATCTCTATGAATAACTAATCTAGACAATCGCACTTTCCAAATCATGGCACTGGCACAAATAATATCGAACGTTTATTTATCGACATGCTGCGCACTTACCCTCTAATTTACCAGCGATCAGAACAGCACTGCAAATGTCGATTCACTTGTTCCTCGATGAAGATCGTTTTTCATCAGGCGCACCGCATCACCGGGATCCGCACGTTCGCACGGCAATCACACCAATAACGGGAAGAACCGGCCAGGTCGCCGCTCAGGAACCAGAGTCTTGTTGTTGCCGGTCAAAGCGTCATTTCACATTACACTCGTCCGCGGCCCGTCGATCGCTTCATGCTAAAAGGAGAAGTTTCGTGGCTCGACGTGAGGAAACCTCTACAAGACGATTTTGCGCACGTTCGCGCGGGGTGTTGTCGTGGCCAAACGCAGTGATATTCAGGATGTAAGGTCACCGGACCAGCAGAGGAAATTATTCTCCGACGAAGTTCGTCCTTGTAGTTGTTATTGCGCGTATTTCGCAGACCGCGCTAGATCCGGCATATGGATAAGTGGATAAGTATAGGCCTACAATGTGACGACAGCTTTCAAACATGGTTACGGACGTCGCGCATGACTTTTTACGCGACACCAGACGTAAAACGTGGCCGTTTGAACGATACGGACGGACGTTAGGCGATTGCGGGTAAGTTAAAGTTCGATCAATCAGAAGCCCGAGAAGCCTAATCTCGGCTTAAGTAAATATTGCCACGGGCGTACACGCATAAAACGGATAAGGGTCAAGGGGAGTACGGGTCGATAGAGTGTAGCGACAAGACGCGGCGAAGATGCTTCGAAACGGCCATCGATCACGGCACCTCATAAGTCATTCTAACAATTCCGTGCTCTGACCCTCGCCTCTTTGACTCGCGACGTTCGTGTAAAGACGCGATCTTACAAATTCATGCAACCTCCTGCCCTCCTTCGCTTTCCCTTTCCCTTTCCCGCGCGTTCCAAGTTCTCCAACCACCCCCGCGGGACACAAAACGATCGGGCCCGTTCTCTGTCTTCGATAAACACCGCCGACGACCTGCGATTTCCGTTTGCTTCGAATGTTCGACGTCAGTTTCGATTGTGCTGGACATGCGACGCGGGAGAGAAGCTTTGTTTATCTTCGTCGAGAGTTCAGCGACACTTATCAGTCGAAAAGTTTAGTGCCCCGACTCCGTGCACTCGGCCCGATCGACTCGCTCGCAATGAAATACGAGGACGCCCTGCGGTGGGGAAATAAAAACGGGTCGGACGACATGCATAGGCAGGTATTGATCACGAATCGCTATTAGCGGAACAAACTGCCCGAGCTTCGGCGATCGTTCGTGCCGCCGATTGGCAATATGTGATTTGCGGGCGAATTCTTCGTCGGTAGCCACGCACTCGCCGAATCCGGGTGTATTCTCGAACGATCGACTCCACGATTAACTATCTTAATTAGAAACATCAGACAATAAGACGTCAATAACCGAACGTCGACTGCTCGGCAGTTTTCTCTTGTCAGAAACGGGGACCGTGATTCGGTAGAGAACGAAGCCAACGGGAAGAGTCACTAGCACCAGTAAACCGAACGATTCGTCTTGGCAAGTCCACTTGTTCATCCGAAAACGGTACGTCACGAGCGGTACGAAGCTTCAGCGCGCGTTCCTGCAAGCCCTGGAGGATGATCGCGCGGCACGCTCGAAATCTTTCCAGATCTTTCTGCTCGCACTACAGGCGCGTCTAAGAGCGAGATAAATAACTGCGGCCGCGTATAGGTAGGCACGATGTCATCGCGCCCGTTATCACGTGTCCGCGTAGACCAGGGCGTTTACTTTCGGCCGAGTCGCGAGCCGGCCGCGCTTTATCGAGACGCTCGTGCAAACAGAACGGACGGTAGATAAAGCGGGAAAAAGTAGAACGAAAGAAGCTTGCCGGCGACGGTGTGTCGAGGAAGGAAGCACGCGACGACTGAGCGGGAACTCGTACGGCGCGGACAGAGATGCGTTTGTAAAAAGACAGGACCTCGTTGAATGGGATAGAGAGAGAGAGAGAGAGAGAGAAAAAGGGCGACAATGGAAAAAGAGAAAATTGTTAACCGAGATAGAGACACAGGGAGAGATGCGGGAAGAAAAAAGCAGGACGTCGCTGAATGGCACGGGGTTGCAAAGTCAGATGCGAGGACAAAAACGGAACATCGCGTAACGGGGAGAGAATGATACAGCAAGACGAGCGACAGCGGAAAACGGGGAAATTGTTGAACGGAATGGAGATACGGCGGGAGAAGCGTGGAAACGAGAGACGGGATAAAGACACTAGGCGTGACAGGCGAGAAGGATTCTTTTGTTGAACGGGTATGCAGAGACAACGGGCGATGCGAGAGCAGAGAGCGGGACGGAGGCACAGGGATAGGCGCGAGAAGAAGATGCAGAAGAAGAAGAAGAAGAAGAAGAAGCGGGACCTCGAAATTTGTCCTCCGATCGAAAGGGGCGCGCATCCTTTCGGGCACTGGGGACGAGCGAAGGGTGAGCCGGCTCGTTTCGGTGGCGAGGAACGTCTGACCCTTGGCAACAGCGACGTTCGCGACACCGACCGACGACGACGACGACGACGACGACGACGCCGACGCCGTTTCAACCCTCTCGTGAACGACGCGTGTCAAGGGCCGACGGGAGAGCGTTGCGGCGCGTGTCCGCGGCGCGAGAGTACTATCGTTCCTCGCCAAAGGTGCAGGCGCCTTCGGGTTACCCGGTATTGATCCACGTGGACGCCTCTCGCTCCGACCGACCCTGCCTTGCCTTCCGTCTCTTCGCAACTCGCAACGCCGTCGTTCGCTGAGCGATGGGCGCCGATCCGCCGAATACGAACTGCTTTTTCCCGCGGGCCTCTCCTCTTTTTCACTGCCGGCCTCGCGTATCTACGTTGCGCACTGGCCAGTGGCCTCCACGTAATCCTCGCTCGCCCGATCATTGTCGCGCGAGAATCGCTGCTTTCGCTCGGACGCTCGAGTAAAATCCAGCGAAATAGCCCTGGATTCGATCGCTTTTTTCGGATTCTTATGTTCGCGATTATTTTGATCTCTCTGTCGTGTGGCAGGTAGCAGTGCACATCGAGGGGGCGAAATCCTTTGCTTGCCATTGCGCTGTAATGATTGCTGATTTTGTTCGCCATTTTATTCGCCGGAATTTTCATCGATATTTTACGCGTGCCGGTGATTATGATAGAAATTTCGTGGTGCGATTTGTATTCTTCGGAGTGTCTCGGTACACCCTTTCAATTATTTTCGGTCGAATGTTGATCACAGTGCGTCGTGTTGAATTCAAGGGTATGCGTGAAACAGTGCCGAATTATAAATGCCGTAGAATGCCACATATTGTTAAATACTTTGCAAGAATGATCGTGTCAGTTAATACATTTCATGATTATTCATTGACGTTATTTCGCAACTGTTCATTTAATTGCACGGATTACGCATCAATGATTCAGTTGAATTCACTCGGATTAAGAGCGTTTCACGCACAAATGTCTAAATTGCATAATTTTCTCCGTCTTCTTAGCAAGCTTTAATTTGCTTCGCCGGGCAGTGGAACTTACTTCTCATTATGACTCTTCGCGAATAATTATTCTGAACGTAACGTCCTATATTATTCTTCGCTTCTCGCTGTTTCTACGATACCAGTGTCCTGTCACGATTTTAAATCCGATATCGACCCACTTCGTCGCCTTCATCCGATTAATGCATCACCCTTTCTCTAATTGTAAGCCTTCCTTTATCAGTCGATGAGGAACGACCTCGCGAGACGTAGCCCTTTGACATCTTTATACTTCTCCCGTTCTTTTCTCAATCCAGTAATATTAATTGTGACCATAGCTGCGTTTTAGACTGTTCTTCATTATCATTTGCAGTAACGGCGCCGTTTAAGCTAAAGTTTCTTTACTAACTTAACTTTCCTTAAAATATGTATTTCGTGCATAAGACAGTAGATACTGACCGTATTTGAATATGAATACGAGGATTGCCATTTCACAGAGCCAATTGAACGAATTTACAATCTAAATATTCTAAATCCTTCTGAGGAAACCCCGTGGGAACGCGTCCGGACAAATAAAAGGGAAGAATGTCTGAAGGTCAACGGTACACCGAGGTCGACGAATGCGTCTAACATATGACTTTTCTACCGTCTCAACTATTTTCCCTGAATCTTAACTACGCGAACGTCGATACATGATAAATACGTGACCCGAAGCAGTTTAATTTTTTTAGCGGTGTCAGACATTTCGGTAGATAAAATAGAAATTTAGTATATTATGTAGATGTAACGTCACCCAAGAGAGGAAACATACGGTCGTTGTGAAAACTGATCGAAATTTAAACAAATGCATTTGCAGTGGAAGCTCGTGAATAAACTAGACACGTTTCGCTATTTGAAAGAGTTTCAAAAAAGCCACTGGCGAGTTAACGACCAATTAGGTTAAATGCTGAGCGTACTCGTAGATTCATGCTTTTTAGGGTCGAGAGCGACCGTCGATCTATTTCGAGTGGTCCATTTATCCCGACCACTTTGAATAATTTCGTTCTGATCGATTCGAATACTGATCTTTTCACTTATTCCAGAATAAAAATCAGCGCAGCACGAAATGAGTAAGACCTTTATTTTTCCTTCGTTTCCCACCCACATTATACTATGTCTGTTCTACAAATACTGTCTGTGTAAAATTGCTGACCAAGTCCGGTCAAATTCGTTGCCATGCCAACTACCAAATATTGATTACTAGTATGTGCGCCCGTGTGAGTATATATGAGGTTTGATCTGAAAGTGCAATTAAATCTGTTACCGAGCTCGATTACTTATTGACAGTGCAGTGTACTAGCATGCATTTTGTATAAGTTGGTATTGGATTTGCGATAGGTATACCGCTGACGCGCTCACTATTATTCACTTGTATGCGCATGTATATTCGCATATGGATAATTCTTCCAATTTGACTCGGAGTGCGAACGATTTAACAACTCTTTGTATATACTCTTATCGCTAATGCCATCTTCTCTAACCAAATCAGCATTACAAATACTACTTGCCTCTTTAATGAAATTGGATAATTTACTGCTCCGTATCTCTCTCTCTCCCAATGAGAGTAGGATTCTGACATCGAAAAGCTGAAGGGCATAAGGCAAAAACAAACGGACAGATGAATTATTGTCGGCAACTTTGTCCGTCGATGATTTAACATTTTAACGTGAGGCCAACTTGCGAACGCGAAGGCAGAAGTTGTTAACAGTGCATCAAGGAGAAGGAAGAGCAAATATTGACATTTTGTTGCTTTTTGCTTGCCTCAGACATTTTCAACCCAGTAGCAATGTTTGATCCGGTGACAATACTTGAAACGATTAGATTGCGAATATTATTTTTGACGGATTTTTAATGTCAACGACGATTACTTGATTAATCATTACTTCAATCATGTTTCTACTTCTGATCGAATACTGCTTCACACTGATTGAGGCTAATGACCACAGTTGTAATATTCCCTGTCGACGATGTCGACGGTTGAAGGTTGCGAAACATTCCTCTTTGCTTTGTAAGATCCGAAGGCATCGCTTGGAAACCAGGGGGAGTTTGCAAGGGGGTGAAGCGCTTAGTGGTAGTGGGTCATCGACCCACCTACGCGAACAAAGGTACAGCTGGTCCGCAAAGTTTCTCTCCACTTCGACTCCTTGTCCTCGCGAAAATCCCGATTATTCGCGGATGCTGAGAACCAAGATGCCTTTCGAGAGCAAATCGCGGCTGACGATTAGTCGGAGGCACTTGTCAATCGATCGATGCTATTTCAGTGGTCGCGTCAAAATCCTAAAAGTTTCATACGGTGGCCGGATATTCGTAACTCATCATTCAATTTTGACTACGACGCCAGATCTTTCGTACGGACATCAAGCTGACGTGATACAAGCCACCGTAGCTTTATTCATTACTTAAGAATGACTCAGAAACGACTGTGTTATAAATTCGGAAAAATTGCTGCATTCAAAACACGTGCGCCATTATTCCGGACATGTATTCGCACTTGTGCAAAAACTCGTGATGCTGGGAAAGGTAATGATAGAACGTGCATCACGCACGCATTTATAATACAAACGCTCTCGCAAAGGAAGAATATCAATGAAATAAAATTCCCGCAGACAGATAATTCAGCAATTTTAAAAAGAAATTGCTTTGAATGAATTCAGTATCAATTCTCACCATTAGTAGCGTTGTGATCTGATGCTGCACCCGGCCGACAGCATTATACATCGACAAGATTATGAAGACTGCCAGCCCCCGGGCAACCGGCCGACCCCACGAGTGGGCTTGGGTCGGTATGGACACGTCGGTAAGTCGGCATGTGTGGGCATGGAAACGTCGGTAAGTGGGTTAGCCGAAAATTGCAGCCCTCTTGTGACCAAACTGATACGCACCTGTTTACACCGGATTTGACACTTGGTACGCGTATCAAGTGTCTGGTGTATACATGGCCAATGATGTTTGTAGAACATACCTCGTAATTCGTACATCGTACAAAACATTAAACATGTGCGATTGTTTATTTATACTGTGATTGACCGGTCAGGCTGTCTATCCTCCGGTACAACACACAGAAATATGCAGTTTTGTTAATAACACATTAGTATTACAGTGTAATCATAATAAAAGTATCTAAATTAATCCTTGACAAAATCTGCTCTCCTATTGCACAGGCATCAGAATGTTAGTGGTTAAATTCTTTTTTACGAACGTAGCTCCTAAGGTAAATAAATTATGTCAATTAGGAACAAAAGAGTATTGCACTGAATCTACTGTGCGATACACAAAGCAGACACATCCGTACCAACAAATTCACCCCTGGAAATCAAAAGACCATTTTTTCCAGTATTTACTAAAGAATGTAATATACAACAAGGGTATGTTGGTCTTTGCTCATTGACTTTCTCTGAGAACTGCATATTTCTAATGTTAATGATATTGCAGGTGGATTAATTGCATTAAATAAACCGTATGGTATCTCAATTAACCCTGTTCAATACGATAATAATGAAACACTGCTTCACAAAACTAACTATGTGCCTAATGCTATAAACTATACATTATCCGATAGCTTGCCTTTCTTAGCAAAGAAATTAGGATATTCAGAGTTAACTGTTGCTCAAGCACCAGAAAAGTAAGTTTATTGTATTATAATATATATAAGAAACAGATGGCTGCATCAAATGTCCATACAAAAATAATATTATGCTTTGATGTAAGTATAATATGCAAGTCCTTTTATTGTATTTAGGTACAACAGCGGTGTAACACTTTTGGCAGGGAATGAGAATGTATGCAAACGTGTGGTAAAGTCACGCGCAGTTGCTACCTCTAAGAAAATCCCACCTATGACATACTGGATTGTAACAACCAAACTTCCCAGGGAAATTAGTGGCACTAAGCATGTCGGTATCACCCTTCAACAGATGAAGAATGTAAAAAGGGTAATGTCTACAGCAATACTTTCATACTATCATTCCTAATTTTATATACATTATTTGAAGGAATATGCTTATCTTAAGTTTCAATTGTAGCCAGTAATAATACACACATGGGCAAACGCAGCATTAAAAAGAAGGGAAGTGATGACTATACATGCAGAGTTTCAACTCCTATCAAATTCAACTGGAAACTTTGCATCGTTAATAGAGCTAAAAATGGGTACTCGTAAATGGCACGCTGTAAGATTGTTTGCTGCAACAGAACTTTTTAGTCCAATACTAGGAGACAATGTCCATGGTGCAAGACTGCAAAATATAATGAATACGTGGATTGTTGTGAATCCGTTCAGTGCTGTAGTGGAGCAAAGGCCAATTCTGCAGAAAGATTTACTGAATTTGCTAGATATACAAAAATCCACCCAAGATATTATACCTGCTCACATACATTTGAGGGAAGTACTACTTCCTATGTTCTTTGACAAAGAAGATGTAACGATAAAAGCTCCTTTACCAACCTATTTTGCATGGACATGTAAGAAACTTCAGTTTAATGCAGAGAAATTAACTGATAATGATACACCAGACACTGCTTATAAAAGCACTGATGGAATATTACCTATATAAATATACATGTATAAAACAGAAATGTTGTTTGTATTTATTGGATAACCCAGAATAACATATAATACTTAATGACTCAATATCGTACAGCCCTTTAGTATTCTCCTCATCAAAATCTTTCTTCCACCGAGGGTTGCCATCCTAGCCTTCCAACCATGCCGGAGGATGCGACGACGTTCGTTAGGATGCTTGAAGTGGTTTCGAATTCTATTTCTAACAGACATAACACTCCATGGAGTTGCGATACTCAACGACTCATTAACCGGCACGTTAACCTGAGCCTTCGGAAGTATGCGGCTGCAAAAGCAAAATAGCAATAAATTCTATTTTTCTGACCACCGTGGTATCGTTCATGGAATTGCAATTAGAGTACGTACAGAGTCGTTTGGAAAAGTCCTGACACTAATTTACCCAGCATTCTTAATTTACGCTACACAGGCGATATATGTGAAATTCACCCGTTCAGTTGTTTGCCCGTGTACCTTCGAAGATTGTTTGGAAACGTTTCCACGAGGTTATAAATTCGTTTACATTAAAATTAACGTAATTCGGGTAATTCGGCCGGATTCACTGTCACCGACGAGGTATAGCATAGACCGCTCATCCAGCGCAATTTTTTGTCTCACGATCGGGGCGCTCTAGAGCCCCCTTATCATTTCGTGTCACATCTAACTTTACCAGCCGCCGGATGCAGCATCGGATCACAACGCTCCTTGTGCAGAGAATTGATACTAAATTCAACGAAGTGTCATGTATACCACCGTATAGTTAACAGACGACTATCGTATTTCTTGGCTATTTTGGTCTCAATCGTTTACGAATAAGTACAATTATTAGCTCTTTCATCCCAAAATTTATTACTGACACGTGATTTGAGCAGAGTGCAATACGTTCATCTAAATGTTTCTGCTGAATGGTGTATAGTAATCGAAATATTCGACTTTGATTCCAGACACTCTCGACACTTGAGCACAACAGAATGACACCGTGACATGGAATCTCAATTTTCGCAGTTTTGTCGTCAATTTTGGTGAGTCAGGCAGTATTTGATATTCTAATTAGTTGGTCGGACCGCGTGGGCAAATGATTTAATACGAAAATCGGGTTTATTCGATGTATACCGTGCTACAAGTGCAAATACTGACATATGTATTCTGTTTTCTAACCTCGATACAGATACGTGTCGTGACTTGTAAACACAGATCGTTTGAATTTTCGTGTGGAAATTCGCCGCGGTGGCGGTTCAGTAGTTTGGCCGAGGCAGTACCAGGCAGTACGCAAGTGACGCAACGTTAGCAAATGTAAGCTCCTACATTTCAGACAATTATTTGATAAAAATTTGATATTTCATTCTCGAATTTGACGCAATCTTGTAAATTGAGTAGCGGGCAATGCAATTCTGCACAGGGTTTATCTTGATATTGTGAATTAATCGAAATATTTGATTCTGATTCCAGACATGTCTTGACAGGTTGGAAAATCAAAGGACGCCGTCGAGCTGAATCATCGTTTTTGGCAGCTTTCGCAGCATTACTGGTGAGTTTGACGTTATTCAGTACTTGATTTAGGTGCTAGGGCTGTAGTAGCAACTGATTCGACATAAATTTCGGGTCTATTTAACATGTTTCGTGCTAGAAAAGCAATTATTGCGTTTTTCGATATCGCGGGAAAGAATGGGTCGGAAAGCAATCTCACACTTTGAACAGTTTCAAAATGGCGGATGCGTAGTTCGTCGTGATTCGTCACTGTAAAGTTGCTGCATTCACTTCGGTACCTTCTTCAGACAATGGCAAAAGTGATATCGGAAAAGGTGTGCTCCCACTTTTAACACAGTTATTTTATAAATATTTGTTGTTTCATCCTTAAATTTCTGACAATCTTGAATATTAACTAGCGGGCAACGTGGAGGTGCATATATTTTGACTTGATATTGTGAATTAATCGAAATATTTGACTTATTCCAGGCACTCTTGGCAGCGTGGGAAATTGAAGGACGCCGTCTATTTCTGTCCCAGCTTTTCGCAGTTTTCACATGTTTTTCGGTGAGTTTGATATCATTCAGTACTTGATTTACGTGTTAGGGTGGTAGCAGCAACTAATTCGACACAAACATCGGGTCTATTCAACATATTTTGTGCATGTAAAGCGATCGTTGAGTTTGCCAATATCGAGGGTAGGAATTTGTTGGAAAGCACAAGTGCGCAAACGCAAACGTTCGAAAATGGCAGTGACGTCAATCGTGGATGGGACGCCTGAGTAACGTTAGCAATAACATTTTTCCTCAGTTATATTTCCGATACATATGCACGATATAGGATGTTTACAATATAAATTTAGTACGAAAATTTCAGATTGCACGTTCAATAAAATAAATCTTTCGACATATTATACAAATGAGCACAGTAAAATTGTATATGTCGCATAGTACAAAATTATTATTCTAAACATAATTAGATCATTTTATTTCTCAATTCTAATGGGTCACCACTTGCAGCGACCTCCATGAGGGTGTGACCTGGAAACCGGTATTATCCACGAATCGGATTTCATATCCTGAATCGAGGATCATACCGGGCTAAAGGCTGCAAACCGCGTATTTTGCTCTTCGTAAGGGCTCAATTGTTTCATCATTTTTCAATCCTTCAGATAGTGAAAGAATTCAATTTCAAGAATTCATGTGTTCCTTCATTTTTCAATCCTTCAGATATTGAAAGAATTCAATTGCAGGAATTCATTTGTTCCTTCATTTTTGCATTACTCAGATACTAAAAGAATTCAATTTTAAAAACTCAATCATTCCATCAACATTTGCAGCACCCAAGTTATTCACTTTGCTGATCAACGTCTGTTTTTTGTTACAGGAATTCTGGAATTTGGCATCTTGTTCGAGTATAATTCATATTTTCTTCTAACATAATGACTCGTAATTAATAAGAGGGCATTCCTCAACTTTTCTTACAGGATTGATGATCGCGTGCAATGCGGTTTAGAGTCAGTGCTTGATTACGAAATGTCTATTCCCTTTCTAGCCGAATGGGCTGTTTGCTCTAACTTCATTCCTTTGCAGAGTAATGTAGAATCACGCGAACTGAAGTCAGTGTTGTTCGATTATTATATTACTAGCTTATAATATTATTAGTATATTGTACATTATTTATTGGAATAAGAGCCAGTGATTGTAGGGTTTAGTGACCTCGTGCAATGCGGTTTAGAGTCACTCATTAATTATGAAATGTCTATTCCCTATTGAAGCTGTATGAGCTCTTTGTTGTGACTTGATCCCTTTGCAAAGTAATGTAGAGTCACGCGAACTAGAGTCATTATTGTATGATAATAATATTCCACATTTTTTAGTCGCGAATCAGAGTCAGTGTTGTTCGATTTTTATATTAATGACTTATAATATTTTTATAATATTGTAAATTATTTATCAGAAGTAGAGTCAGTGATCGCAGAATAAATTTCTGAGTCTCAACAGTTGCACAATTGCACTCGATGTTCTTGCGTTTTGCAAGGTACGTATTCAACATCGATTTATTTTTTCGTATTCTTTTTTCAGTCTCTAGTCTTGTTTGTTAACATGATTATAAGAATTTTGTATTAGCATTGCAATTATTTATTTCGATACATGGAAATCTGTGATTTATATTGATTCACTATTCTACATGTTCACATTAGAATTGATCAAATATTAATATGTTACAGAGCACGATTTATATACAGCATTCGACATTTGATTGAGCAAGAAGAAGATGACAAAGATACCTGAGCCAAGCTGCCAAATTCATAGTCCGAGGATTGAGGGTTCATTATTGCAGCGTGTTCCCGTGGTATGCAGACAAGCCAGCACTGGTGAGTGAAATTTTAAAGTCCCTCCAGTCCCTCAATCATGTCGTAGGGCGAATGGTCCGAAGCGACACGGGTGATTGGTTGTAATTATTCCTCAGAAATTATAATGAAGAGCACAGTGACCATAGTTAAACTCCGAGGAGTTCACCTATGAGTGGTATTTTGTTAGGCCTGTATGTATGTATTCAGAGTAGGATAGGTCTCCCTTGCTCATAGCATGTTCCATTTTCATATCAAGATTCTCGATCGGGATAATAATTTAACAAAGTTGATTAATTGTAAACAAACGAGTCAATAATTAGTTGCAAAGTCATAATTAAAGTTTCATATACTTTCTATATATTATCATATACATTAATTTTTATTGAAATTGATGTATTCAATTTTTTTTAAGCACTACTGTTTCGGGTTATAGATTTCTCTATAATCAGAAACGATTTCATTTTTGTAATTCGATTTTGTTCAAAAGAGCAAGAAGACGCTTCGCGACGGGTAGTACCTGTTTTTGGAAAGATGCACTACTATACTACAAATTAGTTTCTTTAGAACAGTCTGTCCGAAAACAGGTCGCTCGAGGTTAATCATGCCTTTCTTTCAGGTCAATTTTGTTAAGAAATTATACAAATATATTTTAAAGTTCAAGTTGAGAAATTGTTTAATAATCTTTCAAAGTCCAAGTAAAGTAGATTTTCATGCATGCCCAGTCCTTGTTTTTGAAATGAGAAACATTAATATATTTACATGTATAGAGTTCATATACTCACTAATTAAAATACATTTTCATATATATTAGCCCGCATACGTATAGTACAAATGATATATTTACTAATCTTAGATCAGGATGTTTTCAGCAAAATGGTTGGTACATACTTTCTTGGCCGTGCTCATTACTTATTTAAGTCTGAACCTATTCATGCGCCCAGGTGTTGCATGGATGGATCAGACTGGTGAGCACGGATATGGTTATTGAAATTTACTAATTTGTACTAGCGACTGTCGATGTGTTTAGTGACCACCAACATGCTATCCATTGTGTGTTGTGTGAATGGTAGTGTTATGGATTGCATGTTGGGTAAGCAAACATATTTATTGCATTCTCATGACCTTCAAGTAATTCTCTTAATGATTGATTTCATACGAAATCACCGTGATTGCTACACAATTTTTGTAGTAGTAAATGATCACGTTTAATTTAAATATCACGCAATACGTTTTACAAACTGTATAGCATTTGGTTGTACAGTAAAATGAAGTAGTCAAATTCGTGATCGCGTCTAACTTGCATGGTCACTAGCCTTTGGCAGTCGATTTCAGGAAATGGTACGTAAAGTAGTGAAATGAATGATGATGTGCGCTGAGTTCGGGTGTCGGAGACGTCCCGGGACGTACTCTCTAGAAATAGGCCTTTGCACCCGGGCGGAATGTGTGAGAATCCGGGAGTGAGTGTGTTGGTGTGATTGCTTTGCATTTTTAATTATAGGAATTAGAAAGGCAGGTAGCATACTTCTGTGTGAATGGTAATATTTAAGTAGGAAGGGCCAGCGGAAGCTATCACTTTTCTTTCGCGAATACTGGTTAGGCGTTCAAGTGATATGTCTTTACCTGGGATTCATTTGACTATTGCAACCACAATATTTTGATCGCGATCTCACTTGTCTTGATAACAATAATTTTATAATCATATTATCTATTTATACTACTTATCAAAATGCTCTATCTTTAACTTTGTCATTTATTTCTTCTCATATTAATAATCATTAATTATAACTTACCAATGATACCTCACATAGCAACATTCTTATCTTATGAAAGTCGTGTTATTAACACCCGTCGTAGAGTTTGGTTGCAACTGTCATTTGCTATACTTAATAATATTATATATTTTTAAGCAGAAATACGTAATCATTGCACAAACGAAGTGATACCTTATCGTACAGTTGAGTCTGTTGAGTTTTGTACGAAAGTATTTGGTATCATGCTATGCGTCTAAACAATACTTCTCACAGTACGACTGAGGTTCACTTCCATTACACATACGAATTACGTATTTCGAACTGATTGGGATTTTTGGTTAAATGTGCACGTTTATGAGCAGTTTGTAACTTTATCTTTATATCAACACGCGCAAAAAGTAATGCATTTATATGTATGTCTTTTTACGCAAAATATTATATTACCACTTTCTACGTCTAAGTTTCTGTAATAAAAATGCCTGCGTGCTAGCTATTGTTCGTACATTTCTCATACATATTCATACATTGAGATATTTTCAATCCCTGTTTATTGAATCCCAATCAGTGAGGGCTTGCTTATGCATGTCCGAAAAGTGAAGAGACTATTTTGACATAGTCGAAGCGGCCCGGAGAAGAGGGCCTTCGTCGTTGGATTAGTATACCACTTTGTCACTGTGCTCGATCATTATTAGGTGTTGCACATGTAACTTATAACAGTTACATCTGTAAATGAAAAATATAAAAATACTGCCACGATTAACTCTTCTTGTTTTGTGAATCTTATCAAATGCAAACTATATAAAAGTCAAGAAAATATTTGTTTTTGAATTTGTTTGTAGATTTACAGATCGTAGATAACATACTTGCCATTTTTTCTTATAAATGTAAAAAATTCTTTTTTATGCGCTCGAAGCTTTTCTTTATAAATTTAGTTTACTATGAGTTATAATATAAATTTATATTCTGTAATAACGAGTTAATCGTGGGCAATGTACTTTACCCTTATGTACTTTCAGGAGTTGCTCATATATAAGCTTGAGATATGACATTGCGCCGCCTTGATAAATCGTTAATTTGTTACATTATTTCGTATATTCATGTTCATGAAATACGGAATAATAAGCTGATTATTGTCGAATTATTATGGCTGGCATCCGGTGTCTGAAAATTTACGAATTTGGGTGGGATATGAAAATTGACCATATTTTTTTATTTAAAGCAACAATTTTTCTGGTTGCTTTTTTTTATTGACAAATATTATTATTTAAATGTATTAATTCTTACTTTCTGCTATTGAAATTATTCCGAAATGTTTGTTTCATTGAAGCGTTCGGCGGAATGGCAGTCTATGTTGCATTGATACAAAATAAACATAGAACGTTTACTGTGCCGTCGCTTCAATAACCTACTAATATTTGCTTTTTTTTGCAGGAATAATTATATAATAATTTCTGTTCCAGGTTTATTAAAATTGTGGATAATTTTACTTGCTTGTTTAGAACGTTTTAATTTTGTTCTGCTTTCTGTTTCAGGTCACCGATAATAGAGAAACAAATTTTTTTTGTTTTCTTGGAATGTTTTAATTTTGTTTTGCTTTCTGTTTTAAGGTTCCTGTCACAGAGAAACTAATAATTTGACTTGTTTTCGTGGAACGTTTTAATATTGTTCTGCTTTCTGTTCTAGGCTTCCTATCACAGAGAAGTCCCATCCTGGTTATAATTGCCTAATTTGTATTTTCCTAGTAATTAATGTAAGCTTACTGTTTCAGGTGCATCAAATTTTCATCACGCAACCTGGTCTTCGGTTCAACCTGGTTCAATTACACGATTATTAAAACTTTCCTTTCTGTTATAGAGCTTCCACAGCAGAGGATATTATTTTGTGTACTTGTTCTTTATTTGAATTGATCTATAGAACTTTGCTGTTCCAGGACTTTTATTTTTATCTTAATTACCCACGAAATTTGTCCTTTCAGCATAAAATCAATGTACACTATATGTGCCTATTAATTGTCGTCTGTCATGAGTGCACTCATATTTGATTCCTATATTTCATATACAATACATTCCCTTTTCTCTTTGTGTTTCTTTTTCTTGCAGCTAGGTTTCATCTCAACCATCGAAACCATCAACTGACAACTGGAAATATCCGTAATTCTAGAAACTAATATAAGTCTTGTAAGAAAGTATGCGTTGTATGAAAGTGATGAATACGGTTCTTTGTAATCAGCGGTATGATTGCGACGATGAATATGATGTGTGTCGATAGCCGATATAAAACTTTCAATTTTGTAAAAGAATGGCCGACAGGCCTCTCTTGTCGATCATTCTCCGCGGCAGGTAAATTTCGATTCCGATTTTCATTGCTTCCCAGATCAATTTTTTTGACAGAACATTTATCTGGGAAATGCCAATGTGGAATCATTTGTTTAATGGCTGGAGGTTGGGCCCGTTTTGCAACGCGGGTGGGTCACCACTTGCAGCAACCTCCCCGATGGTGTGACCTGGGTAATCGATATAATCCACGATCGGTTTGCGAATCCGAATCGAAGATCATACCGAGCTGAAGGCTGCAAATCGCGTGTTCTGCTCTCCGCAAGAGCTCAGTTGTTCATTCATTTATACATCAGATATTGAAACAATTCAATTTTCAGAATTCTGTTATCCCGTTAGCATTTAGGTTAACGGGATTTGTGTGAAACGACAATTATCCAGATAAGAGTTGATTGGACAGTAATAAACATAATTTGCTTATATGGAGTTTTTATCATCTAATGTTACCGGCCGAATCGGATCACTCACCGCATGATTTCTCGTCGGTGGATAATGTCGACATTCTACAATTATCTATTACCTACAGAACCGCCAATTGGTAAACTTGTTACTTCCACGCATCTATTGTCGGCAAAGTGTCTCAACGTAAGCTTCTCTTTCCAGATGTCTCAACGAGCACCATTGGAAGAATAATGGTAAATTCCGTTTTTGCCGCTGATAATTCAAGCGGTGCGTTCGGGAAAGATCGAGAGGAGCAAATCGCCGACTCATCCGTCTATGCTGCAAATGTAAGTAAGCTTATTTTATTCCGATCGTTATTACAATACAGAAATTGTATATAATTGAGCAACATAGCTTTGGTCTTTGATGATTAGCATGTATATACATACATACATGCTGTATGCACCACTGTAAAAAAATATCGTGAAACAATTTCGAAACATTAGTATACGAAATGAAATTGTTGGGTTGCCGTGTAAGTTTAGCTTTTGAACGAAATATGTGCGATTGCATCCAATTAATTTTCTGTAATTTGGACATTAACTCCAACTACATATTATTATTATAATGCTTGCCGTCCTAACTTGGAGTCGAAATAACGATTTTCACATTTAAAATCTTATTCACTATTATGTCCAACTTTCTACAATTTACTTCTGCTACAACTCTATATTACGTAGCGCGTCATATTTAAAAGGCTGTGTCTAAAAGGAAAATCAATTCGATCAATTTCCTTCTGGCGCATATCGTGCGCTCGGAAACGCCTCGACCATTAAAATCAATTACCCCGACCCTTTCTCGGTTCTCGATACGTTATCGATGCGCAGCCGAGAGCCGAGAAAGGGACATTATCGCCGCGTCTAATCCTGACGAGGGTGAAGATTAGTCGATATTAGTAGCGGTAGAGATCGCAATCAGACGTAAAATTGGCCGGGAGTTGAGGCCGGAGGCACGAAAAACGGGTCATTCCCGAAGTCGTCGCTTTCTTGTCGACAAAGTACCATCTTGATCGACTTCCTCGATCTTAAGAAAACATTCGCGCGCCTCACTTCGCACGGCATTTACACCTTTGTTAGCTGCCACTTTTCTAACTGCGGCCCACTATCGATGTATCTGGATGGTGCGACGAAATTGTAGGGTGCCTTTGGTGTTCCTTCGAGTTCTGTCCGCTTGCGGTTCGCACTCTTTTGTTTCAATTTCACCACTCTCTCGTTTAAATCTTTTAATTATCTCGTCGGTCGCGATCAATGTCGAACTTCTTTATGGTCGACGGGAAAGGGCCAGATTGTAGTTATTCGAAGGATTACTGTATACGAATTATTTCATAAATATTAAAAAAATACATTATAATTCCGCTCTACTCCCGATTTCGAGCACCTGTGTCATAGCTTCGTACCACTCGAACCGTACAACATTATACTTACCTTATCCGTCAAATTCCTGGATTTCACACATTGTCCGTACGAAAAAAGCAAACACGCATTATCGCTTGTCGCTCATAGCACCTGTCACACGAATCAACCATCAATGATCCTTCGCACACATTCTTATCAGCGCCGTTTACGCTTTCTCTCCCGTGTCTTCAAAGCTAAGGGGTGAGAATAGGAAGACGAAGCGGCAGGTACGAAAGAATAACACGGAAGCGGATCGGAGGGGTGGGTCGTCCCGACGCGACGTGACGGTAGACAATCAGATAAGAGAGTGTGCCTCCGTCTCCCTTGACGTTCGCTTTGTTTAAGAATTAAGATAAGGGCGAGTTGCCGGTGGCACGCAAGGCACTCGCGGAGGACTTTATTGTTTGAGGCTCGCACTGTAACTCCAGGCAGGTCAAATATTTTCGCGTATTTAATACGCGCAATGTATGATCTTTGCACCGACTGAGAGGCTGTTATGTTTTTGCACCTGCGCGAGGCGAGGGAAAATAGCACTTTGGCACGTATATGCCAGTGAAGGCAAACGCGTGCTTTGGACGTACGGTGGTGCAAAGTTTTCTTTTGACTCAACGTCTTACGCTATCGTATCTGCGTATGTCTTTATTCTTCACTCCTGACGTCGCTTATCCTTGTTTAATGATATCGGTATATGTGCCGGTGATTCTGAAACTGGTTCAAATAGAGAATCTAAAATAGTGGAATTTCTTTCCTTATTTTGCGTTGCATCGATACCTATGTTGACTGTTAGTAGTTTAACATTTTTCATTCGTAGACCGAACTGACGTTATTGTAAGTAATGACTTTACGTTTAGGGTCAATCGAGAGTTAACTGGAAAATCGTGAGCCGTCTCCATTGTCGGTATTATATGTATTTGCGGTGCACTCGTGATTGTTCGCCTTCGACTCGGATGACAGCGAGAGGAACCGTGCGGTTTTTCCGGCCGCGTTGCAGGCAAATATTTACAGGAATGAGGTGAAGGAGGTCCTTTTTAAATTCCACTGGACCGTTCGCGGTCTCGAAACGTTTCCGACGTCGAGAGGCATCGGGAATCTTTGTATGCACCTATGGTGCATTAATTACAACAGCCTGCCTCGTGAAGTCAGTATAGACTCAGAGAGAATAACGGAACTGAGGAAAACTATGCTTCCAATATTATTTGTTAAACAATTGCCACAGTCTCTTCCTGTAACTGACATTAACTCCGAAAGTTGAACGTCGCCGCTTTTCTTTCCACAATCGTACCTTAAAACGGTGTCTGAGTTTCGATAGGCACGGCTGACGTGCAACACGAACACACGCGAGCAGCGATTAGTCTATTAGTTGACTGAACGGGGCCGAGTGCGAGTGTTCGACTCTTCGAAATATTTAATTCGAAGACTTTCCACGTGCTCAAGCACAAAGGTTTCGACGTCGCGGGTCCGGCGGGGGAAGGGCATCATCGAGAGGCCGAATTTCGTTCCCAGGACGAGCCACTCGGCCTGCACTACGCAAGATTAAGCAATCACACAGCCCGATGGTTCCTCGATAGCGATGCTAATGTCGGGTCGAAAGGGCCAAGCACGCGTTTATGGTCCTTCCGTTTGCTTAGGCAAATCGAAGACATTGGCGTGTGCGTGCACGTGTGTACACGGTCGTCTCGACGTGGCCATTGCACGACACATGTACCCCATTGCCCGCCGCTTGACACTGCAATAAAAACTATTACGGTGGTATTTTTGACGTCCTCCAGTGGTGAAAGCCGGCCGTCCGCGCAACGTTATGCTGCACGGCCTCTGGCGTCTGCATGTTAACCTGTTCCGATGAACCGAGAGAAACTCCGCCGTGCTTTATGACGTCAATTGTGTCGGCGGTGTAAATGAAAAAAGTCTCAAGCAGATGTGATTGTTCGCTAAGCCCGCGTCGCGTCGATTTTATAATGACGACAGAAGCAACAGACTTTCTGAGATCTTTGACACAGACCACGTTCGCTTCGTGTCAGCTCGGTGCTCGCAAGTCGCGGATTGATGAGGAGTATCCGGGCGGCTGGTGGGAAAGTCAGCGAGGATCGAGGAGTATCGGGGGCACGAAGTGGAAACGGGTAGGGTTGGCGGCGATTAACTCTTACTTAAAGGGCGCCACCACCGCCCTTGCCAGGCGGTGTCCGTAGAACGATGTCGTGCAACAATGGGGCACTTAAACGCCGCGAAGGCTTAAGTCATCGTAACGGCCAATCAACGCTGGGCACTGCCTCCCCAATTATCTCGGGGCAAAACAATTAAACGCGACCCGCGGCTACCTTTACCTTTACACGGGATCACCTAATGCCCGAGACGCGGCCGAGGGCGTATAACCGGTCGCGAATAGGAGCCCGCTCTCGTCCGGCGTCCGGGTGGGACAAAGAGATGTGCATCTTCATCCAATTAGGACATAATGGAACCGCAAATGTGCATTTTGCCACGGGCCCCGCGAGAGGGTGGCGATTTACGTTCCGCGCCGGAATGCTTCTTTTTCGGCTGACGACGCCTCCGAAGGGAAACGTCGAAATGAAAAGGTCGGGAGGGGCGGATGGTACGAAATGTGGGAGCGTGTGAAAGATTCGATGGTCGTGGGGCGATCGGCGTTAACGGTAGAACTATGGGGCAGTCCAAATGACTCGTCACTCGAACCGCATTGTCGGTTCGCGTGGCGGGTGGCGGACGGCGGGAGAGCTTGAGGTTTTCGAACGATTTCGAAAGACAGACGAGCGCGTCAGTGGTTTCGAGGGAAATATTATTCACTGTACGCTGCATTCCGATGCGGTGCGTGGGAACGAACCACTACCGATTTCTGCGTCCAATCGCAGAACGATTCGCAATTATGGGTCAGTCAGGCTTGCACTCAGCGCGTCGCTCGTCGAGTTTCACAAGCAGCAGTAAGGCGCATCAAAGTATCGGCGGCACTTTGTTCGCGCGACGATATAGAAAAGGACAAGGATGCGCGGGATCACGACAGTCCCGATATATCTGTTTGCTCGGGTGAAGAGCGTTCGAGCGCGTTACAACTCAAACCTTTTAGCCGTTGTTTGCACTGTGCTTTGTATTCTATTTGTACAAGCGCTTAAACAACTCCGCCCAGCATAAGCTCGGCTGAGGACTACTCGAGCGCGTTGTGCGAACCCTCGACCGAGTCGAGAAGATGCCACTTTGGAAACGACCTGTTATTGCCTCCTTCCTCATCGACGCGGTTCTTCGATCCGCTTACGTGTATACGTCGCGTTTCACGTTCCAGTCCTCATCCTTCTTCAGCCTGTTCTCCTTCATTGCGGAGGACGTGTCGTCGCTGTATCCACGGATGCGAGACGCTTTCTATATTTGCGTGCGGACGTGCCGTTCTTTCGATTTTCTTCATTCGACGGTCCATAATTGTCGCGCTATCGCTATGCACGGGATGCTAAACTTTGGTATTCCGACTACTATAGGCGAAATGTTTGCTGGCCGGTGATGTCTATACTGTTGCGACATTCTCTCTCTCTATCTCTCACCGAAGTGGCTTGGTCGATTCAATCTTTGGTCTGCGTATTTCCCCCTCTCTCCCTCCGTTAGTCTGCCATCAACCCCATCGAGACTCGGGTCACGACATCTCGATTTCACTGTCTACGCGATGTCGTATCGCGTTAAGACCGGTCGATCGCTATTATCTCCGGATCGATGATCGGCGTGGAGGTGGGAAGCAAAAAAATTCGACGGGGGACGATCGAGATCGAGCTGGAGGAGGAAAGAAAAGTACGTGGGGTGGACGTTCGGGCACGGTGAGAATGAGGCAGCGAATGACGTAAAAGTAAAGAGAGGAGACAGAACAGAAGAGAATAATCGCGGCGGGTTTGCGGGAGTGTGTGTGTGTGAGAGAGAGAGAGAGAGAGAGGCGAGAGAAGGAAGAGGCAAGACGGCGAGATTTACCTGCGTAGAAGGAGCTGGCCTCTGTCAGGTCCTCGGACAGGTAGGTGGATAGGAGAGCGACGGCACGATCACTAAATTAAGCCGGATTAGCCTAATCTGGCCCCGCGGATCGTTAATTAATGGGGCTATTAGTCAGCAGCGCTGACTATTAATTCGGACGATAGTCATGCCCGAGCGATACGTTATGGCAATATCGTGTATTTGTCACTATCGTCCGGCTCACAAATTGGTTACAGCGCACCTGGAATGTCGTGCTCGTTCGGCGGAGAGGGAATCGTGTTTATCCTCCTTCCCTTCCTCCCTTCGCTTTGATCTCCTTCTCTCCCTTCGTCCTCTCCTCTTCGTTCGTTAACTCCGTCCGCCTTCCTCCTTGCTAGTCCTTTTGCGCGAAACGCTTGCCACCGAGTCGTTTGCATAGCGGCGGCGAAGGCGTCGATCGTTATCCGCCTTCATCAGCATCGATCCGCTATTAATGTATTATCGCGTCGCGAGGCAAGTGAATGGTCCCACGACGGGACCACACCCGAGATACGAGCCGTTCGATAAATTACGTTGAAAAACGATCGTCCCGCTCTTTCTTTCTCTTCTCGCCCCCTCCCCACTCCCCCAACCCCACCACGCGCGCCCGCGCACCTTAAAATATGTAAAATTTCGTATCGCGATTGAATCGCTTATCGAACGGCCGAGTACGAAATAACGAGTGAAAACTGGCCAGATCGCATCTTATCGACGCCGGAGATCTGTGAAATTGGTAATGAGGGGCAAGAGCGCGCGGGCAGGATGGAAATTAATTGGACGATAATCTATTACTAGACGGCGATGTCGAAAATTACATCAATTAAATCGTCAACGTTTCTATACGGAGGAATTATAGGTCCTCGATGCGGGAGATATTATTTTACGTAAACGACATTATTAGACGCTCTGCTGAGTTCCGACGAAGCACGCAGCACTGTTGCTGGTCAATTTACGAATTTACTGTAATAATATAATGGCTTAATACAATCGCGGGAATATTCAGAAGGCGTTCATCACTTAGTCTCATTCATACATATTCAGCGTTCGTTAATAGTAGAATAGCTCGGAGAATCGTTTCGAAAATTATCTGCCTACAATATTTTCACAGCCGTTCAAATATAATATAATTAAAAACCTTGTTTTCGCTTTAAACCACAATTCGCCATACACGCCTTTCAAAATGCACACGTGGCACCGAATAATCTGTTCAAGCTAGGTAGTACTCAGCGTATGAATAAAAATCAAAAAGTCATCGCCTCGTTATATAGCTCCATGACGCGTCTCGATCGATCAAATGTAAAGTGGAGTGTGTCGGTGTAAAAAGCATGCGTTTTGATCGTTTCTCTGCGAAACGTCTCATTCCCAAGATCGACGCGTCGTTCTCATTCCCACGAATAGAGAGGCCGGTCGAGGTGTCATCGTGATTCAGTGGGCAAAACGGCAACTTCATACGTCCATTGACCGTCAGGTAGACTGTCAGACTGCGCCCGTTCACCGAATCGGTGCCGGCATTGAGAAGAGGACTTCCCCTTTGACCGGATCCTAACTAGCGTGCATCCGGAACACCTTCGCGGTCGTGTCAACGACAGATTCGTGCGTTAGTCTCGCTCTCACCTTGTTCATCGGAGACATTCTCGGAACATCTCTGTTCCGTTGATTTCCACCTCACCTGCCTATGACAAATTTCCGTGGCATTCGGCGAGTAGCCGAGAAATGCAAGCGCGCGCACGTCGAAGGTCGTCGAAATGGATGACGGTATTTTCGGGAGAACCTGGATTAACAGGGCTCATTGATGTGCAGGACAAGCAACGCTTAGGTACTGCAGGTAATATCGGCATAATTGAAGTTTTCAGATATTCGTAGGATATAATTTATTGTTCATCGATCGATATTCGGAGTATGTATTAGATTAGTATGTCCACCACGAATCATGCTGGTTTTAATGATGTTATCCGAAAGCGGAGAATCATGAGAGTCTCGAAAATCCGTGCTGCGGGTCTTTTGTGCAGCGTGAAGACGCCTTCACCCCGTAACCGTTAAGGGTTGCTTTTGAAAAATTAATAATTCCGTGGCTCTGGAACGTGCGTTCCACGAGAGTCCCGCAATTATTAACGATTTCGCACGCTGCTCAGGGACCTGGAAAACCGCCCGCGGAGACGAGGTTTTGCGCACGACCCCTTACGAGCGAGAAATAGAGAGAAAGAGAGAGAGAGAGAGCACGCCCGCAACCCGCGCCGAAATTACGACGGCCCCCCGGCTAATTATCCCACGTGAAAAGGATGTCTTTAGTCCCCGGCATGATCTTCCGCTTTCGACCTACCTCCACGCTGGCGAGCACTAATTCGTCGCGGGTAGGAATGGCACGAACGAACGAACGGCCGCGGCAGTTTTTCAATCATGATCGTTGCTGTGAAACGACTCCTTTCGACAGTGAGAACCTAATAGTCAGACCACCGACCGTAGGCCCAGTAATCGGGAACGGAATAGTGCGGAGAAATTTGGCACGACACGGTCAGCGCGACGAATGTTTCCTTGAAACACTGATTCCCACAAAAGAGTACCTTTGTAAGTCACTCATTTGACGGGTACCGTTGTTGATGGGTCGCTTCACGAAAGGTGTATGTATGCGGTTTTCGCGAGGTCTCTATCATCGTCGGGTAATGATAAGGAACGGTCTCAGGGGGTAATAGAAAGAAGTGTTCGAAATTATCGACGAATATAAATTTCAGTAAATAATTTTGACAGCGCGTGCGCTATGTAGATAGAAAGTTATTTAGACATTGCGTTCAGTTGATAGAGCATGGCAACTTCTCTGAGCGACCAACATGTAGTGCGATACACTTTGGATTTGGGATCATGGAAACGGAAAGATTTATGTCGTTTCGCTTTGTGACTTGTGAAGCGAGGATTCTTCGTCTCGCGGGTGGTCAAGGTAGCCAACCGTCGAGGAGTCGAGGCCGGCGTTAACATAGGCAACGTAGTTACGCCTTATTTGTTCTTTGGATTTCGCGTAGGTAAGGCATTTCCGATTTTTCACGCATTTTAGCGGTGCCGTTCTCGCGGGTGGTCAATGGCCAGATGTTTCTTTCTGGCCGTTTCGACCGTTTTCGCAGCAGCGGCCGGCTTTGTCGAACCTTTTTCTCGTTTCCAAATCGAACTTTCATCCTTCTCACCTTTTCGTTTCATCTAAAACGTAAATCTTGTCAGTGTATACGACCCATGCATTTCACGTATATACAACGGTCTAGTATCTCACCCTGTTTTGTACGCGACAGGCACAAGATCACGATACCATTTCAACATTTAAATATTTATAGACCGTTCTGATAAAGATAGTACTTCTGAAGATATTATTTCTAAAAACCGTTTTATGTATTTCACGCATAATTGAGAAGAACAGTGTCAAAGTCACTGGTTTGAATAGTCGTGTCGCGAGTGAAACGTCTCGGGAACAGTTCGGTGCGGTGCGGTTAAAACAAATTTGTCGTGCTCGCCATAAACGGGCACGGAGCGCAGAAATGCGGCGCAACGATACGAAGACAAACGACTGACGTCGACGCGTCTCGCGGCAGTTCGAGATGACGCCTGACTTCCGTGTAAACACTCCGTGGCAGCCGAACGATTTCCGGAAAGGGCGTGAGTGAAAATGATGATTCACGGCGATACGGCCGCGAGGCATTCCTCGAAGTGGCAAATGACGACGCGTATGTCCACGGACGGATATCCTTCGTCAACGGCCGGCAAATTGGCGATCCTGATTGACTGGCTGCTCGCGAAAGGTTTAGGAACGGACCTGAAGGAACTTGAATAGAAGAATATCTGGATCGTTTACGTTCGGCGCGGACAAAAAAGTATTTTTCTGAAACGATATGCCTTCCGTTCGTTGTTAACCGATGATCGGCAGTAAGCGAACAATGTTCATTTCGTGCGGAACGTTGGAATCCTGCATCTAACTTTTTTCGGAAATCCGAACATTGATAATGGCCTCACCGCGATCACTTTGGCCGAAAACTGTCGATCCTCGCCCGCCGCGCTTCCGTATTCGACTCACGCTCCCGTCGCGGCCGCGAATCGCATTCCAATCTCTTATTCCCGGCCGAGAGTAGCGAAATGACAGTGACTGGCATCCGCTTTTTCGTTCCGGCCGACGCGATTCTTTTTCCGCGACGAAGTCGCCACTCCGGGGAATACTCTCGGCGCGCTGAGTTCGAGGGAAAGAAATCGAGCCGAGCGGAGGCGAAACGAGTGTCGCGTACACCTGACGATGTGGAAAACGATGCCTGATCTTATCTCTTAATCGATCGATCCCGGCCCATTCCGCTCGCGCTCGCCTCGCAGGGGAGCGTTGTTAAGCAGCGAGTGCTTACAACGCTCAGCCACATTCCGATTTCTTGCCAGCCGTAGAATGACGGAGCGAGAACGTGACGCAGTCTGCGTCTTCTTCTCGACCTCACTTCCGTCCCGATCGCTTCCGTTTTTCTAATTCTTCTTCCCCGGCGACGGAAATAACGTAATTGTTCTCCTTGCCGATCGCGCACGGCTGATAAGCGAGCGTTGTCGTATAATGGGAGCGCTTTCAGGGCATGCGCGTTCTGTGAGCCGAGGGGTATATACGAAAGATACGAAAGAATACAGAATATCTTCTCTCATCACTCTCAAATTCAACGATCCTCCATCAATTATTTCAAACCCAATCTTTCGCTAATTCAAAGTTCCGATATACATCAGGTTACCGCTCGACATCGTCCACTATTTCATGCCACGCAGTCGTAGCATGCTCTACAATGTAAAAAAAGAAGAGCAAAAAAAAAAAGAAAACAATCTCAGAAACTGGGGGTGAGTTTGTCCGGCATTGGGTCGTTAAAAAGTTGGCAGCCTTATATCTCGGGGCGACGTGGGTACGCGCGCGGCATCTCGACTTCTTGCCCGCTCGGAAACAACGAAACGCGAACGGGGAGCATTCTCTCGCATTTTCTCTCCTCTCCGCTCTCCTTCTTGCCCGCGTTCCTCTTTTTCGTCCCGCTCGATCCTGTCCCCGCTTCTGCCGAAGTTTCTCCCCAGAGCGAACGTGAAGTCGCGCACGGGGAGAGAAACTCTCCGCTGCCAGCTGCGAGGAACCGGATCCTTGACGGTTAATTAGTAGCCTCCGATCATTCGACGATGAATCAGTCCATGTGAACCCGACCGCGGCTCTGCTATGGGTGGCGCGTTACGAAACGAACGAAGAATCTGACGCGCCCGACGTGTCGTGCCGCGTTTATGGGCCACTCGTCTCGAGCATCATTAATCGTCTTTTATATTGTTTCGGTAATGCGCCGAATTAATGGTACGTTATCGGTATAAAGTGTTGTATCGTGATACCACGTAACGCAATGAAATGCCTGCCATAGCGGTGTATTGAACGCAGCGCGTGTATTATCGCGCCAATTTGCGCCAATTATCTTGTGGCAGAGATACGCTCGGCCAATGAGTGGCGAATGGAGAGCAGTTGAAGAGTTTCTGATTTAAGTTAGATAATAAGGGGCACGGGATAGGGTATAGCATTTTTTTAGATTAAATTAATAGTATGGTGAAAAGATGAAGAACGTTGTAGCGTATAATAAAAAAGACCAGTCTCTTTCTCCAAAAACGTTCGACGGCATCGAAGAGTCACTCGCCAGTTCTACCGCGGATATTCCTTTAATCGTTTCTGGTAACAGCGGGTTAGAGAACTGCCGTGATTCTACAAAAACGCAACTATTCGTGCTTTTCTCAGGCGCAGCCAGTGTCCAATTGTCTGTCTAATTGTGTGGTATCGATCATTATCGGGATTTTGATTTTTTACCGCACGTTCTCCGCGAGGGGGCCAGTCGAAGCTTTGGTGAGGCCCAATGGCCCACGGCGGGAATTCCTGATATTGATGATGGCGTAAGAGCGCATCCTGCCGAGCATTAATGGATCGATCTTGGGTGGCTTTGATTCACGTGCTTACGGTGCTCACGATCATCGTGATCCGAGCCAGCGCGTGTTCTTCACAGTTACTTTCACGATTTCTCGTTCTGCAGATATGTCGGCACGGTACACGGTACGTGCTACGTGCTCGTAATTGTTTAGGTGCAACGTCTGTTACTATATCGTCATTGTGGTGCTATCAAAAATATTCGTCAAACGGGAATTTCAGGGATACCCTCAACTGTACGTTGTCGCAAAGACACCATTTTTTCGAATTAAAGCTCATGATTCCGTGACAATGGTGTAAGAAGAAAATGATAAAATACTATCCAAGCAAAATAAACGCGACTACAGGTACGCGTACGTTCATCGCTCGCCCTTGAATTCGCGTCTTTTTCGCCTGTCAACGTGGGCGGTGCCGTCCCGGGGTCGTTGGTAAAACGAGACCTGGCGTAGCCGAGGCAAGTAGGCCCACGGGGCCTCACGTCAATTTGCCTCGCGTGTCGCGTGATTAACGCGACGTTATTAAAACGTATATATCCGCGTGTCCGCGGGGCCACATAGGTATACGTACGACCGCCCATTAGCCCTAGCGAAATCGTGGTGGCTAATTAATCGGGGCAATTAAGAGGAAAGGTCTCTTTCTCTCTTCTCCCTTCTCTCGTCTCCGGCCTCTCCTTTACCCCTTCATCTTACCTT
Source organism: Priocnemis perturbator (assembly GCA_963942575.1). Lineage (NCBI taxonomy): Eukaryota > Metazoa > Arthropoda > Insecta > Hymenoptera > Pompilidae > Priocnemis > Priocnemis perturbator. The sequence continues at coordinate 10,046,092 of OZ012649.1, forward strand.
CCCTCTCCTTCTCCTTCTCCGTCTTCGCTCTTCGCTCTTCGCTCTTCTCTGTTATCTGGCCATTCCGCACCGCAGCTCCTCCCCTTCGACAGCCACCTACCCTCGCCGCTGCGGACTGGGCCCCACGGGTCCGTACGTATGCCGTATGGATCCTCGCGTGGATCCTGGGTCCGCGCGACACGATGATCTACGCCCCGTGCATCAGCGCCGATTTATTAATGCGAGCCCATCGCGTCGGGGTTACTTTTTTCATGTTTAGTCTGCGGAGAAAATGAGAGAGACCGAGGGAGTCGGCGCGGTCGTGGGGATACGAGCTCGGGCTGCGCCTTCTCGACGCTATGGGGCGCTTTCAAAGTACGAATCCGGGTAAGGTTTACGGCGAAAAACGAATATCGCGGGCCCGTCGACCGAATTATGTGCCGACGCGCATTTTTAATCCGCTCGGCTCTTAACGTTCTCGCGAATTAAGCGTCACGTTGCGTTTCGTAATTCATCGCAACTCGGTCGATTGTCTCGCACTAATTTAGATACTCAGTATGCGTAGAAAATTCGATCTGGAAGTGAGATGTTCTTCTTGTAGGTCTCTCTCTCTCTCTCTCCCTCTCTAATTACAGAATTCCTTGTTTTGCTCTACCCCAACGTCACTCCCTCAAGCTAAACCCTCGGCTGCACGCGATGCGTACCTGACGTCAATACCGACATAAGCCGCGCATCGTTTCCAGACAGATTGCGAATTCCATCAATGAATTTCGGTGCGACACAAAGGCTTCCCGCTGACAGTCGGCGGAGCGACGGGGGAGGCGGCGGGGCGAAAAAAAAAAGGGAACGGTTCCATTTCTAACGACATCGTCGCTGCCGTTTGTCCGGCAGCTGCCAATTGACACGTCCCGGCACGTGCGACGACGGAGGCGCGTACAAGAAGCGCGATCTTCGCGGTGGCCTCCTCTCGAGGTCTCGAGGTCCCAAGAGCGAGCGGCGTCCACCGCCACCGGTGTGCTCCACCTCGTAAATATTTTTTTTCTTCCCCACCCCTTGAGCGGCCAACGAATCGGTAGGCCCGCGGCGTTCGGCGATACGTCATTTCTTGGCAGACTGACCAGTTCGACCGATCGATTGTTGGACCGGCCGCAGAGCGCGTATTAACGCGTCCTGTCACGCGAAGAATGCGTCGAGGCGTCTCTATTTCTTTTTGTCCCCCAAGGCACACCGTCGCAGCCCAACCCCACTCGACCCCCTTCTTCCCGCTCGCTCTTTCGCCTCTTCTCGGTCTCGGACTCGGCTCGACTCGACTCTCTCTCGTCGCGCGACTAGCGATGGGCGCGACGTCGATGCGAATTCATCGTCGAGGAATCCGTGATCGATGAGTCCTCTCGCCGCTAGCATCGCGCGTCGCGGAGTTCGTGGGATGTCGGGATGCGATCTGAACGACTGCGTTCGGTATTTCGGTGTAGTGATTGTTTATTTTTTAAGGCAGCTTGTTGTTGGGATTACGTGCGAAATTTTCTGTATCGATGATCGTATATGTTTTAATGAGAGTTGGAGGGCGGAAGATTTGCGATACGGTTAAATGGTGGTGGAGGAAATCGTCGATTCTGTTTCCGTCATTTTTTATCGTCGCACCTTGGGGTCGTCGAGTTTCGGACAGTTTGATCAAAATTTCCCGAAAGTCGGCCCATCGCACGCCATCACTACCTGCGAGCCATCTTCTTCGCATCGCAGATTCCATTTGAGACGGGGCAAACTCGACGATTGACGGGCGACTCGAGATTTATCGACCGGTTCCGCGGCCGCTTGTTATTGTTTCATATCGCATCGCGCTCGTCCTGGTATGGCACGCTCATTCCGCGTTCACGGCACGGATCTCGGGAGCAAATTCACAGAATTACCGCGGGACTGCCGCGCGAGTTTCGATAATTGCGATCGGACCGTGCGATCTTATCAACGCGCTGCCGGGCAGTTTTAATTGTCACGGTCTGTGACGGGGTGCAAAAAGTTCGGTCCCGCGGTACGTCTCACGGGGATCGACTCAATTGAGACGAGAATATTCGAAATACCATTTTGCGAGCCGGCCCACGTTAATGTACCCCTCAGAGATGCTCGGAAATGGTTTCGCATAAAAGGGTTCTTCATAAAAACAAAATTTCATCTATAAAACAAATGTAATCGTCATTGCTTACCCGTGTCGGAAATAAAAAATTCCACCCCTATGAATTACAAATATCGTATTCAATAAATCAGCGGTTTTCAATTTTCCTCCGAACCTACTTTACTTTGACACGTTCTTCAAGCAGTCGCATTAATCCTCATAATTAATCGGAACCTAATAAGAAATCACTGATCCCCACCGAAGCTGGAGGCGTGCGTGTCAGAAAGTGACGTCGCGGCTTCGACATGAGCGAAACACGCGACAATCGATGCGGGGCGAACACGAAATCGTCCGGTCGGCGCCATTTCTCGTTTGCGCGCACGCGGTGTGGCATCCCGAGGTCCGTACGTGTAAGTGGGCAGTCATGTTCGACGAGCCGAGTCAATACCATCGCGCGGACTCTCTACCCACGCCGCGGCCTACGATCTACGATGTTACATTTCACGTGGGCAGCCGTGGATAATTAATGACCGCATTGTGTGAGAAGCAGCGCCAGAAATGATTCTCTGAACAGGTGGCAGGCCGGACGAATGATTCCTGCTGCACGGCGGTATATAACATGATGAACGCAGCAGTCGGGATTGCATCAACGACAATGCAACGTGTACGCGTACGCGGCAGAGATAATGAAACAGAGTAGAGAAAGACGAACGGATCCGGCCGTGTCTACCTATGTGCACGAGAAGGTAACCAATTGGGGACCAATGAAAATTGCTGAAAAGAAAGTGAAGCACGAACAACCTCAGACATTTAGTTAGGCATCGGATCGACGTGGCGTGTAAGGCAAAATATCGACAACCGAGAAGAAAGAAATTTTTGCCCGCGATCGGGATCTGATAAAATCGGTTTCCTCACTTCGGCCAGTGGATTTCGTATGTGTGCACGATTGCGCGCATAAAGTGTACGTGAGAAAACGATCGGGAATATGACCGTAGTCAGAGGTAATAGGGTGGTCCCAGCTAGGAGCCGGTCCAAGATTCGTTGTCTTCGAGTCCACGTAGCACGTTTTGAAATGGATGGAATCGAATCCGCGGGGTCACGTGCACGCTCCACGAGACCGAGCGAGAGGAGTCCGTGCGGGATGAACGGGATTAATTAATATTAGTAACACTGGGGGAGGCCGTAATTAATTACCGTGCCAGCGCGGCCATTCGTCTTAATACGCGCGGTGCGCTATGCCGCCCGCGGCATTCGCTCGTTTGTTCAGTTGGGTCAGATAATGATCGCGACTTAATGAAAACATTATGTTCCTTCGGGGCTCCTCTTCCTTTCTTCGCTCTCTCTCTTCAGAGTCGTGCTTTCGTCCGTTGTCCTCATTCGCGCCGATGCTCCGATCATCCTCTCTCTGGTCTTCTTGCGAGCGAGTACCTACAGTTGGCTCGACGAGAAAATTTCCTTTACGACACGAGTCTTATACCGCACCATCGCCATTGCCGCACGGAAGCTCTATCTGAAAGGAAAATACAATAACGACGCCCGCAAAATCCGCCGATGCCGAACAGCCGTTTGGTTAAATCATTAGCGGAGCGACAGTAGAGACAGAAGTCCGCGCGCAATAAATCGTGGGCGTTCTCCAGGTGGAATAATCCGCCGGCGAACAGGCTTAAGCGACTCTTTTGTTACGTCCATTCTTTTCGCCGGGCATTCTTCCTCACTTTCCGAAAGACTGCTCTGAAAGAGGCCTGCGTACGGGAGACAGTAGTAATGCGTATTGATCACGGGCATGCGGTTATTGTGCCGGCCGTTTGTACAGCAATAAATACATAAATGTTTGTCCATAACAGAGGGGATAATTCGGCGTGCAGCCCCGTGGGTGGTGGTGCTCCAGGTATCCTCCGGTCATTCGAAGGGGCCTCCAGGTAAGTTAAGAGGTCCTGCGCACGATTTCTTCTCTGTCTTATGGAAGCGGACCTCGGGCCAAGAGGAACAAGAGGACGGACGGAGAAAGAGAGAAAACCGAAGTTGTGACTGGGGGGGGGGAGTAAGAGAGAAAACCACACACGGTCGCCAGTGCAAAACGTATTTATTAAGTCGAGAGAGACGGAATGCGAGGCAAGAAACGACGCTGAAGGAACGGCCGGGGGAGGAGAGGCAAGAGCAAGGGTGGAAGTAATGGGCGCGACATTGGTATTTTTATGTCGCTCTCGTTCTTCTTTCTCTGCTGCCCCGATCCCGTGACGTGCCCGCAATTCTTTACGTCGGTGCATTAATGGCGAACCGCAGATTGTTATCTTATCATTAGGAAGGATTACGTTTCAATATACTTTGCTCGCTTCCCGGATTAATATCAATTATCGAGTATTAGAAGTTCTAGCTTTTTTATTAATGTGTATTTTATTCTCACTCTTCTATTTTTATCGTATCTACTCGATTGCTATTCGGTGAAATTTTCAGAAGTTACACTTTTTTTTCTACCGCTCGCGTCCCATCTCGCTTTATCACTTTTCCTCAGTATTATTATTTTCTTCTCACCCCTTACCTTCTCCTGCTATCGTAAATGTCACACTATAATCCCGGCGCTATTTTTCTTCAAACCTACCTATACGCCTACGGTTGCTGTAAGGATTCGATGGACACGTTTGAACGAGTAATCGCTAGAGCACACCTTCCGCCCCAGTTTTTTTTCCTGCCTCACCTGAGAGATCGACGGATCGTTTCTTGCCCGCAGCTCGCAGCGTGCCGCCCCGCGGAAACCACAGCACAGCGCGCCTCTTGTCTGAGTATATAGACGGTGTCGTTTTTGCGAAATTAGCGCGCGAAAGGGCCGCCGCGAAGCGCGAGGCAAAGAAAAGCGAGTGGCGCATCAGCGCGTAACAGGAGTCGTTGCCAGCGGTGTATCGCATGGTAATTTGCTACTTCTTCAGCGTTTACGAGCGTTTAACGCCCGGTATCCGCCCGTCGTCAATGCGCTCGTCATATTCGAATTGATATAAATACGGATTAAACGGCGTCACACGCGAGCAATTTTTTCGTCAATTGTTCCAGACGTCCGTGCACTTTCTCCAAGAAACTTCTCCTGTTCCCATCATAAGACAAGAATCGATACGTCTCATCACTGGAGCCACTAATCCGACGCGGCGAAGTGTCAACGAAATTACAACCGCCTTCTCCCTTCTTTCCCATTTTCCTACCCTTTCTAATCAAGACTACCATGCTACTCACGAGATTCATGACCTTGGCGGGACACGGCATGCTCAGTCGACCTTGCCCGGTACCATCTCAAAATGCGAGAGACCATGGAGAATCGGTTGAGAGTCGAATGGCGTTCTCTTAATTAAGGGTGCCCGGAGGAGTGCCTGGTAGACTCTCTTTCTCTCTCCAACCCTCTCCCCCTGATTGTCTCTTCCTTTCTCTCCGCCTTTCCCATCTCACCCGTCCTATCTCTCTTCTCCTGCCCTTCGCTCCCCAACGCCATGCTGTTGCTGCTGCGGCTGCTGCGGCTGCTGCTGCTGCTGCGGCTGCTGCTGCTCGCGGGATGAAGAAACGGTTATGGCGGGAGGAGACAGGAGAGGGGTGTGAGAACGGCAGCGCCTCTCTGCTCGTGCAGGCGCCACCGTGCTCTCGGTTCCGCTCGGCCGGCATCGAGAAACAATAATTACCTCTCACGGGGTCCTTTGATGTCCTCCGACGTGTTCGCACCCCGCCCAGAAATCCTTCGTAGGTGTCCCGGGTCGACCGTGGAAAGGCGCACGCACACGGGCGACGAGCGGACGAGTGGGTCCGGAGTCGACGCGCGCCCTCGGCCGCACTCTCCTGTCGGCCGACAGGAGGGAAACCGAATATTGGGCCAGCGAGCGTGGATTGTGGAATCCGATGACGCGGCGCGCTTTTTTTGATAAGGAAGCCCAGGAATTCGGCCGCCGCGTCGGCCGCGTACGTTCGACCGCTCCGCTTCGATGCGATCGTCTGATAGGGGAGGCTCGCGTCAGGGTAGCGGGCGAGTTCCTCTTTTCGGCTCAGCTTCGATTAACTGCGGAGGATAGATAGTGCGAATGCGGCGGTGGCGATTCGTGCTGTTTTTAAAAGGTAATTTGTTTGAAAGTGTTGACTACTGGGTGCTTTAATCTAAGCGGTGCAATTTTGCTCCGACGTGTTTTCAGGCTCGGAGGTGACCGGTATGCTCGATATGATAATTGAAAGTTAGGGGAAGTGGTATCGTTTGTCGACGTTTTATCGGCATCGCATCTCAGGGCGTGTTTAATAATAATGCGCGCCTTGACGCGTAATCAGTTTTCCAATTAACTTTACGTCACTTAACGGTTTTTGAGTTGGTAATCGATCAGTCGTAGCTCTCAGGGCTGATATCGAGTGAGATTGAAATCGTGATATAATAAACGTGCACGCCACTGTCACGTGGAATTTATTTGCACGTAAAAATATGGTCTTGAATTAATCTGCATTGTACGTAACTCCGTTTTACATTAATGACCATGTTACGTAGCGTCACGGAATTATAAAGGTTCTAAACACAGTAACGAATTACATAGCTTTCCGTAGAAGTGCAGAACATATGTAACAAAAGTACAGAACACCGACTTTTGTTCAAAGAGATCCGATAAGAGTAAAAGTTAATAATAAGCGTATCCTATCGAGCGTCTCGCTAAATAAACGAAAACTCATCGCCAACAGTACCGACACGTGTTTTTCTGCAGCACTTGCCAACTAGGCATTACCGTCATTATTAGTTTAGGATCGGACGCTCATTGCTTTATTGCCGCGCGCGTGGGTCTTACCTCTGGAACGGAAAATCCCCGGGTCGGCAAGAAAAGCGAGGGTTGAGAGATTTTTTGCCATCATTCCGGTGATCCTTTACGGGGTGCTCGTAACCCGACAGATAATACCGGTAATTTGTTAAGAAGCGGCGATCTGTTGCTTCGCTCCACGGCTCGTCGGGTACGAAAAGAATGCCGAAATGGGATTGAAACGATTTCGTCACAATGCGAACCAGGAAAGCCGAGCGGGAGAACGCGGCTCTTCGAGTTCTCCCGCAGCGTGCCACGGACTCGTCTCTTTGTCGTCGGTTTGTATTCCGTTACTTAATGAGGATGAATGTTAACCTATATTACACTAATCCCCACCGTCTTCGCGGTAACCTGCCTTGCGAACTGGGCTTTTCGCTTGCAGGTTCTGGGGTGGTAAGTGAGTTTGTGGTAACAGTCACCACCATGATCGTGGATATTAACGAGGGAAGCTAGGAAAGTCTGCCGAACCGATTTGGTTCTCTTTGAGATACGTTATTCACTCCTTTGTCTTGTCTTGAAAGTGAGACGAACAATGGTGTTTAAAAATCGGGTGTTCGCTGTTCATAAATCAGTGGGTTAAAAAAATAATAAAAAGAACCAATACTGTCATTGATTAGGATCACATGTAATTTAACAAAAAATAGCTACCAATCACATTAGCCTGACTAACCCACAACAATTACAGAATACCCCTCGATTCTCAAGACCTAAGCTACGCACCTTCAAGGCCGCGCACGTAGCACAATGCCCACACTTTACGCGAAACGTTCCGGACAAAGAAGAGTGAGAAAGAAAAAAAAACTTCAAAGCTCGATGTCATTTTCCGCCGCTTACCCTGGACCCCGGGCATGAGTCGCGAGAAAATCATCGCCGCCGTCATTGCCCGTCGCTCGTCGGTTTTCCCAAGACACGAGCGGACCCGATTCACGCTCAATAAATAAATCACTTAATCGGCGTAAAATCAATTTCTATTTCAATCGTCGGCCGGCTGCCGTGACGTTTGTGAGGCGACCTTCTACCAGCGCCGGAGCCGGGGGATGTCGGGGCGTGGCTAGTCCTGTGAATATCGGAAGACGTCCAGGACTGGGAGGCATTGTTATCAGGCCGAACGTTCGGTATCGGCAGCCAGACGGCCACCGTGCGCGCGCGCTCGCTCGCTCTCGGGACTATTTATTTCGTCGTGGACACCGAAGACGAGCGCCACGCACAGGAGACAAAATATACGGGGTGGTCCGGCGAGTTTGCGGCGGCCCGCAGGCCGCAACTTCATTTACACCTATTCAGCCTCCTCGGTCCTGAACGTGGCCTTTAGATTTACGAGCTACCTCATCTCACATCCACCTCCTCTTTCTGCTTCGTCGTCCCGCTGCTCTTTCTCCTCCTTCTGTGTGTGTTCCTCTTGCACCTCTTCCTCCCTCAGAGACTAGCCTCACCCTACTCGCTTCCCTCTCCCCAACCCTTCGTCACTTCTCCGCCTTTCCGCCTGTATACGGTGCCTGACGCTCCCGAACGGACCACGCAGAACGTTAGAGACTCGTGATACGGCTTAACCGTCTATCGTAGGGATCAAAAAGGGACCGGAGTAACGTGATCCGGCGTACGCGGAATTATTGTTACACTCGCCACCTGTGGCTTCCAATCGGAAATCACAATAATATATGCATGTTAGAAGCGTTGAAGGGGAGAGGTGGGATGGTTGGGTAAGTAGTCCCAATCGGGTGCGATCAGGCGTGAGGGGGGCGTTTTGTATTTGGTCTGTACGAGAAATCGTCTGGAATAGCGAAAATTAATGGTCATTGACTTTGTTGGTACTGTATCGTACAGCGTCTGGGACTTGGGATATGATTCTTTCATAAATAAATGTATCGTCTTGTATTGAATTTTCAATGGCGTTACTTTTTATGTTCCTGGCTAATCGGTTTCTGCTTTCATAGTCAGATCTGTGGTGTTTTATGTCGATTTAAATGGCTGATCTTCAAACGTATTGTATACTTATGTATCTACACCGAAGATAGTACCATGTTAGTATGTTGCGACCGTCGAATTTCAATGAATTTCTGCTTCCTGTCTCTGCTAATCCCAATAAATATTTCACGAATTTACGCGTACGGCGCGCTCAACGTGGGTGGTATGACTGGGCCGGCACAGAATGTAGTAATTTGTCCCGGAAACGTCCATCGATTCGCATCCATAGCAGTAAACACGATATTTTATGAAGTTACAAATATCCACATTAAAGCCATCCTGATCTCGCGAGACCGTTGATGATCATCCATCCGAATGTTCCCAGTTATTACGGGCGATCCAAAATCGCGGCGGTTTTCAGTCACATCGGTGGCCTGTAACGGGTCTTTCATAAAATTCGTTCCGGTTGCCCGGAATGCTGTACGTAACTGTCGACGATCTATGAAAAAAAGAGGCGAAGACTATAAAGAGAAAGAATAGGCAAGTAAGAAAGAAACAGTGTGTGAGAGAGAGAGAGAGAGAGAGAGAGAGAGAGAAAGAAGGACAAAGATACCTCAGGAACCTCTGGAAAGGAGAGGCAAGAAACGTGTAAAGAGAAAGAAAGATGGAAAGACGAAATGGAAATTTTCAAGAGAGAAGAAAATGTCAGAAGCCGTTTCACAAGTCTGCCGACGTCTCATCACCGTCGGGCCAGAGAGACAGAGGGGCCAGACGTAAGGTAAGCTGTGGACAGGAGCGAAGGATGGGACGGGGGTGCCAGAAAATTATCGCTCCTGGATCTCTATTTTTATTGCTCTGTTAAATCACGAGGGAGTGACACTCGGCTTGGCTGCCTACGAGCATATTTTCGCCTGATGGAATTCCCGAGTGCCGCTGCTACATTTTTCCCGCGTCCCGTCGTTACCTTGCAACGTGTGCAGCACAGACACCCCTGCCACAGGCTCGTCCCTTTTTCAGACTTCTTTATCAGCTAATTGATATTCGCTTGAGTAGGTACGTTATCTCGCCAGCCGCTATCACGAGCTGGTCGAATCCCATTTGTTATTCCAAATTGGTAGCCGACCGGCACGTATGGGTGTCGGTATGTGCACGCGTGCTCAAAGAGGATGCGTGCGGCTCGGCCGAGTTCAGATGCAGGAAAAATATCTGCTTGATTTACCGTTCGGTCATCGGCGAGGCTATCGACGCTAAAAGCCACGTGCCACGTCTGTTTTTGGCAGCGAGCATCCGCCGACGACTGTCAGTGGAGCTTATTTCGGTCGCCACAAAATTTTCTTAAGCTTATGTCCACGATAACCGATATGCACTAATTAACTTGTAGGTAGTGATGAAATATGTAGCTACCTATACACTTACCACGAATCAATATTTTTAACTGTTTTAAATGTCAGTAGTTTTCAAATTATTCTTTAATAATATTATGATTTTATTGGTTTATCGTAATATTCTTGTTTTTCATATTTCCCACAGTCATCCGTTTTCTGGTTAACTTCACCTTATCGCGTACAAATGCCGTCGACATACTTCTAAGCAAAGACGTTGACTGCATTGACACATTGACGTGGAGCGAAACGAGAAAAGTCAACTCTGAGGGCGCGCTGAACAAAAAAGGTTAACACACTGATAAGACCGATTGAATTTCTACTTCGCTGAACGGTACATCGTAAAGATGACGAAGCTGTCTTCAAGACCTATGACTCAATCACGCAAGGTGTGTCTCACTTATCAATACAGACCGTTTCATACGTGAGACCGACTTCAGAGATAGAGCCGGTACGTAAAATCAATAGCATCGACTAGTACTACGAAGCACCGTGGGCAATATCAATAAACGCACGGAAAATACAGGTCGGGAAACACCTTCGGTCACGTGGTGTCGCACGTGCATGCAACATATTACGGCTCCGTCGGCCATTAAAATCGTTGTGATAAGTGTTGGCTGCCGTTCGACGTCACGTTTGCCATACGAAAGCGCGTCCTCGGGCTTGCTGATTGTCGACACCGTAACGGAGCGTTCATCCGTGACTTATTGACGAGGAATAATGTGTACGACGGCGAATGCCTCATTGCGTAACATAGTCACTTTGCAGCTTAATAGATACGCACTTTCAGCATTGGCTCCCCGGCCGTCGTGTGATCTCCATACGGTACCGTGTGACGCAGGTATATACAATTTGCAGTAATGTATGATAATGTCACTCTCGATAAGATCCGTACGAGATAGCCGTAACTTGAACGATAATCGATACTGATGCTGGTCGCGCTGAAAAGGAACTTTTATTGCAAGAAAGGTCCGTACCTGTTCTACCTGATTGATTCATTGATTACTGCACGTAAATTATACTGGAATCGTACAATAATTCCGTACCCGTTTAAAGTTAAGTATACTTATTGCTGGATATACATAGGTTTTTCAATACCGACGTCTAAGAACAGCGTACAATAGTGGGAATTAGCATGTGAATAAGTATGTTCGTTCATACGAGCCGTATCCTAACCGAACATCATATTTTTCCTGGCAGCATTACCTATTCTTCATTTTAATCGTCGGAACGAGTAATCGGACGGCCAAAACTAGTCGCGAACGACGAGCGCTTTCGCAATTTTCGTCCGTCCATACTTACGTCACAGTCACGTCCGCGGTCCGGTCGTGCCGACGAAATAACTTGGCCAGTTGCCTACGTGAAAAACTACGCTTACGCGGCCGGAATTCGAGAAACTTCGTTCGGTCCTTGCACACACGTCGCTCGCGGTCCGCCGTCTATGTCGAATCGCGGCGACCGTTCCTGAAATTTGTGAAACGGCTAATGAGAGCTGGAACTTTTTCGAATCTCGGGGGGGGGGGGGGGGGAATTTCAATGGAGGCGGGAGGCGCGGCGGAGAGGAAGAGAGACGTGTGCAGGGGAGGGAAGGAGAAGGTGGAAGGTGGAATTCAGGCGGAAAGAGGAAAGACATACGGTAAGTGTGTGTTCGTCCTGGAGAGTTTGTCTGACTCCCGGTTGAAGCTCGCGGACAGTGAAGCGAGCATTCCAAGTGTAATTGCTTTGGATTTTGCTTGCTGACAATAAACCACGTCGCTTCCTCGCCGCCTCCTAAATGCCCGTCCTTCTTCATGTCTCTCTCTCTCTCTCTCTCTCTCTCTCCTTCTTTCCCTGTTCCTTTTTCTGACATCCTCCCGTTCTATCTCATCCCGCGGACGAACGCTGCGGCAGCCGATTGCCGAGGCAGGTATTGGACGACTTAAATAAATGAATCCGCTACGGGGAAAAAAGCGTAATAGGCGCCATTGCGCGAAATTACTTCTACCGTCAGCGAGCGTGAGTTGTCGGTTTTGCGCTCCCGTCAATTGTACGAATGTTGTGCCTGCATCTTAACCGACTTGACCCCGTTCGCCCGCCATGCTTCGCGCGGGCTCACTGCAGCGAGGACAGCAGAAATGCGCGAGAGAGCGATCCTGACATTTTTCATTCCTAACACCGGCACCTGTGCCTGTTTATTTCGGAATTTAATAATCACACGTCATACGGCATACACCGCAGAACACAAGCGGCTTCAGGCTGTTCTGGACATAAAACGGCCGGAAAAATATATTGAAATAGACGAAATAGTTCTAGGTTGATTTCTCTTATCGTTAGACTGCGAAACAAAATTCCAACATCCTACACACTCGAAGTGCACGACTGAACAGAGTCGTCCGGCGTACGTAGAACAAGAGAAGACGAAGGTCCAGCGGATAATAGAGCACAGGAGGCGCAGTGATCCAACGCGGTGGTTCCATAGCTACGCTGTCTTCTCTCTCGCATTCCGCCGTGTGTTCCCACACACGTGCGTGTATGCCTCCTCCTTTTAATTCATGCATTCTCGTCGACGTCCCTCGCGCCGGAGTACACGGAAACTACGAGCGAGAGAGCAAGAGAGGTTGCGTGAGAAAAGGAGAAAAGCCGATGAACGAGAAGGATGCGACGCGGAGATGCACAGCGTTAAAGAAGAAAAAGAGAGAGGGAGAGAGAATGAGAGAGCTCTCGAACTGTGGACGGAACGTCGAAAGGGGAGAGAAAAAGAGGAAACGTTCGCGGGTTCGTAGAGAGGGAAGCGGTGAATGGAAAAAGAGGAAAAAATGGTGGGGTGGGGGGACGGGGTGACTTTGTGAGACGGAAAGAGAGTGAGATGGTCGCGACGAAGAAGGAACGACGGGAGTAGTGGGAGATCCAGGGCAAAAGTTCCTTGCGCGATGAACACCGGGTCACACTGGTGGGGAGAATGGCAGGCGTGGCGTTGATAAAGGCCGCCCATCGCTTCCACACGGAAACCACGTGCTTGCGCTCTTGAGGTGCATCGTGGCGAACGTCTGTCAGAACCGCGCCAGTCTCTCAGCGCGACTCAAAAGCTGTCTTACCGTTCCTCGCGTCCCCGCGTCAGTATTCGACGTCGCGATTCAGGCCAGTCGAAGACTGACGTGAGAGGTGTTTTCGTTCAATATGCACTTCAGATGAATTTTTCGGCAAGTCGATATTGCACAGCGACCGCATGTACTGTGTCTGAAGAACATACACTAGGATGCTTTTGACAGCAAACGGTGGCGCTGAGATTCGTCAGTTTTAGTACAGACAGTATGGTTCTTGCATGTACAATATGTTAATTGAGGGTAGTTAAGATCAACATATGTACACAGCATGTCCGATGCAAATAGTTCTCTGAGCAGTCTTATGAATCATTTATAATCCATATACTGACAATAAGACTGTTCATTTTACCACGTCTGTTTTCTTCAAAATTTAATCAATAAAGAGACTTTAAATTCAAACACCACAATATGAAGGTATGCGACGAGACGATTGCGAAAAACTCATGCCTACAGGAATCAATTAAAACAAACGACAGTTTCCAATTAAAATTGTCCCCAGAAGAATGTATGTCGGATGACACACCCCATCTGCCCCTTCCCGAAATTGAGAAAATAGGAAAAAATGGAAGGGTGGCAAAAGGGAAAGAGGAAAGCAAGCGCGGGAAACGTAGCGAGGTAAGAAGCGAAGAAAAGTAAGGTGAGCTTCGCAGCGAACGGGACGAGAGGAGAAGAAGAGGCAGTTGGGCAGAGACGTGGTCGAGCGTGCAGAGAGAAGGGCAGGGGCCGGTCCGAGAGGGGGCGGGGCGAGATTTAATCGGTCTTGGGGGGGTCCTTGGGGTTCCCATCGTGGGGGGAGAGTAGAGTAGAGCGGGTGCCTTCTCTCGGCCCTCTCTCTCTCGTTCGTTCTCTCTCGCTCGATCGGTTCTTCCGCGGACGAGCGCGCGTGCAGTCGCTGGCCGGGGCCTGTACTTGTCCGTCGAAGGGTATTGGTCCTTCTCTCTGCTCGCGAAGTATACACCGTGCCCTCTCTCGAGTGAGGAAGAGCGAGAGAGATATATATATATATATATATATATATATATATATAGAGAGAGAGAGAGAGAAAGAGAGTTCAGGTCCACTCGCTCTTACACGTCACACGTACACATGCCGAAGCTCTACCTACGTCGCGGGCACGCACCTCCACCTCCGCCTCGAAGACCTCCTCGAGGAAGCAGAGTCGTGGAACAGACGGACGGACGGTGCACGACAGCCAGCGCCGCGTAGAATCACCGTCGCGCCACCCCTGACACCGAGTATTCCGCCGCGCAGCGCCAAGGGAAGAATCGTCATTTCCGCCGATTCGTCTCGACCGGTACCGGCACGCTCTTTCGCCCCATTGTCATTACCTCTCCGAAGGACAGAGAAAGGGAGAGAAAGAGAGAGAGAGAAAAAGAGAGGGTGAGTGAGGAACGGAGAAGGGCAGAGATCGAGGGAGATTAAAAAAAGAGGGACGGAGGTGTAGAGTTCGAGGTAGAAAAGGCGAGAAAGAGAAAAGGAGAGAGAAAGCACAAGGGGAAGTGTACGTCCAGGAGGGTTGGCAGGTATATCCTTCGGGCCTCTCGACGTGTCCTGCCCTCTCCCACCAAGCCGAACCGTATCGGCTGATTCGGCCGGTCCCTCCTAGAAGGGTGACACCCACCCCTCGAGGAAAAGAGGCCCGGGGGTAAGTTTCGGACCCCGAGACCTCGCTGTTGTCGAACACGGACAAGCCACACTTCGTCACCGCGGATCCTGAGGAAAGCATAGCCTACTACGCCTGGCCCTCTTTCGTTCGGCTCCGAGCGCGCGAACACTTTGACCTGGACAGTTTGACAGCGGCCGCGGGGGAGGACGGACGAAAAAAGAAAGAGAGGGCAGCGAGAGAGAAAGAGAGAGAGAGAGAGAGAGAGTCGAACGAGGAGAGTAGGAAGCGGGAAAAGACCAGTGTCCGTTCTGTGCTCAGATCCTACAGTGCGTGTCGATCGGACAGGACATTCCGCTTAGTTCGACCGACCGGCCAGTTCGGAAAAGCACCTTGACTACGCGGTCGTTCGACGTTTCACGTATATTGTGCGCAGGGTGAGAGAGTGCGTAGTACGCGTCAACGGATCACAGCGTGTGCCCGACCACGCACTCCGCGAAAGTGATCGAATCGTGACAGTTGGACGGATCGCTCGGCCAGACTGCACTCCTCGATATTTCGGTACGTGCATCCGGAGCGGATCGGAGCGGACTGTCAGCGGACTCGCGGCCGCGCGCGCCTTCCGTTCTTCCGGGCGAGATAGCGGGAGGGCAGCCGTCGTCGTGTGATGTTCGTCAGTCGGTGAGTGCTAATTGGGTGCATGGTGCTGCGCGCATAGGAGAGAAGGCATTCCGGAAGGAAGAGATTAAAGTCGAAGTTATCAACGGCGGAAGATGAGACTCTGGGTGATAATCGGTGCTCTCGCGGTGACGCTGCACGCGACTCTCGCGGAGATCACGAGGAACAAGAATCGCGGAAGAGGATCGATGTGGTGGTGAGTACGGTGATACTTTTCGTCAGCGCCGTGAGTATCTATTCTTACGGCGAGCGGATCCATCTGCTGTCATAGATATTAAGTATCGCGCGTTTACCGTCTTGTTACCGTTCGCTCGTTCTTTCTCACCTCGCCGGTATATGAGTAAGTGCTCCTTCGATATTATGATAAATAACCTGCGTTACAGAGCGTTGATCGTTATCGTCGACATTAGTGAGAAATAATCGCGGCGAGAAGGGGGCTTGATTGTCGTGATAAATACAAAGTTCTCTCTCTCTCTCTCGGTGTGTCTTTCTCGCCGTTCGGAGTGCCGCTATTAAAAGCGTGCCGTCAGTTATTCTCGTTCATTTCTCGGTTTCGCGCTGTCACTTCGTTCGTTGAATTCTGTCATAGTTGCCGGTCGCGACGGATTCTGATCGCTATCGCAAGTGTAACGGTGAGAGATAAAATCGCGACGTAGTCGTATTAATGTGCTACTTGGGTCGACATTGTCTCTTGAACACTGACGTGGACACGCTTGTTAATCGGTCTTTTTATTGGGCTTTGTCGTTCTCCTTCTTCTCTTTCGTTTCGCGTGTGGGATTTAGTTTAGTTTTATGTGAAGTGAAAACGATGACGACCGTGTTAAAAGGCGCGCGGTGTAATTGTTTTATGAATCAAGTTGCTGCTGTTGCCGTGTGTACCTGCACTTACTTCTGATTCGTATTTTTATGCCTGAATGACGTTGAGTTTGATCTTACACGTGTAATCAATTTAGGTACATGAAATATATTCCAGAGTGCTTTCAAATGTTTAATAAAAGTCACCGTCATAGTGATCGACTGCTGTATTCCGTGAATTATGGATCGAGCCATGCTGTGTTAAAGCGATATTGAACGATCCTCTGCCATCGGATGGTTGCTCCCTTTAAAGCAACATCCAACAGTTCCTCAATCTTTTTAAATGTTTGTTAACACTAGTAATTTTATATTAACAACCGCTTACAATTCATGTGAGTATCGATGGTTTTATCATATTTTCGACAGTGCCGAATTAAAGAACCGCGCGGGCAGCCCACGTGGCAAACCTCTTACCGCGACTGTTCACGTGTCAGGTTGCGTCGGGACAAATACACATCTAACAATCCAACGAAATCGATTCATTTCTTTCGTCATCGTTAACGTCATCGAATCATGAAAATGACACCACTCCCAAGAATCCGCAGTCGGTAAACATAGCTGTTTAAACAAGCAAACGTAGTAAACAAAATTTGTACCGCTAGGCGCAATAATTAAAAGTGACATCGTCGAGAATTCGACAACAGGCCTCTGACACGTTAACAGCATTAACGAGAATAGGGCGCAATAAAGTTTGCAACCTGCTTACCCGGAGCGGCTTTTATCGCCTCGATCGACTCGCGCCGCGAGGTCTTTATTATTGAATCATCGATCAAGCGACGACGCCTCGGATTTTAATTCGCGCCGACTGCATCTCCGCGTGACGACTTCTCGCGCGCGCTTTAGCAACGGGAGACACGGCGCATTACATAAAATGACTGTCTTCATTAGACGAGCGATAAATAATATTCGCGGCACGGGCGTTCAGCGACGTCGCGCATGATCGTTCGCCTAGCTCATTGTGCGAGGCGCGAGGAGTACGAAAAGTACGGTTGCCGTATTATCTCACGTACCTAGCGATAAATCAAACGGGCTTGGCCCGAAGCGGGACGCGGCGTTGATTTAGAGCCAGGAATTGGCTCGCGGCAAATAATTATTTAGCGAGTGTGCCCGAACGAGCGCGTTGACGATTGTGAGATCTGAAAGTGCATAGTTCAAGATGTGTGTGTGTGTGTATGTGTGTATGTGTGCTGCAGCGTTCGATCATGAGAACTGCAGATATAGTCGTTGTATTATTAGAACAATCGTTTTGCGTGCTTTATTGATAGCTCGTTTGTTATTAACGCAAGTATGTATTCAGTTGGCATTTGTGTGTAGCGAGACATTGGTCGAAATTGATTCATTTTTATACGTTTGGAATGGAAGGCGATAATAACGTTTACTTTTTTCCGACAATTATGGTCAAAGTGAAAGCACCTGATATCTTGACGTATGATATCACTCCTTCATTTATGTTTGCCGTTTAGATCATTCGTTCAGTACACTGTTATCGTTGACACCAAAGCGTCATGGGGATGTGACATAACGTTTGTCAATTTTCCAAAAATGTAGCCAGTAAATATCTTGCGTACCTTAAAATGTCAACGTGTGTGGTAACGTCCTTACACCGGCACAGCCGAGCGTCCCACAACGTTACCCTAGTAATATCTCCCATGCGCTCTTCACATTTGCCATTCACTCGCTTTGCATGAAAACGCATTCAGCGATCAGTCCGTCACACGTTCGAATTAAATATCATTTAAACTCTCGAACCTGCGCAACATAAATCAACGAAGAACAATGCCCTGAAGAAAATAGAGTTACACGATTCCGGCCAGTCTCTCTTCCTCTTTCTTTCTCTCTCTCATCGTTCGCCAAGTACGTAATCGCGAATTACGTGTAAAACATGCGTACCTCGGGATCAGTTCGACGATCATGTCCGACGTCTTGTCGTTCTAGTTTGTCATCCTCATCCTCGGCTTCGTGCATTCGTGCGCCCGCCGGTTCCGCGGCCGATAAGCCGGCGAAACGAGAAAGCGGCATGGTGATATAATTACGGATCGTTATGTCGGCTTTATTGCGTATCGGAGCCTCATTGGAAGCGACGCGGTAAGCCGACAGGTACCGTGAAACGAGCCGGGGAATAGTTGGACGTGATTGCTGGTATCGATTCAGCGTATGCGTTATCGACTACGCGGGTGGTCCTATCCGGCGTTAATGATCACGATTAATTGCGCGTTACGTGCGGCTCGGGCATTATACTGTGCGCATCGCGCGCCAAAGAAGTTGCTCGTGATTAAGAGCGGCGCGCAACTCGCGTGGGCGGAACAATCGCGCATAGTCCCGTGGGAATTCTCCTGTAACCTGTTCACCGACTGACGATTCTGTTCCGACAACGTCGCGCGTGCGGCGAACATTGCATCTACGTAATCGACCGATTAAACAGTCATTTTTAACAGCATCACTCCATTCCACTTCTGCGAACGTACCCGCACTCATAACCGGAGTGCGTTTGAGGAATCAATTCTTTTCGCCAATATCAAGGCTACCGATGTAGTTTTTTTTTCCGCACGCCACGTTCACTTTCGACAACGCTCTCCTCGCGTTTCTGCAACAGTCGATCGCGAGCTAATTTGCGAGGAAGTTTCGTGCCACGCCACGCACATCGGCCGCCGAGCACGATAGTCTTGTATCCTCTTTGGTCGCTGGCAAACCGGTAGCATTAAGGAGACTCGATTTATCGTGTAGGCCAGTCGGATACGAGCATCAGTAAAACTAGGTAGCGTATACGTACCTACATATACTCATCCCTCTTGCCTTCTCCGAACCATGCAAGCCTCTCTCTCTCTCTCTCCCCCTCTCGCTCTGTTCCCCTCGCCTCTAGCTCGCGTCGCTTCGTATCTTCGCGGAGCAAACCCCGAGAAAGATGAGAAGTCGGTCGACCGGGTGAAAAAGACGTCGACGGTTCCGATCGGAGTCATGACATCCCGGCCTGATTCATGACGCTGTCGTTCCTGGATACGGCAGCCTATGTTAGAAATGACGTACGTCAGGATCGATCGTCGCGCAACCGGGGAAATGGGCAAAAAATGGCCGAGGGAGCGACGAGGAAATGTATAGAGCGCTCTACGGCGTGTCCGGCTAGACTCCGGGGCCAGAGAACGACGGCGGGGACGACGAATTTTTGCGCGCTTTTTTGCCCTGTCAGCCGTGATATCCGTGAAGGATGCACGTCGCGGTTGTCTCTTTAAAATTAATTAGACGATTTTTGAGACGAAAATTGAGAATCGTGATTTTCGAAGTGGCGGAGGCTGAGTGGGATGTGGCTAGTTTAGAATCTGGAATACCTGAGTGCGGCTGATCGACTTTTTCATTTACTCTTTTATTTCGACCGTTTAAGTACTTTAAATTAAAATGATGTACCGGTGTTATAGGATGGGGGATATGTAATTTAGAAGATCGATGATTTAGCACGAAACTTTAGTCACCGCGTGTCGACTCGCTCGTCTATGGTGCTCCACCTCGCCCGATAAATAACTTTTGGTCTCGTCGGGTGTCCGCTGGCAGAAAACACGTGGGTACACGCAGCGGAACACAGAAACGAACTACAGCGACGACGACGACGATCGGCAAACTTGTCGACTAAGCTTTTCTCCCCGACGTAAATTACAAGCAATAGATATATCCTAACCGGTCTAGAGCGCGGCTTATTTATGGACATCACTTATCCCTTTCAATACCTGAGAGTTTGGTCGCCGCCTGCACGATATATGCAACGCGCTTATACTTGTATCTGTCGCTCTGGATTTAATGTTTCTTCACGTTTCGCACATGAGACACTTGCAGCACGTTGCAGGATTCTTTTTATAGTTCATTTATTAATACATACTTGTGTGGCATTCGACTGAGGCGTATTTCACGAGATTTACTTGCGTTTCATGTACATTCGGCTTTAATCGATTCAATTTTATCCTTTTCCCAAGTAGGTACAATTCGCATACATATATTTTTTAATAAATAAACAATAACCGTGACAAATTTGAGCCGAAAAGCTTCTCACTGACGACGAGTGCACTCGCAATCAGACATCCACCGAAATTCGGTTTCGCGCGCGTTACATCCCGGCAACAAAGACGACGAGAGGAAAAAAAGGAGGAAGACAGAGGCGCGTAGGTTTCTCGGCGCGGAATATTTGCAGTAGCGAGGGTGGGGGAGTAAAAAATGGCAGGTCGAGGAGGAGGACGACAGAGCGAGCCGCTGCGCGAAGCATCCGCCGTGAAGCGTAAAAGAAAGGGTGGACGGGCCTTTTTCGGGTCGGAGCGCGCGTCCTTCGAAGGACGAGGATCCTCCGCCGCACGTCACACCGTATCGTGCGGCGCATCGTAATTTCGCGACGCTCAGCGGCCTTTGATCGACGTTACGCGTTCGGCAGGAGGCGAGGCACGCGCGCCGCCGCGAAAAATGTTCCCACGAAGTTCGGCGGGCGAGCGTTTAAATCGTTAGAAGATCGTTAACACTTTAGAGAGCCGGCCGCCTCTGTGAGAAAGCTTCGCGTGTGCCCTTTTATGCGAGTACGAAAGAAGCTAAATACGTTTCGTAAAGACCGCACGCTTCGCGCATTCCTCTTCTTCTTCCTCTTCTTCGTCGCCGCCGTCGACGTCGTTGCCACAATGCTCGCCGTTGATTTTGGCCCTCGCGAAATGTTTCGCCCTTAAAATTCGTTACGACCGCTTATGGCGAGTAATTGGCAATACGCTGCCCGCCCGACGCATGTTTTATTCCCCTCGCAGCGGCGGTCGCTGTTTTTCGTCGCCACTTCGATACGCGCAGTCGTGATGAAAATCGGTAATTCTAAAATAGATTCTTTTTTACCCTCCCATCCCCTCCGTTCGCGAATATCGAACGCGTGCAAACGTGCGTTCGGAGCGGGCCAGGTCCAAGGTCGTGAGACGTCTGCTCGGCAAATGTCAGGTTCGAGATTAATTTTACATATTTAAGCCGGCGTTCACCGAAACGATATAACTTTAACGAAGTATAATATGAAAAGGCATGGTGAAGCAAATACAGAAAATTAATGACATGACAATCTCATCCCCAGCACCGTACGCATAGATCATAGATACTGTCAAGGTATCCGTCAAGCCGCTACACAGCCGCAAATACACTTGACACTGACTCGAAAGGAGCGCTTTCGAAGCGCGTGATACGACACACAGCACGACCCAAGCAAACCTGAAGACGATTCATTGTCACTATCGCGCACCATGAACGGTTTGTTTGTTCCACGGCGTTTGCTTTCTTTATCGATCCCGCCCGCTTTCCCATTTGCCTCCCCTCGCGTCGTCGTTTATGTAGCGCGTTTTAGAGCGCCAATGACGCGATCTTAGCACTGCCTGACAGTTCCTTCCTCGCGCGTGCTCTGTTTCTGTCCGTGGCCGTCAAATAGGCGGCCGTGGGTCCTGTCTACCGTCATCTCAGGGCCGCTCGGCCGACGCCGACGACGGAGCCGACGACAGAGAGCTCGACGACGGTGATTACCTGTTTATCATAGGGCCCGACGAGTGATCCGATCCCTGTGCGCGCCGAGCTATTTCGAATTTATGGCCGCCGAGTGTGTTTCTGTTGAGGGGGGACCGAGCGGACGGGCGACGTTCGCGGGAACCTCCAACGACATTTCACGCGCGGCTGTTTTAGCTGGCCCAGCTTCTCGAGTGGCCACGCGCGTCGCGCGGCGGACAGTTTTTACGATCGATTTCCAGGAAGCCGAGTCGCGAGGCACCGGGTAAGAAAATTCGATCGCGGTCGGAGAGGTGTCTTTTCAGGCCGCTCTGGCCGGAAGGTCTCTATTTCACGCCTTCGCGCATTCGCATCTTCCTTGGCTGCCATTTTTTACGCACCCGTGCGATTTTTCCGCGCGAACGGATATTGAAACGCGTAATTGCTTGTACATTTAGTTCACTGGATATGCGTGTACCGCGTTCAATGCATTTTCAAAATCTTCATCTCTAGTATGTTAAGCACTCGTCTAAGCACGCCGACGGGTGCGTTTCACGTGTTTCGGTGCCGGTAGGTGCGCGTGCGTGGCTTCGTTTCCGGGAAGAAAGAGCGAAGAAATGGGCTTGTGCACGGAGAGTCGTAATGAGGACCAGTTTCGAGATTCGCGGTATCGAGTAATCGTAACATGTCAATGTTGGACGAACGGACAAAATCTTTCATTTTTCACGCTTCCTATTTCTTTGCAATCAATTTATCTTGTACGAGAGTCGCGATCGTCAAGCGACGATAAAAATTAGCTCGCCACATCTGTAGATTTGTACCCGCACTATCATACCTTATCGGCAACATTACACATATACTGAAGAGCGTGCATAGATACATGTCTACTGCTGAAACAGTTACATAACGCGCATCGGACTGAAGCGGATTCGAGTGATCCGAGATATTTAAATTAGCCATCCGCCGCGTTTCGTCATTCCGTCGTATATATGCACGCTCTCCTTCCCACGAGAGGACGGCGAACAGAAGGAGAAGGAATCGGGCAGAGAGGCGCATTTAAGCGTTTTTCTCGACGATGCTCGATCGATCGGGACGCGAATTCTTTCGCAGGCTGAACTCGCGCGGCAGCTTGATTTATATATACCTACCCGCCGACTTGACCGAAACTGTTGAACCAGTTTCGTCTTTCGAGCTAATCCTTCTCACCGTTGCCCTCCTTCTCTCTCTCTCTCTCTCTCTCTCCCCACCCTTTTGATCATTCTGAAATACTCGTGGCATGCCTTTTTACGTGCTACCGTAGTGACGAGTGGAACGATCGCCGAATGTGAAAAAGGATCGAGGGAGGAAGGGACACGGGGCGAGTTATGTACGTGCGCGAGGAAGCGTCGGATTAAACCGACCTGACGTGAATTCGGAATTACGCCTGAATATGAATCAGCAGCCGCCGGAGGCGAATCGATGTTTGGCTAATGCGTTACGTGGTACGCTGACACATTCGGTAGCGCGAAACACGTACAAGGAAGTCCATTTCTTGCTCGCCAGACGTGCTTACAACTGGATGAGAATTGCGCACTTTGTGTCACTACACGTACTTACCCTTGTTTTTCACGTGACCCAGTGCGATCGGGATTAGAATTGCATAAATGAACGTGCTCGTAGGTTATGTGTCGGCGATCGCAAAACTGAAAAGCCGAATTTGTTCCTTATTTCGCTTCGCATCAATTTACGTCGCTTATGGTATAAATATAAATGGAAGGTACAACTTCTTCTAGATTTTGGTTTTTCAACCATTTTCACGATCGACAGCATATATACAGAATGCGTAACGTACTGTATTCCGCGTTCGACACAGAATCGACATATTGTACCATATTGTATCAATATAAATAGGTTTCGCTGCATAAAAGCCGCGATACACGGAGAACGTACAAAGAATCGCTACAAAGTGCAACGTAGGCAAGATCGTACTCAAAACATCCAACAACACCCCATTCACGATTGTCACTTAGCAGCGCGCCACTCGACTGCCGAAAAGTCTAGCGCTCGAACGCCGAACGTTTACGGCTATTTGGCTGCTGGAAAAAGGTCCATCGGTTAAAAATGACAATAATGGCGTCGCGCATTCGACGCGCCGAAAAGTGTGCACAATAATGCACCGATCCCGAGCCGCGGGATTAGCGGGCCCAAGACTCCACGGCTCTTCCATAGATCGCGAGAATAGCCTTCCGTGAAAGCTCTTCATTAACACGATCCATGTTTGAAAACACGTCCTTAACGCTTGCATCTGCCGGCTTAGTTAAGGGCCTCCTTAGACATTAGCCGACCCTCCTCTTCCTCGAGTGCATAAACCTTGAAGAGACGTCCAAGTGGACGGACTTAAGTGGCTGCAGTCAGCCGCCTCGAAAAGCTTCCTGGGAGATTTTGAAGGAGGATCTCCGCTTAATAGAGTCCTTTCGCCCGCTTCCGACGTCGGCTGCTTCGAGCGTCGCTCGGATATTTGTTAAACCACACATCTCGTTTCCGGTAAATTTCCCGCCTTTACATGCGCCCCCAATGATAAGCGTGGTCTGACGAAGAAGCGACGAAGCGACCGATAGGAAATTCATTAGTTTTGAACGTCCGTTAGACAGATCGTGCGACGATGAAATTAGTCATTGCCGAGTCGGCTGCGGAATTGATTGGGGTAGCAAAGTTAGTGACGCTCCTTTTCATGCTTATTGCAGGGGAATAGCGAAAGCGGGTGAGCCGAACAACTTCCTCCCGATGTCACCGGCCTCCCTCCATATGGATCCTACGGTCTATGCGACCTTGAGGAGAAAGCAGAGGAGACTGGCGAGGGAAAACCCAGGCGTACTCATGGCAGTGGCCAGGGGCGCGAACCAGGCGATTGCCGAGTGCCAACATCAGTTCCGCAATCGTCGATGGAACTGCTCGACGAAGAACTTTCTGCGAGGGAAGAATTTGTTCGGCAAAATCGTCGATCGAGGTACGTACGAATGTTTTCGATTCTGCATTCACAATAGTGCGGGGGGATGGAATTCAAATCTTTATGGTCTACTTGTCCTAGGTTGACTCGTTCAGCTCTTCGTGTTCATTTCCGATGGAAAATTTGGTTTTCTGTTAATGACTCCATGTGTTTTCTTTTGTCGCAAGCAACATTTTATATAGCAAATTGCACTTTACTTCGAAGCATCGTTTTCGAGCCCGCGAACTACAGGAACGCTTTCATGAATAATTGCTTGCCACGGCGATTTTATATTTCGAGACAAGCGCGTCCCGTTGGAACCGAGCAGACCCATCGTTGTCGAGCTACTAAATGCAAAGGGAAATGATTGCTGATCCGCCCCACTAACACGAAAAACGGCAGGTATATAACGGATCATAAGGTGGACTCGTTTCACATTCAAAAAAACTTTCCATTGTCCGTGGCCGCCGCCAGGCAACCGGTATTCCCGATAGAGATTTACAAGAGACAAGTTTCGGTGACGAAAAAGGGAGAAAGAGAGAAAGAGAGAGAAAGGTATGAAGGAAAAGAGTTAGACAGAAACAGAAAATGCGTCAAGAGTGTCGCAAGGAATAAGAGAGTGTAGCGGTTACAATTGCAGAAACAGCAAATTCACTTTACGCTATTTCAGCGTTATGTATCTCGGGTGTACCTACTTGAGATTTGTCCTCGGTTACACGAGGCTCGCTGTTTCGTCGGTGTTTCATCACTTTACAACAATCCAAGTGCCATATCCTCGATACGTTCACATTTGGCCATTTAATTTGTAAAAGCGTCGTAAACCCACGTTTACGATCATTCGCTCGGTATGCTCGTACTTTGTTATCGTTAATTTTCCTGTTCAACTCGTGACAACGCTCGAATCTTTATGTCTCACTCGTAAAAGCTGTCCTTTACGACGAAACATTATTTCTCCTCAGTTTTTAATTATTTTACTTAAACGCCGACGTATTTTATGATTCTGTTCACGTTATTCGACAGTACTCATATTCAGATTTTTTGCGATTCTTTCTATTTTTATATTCTCTCATGTCTTCCTACATCAACACGTACATGTCCGACGACCGTTCTCATAAAACGCGCGCAATCCAAAGAAATCCGGCCGAAAATCCGAAGAAATCGTTCGGCGTCGAAGAATGCTGAAAGTTTGCTCGCGCGCGCGCGCGCGCGAAAGGCGCAATATTCTTTCGCGGAGCACGGGGTTAAAGGGTCTTCGCCAGGAACGCTGCGGAAGGGCCTGAGGGTGAAGAAGGGGCGGGAAGGAATAGGATGGAAGGGGCGTGCGCGCACCGTTCGAAGGCTCGGAGCGGGCGCGCGCGCGCACGTGCCCTCACCGGCCAGATGTATGTTTTGCAACCTGATAATGGACCTCCTCGTACCAGTTCCCCGGCTCCCCTGCGACTCTTTTAGATCTCGTCGAAGTGATTGTAAGCTGAACTTTTTCGCTCTCGAACCGCTCCCCCACCCCATTATGTCGAATGTCCCCATATGGCCACTTAATAAAACTAAAAGAAGCGTGCACCCGGAAAAAGAGACGAGGGGAGAGGGATGGGGTGGGATTGGGGAGAGGGAGGGGGGGGGGGTGAAGGAGAGGCTAATAGAGACGGAGTGGAAGAGAGATAAGACGCGAGGAAGCGAGAGGAAGGTAGAGGGATAGATAGAAGGTAAGGATGGGGTGACAAAGAGAGGATCGCGCGTCTTTTTTTATGAGCTGCATGACGGGCCGTACTCATGTGATTATGATGTCGTGATGGCGCGGAGAGGCGAGGGGCATTGTCGGTGACTGTAACGCCGACAGGAAGAAGGGGTTCCGTGTACTTTATATGCGCGCCTCTCACCTGCGCCGATTTCCGCTTCCTCGATCTCGCATTTTTCGTATGTTCCTGCCATTGCTCGACATTCGTGACTCGACGCGCCTCGTCGAAGCTTCGTAGCGTGAGAGTCGAGACAGATTTATTGCTGGCTGATCGCAGGATTTTCGTGCGCGATGACGTTCGGCAACGTTCGGCGGAGTGCTGAATGTTGTCTTTCGTGTGGCTAAATTTTCTAATTCGCCGAACGGGCAGGTCCGACGTTCGACCTGAGAATTCGCGAGACCTACGATTTCTGGCGTGTCATTTCTCGCACGTTGATCTCCGGTTCTTTCTTATTGCTTCCACGCGAGGCAAGGCCCTCGACCTTTCACCCTTCGTCGTCATCGCTTCGTGTGAGCACGGACCAGTTTCTTTTCTCTCCTCTCTCTTCTTCCTACTCTAACGCCTGATATTTCTCTCATTCTCTCGCAGCCTATCCCTTTCTCCTTTGTCCACGAATGGATCCTTCAGATTAGATCTGAACAGGCCTCGCCTCGCGTAGGGGAAACGCAGATCGCTATCGGCGATCCGTAATGCACGTCTACGTACTTGTCGTATTTGGAGATGAAGCGATCGAAGGGGATCCCAAAAACTGGTCGTCGAGCGCCAGACTAAACGGTCGTTTCCGGATTATGCGGCGTCGCGCACCGTCATAATAGGACTCCGTCCGATCGTAATGGGACGATTTTTCGATCCGGCCACGAACGTTTTGCGATTATACTTCGATGCCGAGCCCGGACTTTCGTCGTGCGCGTCATCGGGATCCCGGGAATCATTATCCGATCGAAATTACGGTATAATGGATACTGTGCATTAAAAGTAGAGCATTATATACCTAAATAACACGTTGGGATTCTTGCGTCGCGAGCCATACCATTGGAATCATAATACTATATTGGTAGATCATTATGTCTCTTACCACACTATCCGGCACACGGTCCGTGTGTATAAATTGTTTAATAGTCGTCACGTTAAAAGGCCCGTTTCACGGGAATTACGGGTCGAAAAAAGTATAATATTGAGGAAGTGCCATTACGTGACCTAATTCATAGTTATTTCCGTATTCCAATTTTTCAATAGATTGTAATTATCTGTAATAATAGAGTATTATTAAAGATTAGTGCCTATATTGAATACAAACATAAGGAGCGTGTACATTGAAAATATGTGTAGATAGTGCGCGCGTAATCGTAGAAATTTTACAAAAAAGAATTAGAACACTGCCGTGTACGTGAAAGGGCGATGCATACGTAATCAAAGCCAATATAAGAAACAAACACGTTCACCCACGCGCATAAAACGCATCCGAAGGACCACGGAAGCTTCCGCGATATACAAAAGTGAAAGAAATCTTTCGTACGCAGCCGTCCACTTCGCCAACTGTCCTTTCTGTCCTGCGAAACGAAACGAGCGGCTATCAAGGCCGTTTACGAAATTATTACAGATTCGCGTTTCACGGAACACAGTTTTCCTCCGGGGCGAGAACGCATTATTTTCGTGAGACTCGCGGTACTTTTGGCAGCGTTTGTACTCGATATTATAGCTGGTAGTGAGTGCGTTCGCGGCCTGTAATCATTTTGCCGCCAAGAGCCACCTACCGCATTGGTACCTTTGCCTTCGTCCACTCGAGAGGTCCCTCTCTCCTTCTCCCTCTTTCTCTCACACACTTTTATTCTCTCTTTCACTTTCCTCATCTTCTTCTTCTCCTCTGTCGCCTCTCGTCCGTTCTTCCCCTTGGCACACTGCGAGCGCGGCGATCGCGAAAGCGGGTCCCACAGCCTAATTGCTCGGTAAACTGCGAAGAGCTCGAGAGGCGACGATGAACCCCGTCGTACGGTCTTTCGTACCGTCTTCGTTTCGTCTCCCTTTCGCTCGCCCGTTCTTCAATTTCATCCTCCCGCGATTCAGCTTCGTTCTTCGACAACAGCGAAAGATCCTTCGTTCTTTCGGACGCGCATTCTCACGACTCAAGGTACACACCACCGCATACGTGCCATTCGATGTAGTCCTGATATTAATATATAAGTGGGAACGGCGTTACAGTTTCCGCCTGGACTTACAATGGCGCTCGACGTTATCGCGCGGCGCGTTCCGAATATTCTCGTGCACCGAAGGGGGCAGCTCCGACATAATCGGCCATTTATAGGATAAATTCAATCAATACCCGTCCCGCCGGACGCCTGACGCAGGACGCGTCTTATATGGCGACGCGACCGGCTTTTTGCGACGGCGTTACGCCGCCATAAATCGCGGCCTATGATGGACTACATGTGTCGACGGCACGCCACGGTTTCTTGCGAAAACGTGAGCCGCGACCCAATGGGCCTCTCTCCTCCCCCTCACCCTCCCCCGGTGTCTCGCCGTGATTTTTACATCTTGTTTGCTTCCACGAGCTCCGACTCCAGCGTGTAGTCATTCCCGCGGCACAGAGCCTATATGGCCTCGCGCCGGGCACACACTGTTTATTCGCAGTCTTCGAGTTCCACGGGACTGTCCTGAATAAGTCGAGCATTATCGCTATCATCTTTTCGCGGCGTTTAACGTCGCGGGCACGTTCTTTACGAGCGTCCCTGTCGGCCGATCGTGGGAGTGAGAGTCGATGATGTCGAACGCCGAATTCCGTCGCGCTGACGGAGGGAAGGTCGGGACGTCTCTTCCGTTTCTTTTAGCTTCGCGTTTCGTTCGGCCGCTGACTAACGATCCTCTCAAGGATTATACGACGCAATCAAAAATATACCTGCGCGAACATGTGAAATATCTCTCTCTCTTTCTCTCTCTGCAACAAGTACGTATCGAGTACTCGAAACTCGTCGCGTTAATTATGTCGCATTATGCTATACTGTACAGAGTATACACACTGTCTCTCATAATTTTTTCGTGCGATGCAGTTGAATGAGCGGCTTCGCTGCGGCTGGCTCTGTGGCTCACTTCGGCACGTTGACCACTTGCACCTAGCAGGCACGGTCGAGCGGACGGAGGAGCGCGGCTCGCGGCGGTAGCAATAATTTCCGTAGATTTTATCTCCGTGGAATTTCAGCAGAGACACAAATGCCTCTCGTAAAGTTGCACGGCAATGTCGCTTAGAGCGATCTTGGGCCGAACGGCCGGCGACCGCGAATAGCTGCTCTATGTACACTCGTCCTCTCCGTACGTCATCCGCTACGTTCGCGTAAGCCTGCGTTTCCAGCAGGACGATATCCACCCGCCTTGCTTCGTCCCATTATATGCGAATGCACACTCGAACGCTGCTTCACTCCGTGACGCTTCACACGAGTGTACTTCAGTTCAATTTTCGGTTTAGAGCATTTAGAAAAATTTGATTCGAGACTTTGGAAGTCTTCGACATAGCGAATGTGGGGATGGTACTGTAAAACTATTTGTTCGTGTGAAGCTATAGGAAAACCGACCTACAGAAAACTTCCCATCCGCTCGATCTCGCCATCCACGTTTCTGGCGCTCCTCGATCACCTGTCCGATCATTGGCACGAACTGCATCGGCACGCCTTATCGCGGGCAGCTCGTCAACGGTATCCTGTGCACATTAACACCTGCGGCACGTCGTCGGTGTGCGCGGGCGTGCGAGTGTTTACCCTTCGGGCACAGGCTGCGCCTCCAAGTTGCTCACGATATTTGAACGGGCTGATAAAGCGGCGTCGAACTATTTATTGTACGCGGAACGACGCAAGAGGAGGACGGAGAGTCCCTCGACTCATTGTGTCGACACTTCGCGGTCGTGGACAAACAACGTGTTCGAGCGTACGAGAATTATGCGGGCGCGCTTCTCTCACTTCTTTTCTCGATTCTTCTTCGCACCCCTTCACTGCGCCGCGTCTTGTGCGTCCGCCCTTCTCATTCTCTCTCTCTCTCACACTATTCATTTTCTGCCTCGTGTGCGCGGCCGCGCGTCGATAACCGATTTCTCGCCTTTGGTGAAGTTCCGCGTCTTATCTGCCCGACCATCCCGCCTATTTGAAAATCGTAAAAGCACGAGGAATGCGCGTTAGCGATCGTGGGGGGGGAGGAAAAAGTGGACAATGCGCCGCGTTCGAGGTCTATTGACGTTACGCGCGTTCTCTCTCATTCGTTATCTTTCTGCTTTTTCCTCTTTACTTTTTTTCTTTTGCTCCTCTCTTTTTCCAGAAAGACGTCAGATCGACTTGCGTTTAAAGGGAAGGTCGATCACGTTCTTCAAATTCGACCGCTTCGAAATTCTTTTAAATTTTCTTAAATTCTAATATACGTCGTACGACGGAAGTGAAACGGTCTCGACTGTTCCGTGCCTCGTGCCTATTGAGAACGGAACACGGGACGACCTTCTCGCGTTTTCTCAAACGGGCCGACACGTTTTTGCTCTCGGCGCATCTCCCCCTTCGCGGTGACATTTTTCGGCCCCGGCGGGCGGTGTAATCCTCTCGGTCATGGCAGTCCGAGATGATGACAAATAATATCTGGAACCAATCAAATTTAGGGGAGCTGAGACGGACGAGCTGAGGATCCACCGTGGTAACAGGGTGTAACGGTGTAAATCTTTTAGGAGGGAGAGACTCTGAGCGCTCTCTACTCTCTCTCTCTCTCTCTCTCTCTCTCTCTCTCTCTCTCTCTCTCTTTCCCTCTACTTTTTCTTACTGCACTCTCGTGACATCCTTCGAGTTCCCGAAAGGACTTTTCGCTTCCGTTGACCGCCAGCAACGAACGACCGTCGCCCCTGGTCTTCACCTTGCACGGGGATTAGGGAAAATCGTTTCTTCTTCCTTTCTTCCTTTCTTCCCGTCTCTCTCTCTCTCTCTCTCTCTTTTCTCTTCTCTCGTTCGCTGCGCCGCTTTTCCTATGGTATTCTATCTTTTTTTTCCCCGAGAGCCTTTCTGACGCTCTGCCTCGTACTACCGTGCCATAAAAGGTGCCCAACGAATGCCACCGTCTCGGAAAAGACTCGTGACCAATCTGGATCTCGACCAGCCCATTTGACTCGGTCGATCATCCGCGTACATCTTATTCCGACTCTCGAGCGTAACGCTTCTGAGTCTCTTTCTCTCGCTGACGTGCTGCTCCAGTCCTATTCACTGCCGAAACCGTATGGGGTTGAAACGTTTGACGCCTTCATTCTTTCCCGATTTCTCGCTTTCCGTGACCTTCCGAGATGCGCGCAAGACTAATCAAGACGCTCCATTTTCGTCGGCGTGGTCTCGAGGGAACTCGTTTATCGCTCAAACGACGCTCTTTCGTTCCTCACGACTTTCTATCATCGACCGTCTGTTGTGCACGTCTACCCTCATAATCGTATCTGAGACGTAAAGTGTCGATGACACTTTTCATCATTTACCCGCGACTTCACATCGTCGATACTCAATACTAATTTCGTCATTCATCAGAAGCACATTGAGCGCACGTTCGGTGCGAATATTGATTGAATGATTTTAATAATGACGTTGATCCGTGGCGCTATCCGATATCAGGCCGTAAGCGTGCGAAATTTATTTGCCGGGGTCACAGTGGCGTGCGCGTAATTGTTTGCGACCGACATTAAATAATTCGGCGGAGTGACGGAATAATTTGTGAAATTGTCCGTTCCCTTCTCTCCTGTTTTGATATCTTCAGCGGCACAAAGGTGCCGGCAGGCACCTGCGCCTCTTATGCAGATAAGGTCGAGGTGCCTTGGGTCAGCCCACTCAGGGTTAAGGTCACGTACCCTCCCGTCTATCGCCTTCTTTCTCTATCCTTCTCTCACCTTCTTCCTAACATCTTCCTCCTCTTCCTTCCTCATCGCTGCTCTTCTCCTTCCCTCTCTCTTCCTCTTCCACTTTTGCGTTCGTCCACCTGCGAAGAGGTTTCGTGCAGGTAGTCTCTTGCGGAGAATTGAGTCGTTTCACAACGTCACCACTCACCACCCACGCGACCAACCACCGTGAAAGTTTTGTCTGCTCGCCGGCGTAATGCGGAAATATTGAACTTTATCGCCGTGCGAGAAACTTTTCCACGTTAAAGACAGTCCGATGTAATTAGCTATCGGATGCGTGGGCTGAGAAACGGTGACGCTGATTATGTTGCTACCGGAATAGAAACGAGAGCGCTGCTAAGAAATCCGTACATCGATGATACCATTTGTAACCGTTTTCATCGGCTTACGTTGGAAGTAAATTCCAAGATAATTTGCAA
Organism: Priocnemis perturbator; assembly: GCA_963942575.1. Taxonomy (NCBI): domain Eukaryota; kingdom Metazoa; phylum Arthropoda; class Insecta; order Hymenoptera; family Pompilidae; genus Priocnemis; species Priocnemis perturbator. The sequence goes on from OZ012649.1 coordinate 10,078,968, forward strand.
TTGTTATACGCGTTTATAATCAGCGATGCTTGATATGAATGTACTCATCAGAAATGACCACGACACTGTTCGGCTGTACGAAAATGTCAGCATTTATTTTGACGTCTATTTATTGGTGTCGCGCATGTTGCGTTCTGTGTCCCCTGGATATTGGAGGTAGAGCCCCGCAAACGAAGGCGCGGATTTATAGATCGCCTTGACAAGCCATTAAAACACGTGGCTATTTTCTCTGTCTTCAGGATGTCGGGAGACCGCCTTCATCTACGCCATCACGAGCGCGGCCGTGACTCATAGCATCGCGAGGGCATGTAGCGAGGGCAGCATCCAGTCGTGTTCCTGCGACTATACCCACCAATCACGCGCGCCGTCGGCCGTCAGAGACTGGGAATGGGGTGGTTGTTCGGACAACATCGGCTACGGCTTCAAGTTCTCTCGTGAATTCGTCGATACCGGAGAGCGTGGCCGAAACCTCCGCGAGAAGATGAATCTTCATAATAATGAAGCCGGCAGAGCTGTAAGTTTCGATGCCGTCTCTCGAGCATCGAGAGCGCGCAGTAATTCAATACTCGAGCGAAGGACGGAGAAGCTGCTGTATTCCATCGATCGCAAATACGTCACCTTTTTCCAATAATCCCTCCAACTATTCGAGCCAAATGATCAGATCACCGCGAGACCGAGCAAGCTTCCGGAACGAGAGAAACAATCGCGTCTTCCTCTCTGATTGCAGCACGTTTCCTCGGAGATGCGGCAGGAATGCAAGTGCCACGGCATGTCGGGCTCGTGCACGGTGAAGACCTGCTGGATGAGACTGCCGAACTTCCGCGTGGTCGGCGACAATCTGAAGGATCGCTTCGACGGCGCGTCCCGAGTGATGGTAAGCAACTCGGACCGCGCGCGGGGCAACAGCAACGCGATCATCAGCAACTCGGCGAGCAACTCCGTGCACGGGCATCGCGAGGGCCTGGGCAGACGGCACCGGTACAATTTCCAGCTGAAGCCGTACAATCCGGAGCACAAGCCGCCCGGGCCGAAGGACCTCGTCTATCTCGAGCCGTCGCCGCCGTTCTGCGAGAAGAATCCGAAGCTGGGCATCCTGGGCACGCACGGCCGGCAGTGCAACGACACGAGCATCGGCGTCGACGGCTGCGACCTCATGTGCTGCGGCAGAGGGTACAAGACGCAGGAGGTGACGGTGATCGAGAGGTGCGCCTGCACCTTCCACTGGTGCTGCGAGGTCAAGTGTCAGCTGTGCAAGACGAAGAAGACGATACACACGTGCCTGTAGTAAGGGGAGTTCGATAATTCGTCGGGCCAGGGGAGAATGGTGCGGAATCGACGGCTTGATCAAGGCAACTTGTTGAGTCGTGGACGTGGCGCAAGACGGACTCGTCGGTAGCGCGAGGTATGCCGAAACGGAGACTGTCCTCCTTCCTGGCGAAGGATGCGAATAGTCTCTTCTGTCATTGAACTTGACGCCGCGGAACGAGGGGTGAGAATGATCACACACGGCTTTGGGCCGTTCGGGACAAAGTGTAGTGAAGATCGTCGAGCTCGACTTTCTCGGGCAGTCGTGACTCTTCCCGGGGAAAGTCGTGCACGATGAATCGTTCTCGAGTGCAGTTGGGTTCCAGGTCGTAGGGAATTTAGAAGCGGCGCACGCGACTGCTCGCTTAACATTGGAGATTGGAATATGATTGACTTTTCATACTAGCGGGGGACACGAATATAGTAGATTCCGCTGTGCCGTGATATCGATGCTGAATGTTGGGCATTCGGGTCACTCCGTTGCCGAGCCTCGTGGACGCGAGTTGTTCTATCGGCGAGGTCGCGTGGGTGCAAGTTGCCGGCTGGATTCTTGGTATTTTACTGTCTGAAAGTTTGACACCATCGATATCCCTCAGCCGAATCTAGATCACCGAAGATACTTAAATCAGAATTATTCCTGCAATTCAATGGGTCTGGACCGATTGCCGAGAGGAAATGCAGACATTTTATTTGACGAATAAAAAATTATTAATCGCACGAGAACACTTACTTCGTCAACGAGTAAAATTCAATTTGAAGATTATTTTCATGTACATCGATACGTTTACTGTCTGTCTATTGCAATCGGCAAACTTCATCCGCATTCAACCCTAAAGCTTGCTTCATTTTCGAAACACAGAAAAAGAGCAGAGCTGACGAAGTAAGAGGAGGCGGAAAGACTCTGTCTTCCTTCCTGGCGAAGGACGCACAGAGTCTTTGCGGCGCATTTCCATAATTCATACGAGCCCCCATATTCATAGATTCACACAAGTTGTCCCGAAGAATGTCCACGCGTGTTCGTCGAGCATTCGATCGCGTGACAACTGTCTTCACTTCCAGTATTATATATGCGAAACGATTGGCATCGATATATATATTTATTACGACGTCACGTAAAGTAACGCGTACTAAAGACTGAGACGGTGAGAAGGAGTTCGCGCCGTGTCTAGAATATAGGTCGTAGAGTTAACGTTGACGGATTTCGTTTGGAACGTTATCGCCGCCACGTCGTCCCCGTTTGTAAATAAAAATTGGGGAGTAAACGTTGCTCGCGACTCGCCTCGTACTCGCCGATAACGAGCGACAACGGGATCTATCATTTATTCTCCTCTGATTATTATTAATATTATTATTTATTCTTGCCTCATTACTGGAAGCCTGCGCGCGAGGTAGCAGGCAAACTCGGGTACATATCGCGTAGTTGTACATAGATAGAATATGACGATATGAATTTTTTAAATATATATATATATATATATATATGTAGGTATATATATATGTATATGGGCTTAGTCGGGCGTATGCCGTTTTTTCCGATACGAAGCTATCGTTGTAAATAATAATTGACATTCGTACGACGAAAGTGACGACCGGTACCGGGTAGGTAAATTATTTTTATATCGTTCCTTCCCCTACATCCCTCCCCCTTGCATTCCTCTTCTGCCCTACTCTCCATTTCCATCACGTTATGCCGACAGCTTATAAGGTTAGAGAGAATGAGCGAGAGAGAGAGAGAGAGAGAGAGAGAGAGAGAGAGAGAGAGAGAGAGAGAGAGCGAGAGACAGAGAGGGCGAGGTTTACCAGTGCTATAGGTATTTAGATTATTCTCTCGAACGAGAAAACGGTGATTCTAATGTTGTGCATAGTAGACGTATTAATTATTGCCAATAATTTATACAGACATACATTATAAGAAGATCAAATAAATGATGTAACTTGAATGTAATCGGAGTAACCCGATGTACTTACCCTAATCACCCCTCCCGGCGAACCTATATCACATAAAATTCCAACTATTCAATTTATTGCATTCACGACCTAGTTATTATATTAGAGTGCTTTACTTGTTAATCGACCGTTTGAAAGAGTCAGTGCGATTAAAAAGAAATCTGATGTATCATCCCAATCTACTTGACTCCTGCGTCCTTCGATAATTAACTCTCAGGAGCGTCAATATAGATGAAATCTCTTCGATGAGGTAGAGTCCCTGATCTTTCCGCGATCTCCGAGTTCTCCGTCGGGGGAACGGCGCAGGGTCCGTTCAATATTTTCCCATTACACGGGACGCGGACGGGGGCGAGAGAGTGTTTGCGCGCGCGCGCTTGCTCGCTCGCGTACACCATTCGCAAAATATAGCCAACTGGTTCTCCAGCTGGACGACTTCATAACTCCTGCGGGGAATATCGTGGGAGGCCCGTGCTCCGTGGAGACTGGTTCGAGTCTTCGACTCCCCCCTCCCCTCATTCGTGCCTCTCCCACCCATCCCTTTTTCTCATCGCGTTCCTTCCCCCCCCCCCCCCCCCCCCCCCCTCGAACCCCTCGCAGAGGCTCTACCACCTTTTCATGATTCTCATTCCTCGTTCAGCGGACGCTGCACGCGATGATAACGACGAAGGAATCCCGCAGGAATCCCTGTCCGGGATAAAAGGATTCTGACCGCATACGAACAGGCATCCGCGCTAATGGTTCCAACACTCCTTCTGCCTACCAATCCTGTCTCCTTGTCTCTCTCTCTCTCTCTCTCACCCTTTTTCGTTTTCTCTTCCGCTCTCCGCTCGACCGTCTCGCTCCTCTCACATGATCGTTTCACTCGCTCTCCCACTGGCTCACTTTTCTTCCTCCTGCCTCGCCTCATTCTCTTTCTCTTCTCCTTTCTCTCTGTCCGGCTGTTTCGTGTGTCTTTTCCTCTCGCTCCGTCGTTCACCACCCTCCTGGATGTCGGCGGTTCGGACCACCGACGTCCACCGCCGTGCCTCCTAACGATCGGTATTTTCAGTTCTAAGTGCATTCTGAAGCTCCCTGATGCCGATCGACAAGCCCCGTCGCCTCGCGGTATCGGATCGGATCGATCCACCTCTGGACTCGGTAATCGGCTGCCTCGATCCCCGGACAGCCGAGAACGGGTGCGCGAGCGTGCGTGAGTCTTTATTATTTCGGAAAAAAACGTCGGACCGAACGGCTCGACGTGGATCCACGGTCCTTCGTACCTTGCGGAGTACGTTCGGCGGGGCTCAGTGCGTATCGTTTGCCTGCGGTTTTCTTCGTCGTTACGCTGCCGGCACTGTATATCATTTATGCCAGACGATGCCAGCTGCGCCGTCTGTATACTATACATACATACTTGTATAACGTATCCTTCTACGCGCAGCACACGATAGAATCTTATCACCGTCCGACAGAGCGCTGCCCCCGCATCCTCCAAACGGACCCAGAAGCATTTTGCGGCTGGGAAAAAAGTTGACGCAAAGCGTAGGACGAGAAGTGGTGGCGGCAAAAAAGGGCGCGCGCGCTCGCGTTTGACGCGACATACCCGTTGAACTCCGGGGCTGACTGGGCGCACTCATTCATCGGATTCTAGGCCGTGACGTGTACGCCGGTAACCCCAGCGTAGACGAGGGGATGGTCCGCCGTGATACTAAAACAAATTCTTGCCGCGAGAAGAAGGCTCCCAGCATCCCGGCAGACAAGAATCTCGGGCAGCCGGGCCACTTCTCACGGCGGTCCCTTTGATCTCGCCCGACCACCCCCTCGCCCCATCTTCGTCCGTGGCTCAGCCGCCCCTCCGCCTCCGCCGAGATCCAGGTTTTTACCCCGGGCCAGGTTGGCATCAGACAGTAACCCTCCTCCTCTTCCTCTTTCTTCTCGTCCGTCCTCTCGCCTCCGCGCCTCCTCTTGCCACTCCGTCTCTGTCGCCGGCAGGACTACGTCCCCGACCCTGGCCCAACAGCCCGGATTCATTCAGTTTTACTATTATTACGCATACCGTCACGCGTGCAGCTCGTTCTACACCCCGGAATGTCCCACCGATTCTGGACGCGGGAGTCCGCTTTAATGGAGCCTCCACCACGAATACCTTGCGGACAGATAAATACGACATGTCGTTAAAGGATCCTTTTACGACTCCATGCGCAGAAGTCGGGGACGCGCAGGACTCGCCAGCGCGTGCCAATTTTCGCCCGCCCGTCCTCGCGGCGTCCTTTAACCCTCGGCGAGCGTCAGGATCACGGGTTCAAGGGGAGCGCCGCGTCGCGTCGGGATCTTGCAGATTTTTCCGAGATTTCGCGGCTTTTATGGGAAACGTCCGGCGAGCGTTGCGAGTGGTGGAAGGTGCCTCGGTGTCAGGGATGAATTTCATTACTTTCGGAGAGGTTTTTAGTGTTGCTAGGGGAATCGAAAGCGGTGCTAGTTTTGACAATTGCTCGACGTGCGGATGAGAAAAGAGTGATGTCACGTAGGAGACAGATGTCTGCTACAATTCAAGTTTATGATCTTGGAAGACGACGACTTGTTTCGGGTGGATCACTTTCTTTACGGTGACTCTGCTACTCGAAAGGGTCACCGAATCTTAACGACGGCTCTTCTTCCGGTCCGAGGTAAACTGCGATCTATATGCGTTTCACTTCTCCGAGGCGTATTAAACAGCGCTTGCCTTGTCACCGATCCTCTGATGGAGGCTTTACGTCAAGTTTAACTCATTCTAAGATAAGCACGTTGTGCTTGCTTTCGGCCTCGTCCGTGGCTAAGAAAAATGCCGAGGCAGCACGTGAAGTTCTACAGGTCGAAACAGGTAGTTGAAACCAAATTTAGGACAATGCGTTTTATACTTACGTTCGCACGACTACGTTTGTAACGATTACTATTCTAAAGTTCTTATCACCCCATTTCCCATCGTACTGTTAAACTGAACCGTCTCACCGACAACATTTTGCCGAGCATCGTTCGCGACGAAACAAGATCGGCGGGTCGCAGGAGCGATAGTTTCGCTGACAGAGGCACGAGTTCTCTCACGCTCACTACCTCACGACGAGAAGTTAGACGTCTCCGTTGCCGTGCACTTCCCTCAAACGAGTGTCTCGCATCTGGTCGCGGAAACGAGCGGCCCATTATGCACGACGAATACGAAATTCGGTCTCTGTCTGTCCCGACGATCGAGGGAAAGAGGGCGGTGGTGTTGGTGGTGCCGGTGGACTGTTGCTGGACGACGAACGTCTGCTGCTGCGGTGTCCAGAGATCAGGCACCCCATCAGGGATGCCACGTGCGTGTGATCGGCCACAACGCGCCGCGTGTCGTTTCACCCGCCTTTCTGCTCCGATTTTATCGTCCGGCCGGCCTCATAACCTCTAAATGTTTTCGTCGCCCTTATCAGATCGCGGCGGGAGCTGGCCCTGCCCCCGCTCTTATCCGCGCCGAGAAGGCAAGGTTCCTCAGGTAAAGAGATCTCACAAGGAGTGATAATGATTTGGCGGACTGGGCGTCGCAGAACGCGCCGGCATTTCGAGGTACGGTCACCGATATGTTATGGATTTTAAATTAGAACAACTTCGATCACGCCCCGACCGCGCGCGATTGGGACTTGCTGTTTTATCGCATCACGTTACATCATTGGTACTTCCGGCGCGCAGGTATGCGGGCATAGTTCGGAAGCATTTAGACTGCAGTGCAGAATTTATTATAAACTACCACAAAATCGCGCAGCTATCGTTGGAATCGTTTAAGCGTACGATGACGTGAACGGTCTCTCGCGCCCTGGGAGTGTCGATAAAGACGGCGATCATCGGACTTCAATAGACGTAAGACGTTGCTGGATGAAAAAACGGGGAGAAGGAAATAAACAGCGAGATGATGATGATGAGGACGAAGAAGCTGAGGATCTTAAGGGAGGGCAGTTTACTCGTTCTTCCCTTATTCCTCATCCTGTTCTCCCTCTCTATCTCTCTCTCGCTCTCTCCTTCTCCCCTCTCTTATCCTTCGAACCATCCCACGAATTATTGGCGAGAAAAAAAGGGACGCACGTAAATCAACTAATTTATCGTTTTTGCGATTGAGGAGAAGGTGGGTCGTCCTCATCCTCGTCCCCGTGATCGTCGTCGGAGTGTATACACCGAGCGGAATGGCAGGAATCCCTTTTGGCGGGTTCTCCAGCTTCTCGTCGACGGCCCTGAGCGGCCCCTTCCGTGGGAAAGAATATCGGCTGACGTTCGGGACCACACCGTCGAATTATCGGTGTTTTGGCATGTTATAAGGCTCCACCGATTCCCTCTTCTTCCCACTTTCGTGCATACACACACACGCGCATACGTTCTTCCTTTCCTTTTATCCCTCCCTCACTGTCACTCCTCTTCTCTCAATTTCTCTCCCTTTTCTCTCGTACGTACATACGTATACGTGCACATTCTTTCTCTCTCACTCACATTCTGTGTATGTATCTTCGTCTTTCTCTCTCTCTCTCCCTCTCTCACACACCCTCTTTTCGTCTTCTCCTTTCTCACCTCCGCTACTCGTTCCTCTCGCGCTCCGCTCTTGCCTACCACTTTCACCCGGCAGCCTTCTCTGCCGAACGAGTAAAGAGAATTTCGACAGGAATCCGCGTCCCCATGGACTGTGGGAACGGAGGAACGGGATCACAACTCCCTGGAACCGTGTTCCAGCGTGTCCCCGACACGAGATTCCTTTCCTGTTCTCCAGCTTTCCCTTCTGCCTCCGGTTCTTTCTCCACCCTTTTCTAAAGCCTCTTTGTTTCGCTGCTGTCGAGCTCTCTATACTGGTTTTCTATGATTCGTGAATTTCATCTTTGACACACGCACAATCTGCATTGTCTCCGAAAGGATGAAGAATGCTCGATCCGCAATGTGCATCCGCCAGTGCCTCATACGATATGACGATATGTTAACAAAAAATTCAAGTTTACTATCCATGCGAATTGTATTAACGGGAAGATTCGTCAAAAGGAGTAATAGAGATCGGATTCGTGTAGTGATTTACGTATATCGCGCCCGGAACAAGATTATTTATGCAATGGTTGCCAGGCTCGGTGTGTACAGTTGTACGCGCAAATGCCGATTTTGTTTCAAACACAACGTATTACACACGCTTTCACACGTTTACGAACGTATACCCACGCGTGAAGCCCACGAAAGCTTCATTACTTTTTTCTGCCATCACGCACGATGAATGACTTAATTCCGTGAGACGGTGAAGGAACGACGAGGCAAAGAGGCGGATAGGAGTCGGTGGCAATGGCGGCGGACGATGAAAAGGTGGAGGAAGAAGCTGAGGAGAAGGATCTGTGAGCGCGTAATACGTGTCCGGTGGCCGTTCCTCTTTCGTAAGATTGAGAAGAGGAGAGAGAGACGTCCTGAGTGGCATGACGAATCACTGAGGTGCCGCCAGAAAAATCAACAATCAGATTCTCTTTAATTCGAAAAACACACACGGCGTTCCATTCCGTGCCCCCCCTTCATTTCTCTCCGCTCGATGCGCCCACCCCGATTCCTTACCCACGTTGCTGCTATATGCGCCGACGATTATGAAAGTGGTCTAAGCAAAAAGAAAATGTAAACAATTTCATTTTTCTACTTATGTCACAATATAAATCGATGTGACAGAGAATTAGTGAAGAGTGTCAGCGTACAAACTTGCGTACATATTCACCGGTTTCATAATAAATGCGATAAAATCGACAGGCAAGTTTCAATCGTTACGTACGATATCTTCATTAAGTACGAATGACAGGTATGAGATATAATTCATTAGCGCGATAAAATGTAAATCTGTTGGAGACTTCCTATCCGAAACAGATGTAACAAATGAAGATATCAGTACGTGACTGGAAGAAAGAAGCGAACAGGAAGCGAACGAAAGTTATAGTGAAGGTAAGAAGAAACGGCCGTAAGAACAGGAAAGCGATATTACCCGCGAGTGGGGGGGAAAAAAAGGTAACGGAAACGTATCTGAGGAGGAAGCGACGTTCTCCTGTTTCGAAAGCCGCGCCACGGAGCGACGTTATTATTAATGTCGGACAAAAACCTCGAAATACATCATCCAGGCACCGAAGGCCACCTAAGTAGCCGGACTAGAAGAATTCGAGGGTCGGTCCTGTCCGACACCAAGACCATGATAATTAATGGTTTTACGATATTGGAAATATCTCGCATCTACTCGAGCAGAATCCATCGGGACGTCAAAACAAAGAAGAGTTTCTGCTTCACTTGGACCTTTTTTTCCTCTACGCGCGCAGACACGCACACACTTCCGCTCGCTCCTTGGCCGATGATGATTCAGAACGCTGAATTCTTGTTTTTCTGCATACTCTCCCTTTGTTATGCTGTTAATCAAACCGTGACAGACCTGTCGACTTTTAACAAAAAAAGGGGACACTCGATGAAATATTTCGGTCCAGCGTGGGCAGCATCCTCGTGACGAAGAGTGGAGCGTGGAAGAAATTAGTAACGTGGGAATCGGTTGGACCTGAAAGCCAAACGGCCTTATCGATCGGATCTCCATTCGAACGAGCAGGAATGCTCGTACATACTCCAGGAGTACGCAACGCTTCACGGAAATGTCGAATTCGCATGAAGCGCAAGATCGATTGAAGCAATCGATCGAACGTTCTCACCGACTCGTCCTGACGTGCGCGCGAACCACGACGCCCGCTAAACTGATTGAGAACGATCGGAGAAATTTCATTGTCAACGACACGCGGGACGTGCATGCATATATACATACGTGTCGTCGCGGGAAAAGTCTGGAGCGTGCGTCCCGCGGAAACGTTGCAGCAGTCGAAAGCACTCCGGTGTACTTGCAAAGAGAGGACCACCTGGCCGCTCGAGGACTCGACTCATTCTTCTGTCTGACGTCGTACGAAGAGGAAGAAGAGCGATTCTCGGTAAATTAGCATATACTGGCTCGGATCGAGAGCGGGAGCTCCGAGGTAGTCCACGTACATACCTGTGCCCCTTTGTTCTCACTCCCGAGAGGAGCGAAGGACTCCGTCATCAGGGGAACAAAGCACGAAGAAATGGTCGCGGATGGACGGACGGGCCCGAGGACTCGGACCCGTGTGACGATGCATGACAATCGGTCAGATCCCATCGGCCACTTTTTTCGCAGCCCGCACTTTCGCGCGCAGTCATCGGATTGCTCGGGCCCGTGGAATTCGCTGTCGCGGAGGAAGGTTTCGTCGGAGTCCGATTTTTCCAGTTAATTGCGCGACGTCGCTCGGGAAGACGTCAGAGGCCAATGACGTATGGCGTGCCGTTCGAAAATCGACAAAGTTTAACTCGCTCGCACGTAGGCGTTGATAAAAATGACTTTGACGTTAAGCATAACGAGAAATTGTACGTGGCTCGGACTGCATTACGCGGCATGAGTGGCAAGTCTCACCAGGAAGCCATCGGTACGTTCTCAAGGAGAACACCCATATCGCATGCTCCGTTCGTTCGACTACGTTTCTCATTCTACCCCCTCTCTCTATGTTCCGGACGAGAGATTATGCTCGTAATTAATGTACACGGACTGACGCCCTTTTCTTCGAGCACTCGTACTCCTCACAAAATGACATCCACCTAGCATGCCGCCTCACCCCTTTAAATTCGACAGAGCAGTTCCCAAGCCTCGAGGAACAGAAGACTCTCGCTCATCGAAGACGGATCGTCGATCGATCAATCGAAAGATTGCGTCGAGCGCAGATTTCCCGAAAGGTTACGTCGGAGGTCGATGACGTCTGGCGTGCGCGCGGTGCTTAATGGATCGAATCACGTGCGCATACGCGTATGGATCTCACGGTGGTCCGGAAATCATCATCGGCCGAGCGTTCGATTCTCATTGGATCATCGAAGTCGGCCGCGGCCTCTCGTACGGCGCAGAGAGTGACTGGCCGATCTTTGTCCCGGTCCCGGGCACACAAGGGCTCGATTATCCTTTGGCATCCTTTCACGCGAGTAACGGGTGGCTCGTATCTCGTCGGCTCTCGCTACTGAAAGTCCACATGGGGGCGCTCTCGTTCCGAATGTCGCGCCAGACATTGGTGACCACCGACCATGCGGCTGGCCGAGTGCGCTTCGGATCGAACCTCGCTGGCGATGCCGTCGGCGATTGATCCGATTATTGCTAACGAAGGCAGTCCATTGTCCGTGTAAATGCGGCACAAGTACTCAACTATTTCGGCCGAGCGGCACGGTGAGAGTGCTTGCCTCGGATCTTCGACTCCGCTAGTCGCGTTTGCGTGTGCCTACTCAAAACGTTCGAGGACTCGCGTTTTGCCAATTAATTCCGCGAAATTCTGCGTCGATGTGACGTTTACGGTGCCGGCCTCGAAATCGAGGAGTCTAATGTTTAGGAAAGAATTGAGTTGCAGATTATATTGCAGATTATATCGAATAATTATCAAAGCTTCATGATGCTCGTTTCTATACAAATACCGCCAGAAAAGAACATTTATTCCAAGAGCACTTTTTACCGAACTAATTCTAATCTTTCAAGCGACTCGTTCACCGACTCCGTCCACCGTATTCCAAACGACGTGCGCACGACCGATACATCCGACGGTCATATATTTTCGCAATATGTCGCAGTATTTAATATCGTTCAAATTATACCGCCACCCTTCAGCGAGACAAAAAAAGAAAAGAAACACCCACACATACACATTCTGAGCGGCGAGTGAGACGGACTGATCCGCGAGTGAACGTGAGAAGGAGTCTCGAGTGGTGGAGAAATATGAAAAGTGGACGGAACGAAGGCACACAGAGGCGCAGCGAGGAGGGTTGGCCGGTGGAGGGAGAGGCATGCGAAGGAGAGGGAGAGAGCGGAAGAGGTGAAGGAAGGAGCGAGAAACGTGACGAACCTTAAGGCCCCGACAGACCCACCGCCGCGTTTCGCGAGGCTCGTAATTAAGGTGCAAGGCCGCCTGCGAAAGAGAGGCGTCAAAATCGCCCTTCAGCCCTCTCGCCTTCCCCATCTTCCCCATCTTCGGCTTGCTTCTTTTTTACCGTTCTTCTTCTTCTTCTTCTATTTCCCTTCTCCTCGTTGCGCCGTCTCTCCATCCTTTCACTCGCAACCCTCTCGCGTGATGATCCTCGTAGCCCCAGCGGCCATTATCGAAATTGATATTTTATTGACGGGTCGTGCCGTGATCGGCCGGGCCCTTTATTGAGTTATTTCTCGATAATTACGAATCAATAACGATAATTTAATGGGGTCCCCGGACGTTCGGACGGATCTCTTTATTCCTCCGGTACTTTTCTGCTCGACTGCTGTCGACCTCGCTGCCCTTCTCCTCTGATGGTACCTTCTCTGGGATTCCTAGCAGTAGCGGAGCAATCTGTGACGCAGCGATCGTTGTAGGTGTTCCGCCGGACAGCTCCTCCACCCCCAGCCCCCGGTCAACCCCCGCATTTCGTCTCTCTTCGATTCACGCATTTCCTCCCGGACTCGGGGCGGGGGCAAAAAGTGCAGCGAAAAGCACCGGTGTCGATCGTAAAACGAGGTCCGTTTACGAGCGCCGACGTGCCACCAAGGAAGGGCGGGGGGTAGAGCTGGCAGGGGTGGGAGGGGCGTTTTCAACGACTGCTATAATAAACATTCTCTATCGGCCGACTAGAGGCGTGCACAGGAAGCACCTGTGAATTCTTAAACTCCCGAGCCGTCTCTCGTCGAACGTGATTACCGATGGAAATGTTTGTCTCTAATTGGCGAGAGAGAGGCGGACGGACGGGAGGGAGGGCGAGAAGGAGGGCGATCTCTTTATTCGACGGATATATCGCTGAGTTTCGAGCTAAATAGGTTTTTATTGCGCGGCCGGAACGGCTCTACGTTCGCCCGAACTGCGCCGGTTATCTTTCGGGAATGCCGGCCCGATCGGCGTACGTGGCGACGTTTTATGTCGGCGAGATAGGCGCTTTCGTCGAGACGGAACCGGGGTTGGATGTTCCCTTGGGTGGGTATAGCTACTCTCGTAATCGCGAATGTTCCTTGCGATTGCTTTCGCTTCGGTCGAGGCAAAAGTGACGCTTCGTCGCCGCATCACTTGCGACGCTTTCAATCGGTCTTCGATTCGTTAGGATTAGAACTTTTTCGTCGACGGGTGAAACGCACTTAAACTGTAGGGTGAGACTATAATTATAACAGCTTAGCCGCTTCTAATAGAGTGGAAATTGATTCGACCGATGAGTCGGAGTGGAAGAAAATCACGGTGCGGAAAGAAATTTCATTACGACTGCAATTATTATTTGCAATTTTGTATCTATGTACAAAATTGCCCCTTCACTTGACACAAATCCAGGTGGGAAAAACCTCACTGTCTTCTTCCCTACTAATATAAGCCGGTAATCCGAATCATGACTGCAAATTGGCTTCTCAGGACTCGGGAAATACCCGGGGGCCGAGAAATCGAGAATGTCAAAGGGGATGTTGATTTTTTGGATGTTCACTTGGATAAATTCATGTGCGAACAAATGTTTGCTCAAATAAGACTTTATTCCCTGTTCCAATGTTATACCCGTTTATCGACAAAGATTTTGTTCAGTACTGACGTGAGCGACTGTCACGCGTGCGTCGCGTGGACAGTCGATGGTGGTCGACGATGGTAGTCTGAGGTGATCGGTTATTGACATACAGTTTAACGGTCTTTAAAGCCGTTTTCCCGGGCAGCCGAGCGTGTCCCGCTTAAGTTCCGCACACACACACACACGTGCGCGTATCAGTAGCGGTCCGTCGGGAGGTGTCGAGGGGCCAGCCAGCAGAGGCAGCGGCAGTAACATGGCATGACTGCAGCACGAGCAATAGCACGCCTGCCTGCGACACCGATGCTAATTGCCGCGGCTAACTAACCGCTCACTTAGCGAACATCGTCGATACGTCGTTGTGTGTTCGATGATGCGTGCCGTAGAGCGCGTACGCATACACTCTCCCTCTCACTCTCAGAGCGCTTCTCCTTGTCGTTCATCTCTTGACGTTCTTCCAACGAGAAAGAGGTAGACGCTGACGATCAACGATTTTGGAATTCGTGAAAATTCCAACGCGCACGGAAACGGAATAGAATGTTGAGTGCCACAGAACGTTTCGCATGAGCGTCCGCGTCGCCGGACGTGGACAAGGAGAGGTGATGGAGGAAGATGAGAGAAAGCTGTACCATTTTGTGGTGTAAGCATCTTTGTTAACGTACATCCGTAAATATATCCCTTTCATGCGAATATATTAGAATACTGTCCGAATCATATGTTCAACGTACGAGTTCAATTATGTCCGTGTGTACGCAATTTGCACCACGATATTACTAAAAACTCTGGCCGCGTCTCGCATGGTCTTCGTGCACATTTACGTTCGGCGCTAATTGTTTCCTCGGTATCCTGCAATTAGCACACGTTAGAATGGCACGGACGAGCCAAGTTCAGGGACCGCTTCGTTTGCAACCGCCTCGTATGCGCGACCATTGACTTTCGCAACAGACAATAACATACCCAATTTAACTATGGCCTCAGCATGAGGTGCCTCAGGACGATTCACGATCGTTCCTCGATTAACGATCATCCATTCGATCCCTGACTCGACTCTGCCCGTGCACGACGTCCTCGTATCGTGGGAGGCAGGTGATTATGTGGATGTGCGTCCATATGTACATATGTATTAAGGATACGCTAGCTCATACCATATACGCATAAATATAACAGCGGCGTATGTGCATAAACGTAAACGTATCCATACAGGGTGTATCATACCTTAGTACGCGAAGCAAATGTAAAAAGTCTAAGATCAAATTTATGCGTTACATCTCATTATTACATTTCTATAGTTCTTCCGGAATATCGGCATCACGAGTACTTTTTCGTCAAAAATAGAGCAAGTGGGACATAAAAGCGTTTGCAGATTGGAGACGAGGTACGACAGGATACAGATTAATACGAATACTTTCTTCCAATTTTCCATACACCCTGTATAACGCACGACTATATTTGTATACGTACATATTGCGTTATTGTGCGCGTATGTAATGGCGATGTAGCCATTCTGGGCCAGTGACTCAGGGTCTTCCTAGCGGCGTATCCTGCCAGCTAAATGCCCGCATCCATATTCCTGTGATCGTGGGTGGACGCGCGACATGAGCGAGAAGACAACGGGACAAGTGCAGGACATGCCGTGCCCCTCGTCGTGAATTTTCATATGCGCCTAGCAGCGTAGTTGAAACGCGGCGGGGAGAAAGAAACGTAGCACGTGAGGGCCGGCGGGATGGTGCACGAGAGAAAAATTGGACGTTACCATGTCGTGTGCAACGAGCGAAATTAAATTTTTGCCAAGGTGCTCTGTGAGCCATTGCCCGTGTTTTTTTTGGATCGTCATGAAGACGAGAAGCAATTATTTCCACATCTTCGTTGGATATAACGAAGTGATGTAGAGAGCTGTCGAAGCGAATCAAATCTGCTATGCAACAATAATAAGGAAACTGTACCAACAATGATCAGAATCAATGAAAAATCGATCCCATGAAATCTCTCTAATAAGCTCTTTACACGCGCCGCTTAAATTTCCATTAAAAACAGAACGTATCGCTGCCCCATCAGTGTCGTCACGATTTCTTCCTAAGCATCGCCAGCGCGTTGATTAACGACGATAAAACTCATCAGCGTCCGTCAGCAATCGATCGTCCAATCGTCCCTGGCGGACTCGAGGGTGTCCGTGGCCGTGGCGTCTTAATCGAGAACGACGAGAATCGGCCGGCGCGCTCGCGGTGGTAGTGGTAGCGGCGATGACGCCGGTGGTAGAAGCAGGGTCCCGATAGAATACGATCGGTGTGACGGGAGATCGTGAATTACATTGGAGTTCCATCGGGGATCGATAGCCGATCGATAGGAGCGCGAGCGCGTGTGCGAGCGCAGGCCAGCCGAAACGTCGATCTCAGATCGACTCGCTGCGATAAAAGCGCGATCCTTTCTCCCACCCGCAGGACGATGGTGGGCCCCGTTCACCAAAACGGCTTCATTAAGGCTCCGCATCGCTCGAATACCCCGTCGAAGACGACATTACGCTCTCGTTACTGTCGATCCGCTCCGGGCACAATCGATGCCAGGTTATACCTACTGGCCGCGTCGAAGCTGTCGGCCGTCCGGACAAAGCAAGTGATGTCTCCAATGTGTGGCCACGGCCGCCGGAATATTCTGCGGTGCGTGTATGTCACCCCGAGAGCAGAAGTTCGATCGTTCCAGACGCTTGCTGGTGAATGCATTTATATTGTAGGTTTGAAGGTGGGAGATTTGCGTCAACTCTCAACCCGATACGCAGCATTGTGCTGATAGCGTGGTTTGTTCTATGGTTTCTATTTTTTTTTGTCTGGTGTAACGTGGTTCGAAGAGGGCTTTAAGGGGGTCGTAGTAAATGAGGGAATAGAATGTGTAGGAAACGTAGAAAATTGCGGAGTTTGTGCTATTGCTGTAACAGTGATGCAATAGGGATTATGAAATTGATCGAAGGCTCTGTTCTTATGTGCGTCAAGGCCTTATTTGTGAATACTTATCATCAATATGTTTACAACGTGAGATGTCTGCGTACACTGACTGATCTTGTTGACGTTAATCTGATTAGCTTTGGTCGGGTGACAAAAGAAAGGTTTCGAATGTCGAGACTCATCATCGACGATTGCACCGATTGAGACCTCCACTTGATACGAGGATGACTCGCCTGCTGGCTCATCTTTCGACGGCCATCTGTAAAAAGAATGACGGGATTGAAAGGACTAAAAGCTACTTTATAATACGTCCATTGATTAACATAATGCGATTTATCTTCCGTATTTATCTTGCGAAGGAATTGAAGGTATGTAATATGACGGCGTATCGATCAATTATTTGCCTAATTACTACAAAATTAATTGCCACAAAACTGAGAATCAGGCTTTTAGTGCAACGAGAGCATTCCGGAACATCATGAAACGATTTGATCCGCGTGAAGCATCACCGAGATCAAAAGCGACAGTAATTACACTCGTGTTACACGTTGTCCGACGTCAGCGCCGACGAATCGTTGTGGTACCGAAACACTCGCTTACACGCGAAGCGAGCAGTCGAATGTGAGGAGCCAGAAGAGGAGGAGAAGGATGACAATAAAAAAAAGGGCCAAAAGAATAGATGGAAAGATGGCTTGCAAGAGAAGAAGAGAATGACTTCTCCGCGGGTCGGATCTACACACGACATAGGTAATATGTGAGACGGTCCCTCTCCTTCTCTCTTTACCTCACTCCGTCGTCGCCCCTTCTTAATTCACAGCCCGACCTGGCCATAACTCGCGTTTTACCTCGCGGTGTTTATGTACTTTTAATAATGCCCGATATCTCTCGTCGTGGTCCCGCACCATTCCCTTCCTCGTCTCTCTCCTTACGCTGTCCTTCGTCCGAACGTGGCTCGCCCCACGTTCCTTGGCTCACCTTTACACACCCTCCGTCGGACAACCCCTCCGCGCCTTGTCGCGAGCGTTGCGCGCCCTGCTGGGTCGCCGAATGTGTGGTCGTAATACGTGTCGGGCGACGAGCAGCGAAACTTTCGTCGCACTTCGCCTCCCGCGACCCGACGGCCCCAATAGTTTCGCGGCCACGCAACATGTGCGTGCGTGTACAGCAGGGCTGGCCAGTATCGGGATTGGTTTGAATGGAAATTTATGTTGCGACTTGTACGAAGAGCGTCGAGTCTCTCGAAGACGATAGATCCGAAGTTTGATCTTGTAATTGCTGGGGAAAATAAGCAGAGGTGGAAATCGTAGTCTGGTAGTTCCGAGTTATTGCATTGTATTTCATATGAAATAGTAAAGTAAAAAGTTAGGGAACGTGGAGATTCGAAATTGTACGTATTCGTACGATAAATCCTCGCCCGTCATCCGAATTAGATTTTGCAGAAGCGAGATTGAGAGTCCTAGGTTGCAACCTCGTCATCAGAATACGATGTTCACTGCCGCGGTCTCTTGATTACTATTCACGCCGTCTGGAGAATCCGCGGGAGGCGAGAGCATTACCTCCTGTGTAATTTTTGCTCCGTGTGGCGCAGTCCACAAAAGTCTCACTCTCGCTTAGTACGCCCATACACCGTCCAGTCTGTCCAGATAGGTACACTCCGTCTCTCTTCGTTTAATCTCTCGCGTCCCCCGCTCGTTCCTCATCCCTTCACAGACGAAGGCCTTCCTTCCTTTCTTCCTTCTTCGCTGACCTCTTCTGGCACATGTTAACAGGACTTTAAAGTTTTATTAATAAGGATAAATCAGAGGCGCCCCACGGATGAAGTTGTCCGGTGCCGTGGTTCAACACACATGTAATCCGACGTGAGGGACACGGGAGGACGTGGGGAGAGATAGAGAGGCGGGGGAGGGGAAGGGGGTGGGAAGAGTAGAGTGAGAAAGGAAACACGCGTCTGTGTGCATAAATATAGATCTGACGGTGAAAGGGAGGAGAAGGAAAGAGAAGGATACGTCGGTTTACGACCATTGCCCACAATGTCGTGAGCTTGCAGCAGGAACGTATAAAGATATTTATCGTCCTCTGGCCTCCGTCGAGCGTGCCTCTCATGTCGTTCCTTCTTTTTGATACACACTTTTTTCGACCGTCATGCGATGAGTCAAGATGAGAGGGCGTATTTAGATATAAAGCTTCCTCGTTGTTTTTTGTTTTAACCTATACGGCTATACGACTAGTGCGTAAGGATGCGTACGAGCACGCTTGTGCGACGAGAATATTGCAACTTTGCACATGCTCCGCATCGAGAGACGAATTCCACGCAACCTGTGCTCTCCGACGCACGAACCGAGTAAAGAAGAATTCAACCACAGACGATCATCAATACTGATCCGCATTCAGAATCCCGAACACATTCCCCAAGAAGACATCGTCTGCGCAGCTAAACAGTGAAAGCTCATTACCACCCCGAGTGCCACTCGACGCTTCTGCGGATGCCTCTATCTGCCGGCAAAACGGAGCCATAATTATTTTCGACAGAGGTCTTCGACAACGCCGATGTGCGCCGCCTATCCTCCCCCCAAAAAGAACGCGCCGAGGGACGAGAGCGCGGAATGAGGCGAAGAAGGAAAAAGAGGACGGGGAAGGAGGCAATCTCGTCACAAAGGCGTGTATACCTTACCGCCCGACTTTTACGTTATGGTCGCGCTGGACGAGGAGCGAGGAGGGGAGGAGGAGAAGGAGGAGGAGGAGGCATACTTCGCGGATATTGGAAGCCCTAATTAACGATTCCCGGACGGAGCATGAAGCCACTCCGACCAGTCCCCCGCGCCCCACGCCGCCGAGGTAAAACGGAAAATCCTGGCCGGCGCGTCGAGGCCAATTAGCGTAACGTATGCGGCGGACGTACAGTGCCGGACATCGATGCTCTGCACGATCGCGATTGCATTATTCTGCCAATTACCAGTCGATTATCGGTAACGGACAATTCGCCGCAATTCAGGCGAACGGCCTTCGTCGAAGGTGGAAGGGGGGGGGGGGGGGAGGGGGAGCCGTATCGGCGACGCCGTTAAATTTGCATGGAAATTTTATCATCGCCCGCGAGTAGGAATTATCCTGTTAGTTCGTTAGCGACCTCCTCCTTTTCGCGTTCGCGGCATTGTAACGTTTAGGATGACATTCATTCTCTGCTGGCCGAGCGCGGGATTATGGGCGCAGCGTGGTCGGCGTTAAATGTGGACTGCCGTTCGGTCGATCGGATTATTGAATCTTTAGCTGACGACGTCGATCAGGTGTTGCTTGGCTTCGCGATGAATCGTGGTCATTTGTAAGGGGGTTGGACAAAATTCTAGTCCCCTTTACCATTTCCTGTTCGGAGAACAGGAAATCTTAAGTTAAGATTCATCTGAAGCGTACCTATACATGTAATTGGCACGATCATTTGATTCGCTCGTCAAGACTGTACCTACCTGTGCGTTGGATCGTGTATATAGATGAATGACCTGTACGCTCAGAACAATTCCGATCGCTCCCATTGTCAGGCGCAGGCTTTCGCCGCGGGTCTCGGTCCGTCGACGCAGACGCAAGGCGGTGATTGCGGCAGTTGAAAAAATCGCTGTCGCCGCACGCTCGACTTTCCGCTGCTTTCCTTACCCTTGATGCCCCGTGACATCATCCCCCCTGGGCTCGGCACGCTAACAACCCCCTCGAAGTGATTTCTCGGCTCGCGCCGCCACCGGCGCCGCGCGCACCGTTCCGCATCGCCGTGAATTAAACTAATCCGTCACGGAAACGCAGAAGGTCGCCTCGAGGAAGCGCTAACTGCCCCTAAACACTCCTCTAACGAGCACAAATTGCTGTTTGCGTAGCACTTTGCGCGGCCCGTCCGACGCTCTCGCTGCGTCTTCGTGCCGGAGTGCAACGATTGCCGGGGGTAATCGTAATCGATCGTGGCGGACAACACGGCGAACTGTCCTTTAGATGTGTCGTGCGCGCTTCGAGTTTCGTCGGGACGTCGATGTATTTATATGCGGGAGACCTGCGCGGCGTCCATTTTTGTTCAGGTTATCGGACGGAAGGATTATGGATATTAGATGTACTTTGGGATGCTGGTGAGTTGAAATTGCGGGAGGAGGATTTTGAGAAGGATCGGGTAGCGAGGGGAGTGCAATGGGTGGATGTTGGAATAGATCAGTTCTCAGTGTACAATATGAACTCAATCTGAGGAATAAGGAGGAAATTGGCCCTGGCTCGAGGAGGCTTCGTTGGTAATCTTTGTTACGAGGATCGATTATTATTAATCTAAGTAATGCGAGCCGTCATCATTTCGCCGGAACATCGTAAAACGCGGCGATAATGGAAGAACTCGATACGCGCATCTTAATACGCAATTCGAAGTTACACGATATAGGTCATTCCGTGCGACCTTATCCAGAAGTGTGTTATAAAAAGTGTCCCGTCCGAATTCTTTATTAGTCGACCAGAAAACCTGTATAAACCGAGCCGAGTGGCAATAACGTCGAATTAAGTCCTAAAAGAAGTCAAACGCAGATGAGAAGACATAATCGTAAAATCGTAACAACTCGGACGCGGCCGAAAATTACGCCGTTACGCTGCATTGACGTGATAAAGTACGGAGCGCTCAAATTTTACAGCGGAACGAGCGACGCTAAGCGATCGTGAAAACAATGAAGAATGCGTATAAAGCGGGCCGTATAGAGTATAGATTTAGTGCCTATCGATGGCTGAGGGAATATTCGTTCGACGGCGAAATTAACGTTATTATGTTCCCCGGGTAAAGTTCAAGCTTCATTGAAACTTCTGCAAAACCGACACACATGGAGCAACACGATGTCCACTTGGCACGCTGGCTTCCCCGCGTTCACGATCAATTAGTTTCTCTTCATAATTATCAACCATGAGAAGAGTGGCGCAGGTTCGTGGAAGAAAGGCACTGTCGTCGTTCAAGGCGGTCTTTTAGCGTGGAACTTGAACAATTTGAAACTTTCTTTTTGTATTTTCTTGAAAAATAATGCCTCAAACGCGTATACGCAGTAACTTCGTCCGTTTCGCTACCCACCCCCGTTCGATTTCACGAAAAGTGCAAAGGCGTAAAGGGAGAGGGAGAGAGTGAGAGAGAGAATGAAACAAAGAAAAAAGGAGAAAGTAATTACGCAAGACCAGTATGTCGGTTGGCGACGAAATTCCACGAAGCTGAGAGAACCGTAAAGATTTCAACGACCTCCATGGAGAACGGTCACGGTCCCTCTTCCTTCGAAATATTCAGACGACGAGAGCCGTAGAGTCAAAGATTCGACGGAAATAGAGAAATCGTCAAATTGCATTCGTTTAGAGATACTGTATTATCTAACAAGTGAACCGTGTCAGCGATTATAAAAGTAGTTTGAATCATAAATCTGCAAGAAATTGAATCGTTCGTATATTTCGGATTAAATCGATTTACGCAACAATATAAGCAAAATATTTGTCAGATTCTTTACTTCGTTATAATTGCAGTAGGCAGCGTTACGAAACTCCTGCCGACGAAATTAATCGTCGAACGGCGTGTAGCGCGAAACTCACCAAACGCAGCAAACTGCACCGATAGACCCGCATTCCCCGTCTTCGCTAATGCGAGAAACCTGCTTCGTACACTAATTCGACAGCGAAACGACGAGAATAATTAGTCCCCTACGGCGCGGAGAGCGCATTGAGTTTTTATTTCAATCGCCACCCCAACTCGATCCTCCATTTTCGAAAAGCAATCCGCACACCCGTGTGCAAAAGTATATCTACACACGGTGCGCAGATAATGCACAAATGTATACATACAGGTATTCGGGCGTACATACCTGCCATGAGAGAGTGAGAGGGGGCGAAAGTGGAAATTCAAAAAGACAGAAGAAAGAGAAGGTCGACGAGAGTGGACGTTATCGGGAGAAAAAAATTCTCTCTCTCTCTCTCTCTCTCTCTCTCTGTGAATCGTGTCGTGCCCGGTGGCCCGCGACGAGAGAAACGGTGCAGCAGCTTAAAGCCCGTGGAATTATCCTCCTGTAAACACCTACCTAATTAAGATTGGAACATTTTAACGTCCCGCTCGAGGACCCCAATAAAGCGCCTAATGTACGGCCAGTTTGTTAGGCGCTTATGGGATCGTTTAATTAATATTGGCGTCGGACCAGCGCGCCCGGCTCGAACCGGCGACCACCTCCGGCGCCTTGATGTCTTGCCCTGTACAAGCTCGCGAGACTCCTCGAGCGCGCACGGTGCAATCTGTACGGCGATGCGCTCGCTTCATTCACAGATTTATGTAAGCGTGCGTAGGCTCGTTCGGACGCGGTTCTTGCTCTTCCGGATTCGCCCGGTTCCCTCTGTCGAGGGACCTGTGCGACGCGCGTGGCTGGTATTTCGTGATCGTCGTCGCGATCGTCTCTGTGGGATCGTAGGGCAAGCATGACCTTTTACGGAAATAAGCTATTTCGCAACGTGTCGGTAGGATGCGCGCTCTACGCGATAATGCGGTGCGCTCGTTCGCTGCTTCTAATTGTGTGCATGAAGAAACGTATGTATTCGCAACGCTCATCATATATTCTATATGTTACCATTCGTTCGGTTGCGGTTATCACTTCACCGGATTCACCTGTTTCGCGAGGTATTCATGTGTAGTAATCCTTTCTGCGGGTGGGTAGAACGGGGATAAGTATTCAATAAGATCATGCTTTTTTTCAATGGGTTTATAAGTTATGGTATGTGCTACGCATAACGTGAGAGGTGTAAGAGTAGGGTAGAATTTCTGTCGGCTGTAACTGTAGATCTGACAATGAAGTAAAACTTAAAAGTACCACCTAATTTTCAACCGTATTACAGTAGACAACGTTTTACGAACCAATTATTTCCGGTATGACGAAGCCACGTTTCTGTCATTCAAGTGACGCGCATCAATTTAATTTCCTTCTCCGGACGGACCCTCGCGCCTTGCTCTAGACAGCGCGCAAAGTTTACAGAACTAAACACTCTTTAAGCACTTCGGGTCAGAGGGTCGAAGAGCGGTCGCATCGAGAGGCCGCCTTGGCGAACAAAAGCGGACTCGTTACGGCGAAAATTTATCACCGACTTCCACGAGAGTCGAAGTACGCATGCGTTGAAATTCCATTGGGGTTGAACGGACAGAGACAGAGAGAGAGAGAGAGAAAGACGCATATACATAACAGCAGCAGAGCATCAGAACCGAGCGAGACGCAAGGCAGCGGCGAGGAAATTATAGAAAAAGACAGACAGTGAAATGCAAAGAATGAGGACGGAGTGGAAGAGAAGCGAAGACGGTGAAAAGAGAGGCGCGAGAGGCAGGGGCGGACTGGCAAGTTACAAACAGCTCTGAAACTTTAGTGGACCTGCATTTACCTCTGTGGAATCAATACGCTCAAGACTGAATATTAAATAGAAAAATATTCAATATACATTATACCGAACTCGTGCAATGATTTGTAAGTGAAAGAACGAAAAATTGTTCGAACCAGTCCCGTTGAAGTCGGACGGCCGAAAGCGAGGAGCTCGAGACGGACGAATCCGCCCCTGACAAGAGGCGCGGGAGAGAAACAAACAGAGAGAAAACGTCAACGATGTTGAAACCGGGTGTACCGTTCCGTGGTCCGCAGCAGGGCGGTCGCGACGATTAATCACGGTCGCGTTTTGCGGTTTTGTCGTCGGGCACGGACCACGTGCGTTCCGCCGAACCATTGTTTCCCGCGTAATCGTTCCGGGAACACTGCCGAACGATTGTTCGCCGTGGGAGAGTCGTTTCCAGCGTGTGTCCCAACGAAACGACGCGTTCCTTTCGTCGGACGTCTCGGGATGACGGGCCGTGCGTCATTGTGACGCTGTGTCACTTTGTAAGCGAAGCCTTCAGCTCGCGGACGCTGTTTATGATCGCTTAGACTCGAGCGCAGAGTGCGAAACGGGCTTTCATTCTGTTATCACGCCAGACATTCTATTTAGGAAAGAGAGAGGGAGAGTGAAGAACGTGTATATGGCTTGGCAGATTGAAGGGTCTGACTGATAACTGTGTGGGAATTAATGGAAGAGTGTTGAACGTCTGTACATATATATTTCAAATTCGTCTTAATATTTATATAAAATAGATTTACAGGCGGCAACAATAATGCATACGTTACCATGTACGCAACTCCGTACTGTATTACATAACACAAGACCTCTGACAAATTTGGAATCAAGTAACGCAGCATTCTTCGAAAACACATCCTTTCTCTCCGACATTCCGAAATCTCGACTCAAACCTGCACGCCGTCCACAATCGACCGAACGCTAATTCTGCGCACATCCCTCCAATATAAACGTCTGATCCGTCAACTGTACAATATTCTACGCGGAAAAAGTAACACGAAAAATCGCCGAATCTCCGACTTGCCGCTCGCCGAGGCCGCAGATTTCGGGGCGAGAGGAGGACAGGTGAGGAATAAAAAATGGCGCCGATAGGAGGCTGCGAGGCCAGTGCCTACGCGCCGCTAACTTCGGGGCCATTTTTCCCTGAAGGGGAAGAACGACGGCAGCCGAAAATTACTCCGGTCGGACCACCCAGTCGAGCCGAAGCAGACCAATCTCCTGGCCATGGGCTAATCGAGACCCGGTTTCTGGGGGCTCTCCCTTGGTGGGGCTAATTGCGCCTCACCACCTTCGTACCTCCGAGAGGTCGACCTCTCTATTAAGAGACTTTTACGCGAGCGATCCTCGCACGTCGTGCACCGTCACGTATTAAATTGGAGGGTGTAAGGGTTACCCCTCGACATGCCCCTTTTTTCCGTCCTTCTTACGTTTCACAGATGCGGAAGGAAAGCCGCTCCCCCCAACCGACCGAGGTATGGGACAAGACGGAGACAGGGTGTATGGAAGGTCAAAAATTACTTCGGCGTTTATCGAATTTTGTAGCGATGCGACCAAATGTTCCGATGCATTTTAATGCGACGGATCGTTGTTTTACTAGACAAAAATGAACGCTTCTAGAAAGGTAATATATTTGTGCATGTTTAATTGAGAAGATCATATTTTGATATATTTCAACGAAAATTGAGAACGAAAGAGTGGAAAAAGTATTCGGGGGCGAGGTCGTGGCGGGACGATTTCGTTTCGTTTATTAAATTCCCTCGTTCCGCGGGAGGCTCGCGGGAATTCTTTCGCGACGGCGGAGGAGGTCCTTGCCTATTGCCCCACCGTCGACTTCGCCGCGACTGTATTCCCGGACTTTAAATTAAACATTCTTTCGCGGTGCGCCGATGTTAATGATCGGACGATCATGTTTTTACGAACGCGTCGTCGCTTCGGAATGCCTCTCCGTCTTACTCATTCTTCCCTCTTCCTCTGCTTCCCGTCGCTCGCCCCTCCTCCGCGCGCCGCGCATTTTCGCAACGAGAGTGTAAAAATCGGAATTTTGCTCGTAAAGTGTCATCGGCAGGCCGAGGAGCGCCGTAAGAACGTACTTTGGTTTTCGATTTTTCTGAACGCCGCGCGACGGGCGTGGACTACGACTCCTTCGATTTCGAGCTGACCGGCTCCGTTATTCGGAGCATTAATTAGCGTCGGGGACGTCTCGCCGTGAGGCAATCTTTTAAGTGCTAAGAATTTCGCCGCGTATAATACGTCCGATACGACAGATGCGATTACCGCGCGCAGCATCGCCGTGAATGTCAATTAGATGATCACGAAAGCCGTCTAACGGTGAGTCGAATATTTCAAAAGACTCAATTCTCCGTTCGTCTCGTACGTAAGTCAAAGATCCAATTTTGTTCACGATTGGCGCACACTTGCCCTTACCTAAAGTATCATAAACTACAGTCAGGCATCTGAAGAAATGCGCAAAGAGAATAGACAGCCTCGCCAGAAAAATGAACGAGTCCCACCGCCCTAGCTTAACTCATTCCACCGATCCCGGCTCACCCATCCTCAATCCGCGACCTTTGACGAGCGCGTTAATTTTCACATCCAATAAACGTCGACGCTGGCCGATTCGGATTGACCGACGAGAACGAAAGATGAAAAGGTAGCGCTGGCGACGTCGTCGACGTCGGCGCAAGAATTAAGAAGCGGCCGAGCAGAAGGAGCCCGGAGAGTATCCTCTCTCCTCGTTCGACTTTATGGCTTCCGCTATCGCCGAAACGCGCTGCGCAGTGCGCGCGATATAACGCGCGAGCCTTCCTCGTGGCTTTATGGTTATGCGAAATTCCTCTTCCCGGTCGCCGTAAAACTATTTTATAGGAGATGTAGACAAGAGTACTTTATTGCCGCGCTCGCCTCGCCTGGCTCGCTCGTGCGCCTCCGATTCCTCATCTCGTGTATAAAGTTAAATTACAGCTAAAAGCTCGTGTTCTACACGGCACGTAAATATACGGGCCCTCCCAATTCTCCGGCGTTTTATTAAATTATCCTTTCGCTATTAGCGCGCTTCCATCCTTTCCCCGGCGACGCCGGCAGGTAGAGAGAGAGACAGAGAAGAAGAAGAAGAAGAAGAAGAAGAAGGTAGAGAGTAAAGTAACGAGAGTAAGAGGACCAGGAATATATATATATATTGCTCAAGGGCGACGGTGAGAAGGGTGAGAGGTTTGAGAAGAAAGAGGATACACAGTGATGGAAGGAGAGGGGAGGGAGGAAAGCGTGCATAGCGAAGTGTCGCTTCCACCTCTTCTCTTTTCCCCGGTTTCGGACAAAAAGCGACTCGCGATGCGATCCGCGCACAGCCTGCCGCCCGTCGCCGACGAGAGCGATCATTTCGCGTGATCTGCGCGAAATCTCCGGAATCGGCGTCCCTCGTGCACGGGAGTCGAATATTCTATCTCCCGTCTCGCCGTGAATGTATAATGCACTCTTTATTCGACGGCGCCGCTCGCGGACGTCGAGATCCATTAAGAGAGCTCCGAGATCGTTCGGGAATTAAGAGTCGAATATACGATGCAATTAGCGGTGTATCTTTAATTTTTGTCGCTCGTAATTAGCGTTGTTGATGACTCGATATGCCCACTCGACCCGGCACGACGACCACGATAATGATAATACCGTCATTTCGGCGTATACTTGCGCGTAATACGTTTGATCACGCATCGCCGTCCGTTATGACTTAATAAAGTCGTTTGTGAGCGAAAAGCGTGCGTGCCTACGAAGGTTCCTAATAAGAAGAAATTCTACGGCTCGGCCGAAATAGAGCCGGTGCACGGACGGCCGGCGGGAATTCGTGATGCAGGAGATAATCGTCGGGTCCGGCTGATTATGTCGTTCGAGCATGTGTCACAGATATTTTTTTCATCCATGAAAAAAGTCTCCTGCGAACGTTCTACGACGAGTGTGTCGTCTTCAGGAAATATGTACTGCGGTCGGCAACTTAACGTTATTAGCGAATGACGTGTAGGTAAAGTTAATGAATCTCAAAAACATGAGTGGGGAAAGTGTAGTAAATTGTTTGGCAGGAACGAAGTGTCAAACATCTGTTAAGCATTAATAAGTTGTAAAATTGTTACAATCAATTACTTACCTGAGACAGGTTCTCTTGTACGAGTAGATAGGATAGGATATGAATGAAAGAGTTAATCATGATGCGGAAACTTCGATATAGAAAGTGATCAGCAACATACTTTTTATTGTTTCTTTGCGTTATATTATATTCACATACGAGTGCACGCATAGATCGCAATGTTTGCGTATGCACGCGTGTTAATTACGCACCTTAACCGAAAGTAACGTTTAATAAACGAGATTCGTTCTTGAGTATAAACTTACATCATAAAACGCGTGAGAATGTAA
This sequence comes from Priocnemis perturbator, assembly GCA_963942575.1. NCBI lineage: Eukaryota > Metazoa > Arthropoda > Insecta > Hymenoptera > Pompilidae > Priocnemis > Priocnemis perturbator. The sequence goes on from OZ012649.1 coordinate 10,107,500, forward strand.
AACTCAATAATTCAGTCTTATATGTACCTACAGAAAAATTGGGCAGCAGCGAAAGAGAGGCTCTGGAAATACATTCCAAGTCAATCGTCATCTTATTTATAATACCAACTTCTTATCGTCGTGCTAGAACTTACGATTGAACACGTGAAGTGTGATGTAATGACAAAAATTTAAATAAAAGCGTACGCTAGTGACGCTAGGAATTTTCATTATGCTTTGAACTCTTGTAATTCATACAGAATCAATTCTCAAAACATGATTTAGGCATAGTCTCGAATTACTCCCATCGTGAGAGATCCATGCACAAGTCAATTTTTAACAACGTAGGTCGCAGAACTGAAGTACGCGCACCAGAGTAGTTTTGCAAACAGCGACATTTTCACATTATCACACTGGAAGCCGACGATTCGATACTTTACTCTGCGTCCTATGCATAAGATAAAGCATCTCGCTCAATTAAGCACAAAAGCGATTAATACTTTAACGAAAGAGTAACGCACTACGTTCTCGAGTACATGCGAAACGAATTGCTGGAGATACGTGGAAAGCTTCATATCGAAGATATAGGTACGATCGCGTTTCCATTACACCGCGTCAGGGGTAAAAAAAAAAAGAGTCCTGGATGTTTAATGTATAGACGCCTTTTTATCCACTGTAAAATTCATGGAAACAGAAAAGGAAGATGCCGGAGTTGGGCATACTTCGTCCGACGAAAATCACGTGCGCGCAGATACTTTCTGCATGCTCATTCAAAACGCCTCGGTGAAATTCGACTGCAGCGTTGCACGCGGAACAATACAATTCGCGAGTCCCGGTACTTATATACTAAGCGATAAATTAATCCTAATAAGGCCACGACTAATAACGAAGTTGACAAGCTAACCGAGCGCGAATCAACGGAACATCCGATTAAAGTAGAAACGTTGTACGCGGTTTCACAGCACCAATAAGTCCGGTTTAGCAGTAAACGAATATGAATAACGAGAACGAACTCGAGAATCGGCAAGCGCATTTCCGAGACAGCCACGGCCGAGGCTCGAGCCGTGAAGCCGAGGGCACAGAGTTCTGCGGGCCACTATGACCCGAGCGCGGCGACGATCGGCTCGTCAAAGCGACAATTTGATCGCGCCACGCTCGCGTCGATTTCAATGAGGCGGCGATGGCGGGAAGAAGTAAAAAGAGACTCTGCGTTGCGGCGAGGATCAAGTCGCTCGTAGCTCGTAGCGCAGTTATTTACGAGTCGCCTCGCTCGCCAACGGACGTCGCGCGTGACCCCCGGCGATGTCAGAGGAGCCCAGAGCGTGATTATAGATCAATCTGAACGGGGCCACGGTCGGAAAAATCCGTCACCTGTAGCGCGGCCGGTATATAAACGGGACGTTTCCGAGCATACATGCATGAATACGTACGTACGTCGGGATTCTAGGCTCGCGGCGTCGGCGTCGCCTGGCACGATGACAAATCAATCGAAACGAGGCCACGGCCGCCGTCGCCCTCGCCGTCGCTCCGGCTAGCGGCACGTATTGACGGTCTTCTTGTCGAAGCAGACGTTGCAGGTGACCTCGCAGCACCAGCGAAACCTGCACTGACAGTTGGTCTTCTCCTTGACGATCTTCGTGTCGTAGCCCCGGCCGCAGCAGAGCAGCTCGCAGCCCTCGACGCCGGGGCTGGTGGCGTTGCATTGGCGACCCTGCGTGCCCAGCGAGCCGGTCTTCCGATTGGCCTTGCAGAAGTCCGGCGAGTCCTCGCTGTAGATCAGGTCGAATCTGCCCGGCGGCTTGATGGTCGGCCCCTCGGTGATGAAGCTGTGCCCGTCGTTGCTCGGTATGACCTTGGCCGCGCCGTCGAACGACTCCTTCAGACGGTTGCCCACCTCCCGGAACGGTGGCATCTTTCGCCAGCAGGTGCGCACCGTGCACGAGCCCGACAGGCCGTGGCACTTGCACTCCGTTCTCATGTAGTTTCTCACAGCCTGGAAAATTCGCCGACGGACGTGTGTCAGGGATATCGATGGCATCGAATGAACTTTCATGGAGAACGGTCTTTCATGAGGGTTCAATCGACGTTGCTTCGTTGTTTGTGACGTTGAATCGCAAACGTTTCTCGAGGAAATAATAAGGTTTCGATGGTCGCTGACTTACCAAACGACCGGCATCATTGTTATGGAGTTTAACGAGCGTTTTGATGTCGCTGCGTTTTCTGTATGGCGCGTCCATGAAGTCGCGCGACTTCTTGAAGCCGAAATTTACGTTATCCCCGCATCCTCCCCATTCCCAATCGCCCTCCGTAGGCAGGGTGTCCTTCACCTTGGAGAAACGCGCAAGCTTGCCGAGACGATTACCTGTACAATGTTAAATGATTTGCTGATGCATCGTAACTTCGGTGAATTCTCTTTTTTTTTTTAATTTATTTCATATCCATTTCATGGCTCATATGTTGTATGATACAAAAAGTGTTGGAGAGTGCTTCAATAAAATAGTGCTTCATCGCGGTCCATATTTATATTAAATTAAGAAAAACGTACATATGAACTCCAGAACAGCATGGCAAATGTGTTAACACTAGAAAAGTTTCAAGTAATAAGATAATTATAATCTAAAACCGAATGAAATTATAATTAGAAATTGAGCGTGCATTACAACAAAATGTGAAACAGCCCATTTCGATCCGCCAGCAGTTTCAGTGGCGAAGGCGAAGAATATACCGATTCCTCTTAAACCCACACTTTAAAACGCCGGCCGCCTCTGGTACCTGCTGCATACCCGAGTGAGACACCAGAAGGAAGCGGAGGTAGGAAGAATCGAGGAGAAAGAATCGTAATCCGAAATAAATTCCATACCTTTCGCCGTCATCTTATCGCACGAGCATTCCACGAGGTGACCCATCGTGCAGGCCCTGGTAACCGCATAAGTGACTCCCGCGGCAGTGATAGCGTTCAGAAAACCAGTCTCCCGCGTATCTGAAAGTATCGAGGAGAGAATCCGGGCATCAATTAATGGACCTACTCTCGCTGAGGGAGTAGTCGCTGTGGCGAGCGTAAATCAGGGTTTCGCGAGGCTGAAAGTGGAGAGAAAGACTTCTAGAATCTGCGCGAGGGCACAATGACCATTTGGAAATGTGGATTTTCAATGTGCTGCGTGTTCCTTCGAGCGGTTTTCTTCTATTTTCAGCTTTCACGGAACAGTAGACAAAACGTTGCGGCCAGGCGTAGGTATTTTTTCCGCGCAAATTTATCGTGCAAACTTACATATACCTTCGGTCGTTCGGCGTAGAGGCGGAAACATTAAATGCCCTGTCATGTATACGTTATGAGCACTTTGCATGCAACAATTATATTTTTTGCCGTGCCCAAATGGTATCTCGCGTTGATTGCTGGGAAAGTTTAGAAAATAGTTTAACGCCGATAAAGAAGAAGTTTGCGAACCGCGCGTTTGTATCCAAATACCTGACGCCGTAATAAAGTATTTAATTTATACCGTAAAAACGTGACTTATGCTCATTACACCTTTGAGTTTTCTAAGAGTCGGGGCATAAACTGAATGTGGAAGATTTGATTGAAGGAAGACCTGGCCGTAAACTGTGCGCGCTGCTCGCGAACATATTGTGTAAATGAGTTTCGTTTGTTGAAAAAGATAATTTACACATCCTGGCAACGGCGATTATCACTATACGCGGGGAAAGAATATTCGGATGAGTTCATAAGACCGCTCTTATGTCTTCCGTATACCCGAGCAGGTGTTCCTCTAATTACGCAATTTAAGCGTCTAGCCGGCACATCTCTCCGTACATACAATTTCCGTAATCCTTTAACAATTCTTACATTACGACCATTCGCCACAAAAGATGACAGACTCTCCTGAAAGCTAAACGATTAGGCCGGCGAAGGTCTCGGTAATTAAATTTCCCACGGAACAAATCGGATTACATGTCGTTCGGCGATTAAGACAATTATAGGTCGTCGTCTCTCTCTTCCACGATGCCCACCCACCTCATTTACCGGATTCGTTTCCGCGCAGACCTCGAGCCGGATTAATTAATTAGACGGATTCTCAAAAGATTGCGGTCAAGCCGATAGAAATCAATGATGCTTATATCAATTTCCATCGCACCCTGCGCGCCACGTTCTCAGCCATGAAATTGGAGCTCGCGAAAAATTGAGCCAAAGAATCGCGACGAATCGTGAGCAACCGCGACGTCGAAAGTAATTTCCTAAGAGGCGTATAAAGGCGTTGCGAACGGTACGAAGGAACACGAAGGGTGAGGTGCGATTTAACATTAGGCACGATTCGCCGCGATGCCGGCGCATGAACGGCAAGATGGAAGCTCGATGCGTGTCCGGTAATCGGCTTAATGCTATGTGATTAACGCCTCCTCGGATTTTCCAGCGATTCGCCGTGCCGGGCGGCGCGACGCCAACGACTGACTCATCGTCGTGGAAAGTTTAGCGCGGATAAGGGGATCAGACTTCGACTGAACTGCGGATTCCACTTAGGACGGGACTAATGACGAGACGCGCAGGCCAGCGCGCGCGGAAAGTAGGACGCTCGAACGGAATCGAAGATAACTTACTTTGGGCTGCAATTGAGCAGCTGGCTCGACGAGATATTTCAACGTAGCGTGGTTCTTTGTTAGGAGGAGGCACGTTGAGAAGGGTACCTTGTGCTCAATTTTCCGTCTAACGTCATTTTGGGAACGTATGTTGTTATTAGTGGTTATGGAAAGAGTGTCGTAGCAGTCGTCGCACTTTGCCAGATTTAAACATAATTCCTCATATCGTTTAGCATCGCGGATCGAAGGCAGCCATTTACGTCGTGAGCCACTTTTCGTTTTCCGCCGAGGCCAATTTCGTCGCTTTTCAAAGTCACCGAGGCAAGGTGCAATTTAACATTAGGCACGATCCACCGCGCTGAATCGTGGGACGGTAAAATGGAAGCGCGATGCGTGTCGATTGACCTAATAGTATGTGATTATCGTCTCCGCGAGAACGCTGATGAGTATAATGCCGAGTCAGCAAAGCCAGTGGCGAGAGCGTAGGCTCCGTTCAGGGAAGAAACGGGTGGGTAATGCTATCAAACCGCATACTTTTCCGCGGCCGGTTAAAAGTGGAGTGGAACGAAAGGCTATAATGTTTCGCATGACGTTCGAAATAATGCCAAAGTAATTTGTTACTGCCGATTGAAAAAAGTGTATCGCGCGTTATAGCGAATTTCTTCACAGTTACCGTTACACGTACGCACGAGAGCGATCTAAAAATAGAAAAATGTACAAAAATGGAATCTTCCGCTGACGTTACGTGTCATCGGCTCGGAGAAACTTTTGCTCGAAACGATCCGCTGTCCCGACTGCAGCGCCTGCCAAAAGGATTCCTCGATCGAAGGGCGCGAATGAGCATTTCGGTGCTGAACATCGACGCTCCACGCTCGGCGTCCGGGCGCTCGAGCTCGAGGTATCGAGTTGCCCATCTCATTGAACGGTTCCGTGATGTGGGTGGTGCCGGGGCTCGAAAGCTCGGCTGCCTCGTTCGAGAACCGCGACGCGTCAAGAAAAAGGGTATATACACGTATGCACGGTGAATGTCGGAAGGTTCCTGGGAGCAGACGCCCATCGCAGGCTCTCACAGTTCGGTCGACGGCCGCGCGGGGCCACGATGGACCAGCGGAACTCCGTACGTGTGTATTCGGTTTCACCTGTCACGTCTCCACTCCATCATTAGCCGTACAATGCGCGCTGACGTTCCCGTTCTTTTTCAAAACGCCAGATCACCGGCCACTAACCGCCGCCTCCCGTCCAACGTCTCTCGCTGTCGTCCGCCATTGTCTCTCGCCTGCACTCTAGCATCCGGGTTTGGCAGATCTCAAATCCGGCTAGTCTCTTCTTCCCTCCTACTCTCTCTCTCGTGTGCGCGCGTCCGCGTGCATTCTCTATACCTTCCTCCCGCCTTTTTATATCTACTTACTTCCTTTTTCTCATACGTTCGGTTTCGTTGTTGTGTTAGATTGCTAAGTAAAGCGCCCGAGCGTTTGTCTTTTGTGCTGGTTATGTTGGATGCAGGGAGACAGTGGGAAGTATGTGGTTGAACGAAGTGCACGGAGACGGGTGGCGTTTTGCAATTTGACGACGGCTGTGGGAAGAGTTGACCGGATGCTCGAGTAATTTTTATTCTGATGCAACTGTTCTTCTCTCATCCACGTTCTCTTGGACAAGTGTTTTCGAAAAAAATATTGCCCGCTTCGGAGGCGAGTATCAAAGCGATTGATCTGATCAGTGATATAATATCATTGTTGGATCTGTCTCTCGTCCGGATTAACTCATAACGTGGAATGCCCGTCCAATTACGGATTCCAGTTTCCAGAGCGAAACAAGGCGGACGAATGAAGGAAACGGGTCAGACGACAAGCTCGGAGATCCATCAGTCTTCTTCGAAAATCGCCGCGAGAGATCAAATCGAAGCCACGCCGTTCTTTCTTCTTCTTCTTTCCCTTACCCACTTCTCTCGTTTTTGTTTTTCCTCTTCACTCCTCCTCTACTTCGATATCTTACGCTCACCGTTTTCTTCTCCTCTCTCCTCTTCTTTGTTCGATCTGCGTTTATCCCCTTACCCTCACGTCTTCCCATTTCTCGTTCTGATCTTTCCGCGAACATCGCATTCTTTTCCAACTGGCACAGCCGATTTCAACATGTGATTACCCTTGCGCGGCAGCGCGCTTCGGACTTCGTAATAAACGCGTGTGCGATTCGCGAATCGCTACATCGTCGTTGATGCCAAAGAATAGCATGCTTATTTGCCAGTTCCTTCAGACTTCTGGCAAAGGAAGCGATCAATTTCGTGGGCACAGGGTGCCATCGATTACGTATATACCGAACTGTTAAAGCCTGTTTCCTGACGGCGCGCCACAAATCTCTTCAAGCAACAATCCTCGCCTACAAGCGAAACGTGCACCGGACTCTTAGAAACAGTACACGGATAAATTTCGTCCAACGTCAAAGCGCCCCCAGAACCACATCTAGCACCAAAGCACACATTCGCGTCCCAAGCGAAGACTCGGACTTCTTACTCTCGCTCGGTCCAGCCGTAGCCAGACTCGCGTCAATCAGAACATATCTACGAAGATCGAAAGCACGACTGAAGCGAGAAGAGGCCACGCACGCATACAGAAAGCGATCCGAAAATCGTGCATATGCGATGTGCAACGAAGTGACGTCGAAGAAAAGCGAGTGAAGGGAAGGAAGAAGGTCGGCTGGAGTGGCGGGAGCGAAGGGATGAGAATGAGACGCAGGACAGGGGAGGGCCGGCGAGCGGCGCGCGGCGCGGCGTCGGGTTAGGTGGGAAGGGGTTATACGCGTTAAGCCTGGTTCTCCGTGGTTCCCATGGATTCCAGGCGGGTATCTTCAGCGCGGATCGACGGATGGACGTAGGAGCGAGAGACGTAGGCCGAAGGGGGCTGCCACCGCCCGCGTATCTTCTGATGCATCGCCTCACCTTTCAGTGCGTATTTAAACGATACGATAGTTTTATACGAGCGATCTGATATCGAGGTTCGAGAGCGAAAGGCCTGCTCCCGCTTCTGCTGGCTGGATGGTCGGCTGGCTGGTCGGCTGGCTGGTCGGCTGGCTGGCTTGGTCCACTGGTCGGACGGTTGGCTGCCGTTCTTGCTTCTGCTGCCGATCGCAGGCTTCCTTCGCAGGCGCTGCATCTCGGCCCTTTAACATGACGGAAGCATCCGATACTCTCGAGTCTTGTTCTCTCTCTCTCGTTTGCTCGTCCCTCGCTGCCCTCTTTTCACGTCCGCACAATGCGCTCGCATTCGTTTGCGAAACTCTCCTCATGGATCATTGCTTGTGTATTTCTCACTGCTTCTGTGTTTTCTTTTAGGGAAGCTTTGCTGGTAACCTTCTGGCGCCTCGGTGGAATTTTGGTTGACGAGTCGTGTTGGAGTTAAAGTGAACGATCGAGGACGCACGATTATCAGGTATGTCGATAGGTATCATATATCTTGTATCAATCTTATTCCGCAATACCACACTGTATTCGGTGTTCGTGCTTATTCGCAGCCGTTCGCCGTCGACTGTATACCTGACTCGTACGTGAAAAGCACTCGACTTTCCGAGATATATTTTCGCCGACCGGCAGAGGAATCCTCCGTTCGCCGTCGTTGTCGAGGTGGAGCCGTAAGAAGAGAAAGAGGGAGGAAGAGAGAGAGAGAGAGAGAGAGAGAGAGAGAGAGAGAGAACGTGCCGTGAAGCCGGGGAATGCTCGAGGTGCGGAGGAGCAGCAGGTAATATAAATCACTTCGAATCAATTAGACACAAGGGATCGCGGGCCGATGATCTTGCAGTGCCGTGCGCTGCCAGGTGCACACGAGGCACCCTTCGTCTCGGGTTGTTCCGACGGCTCAGCCAATTATCAGCATTCCGGGGCATTATCCTCGGAGCGAGACTTACGCCGTGTTTAATTGCGAATCGTCTTCTTCTTCTTCTTCGGCCTCTTCTTCTTCCTCCTCTCCTCCGCACTCCTGCGCTTCTCTTCTTTCCATCCTCGCCTTCCATCCACTTCGCATTTCATTTTTCAACCCGTGCCGCTGCCGCGCTATGCGAGACGGAAGAATAACTTCTCGATCGGCAAGGGTAGAACGCCGTGAGATGAAGTTCTACTTTGTCCTGTTTTCATCTCGCTTGAAACGCGCGCGCGCGCGCCGGCGACTGCTGGCCGTTAGTTAAGAGGCGGAGGATTGCGCGACCGCTTGCGAACGACTTTCCTTCGGAAAAATGCGCGCGCGTCGTAAAGCAGGCAACTCCGGATTCCGTTTGCGACGCTTAATTATACTTCACACATATGTTTAATGAGCACGGAAGTAGCAGTTGAACGATCGTAATTGTTGCGTGTGCGAGAAACAAAGTAGAGGATAAATGCTATTCGGTATGCAGGAAAAGGCAAACGTCAATGCTGAGAGACGAATCGTGTCTGCAGACACTTTGAGAGATTAAAAATAATGGCGTTAATGTCCGTGTAATACGTGTCTGCATTACTATCCGGGCTATTTGAATCTTGGACTTCGCTTAGCGGAAATCGTCGATGTCGTATCTCATTCGATATTAACATCGAGTTCTTATGACAGCAATAACAGAGGTAGGTATTACTTGCGCAGAAATTCCTCGAAAAAACGACCATACTTACTGTCGGGCGAGTACGGCGAGTAAAATATCGCAACACCTGACACCACGACGTAATACTAAACAAATCGTAATTCATTGCAAATGAGTACAGCGATGCCAGTGATTGAGACACATACCTACTTGAGACTCTCGCGGCAGTTTGTAATTATTAATTACACAGCGGGGCACAGCGGAATTACTGGCCACGCTGGAGTGCAGAATCGCGCACTCCGCGGATCGCTTCCCATTTATGGCCGAGAAAAAGAAAATCGTCGCGCTTCTTTCAATCGCGAATGCCGTTGAAGGAGACAAAATACGAAGCAAAAAGAAAAGGGCAGGAGAGAGAGAGAGAGAGACTAGGTCGGCAATTACTTTAATGTCGCACACATAATTGCACCACATATGCATAACGATTCACTGATCGATGTCAACGGACTATTTCTGCGGCATTTCTTGTGGGCAAACGTTACGCCACCGTTACGACTGTCTGTCGTGACCGAGAAAGGCAAGGAATAATAGTATAGTCACTGTGCAAAGTGTTCATTCTTTTTCGGATATATACTAATTACAGACGCTGTCTGTATAGAAAATATGATATCTTCGTAATAATATTTATATTTATTTACAATGCTAATTTTTGAAATGAATAAGGCTTCGTTCAAATATAATTGGAAAGTAAATCCTGTGATCTTGACATCTCACGTACACCACTGACCGGGCTGCAATTCAATATTGCGTGACTTCCGTCTCACCCAGGGAGTTACGTAATAAATCAATGCAACTTTCCTTGCGAAATTGCTACTCAACATCGTGGCATTAATTTGTGCTAATGAGCACTGATAGTTAGTTCTAAGCGTAAAAATGTATGATAGATGAGCGGAAGGTGTTGCCATTGAACTTCTTACCGAACTCAATATTTCATCAATTCTACTCTGTTACAAAAAATAAAGGATGATCGCAGCAAATTAATATCTACCAAGGTAAAAGATGTCACACTAGTTATATTAATAATTGTTTCAAAATAATCGTAGGTACGTGTTCGAACATTAAGAAAAGATGACGGAATCGTGACATTAAAAATTATTGTCGGGATCATACGAATGTCATGACTAAGATCGGCGTTAAACGAGATGAAATGCAGCGTAAAATCGCGGTGAATGCTGTGAGGATATAGAGAAGGAGAGACTGACGGAATTGGCACCGCATCGTTGTGGAATCACGAAATTGCTGCGGTGTCGCAATGATCTACGCGACTGAATGCCAGCGGCCGCTGGATCGCGCGCTGCCTGATTTATGGAATTGGTCAGACCGGATTGCGCGTACGCTCGCACACTCGAGGCACGCAGGACGACGTATTCGCTCTCCTTCTTTCGCCTTCTTTCTCACTCTCTCTCTTTCTCTCTTTCTCTCTGTCCTTCTCGCTCGTCGTCGAGAATTAGCAAATCCGTCGTAAATCACACGGTGATTAATCGATCGTGCCGATTATGTAAGCACATAATTTGCGCTGATTGCACATCCGACGTGCATTGTGAGGAATTATGTCAAACGAGAGAGGAAGGGGCAGGATAGAAGGCAATCGATCAGTACGCGTGGATTGTGAATTCGCGGATCAGTGTCTTGGAGTATTTTAGATTATTATGCAGTATATCCTTGGCTAGCCTATTCCTTCGATCGCCGTGCGATATTCCCACATATATACCATACCGATTTAAAAGTCCTTCTGCCTCATGAAGTACCGTTCCTAAAATACATTCGACGTTTACGAAAACGGTTGCCCTACATTCTCCCATCTCGTTCATTTTACAAGACAAAAGATCACGACCTACTCAACAACTCGTTTTCGTCACAGAACCTACGTACTTCCAAGGACTCCAACCAAGAAATCGATCACACAACCTCTCTCAAAGTTCCGATCAAACTTTCAAAAAGCCTCCGTCACCTGCAAATTTACATGACCACACCCTTTCACCCTCTCCGCCTAAAACCCTATTAACCCGCATCCGCGCGTGCTCTCCAGACACGGAAATGCTTTCGGACGCGAGAATTGCCGAGCTTCGCTTCGCGCGCGAACCAAGAAAAGCGAAAAGGAGGATGTCGAGACTGGAGCGAAGAGAGAAAGAGAGAGAGAGAGAGAGAGAGAGCGCGAGAGAAAAAAAAGAGCGGGAGATTCGCGAGGCGGCGATAAATCTTCCGCGCGGTGTCCATAAATAAAGGGGAGAATATTCAATGAGCGAGAGAGGGAGAGGGTGGGAGTGGGGCAGAAGGGAGGCGCGCGCTCAGTTAGCCCCCGGTGGTGGTACCGGAACCCGGCACCGAGCACGATCCGCAAGCGAGCTCGGGCTCCCTTTACCAATAAATACCAGGCGAGCGGACGCATGAATGCCGGCAAAAATTGCCCAATGACCAATTGCGGCGCGGTGCCAGCTCGCCTTTTCCAACAGATTCCCCGGGACTTTTGAGCCGCGCAGGCTGGATGCCCTGCGCGAGCCAGGAATTTCTCCGCACTTCCTTCTCCGCCAGCTAAGCCTCCTTTCCAATTCCGCCTCTCGTTCCCGGCCGCTTTCCGCTTTCAATTCGCTTTCCTTCCTTCTTCCCCCGATTCCTGGCCCCGACGCGCAATGCTTCTTCTTCGCTTATGTGCCTCTCTAACTATCCCTGGCGCGGGCTACGGCTGTGTACGGGGTGTCGAAAATGTACGCGGCTGAGGAGAGAACGGTCGACGGTGCGGTGAAGATATTTTCTGTTCTGCGTCGGCGGCGCTGAGGAATGGGAAGTCCGGGATCATTCAATCGGTTTCAAGAGGCTTCTGAACAAATTATTTAATTATACGCTGCGGAGCTTTTTTCCAAACGTACGATGCACCATTACGACGCCGCGAAGTTTCGTATTAATTTACGATGTCCATGCGATGAGAATGGCATTGCTAGGGTATTTAAAATAGTATTATTTATTCCTCCTAATTACAGCCTCTGAAAGCCTCTTATATTTCATGCTTATATAAAACGACGATCTTGAGCAACTAATTCTGAATATAAAAAGTAACTACAGTTTAACCAAGAAACCGATTAAAGCAGACCGATACCGCTCATTCAATTAGAAGTACCTACCATACAAACGACTGACGTATTTCAACACTGACAATGATAATAAAACATTATTTCCGTTGCATAACCGATAGAAAAAGAAGTACTTCGAGTACTGTGCTTACGAAATAATTCGTCTCTTCCCTCTCTCTCTTCACCTTTCCACTCATCTCTCCTTTTTCGTTTCTCGTTCTCAACGTGGAATCGACAGAGCATTCAGATGTCACTGGTGAACGGGCGAAGTCTAACAGGAGTAACAGATCTGTCCTCGTGGCTTCCTCTTGTATCCTTTCCTCGTCCCTCATCAGGCATCCCTTTGCCGCACCCCCTGCCACCCCCCACCGTTGCCGATCGGAGTTAAAGCGCACAGCAGTCGAAGATACAATAAACGTACGGGACACTAAACTGTTTGCCGTTGTCAATCTTTTGTACAAAAGGTACCGGCGACTCGTTCCTCGATGAAACGGCAACAGGAGTACTACGTCTCAGCGTACAGTCTCCTTTGAAAGTAGCGCGAGCACGGTGAGATTAATGTTTATGAGCAATTTGCTGCAGGAACAATGCCCGTGACGGATGTTCGAAATCACATGAGTACCCCGTTTTTTAATTTCAAGGTTCATGAGACACTCAAAGTATACACTTGAATGTAACATTAACACGCATAACATCGAGTCTCTTAACTCTTTGAGTTCGTGGAGAAAAGGAATAGGTGCCAATGAAGGAGAGTCGTTTCACACAAGCGCGAAAATTATACTACATCCCACCACGCACCCTGCTTCTTTCCTCTTCCTCCCTCTCATTTTCATCTCCCTCCACCATAACCTTCCCATTCTATCCTTCGCACATCTTTATTCTCTGAAAATTCCTAAAAACAACTTTTTCCGCCGCCGGACGCCGAGCAGTCGACGCCTTTCGTCACGCGCAATTCCCTAGCCGTGTCGATTTTACGACGGTCCGGACGCAGAGGGGGCGAGAAGAATCGTGAGCTCTCGTTCTTCCCGACGCGACACGCTCCTTCCATAATCGGTACTTACGCTTCCGTATTGTCGCTTCCTACTGCGAAGGTACATTCCGCCACCCCTTGGAGCTGGAAGACCGCGTATAAATCATGCAAATCGCCCGGGTCAGCTGGCCACGGTCGCGCTCGCACTGTCCGGGGTGTCGGACAATATTTTGCGCAAACCCTTCGTAATATTGTCCGACAACGAGCGCAGTTGACGGATGCCTCACCCCCCGTCGTCAGCGCACGCCCGACAAGTAGCACCCCTAGCCTCGGCCACGATTATTCTCGACAAAGTGCCCGTCGATCGTCCGTCGTTCGCACAGCAGTCGACGGTGTCCGCTTTCAAGAGCTACGAGTCGCCGGTATATATATATGTACGTCGAATGTCCAAGAGTGTCGTCCGTCGAGTTGAACTAAAGCCATTGTGCGGAGCGTGTACGAAAACAGCGGAAGAGCGATGGTTTACGCTGGCAGTTTACGGATCTGCATTTTCGGGAGAGCGAGGAAAGTGGATTTTGAAGGGGGTGCGATGATGAGTGTACGTCGAAGACTGCTTAAGTATGTATAAACTGTGTGACTGAGGAAGGAAGTAAAGTGTGATGCTTCCGATATTTTCCTCGCAGCCATGTTCATCTTCAACGAAACGCTCTGTCGCCATTGGGAGTTCGTCGGGGGAGAAGAAGTTCAGCGGTGGTTCAAGAGAGAGGGAGGGGGAGAGAGAGAGAGAGAGAGAGCCGGAAGACCTAAGCAAATGCACGAGCGGGGACCATTAATAAAGAGGCGACGTCGAGGAAGAGGCCGCGCAAAGGTTTTTAGTAGTTCATTCGCACATAAATGTTTAATGCCCGAGCCGGTGAGCGAGCTAAGAAGCGCGGACGAAGGGAGACCGGCTCATATACCGAGCGCATTAGTTAGCGCCGAGTTCACGAGGCGACAAAACAATTAGCGCCGCGGTGCTAAATCCGTCTCAGCTCTTCTCATTATCGCTCCTCTTCGTCTGGCCACGTGAACGGCTGCGCGAATTCAAGTTCTAGCCGAAGAACATATATAATCTGTTTAAGGTTTACGGAACGAGACTTTCACGACGGCGTCGCAGGGTGGATATGAAAGTTCGTATCCGATCACGTGCGTCGTTCGCGTTTGCTCAATAATAACTGAGCATTAAACTGACGGAAAATAATTAATCGGAGTGCTATAGAAGCTACCGTCGCGTATTTAGTACTTATACGAAGTAAGACGTGATTCGGATCAAGCGACAACTCGCTAATGCCTCTACACACGCGTTCGATAGACCCACGTGCGTCGCAGATCGAAGACGCGTCAACGAGACGAGCCGTTCGGAGCGTGACCAGCGACGAGTCCCCAGCTCGCATTCTCGCGCGCGCAAAGTCGCAAGTCCGCCCGCCCGGGCCAGCAGTAAGTTATCGAGTTTATACTGGAAGATTCCAGCAGATGCTATCGCGCCCGAGAGCTGAGAGAACTTTTTTTCCGTCGGCCGCGTCTTTACGAGCCGCCGCTGCCGGCGCCCGCGCTGCCAAATAATTAGCCGCCGATTTATTGGCGATTCCATTTAGCTCACTGCCCCCCCCCCTACCCCCCTCGCACCCCGTACGCGTCTTTCCCGATAAACCGCGATCCTCCGGACGCGTCGGCATTCGACGGCGAGGCCTGCAGGAGGCGCGGGCGTACCTGCCGGACCACCGTCGTCGAGAGCATTTTTTTTATTACACGTAAACCGTCCTCTTTATTTCCACTAGGGACCTCGTCTTCCCCTTGCCCATCCTACCCATTCGCGGTTGGCAGTGTGCGAGCCGTCGCCACCTCTTAACGCCCCCTACTCGTCCTCGCTGTCCCAGTGTGGGCTCGTCGTGGAGCGTTCGGATCGAGGCGATTTTCGAGTCTAATCGCTCGCGTTCGCAGTGTCATTTGTGTCGCGCGGAACGTGCCAACTGTATTTTCTGATCTTGGGATTGTGTAGGTGGTGGACTTGGACGGATGGTTCGGTGAGTTGTTTGCGCGGTGAGCAATGATTTTTGATGCTGGGATCAACAAGTGTGTGCTTTCGGCTTTGTGGTCGATGACCGCTGGCGCGTCGAAAGGTTCTGAAAATGTGCAACGTGCCGAATGACGCTGAATGACGATTCTGTTAGAAGCGATCGGAAGAGGCGAAACATTGTTGCCCCCGCTGACGCGTTGCGGAATAAGAACGTTGCGTGTATCGAAAGTGAATGGGCGTAGAGAAGGTAGAGCGGGCTACTCGGAACACGATGTTATTAATGCACCAAGGTGAGCATCCTCGTTAGAGTTGGGAAACGCCGAAGAAAAAGACGTTCTCCCCGTAATTTCAAGGCGAACGTTCAACGGCGCTGTCTCTTGAAAATGGAGAACAATCAATTTTCGTCCGACACGCGCTTCCACGATCTTTTTTCGTAGATGCATTCCGATCCAAATTTAGTGCATGTCAACCTCGAATTTTCTTATTGAGAGTCAAGGAGCAGAAACAATGCCTTAATCAGTGATAAAGATGTACAGCGATGATAGTGAAACAAAAGGCCAGTGCCGTGCGGAAGACGGCTATATTTCGAAAGCTTTCGTTAGATCCACCTTGACTCCGGTAATCTTGACGGAACGTAACGACGCATAATGTCGATCTCTCGCCTGTCTGGCATGAATTCGAGAAGATTCCTCGGATTCAGAGGGACTACTTAAACGGCCATTTATTTCGACCGCAAGGAACGGGTATACACCTACCTCTCAGAAATCTTAATGAATGAATAACATAATTCCCTGCCCGATTCTGTCGACGATCCGTGATCGAGGCGGCGGCAATTTGTCGATTATCGCTTAATTCGCTTAATCGTTCAACGGGTATCGGGTGCATTTCGTTGAACGTTACGACGTCGGGCGTGAATATGAAAAATGCTCTTCATTCCGGGGATGATATAAGCTTTCGTTTCTGTTTATGATAATGAGTGTGTTATTTAGCGTCAAGCGGGGATTTATTTAGAGATCGACGTTGACTCCGCCTACTCCGCGTGCGCGAAGAATTATTCGGCTACCTGGTCTGATCGATGACGATATAAGTACATATAAAATATCTGTGAAAGTAAGCGAAAGTGTTGGATGGACGAGCGAAATAAATTTTTACGCGTTCAATTTGATAATTTGTGGTCCGGGATACGGAGAGAGGCATTTAATCTCGTGAGTCTATGGGGGTTTTATTTTATGGACATACTACTGAATCATGCTATACGCCGATCAGAAATTCGGAACGACATATAAACAAACAATACCAATATTTAATTTCAACATGTACAAACCTGCAACAGATAATGACAATTACTCGAACTTCCGTTTAGACACCGAATACAACATTTCCCAAAGTGCACAGAAATAACACGACGACATCGATCGAGCAAAGAATCATATCAACGAATCTCCACACACGTCACGGCCGACCGGATGATTTACGAAAACCAATCGGTCGCTCATAATCGCACGGACCTTTCATAGAAACCATCGTCGTCATCGGTCGAGAAAATAAAAACCTCATGAGAGAAGGGAAGTCGGGCGAGGGAGCCTGACCAGGCACGATAAATTCCTTCCTCCTTTCCTTTCTCCTGGTAGCTCCTTCCACGGGTTTTTGACACCCGTGTTCGTCTTATCGCGACACGCGGCACCCCTCAATTAAGAGGTGCTGCTCGTCCACGAATGTTATACCAGTCCGGTCGCCGTCTACCCGGCTCGGGACCACACAGCGGGAACTACCTGCGGGGTTAAACCTATCGAGGCTAGATCGCGCCCATAAAAATTAAACGTCGCCAGATAAATAAACGTCAATCGGGAATTAAGATAGGCGCCGCCGGTAGCGTGGACCGTACGTCCCTCTTCTCCTTCTTCTCCTTCGTCTTCTTCTTCTGCTTCCTTTTCACTGCGGTCACCCGTTAGGAATTTTTCCCCCGCAGTTGGCATCCTCCTCGCCTCCCTCGACGAAGGGAGAGAATAGATAACCGCCATCGGCCGCTAATATATAGCTTAACGATCTCACCGTGGAAAAAGGCTTCCAGGTATTCAGCTGAAGCTGCACTCTCACTCCTTTCATCCTGGCACCGTGTCGGCTTGGGAGACGCTCGCCGGTACGCAGTGTGCGCTGTCGTTGTACCCATGCTTCGGTCGGTGAGCGTGGAAGTGGGCTACGTTGGGCACGTAATGAATTTTATTTCTCCATTATTTTGTCTGGTATAAGAGTGCAGCAGAGGTCTCGGCGAATTTTGTGCGTAATTTCTAAAGTCAATATCTTAATCTCGGTCGGTGAGTTTTCGAACGTATCGATGTCTGTGAAAAATGTCCTGGCTCTCCAATTAACGTGTGAGCGAGCATACGGTCATCCGGTTATCTCGCTTTTATTATTACGAGTCTGGTGAGAATTACGCGCCAATCTGGCGAAGCTGCCCGAAAATCGTCGTACTCTTACTTTCCTTTATTTTCGTCAATGAGCCGATAGCGTGGTTCGCCTTCGTCTCGGTCTTCTTCATTCTACCTTCTCCAGCGGTGCCTGCTTATTCCGTGGGTTTCGGGAAGAGACAGCTTTGACGACAGTTTGACCGGCAGAATCCGGTAGCGAGATGCCGTTTGTTCCGTAGAAAGTTTCTGGACGAAGCGACGGGTGGCCTCAGGAGCCGTATATTTTTCCTGTCGTGTTTCCTGGGGCGAGCTGTCCTCACCCGAGTTCGTAGAAAGATAACGAGGGATTTGTGGCCCGAAGGCTCGCGAGGACTCCACGTTCTCGATCGGTAAAAAGTAAACGAGTGCCGCGTTGCCGTTTCCAAGATGGGACAAGTGAATGAAAGCGAATTACCGCACCGAAAGATCATACCGCAGCGACGAAAATTCTTTCAAAAGTATCAAACGCTCGATAATTGAACATTTCACGCTTCCCATACAAATCTCTTACATTACACCCCGTAATACCGCGCAACGACATAAAACGACAAGAACATACCGAGGCACGAGCGAAAGCGTACAACAGAGAACATTACCATAATAACAACTCTCAGCGGCACGTTAAAGACAGAAAAAAAAAAAAGAAAATTTGCACACCAGCCGAGTGTAAGGCCTATCCGCGCTGACATTAAATTCAATGGGCAAAAAAGCGGCGAGTATCGGAGGATGGGGAGGTCGGAGCACTGCGGGACAACGCGGAACCCGAAAAGAAACGTCTCCGAAGGACTAGGCCTCTCGCAGCGGCGAGCTGTCCGTCGTCGCTTCTCGGACCGCACGCACGCCATAAATGACGACGTCGAGAAATTGTCACCCGAAACGAGCGGTTAACACATCGCCGCCCCTGTCATCGATCCGCAACCGGCCAATAATGCACCCGCTCCTCGGACGAGGATTTATATACCTGCCGCCAAGCGAACCTTTTTTTTCCCCACCCTCCGCCTGCCACCGTAGCCGTCAAACGAGCGAGGCGTAATTTTTGACTCCGTCGAATGCGTCGCGACAAAGAGCGTCGATCTCGAGTGCCAGCGAACTGATTTATCGGCGAACCGCGACTCGCTCTCGGGATCGATAAATCAGCGGCCGCCGGAAATCGATTCGGGCGAGGGCGGCATCGATACGCCGAATCGTCATCGGCGTGTCGTTTCGTCGTGCGCGATTTCGCGGTACTTAGGGCTCGATCGGAACACGGTGCTTGAGGGCATCCCTCGGCAATCAGATGCTCGGGCGTTTTCTTTAGCAGACATGATTTTAATGTATCGGTGTATATGTTAAGGTTCGAGACATTTCAACGAAACGTCATACGATGTCTACGAGCATGGGTCCCTCCGCGTATCACGTATATTCAGCAATTTTATAAACTCCCTGCTCAACAGACGTTTATTGTGTTCGTGTAAATTAAAACGTCAGCCGAGCATCGGCCGCTTAACTACGTCTCGTAAGAATGACTTCACGCGCGGCCCAAGAATTCTCTACAAAGCAACGGAAGATCTAAGGCATCTAAGCCAATGCATTAGTGCGCTGGAATAATATACTATGAGGGGAAGGGAAAAAAAAATCGATAACTGAGGTGCAGCCTGCAAATTATTTACGGGACCCTGTGCCGGCCGCAGCCGCCGCCGGGAATTTTACGATTTACCGATGAAGCATATAATCGGACTTTGTCGTCTTTACGGCACGGTACCGTCTTTATGGGGTGAGGCAAGGTCGTAAGTGCCAGGTGGAACGCAAATTAGGTCCTCGTTCGGTCCACCGTGACGGTAGTGCGCGGTCCTTCGATCCTGCGAACCGACCGACAGTGGTTCTCACTCATCCACGCAACGATGATGTCACGATTTCAATTTCTGCCAATACTTTCGGCACGACAGGAAGCGGACGAGATTGGACGTTGATTTGACTCGAAATTCAATTAGCCTAATCAAGTTAAATATCGTTCAATCTTTTACTCCACGTTGATTGCCAGGTTAAAAATATACTTATAATAATTCTTACTGATACCTGTAAATATCAATACGAAAATTGACGTGAAATATTAAGGAATTCAATTAGAACTCGTTAATTATATAAGTGACGCAAAATCATTGAAAGCTCGTAAAATAACGCAGTGCTTGCAAAGTTCGACTGCCAGCGCGTTCGTCAGACACGTGTAATCATCGTAAGCCAACGATCCGGAACATTCAAATCGCACTGCTATACACGTGACATGCTACAATAATACCGTTAACAGGCTTTTAATTAATCCATTAACCCAGTGCCGGCACGTCTGACAGGTCTGCTGCTGTCCGCATAAGTACCCCATAAACTCGATACACACATACGCAGGCACACATATTCCTATCTACGCGCATCCATACATTATAAATGGATGCAACCAGCCGTACGCTAACTCGATATCCACAAGTATATATTGTAACTCGATACCTACAAACACACGCTCTAACTCGTTTCGATGACTTTTCATCGAGGCGGAATACCGATGGTCAAGCATTTCCGACGACGTCAAGCTTAATTCGATCGTCGATTGCGAGGTCTAGAAGTTCACACGCGCACGGACACACGCATACACGCGCCGGCGTTTACAAATGAGCGACACAAGAGCACCTGGCCTCTGGCGACCCTGTATCGAATCGCTACGAAATATAAGATCAACGATGATCGCTCGATCGAAGAAAGAGAGGAAGAAAGAGCGCGAGGGCAAGAGGGAGGAGACGTGGGAAGGGCATAGGCAGAGAAAAAGAGAGGAAGAGGGACTAGAAAGAAGAGAGATGTTCGGTTTCACATCCGTGAGCCGTTCGGACGGCCGTTCATTCGTAGCAGCAAGGCCTTTTAATTAAGGGAACATATTGCCACTAATATCCGACGGACAGTGTCAATCTGTCAAGCTACCAAAAGGAGCTGATCTGATAGCGGGCCCTAGAGAGCAGCACGGCCTATTGGACACGCTGTCTTCGATTTAGTTGTCGTGCCCGATCAGCCGGGATTAATATATCGGACGGCTAACTAAGCGAGCCAACGCACACGCCCGAAGAAGAAGGAGCTCTACCGTTCAACCTTGTCCCAGAGGTTCGCTTCGAGCCAAAAGAATCGATCCGTGCGGATTCCTGCGGATAAAGATTTATTTCGAGCCGCTGTGATCTAACCGAGACTGGCTGCTCCGACTTCTCTCGATTCGGCTTTCGCTGTGTTCTGTCAGATTCTTTCGCGCTCTTTCTCTCTTTCTTGAGTATGAAGATGGGAGGAATTTATGTGGACGAAGAAAAGCTGTCTCAATTTTCATTATTGATATTTAATACTATTATGTATTTTAGAATTCTGATGTGTATAATGGGACAGGGAGAAATGTTGGAGAAAATGTTTTCATTGGTTCCGAGAGTCGACGCGTGAGAAGCGTGGAAAATATTTGGAGTGATCACGTTTTCTTTAGAAAAGGAAAGGCAATATTGTAACGACGATTTTATGGTGTTTCTGCGTTAAACGCGTGTAGCATGATGACATATTCCACTGCAGTACGTAATCCTTAGATCTTTCTTCGGTGTCGCCAAGTTATTAATAGAAAACTTCAAACTCCAGCTTTTGTCTAATTAAGGCGCGCGTTTAAATGCCACATTGAAACCGGTTTTAAACACTCGTCAGGTGTTACGTTCACAGAACGGTAAGCAGTCGGATCGACGAAAAAACATCCGACGCATTAAAGGAACGCTCGTAATGACACAGTTCGTCGAACTTGTCCTGACGAGCGAGAGGTTCGTTTCTGTCGATTATGTGTCATTTCACAGCGGCGGTAATTGCAACTCACGTAATCGTATTATCATTATTATCAAATCATTTCACGCCATTAGCGCTGATATCTTAAGAGCCCGGCATCGCGCCGAGAACAGTCTAATTCACGAAGTTAGACAGACGTGTGGACTATATCATTATCGAGGAATCCTCTGGTACCACGATCACACCGGTGTTAAGTCCAAAATAATTGACAGCAGTCCAGGAACGTGCGTTGGTAGTCTTTTCTAAATGAATTGCTCAAAACGGGAGAAACTTGACTCGAATGTTACTAGCAATGTCAGAAAAGAATATTTCAAAAACGATGAAAAAATAATGTTTAATAATATTATATACCTACAATAATTAAAGTATTCATTTACCATAGACTATCGCGTAAAATGCAAACTAAGAATGTACCCAATTATATCTTCTCAAAAACATAATTACACTCGCCGACAAGACGAAAGATTCATTTGCATCGTACATTCCCCGAAACACCTTTGTATTAGTCTTGATGAGGTATAACGAGACACGTACACTGATCGAGGTTAATTCAAAAATAATGACACACGACTCTCGTCCGTCGTTACGCACGACATTTATTAACTATTAACGCACCCACGGGCGAGCGAAATAGAGCGGTCAACGTCGACGCTTGGAGGTCGAATAAGAAGGAGCTTCTTCTCTCTCTCTCTCTCTCTCCCGTTCTCTTTCTCTGAACGCGGGTCCATCGAGAGAGCGAAGGTGTGCGCCGACCACGGGGCACCGGCGTTTAATCGTAACGAATCGGCCTCAGGGCCCGAAAGGGGAGTGTGTAATCGACATCCGGTTCGCCTAATGTCGAACGAGAAGCGCCCTGTAATCTGCCGGCAGTGTGTGTGCATTGTCGCGCGCATTGTGTCGTGCGCGCGGGCTCCTTTTTCGCTCCTGAAAGGGTGCCCCACGGGACCACTTCCTTTCTCGTGCCCGGCTCCTTTCTTTCGGGCCCCGGTACCTATGAGCCACGGTCCCGAAAATAAACGCTCCTTTCTCGACCCCGTCCGCTACCCCCATGACTCGCGTCCCAACGCGATCGGATTAATAAATTCTGACGCTGAATGCACCCTTAATTGAGCGAATTAATTAATCATTCGCGCCGCGGCCTGACCCTCTCATCTTCGACCGGCCCGCGGATCGGCGGATGGCGCGCGAGTTTTGCGCCACCGAATGTTCATTAGCTGCGCCCACGCCGGCGAGACGCGTCGGAATTCGTTAATTGCGGATCGTGCATATTTCAAGATTTCATGCTTGGCGCTGATATCGATCATTGATGTGATTAAGTACAGATTAAAAGGCGTAAGATATAAAGGGTGGAACTTACCACGCAGCATTATCTTTCTGAGCGACCTTCTGACAGTGGTGCAGTTCCACCTGCGATTCCGGAATTGATGCTGACACTCCTTCGTCCCGACCTGCACGCCCTTCGCAATTTCCTTCAGTAAGGACGTTTCTTTCCTGCAGATGTCCGCCAGTTTTCCCTTCAGCCGCCTTGTTTTCTTGCACACCAGCATCGGGTCCATCACCACCTGGCTTCCTACGGTCCTGAAACACAAAAAAAGAAGCACATTCGTTTCAACGAAGTTCGACCACCTTCAACATCACTGCGCTCATAGTTGAAAACAAAAGTTCATCCAAAGAAAAAGGACAAAACTGAAAAAGGAAATCGCAAAAGCGAGAGCAAAGTGTATTTAAAGCACGATCGAAACACACTCCAAGATTACGTCAATGAATCCAAAGGACAGAAAGCACTGGCAGAATTCACTAATTCACCCCAAGAAATACACATGCCGTACTCTATAAATAATACGCTATAATTACACCCCAAACGCAATCGCGATGCAAACCTCTCCGGAAAGACAAATTTAGATGCCGGCAGTGGCGTGAATTACACCTTCCCAAATCGACGTTTCAATCACTTCACTCGCCGAGGTAACGGTATCGGTCCGGCGTGATTATTTCCACAGCTCTCTCTCTCTCACGCACGGCTCGCTGTCAATCTTGCGAGTTAATAATATCTAGCCCCGCAATCGCTCGAGCGCGAAACGTGAGCGGCGCGTGTTTTCGCGAACTTGGGAATGAAGATCGGAGCGCGGAGGGTGGCGAGAGGGGAAGGGAAGAAAGGTGGGGAGAAGGAGGACGAGCGCGGAGACGGAATAATTTACGGAAGCCACAAATCCCGCCGCGTGACGTTCGCTAAGTTGCCGGTTATTTAGCCGTGCAATATCTTTCGGGACGAGCGAGGAAAAAGAGAGCGAGGCTCTCGCTCTCGCTCCGGCCGCGAAGAGCGAGATTAAGCGCAAGCCGCGTCTCCTTTTGCCCTTACCGAGCTTTCCGACTCCTCGCCGCCCGAGAGCTTCCACTCTCTATTTTCGTTTCGCAGACACTGCACGCTCTTCTCCGGCGCAAACGTTTTCTGCTGGCCGGTTGAGAGGCTTCTGTTTCTGGTAATTCCGTCGTTACCGCGGTTATCGTGCGTCTCGCAATCGGTGCGGTCGGCTAATTGTTTCGTGCCGCTTCTTGCAAGCCAAATATATGTCTTCGGCCAGTACGCTAAATATACATCCGGAAGGTATAAATGTGTGTCTAAGTATGCCTCGTTTAGGTGTAATCCTTATTAAGTGAGAGAATTCTTTTTTCTAAGTTGATTGATACTGGAAGCAGAGTTCGTATAGTATGAGCTAGATTGTGCTTTACTTAGTTTCGTCATTTCCGAGAATATTAGAAGCGTACATTAGATCCATACTGGCTGGAATGCTGTGTCGCGTAGAGCAACGGATTCAGGGTCTGATCCCCGCGAGCGGGCAGTCGGGGTAGATTAATCGTTCGCATTTTGATCCGAATTTATTCCCTCCCGGCAGCGCGCAGTGCACACTATATCAAACGAAAGGATCCCGGTGACAGCGTCGTCCCCGCATTTCGCTCTTCCCGAGAAATCAGCTTTGAAGGAACGAGTAGTTTGCTGAAGCAACAGCCGATTCTCCTTAATCAATGAGTCTTCATCTTCGCTATCTTTTTGGCACCGATCGCTTACGTCAAATAATTGCACCAACGATACGTTACTACACAGTACTATAAAATCTGCACATCCATGAACAATCTGCTTTTATGTCCCCGAAAGAAGTCGCGTCGAATAAAGTCTTCGGTCCGACTATTTAGCTTCGCACGAGAAGTCGGGTTTGCGGAAGTGCGCTGAGAGAGGGCGAAAGGCGAAAGACGCATTTGCGCCGACGGATTCGATCAATTTTTCATTAATGACCAGCGACAATGACGCGTCCTCCTGAGCGACGTCCATTGTCGGCTCTATTAACGAGGCTCTCGAATTTGCGCCGTCGCTGAATGACGCGCCCTCATCCTGCGGCCCGCCATTGACAAATCGGTTACGCGCACCGTATCGTCACTAATTGACAGAAAGAACGGCCGCGAGAAATGCTCGAACGTGATCGTTCCGCCGGCCGTACGCACCCGACCGTTCCATATCCGTGGCTTGCACTCCTTCGAGAGCGCGGCTCTCGATTCCGTGCAAACAAAAGACGGTGGTTCATTAACACGGTTAACGATCGAATCGTCTCCCGCGGGAGAGAGCGCGCCCCGAAGAAGGTGATGAAGAGTAATAGGGGGACGATCGTCAGCGTATCCCACGAACCTCGAGAACTTCACGCGAGAGAGAGAGAGAGAGAGAGGACTTTGGTACGGGAATCACCGAGCAAGAGATGGAGGACGTGAAGGAGGGCCAGGAGGGGCGGACTTGGACAAGGGCGAAGAAACCGACGACGAGGAGAAGAAGAAGGATGATTACCTACGGATGGTACGACACTCGAACTCGAACACGCTAACGCCATTACGATAATTAAAGCTCCGACCCATTATACTCCCCTGGTAGCGTAAGAGTACGAGACCGAGAGTAAGAAACGAGCGAGTGAGAGAGAGAGAGAGAGAGAAGAATGGAACGCAGGAGAAAGAAGTTGAGAGGAGCCAGAGACAGAAGGTTACCGTGCGCGAGCAGAAATGATCCTTCTCAATACCACTGACACCGTCGTCCTGAATGAAACCTAACGATTTCCCGCGAACGCTTACCTGAAGCGCAAACCGCGCAACGGAGCTCACAATCAGCCTGGAAACAGTTAACGTAGATTGTTACACGGCGTTTCGATGATAGATCTCACCCTGCCCCGGACTTGGCACTCGCCGATTGTATACGGCGTTCGGGAAATCAATTTACCGCTAATGCGCAGACAGGCCGGGGGAAGAGGAGGGGCGGGGGTGGGGGTGGGAAAGAAAGTGGGTACGGCATGAGGGAAGAGAGAAATGATTGCGCGGAAGACGTGCAAAAACGGGAGACACGCCGAGGTAGCCGCTGAGAACTACGAAGACGACGAACGAAGGACGGTTCGCGACGAGTGAGCGGAAAAAGAGG
Organism: Priocnemis perturbator; assembly: GCA_963942575.1. Classification (NCBI taxonomy): domain Eukaryota; kingdom Metazoa; phylum Arthropoda; class Insecta; order Hymenoptera; family Pompilidae; genus Priocnemis; species Priocnemis perturbator. The sequence goes on from OZ012649.1 coordinate 10,133,454, forward strand.
AACACGGGCTGCGAGAGAGATCAGGAGTCAGAGAAAGAGTAAAAGAGAGAGAGAGAAAGAGGGAGGGAGAGAGGCAGGAGATGAAAAGAAGAACAAGAAGCGATAGAGAGAAGGAAGCGGATGAGCGTACGGAGAGAAAGATGAACGCAAACGGGGCAAAGAGGAGAACAGTCTCAGCGACGACCTTCGTTACGAAACGTTAATTAAGATCATTAGTTCTGCGTCGGTAGGATGCCAGTTCGCGTACACGACGGCCTCTCGGGAATGCAACGACCTTAATGGCAATAATTCCGTTAAGGACGGTTGCGCGCGAGCGTGCTGCACCGACGCTGCTGCCTGTCGCTTATGCTGCCCGTTCGCATGGTCGTCGAGCGGAGAAGCAGGAAGGAGAGGGGAAGGGGGCAGGAAATCGCGAGCGTACGCTCGGGAGGGTTGCTTGGCAAGAGAAGAGGCGGTAAGAGTGACATCGTCATTTGGGCGAGGATTCCTACCTCGAACGGCGACTATAACCGACGACAAGAACGTCGGATACGCAGCCAGGAATTCTCGAGAAATCCGCGTGCGAGACGGCCGACTGGACGCTCTTCTCGTGGGTGAGTGCGAGAGGACGCCGGCGGGACAAGGATCGACGTCGGACGGAACGGTGCTGGGCTAAATCTTACTCGGATTACGGATGAGATGTACGAGTAACTTGTATAAAATAGGTATAGTACCTAGGAAATTCGGTGGTTGTGGACATTTGATTGCTTATTATTATTATTATTATTTTACGGACTTAAACCCCTTGGTTACAATATTTTCAGTAAGATAAGTCCGCAGATGGTTCGTGTTACATAGATATCCTAGCGAGAATGTTATTGTTGAATTTAGGCAATGGGTCCGCAAGATTGGTTAATGTATAAATATGCTGATGGTGAGAATGTCTCATTTTTGGATAGAACTTTAAGAAATGGATTCGGGAGTGTTGTTATAGGTTGGACAGTTTAGACGCGTTTAGACCGTGATTTTCATTGGAAACAATCCGAGAGATAGCCAGCTCTGCGGCGAGACGCATTGTGCTGCGGAAGAAAAAGGCAGAGTGTTGCTTCAGTTGCCACGAAATGCGGAGCTATGGTCCCAGAAGGGACCACGGGCTGTGCTTCATGGATGGAGAAGAAATCGGGAGGGCTTCATTTGAACGGTCGATGTTAATGATGCGAACGCTGGTTTCAATATGTATGACGTTCATCATCGATACAGAGAACTTGACAAAGCGGTTTTTGTGTAATTACATGCTGAAGTGGCGCATACGTACGCAATACCGGTCATGGACGTAGCTCAAAAGTTCGTTTCTTGCTAGGCAAACTCGGAATAATACTGCAAATCACTTTTGAAAATTTGAGTAACGAACAACGTGTCATACATGTATTTATTTGATGCGTCGTCGACTTTGCTGTGAAAAGTTAAATTTGGCGAGAATCGACTCTTTGCGCCGGCAATTATGGAAGATGATGTCAAGACATACGAAAGTATACCCCTTAATTTACAAAGTCGTCTCCTGAGACAAGACGTTCCCTGACAGCGAACAAGCTTCGAACTTTATTCGGAGGACGAGTTTGAAGAGTCGCTAAGTTTGTCGTTAAAGTTAGGTTCGGTAAAAGTCTCTGCACCGCGGATTTAATTGCCGACAAGAACGGATGGAGAGCGAGAGAAGGAGAGAGAGACAGAGAGAAAGAGAGGGAGAACAGCTAAAGGTAAACGAGTGTATATTGCACATAAGAAGGTGAACTGACGATGTGCATAACGTCCCGAGGGACTGGGGAATTAAAGACTTTATTGGAATGGTAGCTGATGCTAAGGTCTGCTCTGATGCCGAGGGCAAGTTTAAAGAGTCGCGAGGTATGTCGATAGACCGAGTTCGCGGAAAAAATATATGTACCAAGAGTGTAATCAGCGGCAAAAAGGAAGAAATAGTAAATCAGCGCGTCGCAGTTGACGAGACAAAATGACGGTATAGAGAGTACGTCTCGTGAGATCGTGTAAGCGACTCACGGCAATCGTGTCTGGTGCACTTCTCGACCGTATTTAAGAACCGATGAAAGTATTTATCTAGTCCAACGAGAAATTAGATGAGCTGACTACTTTCCTGAGTCAGTCCCGCTACAGAGTGTGCTCTCGATAGTTGATTCCCTCTACCATCAAAATTCAATAATCGATGATTTTATTAAAAAACAAAAAAGATTTCCGGCATAACCTCCTATAAATCAGTGCCATAACTACTGTACCACAATCATTGTTCACATTTCCAAAAATCGTCCCGTACATCATAACCGAAATTCCAAGATTTTCAATCGAACTTTTCACTGTCCGCCGGTCGACACGCGCGTACATCGAATCTGTATCGATTCGCTGTTAAGAGGGTCAGTTTAGCAAGCATCGGAGTAAAAGAGTCGCTTATAAATTATTTCCGTCAGCTGCCGAAGAATGTAGCTTGACTCATCGATATTCCTGTTGAGATCGAGCGTTCTCGGATTTCCTTCAACTCGTTTGCGTCATTGCGGGAGCGCGACCAACTGTTCGGCGTCCGTGATCTTCCTGGAATCACCTCGCACACTATTTCTCGACAAGCATCAATCTGCGCGGGAATACGAGGCGAACGCGCGTACTTTCGCGCTTGGGCGTGAGATAATAGACGAGCGGCATAGATATAGCACCGACGAGTTTCCGAGAAGTCGCGGACTCGATGCAGCGCATGCCCTCTCGGCCGATATGTGCCACTTACAGAAGTTAAACATTGTGTCAAGTACGAAGAGTATCGACCACGTCCTTATCTCTGCCGGTGTCGCACTGAAGCCGAACTGGAAGACGTGAGAACGCTGATACAGCGCGGTTCACCAAACATTTTTTCGGCACTTCGACGAATTTAACCGCCCACATCGGTGTACTTTCGCCGCGGCTCTTTACAGTTTTGCGTACTAAGGCTTTATGTGGGTCTCGCAGCTTAAAATTATTAGTTGGCTCATGCTTCGATTATATTGAAATAGAATTAAATTTGGTGAAAATACGCGAGTTGACACTTGACTTTACACACAGTACAAACGGATAGTAAGTTTTACCATTAACAGACTTTTATGTTCAACATTTCAACCGCTTCATAGTCGAGCTTTTATACATATGCGAATTATCATTCGCGCAGTAAAGTGACCTAACTGCGACGGAAGACGGCGAACGATGTTACGACGAAGGCGAGTGGAACAAATAAATGTATCCTTTCGTTTTCGACCTTGAAAAAGATGCTGTCGGACGGCCTCGTTAAGCGCGGGGAAGTTTGTTTGACTTATCGCGCGCACTCGGATATAATCAGCGGGCCGTTCGAAGTGCGCAGTTCGCGTGGAAAACGGCCGCGCTGATTTTAGTGCGCCGCGCCCACGCGTACGGGTTCGTGTACGGGCGTACACAGTCGTTGAGACTTCCAGGAACCGCTTTAGTGACTCAATCTTTCAGTCAGCGGTGTGACCCAGAACGACATGTGCGTCGCGAACGTTCCTCGCATCGTGTTCCTCGTTACGTCGCCTCCTGTTTGTTTACATCATCGTTCGCGAAAGAGATCGTGCGATGTTAATAGATGAACCGGGCAAAGATGAAAGGGGCTTGTGTCGCGGCAATGCTTCGCGTTCAGGCCGAACTGACGAATTGAGTCGCGCGTTCGCTGGATAAGCGGCAAAATACGTATCCAAGAGTTGACGGCGGGGTATCGAAGGCATCGAGATGGTGCATAATAGTAAGAGAATCTGCACTTTCTTCGTTTCGTTTTCTTCAGAGGATCGATTCTCGTGATTCGATCATATATCCCTAGCTGCAAGCACAGAGAAACGGACCCTGCGACAGCAGATCGAAGGACAACCCTGGCAACAGTCTTCCCTTCGATCATCGTCCCCGTGCATAATGCTCGATCCCGTGCGTGCAATCGTTAATCGCAGCGCAACGTAATGGTTTCGCTCGGGGTGGCTGTGCGGGCAGCAGAATAAAAAGTCGGGTATACACGGCGCGGGGGTTTCGGACAGGGGGCTAAGAAGCGTGGGTCGTCTCTGCGGCGCGTACGTCGCAGGCAAGAAAAGAACTCGAGGGATGGACACGTCGTCGCGAACGAAAAGCGTGGAGAGGCCGGTTAGGGCGGTCGACTTATTTATTGCCTCATTAGACGCACTCACTTTGCTCGAAGGCAGCTCCACGCTGTCTGCTCGGATAGACAGTGACGAGAGAGCAGCGTCGCTCTCCTCGCCACGGCCCCCGGCCGGTTTACGCACGATGGAACGAGAGGACAGAGAGAGAGAGAGAAAGGGGAACGAATGCGTACGCAGGACGAGAAGGAAAGGAAAGACCGGCGAGCGATAGGACAGAACGAGAAAAAGAGAAAGGAACGCACCGTTCCGCCGAAAGGAGACCTCGCGAGCCAGAAGAAGTAGCTGAAGGAGAACGAGAGGAGAAGAAGAAGGGGAGGAGGAAGAACGGCGGACGATGGGCCCACCGGCGAATTCTTCGAATATCTAACATCGTCCGAGGCAGGACCTGCGAGGACAGGAAGAAACCTGGACGGAAGTCAGGAAATCTTCTGCAGTCGAGAAAACACGAGTACTCTGCCTCACACCCTCTCCCGCCCCTACTTCCTAGATACCATTTCTTTCTTTCTTTCAACCCATTGTTCTCGGTTGTCTGCTTCGTCCGTGTCCTCTCAGCCACTCGTGACCCGCGGTTTTCGAGTTTGCAGGTCATTTTCGGAAGTCGAGCAGAAGCAACGTAATTCATAGATTTTACTCTAAATTCGTTTCTGTACAGCATTCACCGTACAGCGAAGTATACGTATTGGTACAACTAATTTATGGCAATAGTCGGTCAGTGGGTAAATAAGAGATTTGAAAACGCCAAAAACTGTCGAGTGAATCATCTCGACTGCTCAATGGATCTAGTGTTGATTTTCTGGAAAAGTGCCGCGACAGCGCGTGCCCCTGAATTGAAGCTGCGAGCGAAAGATGCAAGGGGCAGTGCGAAGGGAAAGGAAGCGTGGCAGAGCGGCGAAAGCGGCAGCGAGCGGAAGTCGAAAGTCACAACAGACTCGTGGCTGCTAAATACGTGCGTTTAATCTAAATCATCTTCTTGTTGCTCGACAAGAAGACTCGTCCGGGAGCAACAGCGTGCGCGCGCGCCAGCACTGGACGACGAAAACGAGTATGAAGACAGGAGACACTCTATCACAGGGCTTATGAATACTCTAAAGCAGTCTTGCACACCTTTTTTGCCCCACTTGAAGCATTATTTTCGTTTCCCTATGCAATCTTTCGATTTTTGTTAGAAAATGCCGAACGGATCGTAGGCGCGAAGGTAGAAGCAGAGTCTTCTAGGCCAGATCGATGAGCGCGCTGGTTTAGTGCCAGCTTCGGCCTCGTGCACTCGAGATCGGAAGGAAAAAAGACGCGGACGTCGTGGTGAGGAGAGAATGTCCGGAACAAATTGGTGGCAAGGGTCAAGCGCGACTTCGGCCAGGTACTGCTGCTCACGAGCAACGTTCTCTCGGAATCGCGAGGAATTCGATCCGCTGTTTCAATTTCGCGGCATCCGTATAGAGGCCAACCCTCTGTCCTAAGTGACGTCTAACATTACTGACACAATTTCATCCATCCTAATTCCACGGTCCGCTAATACAAATTTTTCCATCTTACTTCATTAAATCAAACAATTCCCTCTACTCCCTCGAACTACGACTTCTTTACGAAATAATCCACACAAACGTATCGCCCTTGTCGATAATCCAAAAATACCTTTACTTTGACAGAACAAGAAACCGCGTGCATCCTCAAAGCGCACAGTTCTCAGCGCAATTTTCCGTCATTCTCATTCCTGATTCGTCATCCGCATTGAAACTGTACCGAACTGCGGTACACGTGCGCACAGTAGTGGGCAGGCGCGCGCTCGTATGTGCGAGCGTATCGCGCAGCAGCAATTGCATCGGCCGCGGCTCGTACGGTATATAGGATACGCATTCCGGACGCGTTAAGCACAATATAAGCGGGATGCTTTAGCCGTGATCTATGAGGAGGTCGCGACGTGCCTCTTAACCCTTGCGTACACTGGAGAAGCTGCCTTTCGCGGCGGCCGCGGCGCTGTTAGTTATACCGGGAAAACGAAGAAATCCTTTCAACGAGGCGTACGAATGCCTCGCACGATTTGATTGAGCGTTTACGGCCGCGAGTAATACGGCCCAGAATCTCGGGAGTGAATATTGCGTTTCACTTCGCGATACTTGGACGCTTTATCGCCGGGCAAGGAGAAGTGTGCGGAACCGAAGACAACGTAACGGAGAAAGCTCGGGCGTAATATTTCAACGCCGTAACCAGCGGGGAATGGAAATCTGTTTTGTTTCGCGCTTTGTTACAATAAAATTGCTCAGCTCTTTATACTTTTGTTTTCCACTAATTTTGCCTCACTTGCACGGAAACATATGCGTAGTCTATCGATATGTAAGGGTGCGGCGAAATTTGAATGAAAAAGAATAGTTGAAAAATGTGCAATCATTATTGCCAAATCGGTGAGTTACGGCGTTAAGTTTGTGTATGGCACGTATGTATACATCTGTACGTAGGCATGCGTTCCGGGCGATCCGTGTTGCATCACGGCGTGGCAATTCGGAGCAAAAAAGAAAGGAGGCAAGAACAATGACGGCAGTATGACGACCAGCGTCCCTCGGCTCATTTTCCAGCCACCAGCGACGGCCATCGTTACACGCACCGTTACTGATACGCGTGTCATTGCGGTCTCGCTGGCACCGGCCGTTACGCTCGCGATATTTTGACCCTCGCGACTGATTGACACACTCCCCCGTCGTGACAAATCGAGCATTTCTTTACAGCGCCGCTTAAAGCGTCCCTCCCGACAAATTTTACTACGCCCCCGCTCGAACGCCGTCCCGTGAGCCTCCAGACCACCCGCCAAACATCAGCATATTATTTGGCGAGCGTACAATAAAGTGACGGCTCGGTAAGGTGTAATTTGGCTCAATAACGAGCGTTTTAATCTGAACGAGTGCCGGTCAGTAGTTGCGGAGAGCGGAGAGTGATTCGCCGCTCGCCTTATTTATTACGTATTTCGCAGAGAAAAAGAAATGAGTCGGACAAAAAGGAAAGAGGGTTGATAATGTAACAAGTTAGTGGCTATCTGTATCACGGTCGGTGCAAATGTAACGTTCGAGAGGAGGTGGATTAATAGAAGAGACGCGAATGGAAGGAGGTGCAGAGAGCGCGGGATGAAGAGAAGGAGAGAGAGAGAGAGAGAGAGAGACTGACGCGAAGAGTCAGAGACGATTTCGAGGGATCAACGTTTTATGACTCATCCGACCGCTGTATATTTACGGCGAGTGTCACTATAAACCGTCGGAAACAGCCGTAATTATAGGTTCACCGGAGAGTGGTCTTGCTGATTACAACAACCGTTAAATGACCGCTCGACTCCTGGAAGGCACGATCTCCTTTCTTCTTCTTCTCTTTTTTTTCCATCCCACTGGAGTAAAACTACCTGCATACGTATACACCCCACGCGTTTCCGATTACCCTCGGGGTTGTCTTTCTCACCCCCATGCGCTGCTTTCGCGCTTTACGATCCTTTCGAATTTGAATACGACGAGTCATAAAACAACGCGCACGTCGATCGAAGGATTTCGTCCTTGGTCAGCGATTTTTATAACAGTTCATACGTATACGTGCATATATCGATAGTGACGGATCGTCGATTGTAAAAATGATCTCGCAGCGCCAAAAGTTTCGGGAAGCCGTGGCGCAGAAATTATCGAGTCCCGGTTGAAAAATAGTGGTGCAGCGGCGATATTTGGTGTAAGCTCCTCACGGAGAACGGAACCGACGCGAGTTTGAAGTGCGCAAACAGTTGCAAGCAGATGCGTGCACTCTCGCACGCCGCACGACGGTGCGTGCGGTCTTATGATTATGATTATACCGGGCAAGAGAGAAAGAGAGTGGCCAGGTGATATGGTGGGAGTATCGGGTTGTCCAACCAGTGAGAAGGTAGCCGTGGACTGCCCACCGCGGCTCATTGGCCGACTTCACGAGCCAGAACCGAACGCTATCGTATTATCGCCGGTTCGTGTTACGATACCGGCGATCTACACCTTCGACGATTCTGCACCTGCTCACGCTGACGCCCCGAGACCTTCGATTGTTTTCGTTGCGGCCGAGCGAGAAAGTAGGTTCTCGCGCGCCGCTGCACGGGAGTGTGATCGTTAAGGTCCCCCATACAAATGCGATATTTCGCTAGCTGCATCGTTGACGAGAGAAACATGCCTCGCCGATCCCTGGACGGACGATTTACGCACACGCCGCTTGTTCGAAATGAGCGCGCCCTGTTGCGTACGTTTTGCAGCGATCCGACGCACTGCGAGCCGTTTAACGATGCCTCGTTGAGACGCTGGCGATCGGTGCGATTAGGGATTTTTCAGTTTTCATATCTGTACTGGTATTGCGGAGAGAGAAATGTTCATTTTTATGTATTTACTTTTTTTTGTATGCCTTGACGGATTTGTAATATTGTCAACCGGGATTGTATTGTTGCGACGGTATGTGATTGTATAGTTATGTGCAAGAATACTGGGTCACATTATTTTCCTTTCCAGACAATTATATGATCCGCCGGGAAAATTGATGTATTAGCGTCAGTGAAAGCGACGTTACGTACAATGAAACGATCCATCCTCGGGCTGCCTTCCCGAACTTGTCGTCCGTGCGGGATAGATCGGTGTTTAGCGAAATTAATCATAGCGGCAAAAAGTCAGCGAAGAAACGGCAGTTAACGTCGTCCGGTGACAAATGTCTCCCGATGAATCGGACGGCCATTATCACACACGGCGGTCCGTCAACGACCAATGCATTTGCATAGATCGGCGCGCATACGCGGTGCTCCACGATCTCGATTGTCCTTTCCTAACGGGAACAAGCGTATTCACGTGGCACAAACAACAGGAGCGCGGGAGAATAATAATATGGTGACATTGGCCGGACGGCCAGGAATGTCGACCGATAAATGTTAACTAATTACGCGGCATTAATTCCGGCGAATCGTCGCACGCGGTGGGAGCATAAAAAGGGAGACGAACGAGGGAGGGGCGGGGTGGGGGTTGTTTCTTTCGAAGTCGCCGTATTTCTCTATTTAACATTTTTCAGCTAGCCTTCTTAATTGACCCCATCACCTGATGCCACGCCGCGACCATTCGAAATTTGTCCCTTATCTCCGTCGGATCGTAATGACGTCCTTTACGATCGACGGATTTATTCGGCTGCTCATTAAACGATCTTCTCTCTTTTCTGAACGGGCGTTATATCGAACTCGTTACGGTCATCGGTCGGACGAGGTGCACGTACCGGAGCAAGAGAAAGAGGGAGAACGAAGAAGGGTAGAGAGAAACAGATAGCTAGAAAAAGAGAAAGGCTCGATAAGACGAATGATTGATCGGTCAACATCTGCCCTGTGCTTCCTCGACTAAACGGAGACGTTATGTCAGCTGTCTCGTCGACACGATTCTGGTATTTTTGGAATAACAATTGTACGCTGCCGCTGTTGCTCTCCTGGCGCAAAGCCCGTCGGACGACTCCCTTTGACTTTCGAACTGGCTCCACCGGTCAGCTCGCCGCGCGTTGTTAGTATACATATACATCAATGACAAAACCAGCGTACGAACGGGAGCGTTGCCTGCCGGCAAGACGCGGCGCGTAGAGTGACAGCGTCTTTTCTTCCGGCATGACGAAACTCTTGCCGCAGGCGTACAAATGTGCTTGCGCGAGAAAAAAAAGAAGCTCATTCGCGCGCCTTTTCGGGTTCCGCGATTCAGCGTTCGAATCTGTTGGGTCTCGTTACAGTACCCAGTGCCCACAGTCGGAACACGCGAGAGTGTAAAGAGGCATCGAATCGACTTGTTCGACATTTTGCCATAATTACTCAACTTTTCGTCATCTCACTTCCTGCAATTGTTCCTCACTTTTATTGAATTACATAGACCGCCGACCACGAAGCACGCAGCCGGAATCTTCTGAAACCGGAGAAAGTGAAGTCTCGCCTCGTGACAGATATTCGTAACGTCATTGCAATGAACCGACTGACACTGACGACAGTGTTGAGCGTTCAAAAGTCGGCGCCCGGAGCACGTTCAAGGATTTGACGCTGCGCGCGGAGTGTTCGTGGTACCTAAGTGGAACGCGCGGACGGAAAGAGAGAGAGAGAAAGAGAAGCGAAAGAACGTGGGACGAACTTCTGTGCATTCTCAGTCTCTACGACTCTACGTTCCTTCGGATCTTGGCAGGGGGAAGCGAGAAGAGAGCGAGAAACGAGGAACGGACCAGAAGGAGAGATTGAAGGACAAAGAGCGAGGGAGAAGGGGAGAAAGGAAGAGAAAGAGCGAGAGAGATAGAAACAGAACCGAGGGAGAGGGAGGTTCCTGCCGACTTACAAATTATACGCGCTCAACGAGATTTACGGGTGACGCTTTGAGCGAGACCATTGTCCATCCTCGCTCACTTCTTTACCTCTTTACTCCTCCAACTCGGTCGTCTTTGTCCCCTCATGGATCGTCCGTTTCAGCTCCTACTGCCGCGTGCCCCACACTCTCCCTCGACTCCGTCAGAGGAGAGCGCGCGAGGTAGGAACAGAAACAGAAGCATGAAGAAGAGCTGAGGATGCCGGGCAGGAAGAAAAGGGCGGTGAAGAAAGGGATAGCGGGCAGGAGAGGAGAGAGTTAGGGCAGTATTCGTCGCGAAAAAACCGGGGAATGCCGATCGGCCAAACAGAATCCGGTTTCGATCGAGTAATCGAGCCCGGGAATCGTACCGACCGGCCGAATGGGCAGGACTCGCTGTGAGAATAGCGTAATGCACGGAACGATGACGTACGGTCCGGAGGCCGGGACTGATTTACGGACCTTCACTCGCGCCTTCGAGCTTCGAGGGCCGGCCCGAGTAATGTCGGATGAATCGGCCGCATGCAGACGGGCTCGCGGACTCGGAAGATGTCACGCTCGGAATTTTGCCCAACTTTGTCCGTCACTGTACTGGTTTCAGAGCTTTCGTCGGCCGACGGTTGTAGATAAGTATTAAAGTTCGATCGCTGCTGCATTATGGAGTAAGATAGCGCATTGGCGGTGCGTTTTACACCCGTCAGAATTGACGCACACTCAACCGAAATTGAGAGAAGCAAATGTTTCACGCCGAGCGAGGATCTTTTGCGGATGTAGGTACTTCGACGCGCCGGGAGAAATCGTCTTTACGCGATGGATACGATTGGCGGATATTGATGAATCGCGAAAAGTGACAGAAGAATGATGAGTAGTGAAGTGGCATGCTTGATTTTGGAATTAGCAACATTCGTTTACACGTATTACCGTTTTTGTCAGGGTAACTGTTTGCGCGCGACGAGCGCGAGTACGGTCATTTTTGTACAAGGTAAGTAAAGAGACACACAGGTGGTCAAGCGTTTTTATCTTTTGCACTTGATGTCGTTTCTACGGTAACCTATTAGCGTCTCAGCATTCGCCGAGGTAATGCGAATGTAAACCGTGCGTGCTTGTTAATTAAAGTTACAGTCAAAATTTGCTCGCTTAAACTCTAACCTATTCAAAATTGAACAAGAGACTGCTTATGGTTTGCAAGTAATTAGAAATTTATATAAATTCAATAGCGTCCGACCTCACATTTTATATATAATCCGTATTCTTCGCGATGGCCACACGAAATCGAGCGTCAGGACAACGACACCAATGACGATTTTGACGAGTAACAGGAATTGAGCACGGCATTTATCAAAAATACGCGCGGTCAAAGTTAGGCCTGTCGTTCTTAGCCACGACGACGACGACGACGACAGCGCGAAGAGAAGAGAAGAGAAATCTCGTCGGGTCGACCGTTAAATACCTGTTATCAAAACACACCAGCGGCCTCCTAATATATTTATCAAACACACCACGGATAAGGACGGTCCCGACAGGTAAGCGAGGTGTGCAAGCAACAAGGTGCGGCGTGACAACATCGGCGAAACGCAGAAATCTCCTTTAAATCGGAAACAAATATTTGTACGACCTTTAAGTGGGTGTTGGGGGAGTGGGCAGAGGGGGGTGGCTGGGGGGAGAGAAGAAAAGAGTACCCTTCGCCCTTTGTCGTTCGAACTGCTCGACGCGTATTAACGCCAAGGTCACCCTCGCCCGCGCGCACACCGACCACAGGAAGATTCTGGATTCTGGCGCGGAGCGTGTCACGTGAGAAAGCTAATTTCGCGAACGTACCTACTTCGTTAACCGAGACTGCGAGAAACTTGCCGCGGCTCGACGCTCGCTTCCTGCAATGACCGTGGCTGTGCGCTACGATAATTGCCGCTTCGGCTGGCCGCAATTACCGTTGCGCGTATTAAAATGGAAATATCTGCAATTGTAATTTCGTGTTAATGGCGGCGACGCGGCGACGATAAGTGTGTTAATCGTGATTAACGTTTGTAGGGTGATGTCGGTGGGCGAGGGTGTGGAATAATCGTTATATCGTACTTTTATGGCACACCACAAGTTTTTATCGACGCAGTTTGTTAGTTTGATAGAATCAGGCATCTGACAATGAGTGCCGGTCGGCGAACGTCGAAAAATGTCTTATTGTACGACTGTACAGGTTCTCGTAAATAGATGCATGCGTGTTTAACTGAGTGCTTGCAGCGCAGCGAATTATTAAGCGTACTCCGCTGTACAATGTTCCACGAACGTGCTCATTGTCAGTGACTGAATGGAGCCTCGTAACGTGTGAGGAAACGGAGCGTGAAGACCTTTGGAGACTTTCGTGTCGCGTAAGACGAAACGAGACAGTTCATCTGCGGCCGCTGAATCCCGGATGGCAGGGACGTACGATAAGGTTCTATCAGCGTGCAAACATTTACATACTAAATGTGAAGTACACAACGAAGGCTTGAGCTACCGAGTAATTTACTACGCACTGAGTATATACATCGGGGTTCCTCTCACTCTTCTCTCTCTCTCTCTCTCTCTCACTCTCATCCTTACGTCAGTCACTCTCTTTTTCGTCACAACCTGTAGCAGTCACAAGGTACGCGTGATTTCGCACTTGGCTGAGCACGAGGCGTAGACAACAGGAACATGATCGAGAATGCGAAGATCTTTGAGGTACATCGATCAGTCGATGTACGGCCCGTTCTTTTTCTTGTCGTGCGACCGAGAACAATTGTCGGAACAAAACCTTAGGCATTCCTCGTTCCCAGCGTACGGGGGCAAGTACGAATGAGTATGGGGCAGCGAAAAAGAATTTATGGGGCCATTAATCAATTCTAGGTGGGCGCTATGCGTGGCGCAATTGATAACCCAGATGACGTGTCGCAAAACTGGAGCGCTAGTTTGTCGGTCATGTTCGTAAAGCACCGACATTTATCAATGTCTAAAATTAAGCAGATTACGCGCGATTGTCGTGCGTGACGTTTTGCGACAACACCGTTTTCGGATAGTCTAACGCTGATCGCTGATTATGTCTGATTGTGAACAACAAAATGAATAATCTTATGGTTGCAAAATATAATTTAAAAAGTGCTATGTTAATTGGAATTTGAACCGCTTACAATAAGCGGCCATAGAACCATCAATGGAAATAGTGACGTTAAGACATGATGAACTATGCATTTGAACAATCTGAAATTTGTTTGGTTGCGACGGACGACTACACGCGCAACAGAGTGCGGTGATAAAGTATTACGCTCGTAATCGGATACACATCCTCGATTTGGATCATCGTGACGCAAGAGTAGATTGCACAAGGAGGTGACGAGAGATTGCAGATAATGATGCTTCAATCGTATACGGACCGAATTCGACCCAGTAAAGAAAACTGTCATCGACGAGACGAGAGAGGTTCGCTCACAAAAATATCGATTCGTCATAGGAAAGATATCGTGAGCGTTAAGTTGCTGGTATTGAATGTGTTCAATAAATAGTATCGCTGAGAATCGGGACGGTACAGATTGTACTATCACGATACACCCTCGAAGTTCTTACAATTTCTGTCGAATAAAACAAATATTGCAATTCCTCTCAAATACCGCAACGTATCAATACGAAATGAATGAATGTTCTCTATAATTAGCATTTCACACACCCTTAAACCATACGTACACGTTCCCCAGCGTCAAACCAACACTTCCGTGTTGCGAATCAAACTTGCCACCGCGAAACAATCACTCTTCTCGCATCGCCGAAAATATTTGAAAGTTGTAATTGAATTATTCCCATCTCTACTTCACTCCCGTTCGCTCGTCAAGGCTGCGTGTCGTCGGCAAGGTTTCCGGCTCCACCGCTCTATCTCCCTCCCTCCCTCACTCACATTCTCGATCTGTCTCTCAGTTTCTTACCTCCGTACCTACCTACCTACCTCTACGTGTCCATCTAACGATACCGGCCCACCTACCCAAACGCCGAGCGCGAGCTACTAGATACGCTGGCTGTACACTTGACATATATTTGTTTTAACCCTCGTCTTTATGGCCGTCACGTGTCACGGCGCTAAGGACACACCGGTCGTACGGCTACACGTCACTCTTTATCTCCACATTTTAAAAAGACTTCGATGCGCGGACCTCCGAGGAATGCGTTATTTTCGGACAGGCCAGACCGAGAGTAAAAGGACGCAGAGGGCCAGTGTGAATTCCGAGCGAGACAAATTATTCTCGTTTGAAAGCAAGGGCCGCCTCGACGGACGGATTCGCGACGCGGCTTCGCAGTGTCTCGGAAAGTTTCGCAGAGAAGAGTTTTCATTGATTGGACTCACCAAAAAGAACCAGTGATGGGGGTGACAAGCAAGAGACAGATCGCCACGAGGACAGGGCGCATCTCCATCCCCTCCGCCCCTGGCAGCTAATACGAAGTCTGTCCGGATCACTCCCTCTCTCCCGCCGATGGCAATTCGTGTTGCACCCAGTGGACGGAGCCGATGATTTGTTCCTCGGGAGGCCGCCGTCACAGTTCCGTTCGCATGACGCGGAGAGACGCGAGTTCTTCCTCCGGCCGCTCGACACGCTCGATCGAAAGTGACAACGACGCAACGTTTCCGCGGCGAAACTTCTCGCGAGAGGCCGCGGAGCTTTGGTGAATTCGGTGGTCCGTCGACGGTGTCCGCGGCGAGTAAAGCTCCTGGCGAGTGCTCGCAATGACATTCGGCATCGGTCGCTGTCAAAGAGAACACGCTCTCTCTCTCTCTCTTTCTCTTTCTCTCCTTCTCGCTCGATTCTCACGGCACTTGAATCATGATATATCTTCTTGCCTCCTCACGAGCTTCCCTCGCGGACCGCACCGTCTGCCTCGATATATTCTCACCGACGGTCCCGGTCGACTCCTCGAGGGCTCCCCAACGCGGATCCCCGGTCGAAACTGGCCAATCGATTTACCTCTACTTGATCAGCCCCGAATCCTCTCCGTTTCAAAGAGGCCGCCGATCGTTCCTCCCGACACCCCACTGCAGCGCGCCGCTCTTCCTCATCGACCTCATGAGCACGAGCACGGAATTGGAAGAGGCTCTCCGATGTAGAGGGAGGCCGAGGAAGGTAGACCGCGAGCGACTGTCATCACGTCCCCGTCGCACCGGTCACCCGTGCTCAGCGCGGCAAGCGATGAAAAAAAGATCGCGCCGGATTTGCCAAAAGGACGCGCGAGGGCACCGTTTCGAGAATAATCCCGGAAGGAGTCGCTGGATTTCCGGTCTTTGCTTGATTGCTTCTTCCCTCTTCTTTCCCCCACCCCGCAGACCGCTCTCTCACTCTCACTCTATCTTTCTCTCTCTCTCTCTTTCTCTCTTTCTCCACTTCCCTTTCTATCTTCCTCTCTCTCTCTCTCTGTTCTTCCTGATTCACTCGCGTCTCTCCTTCCTTCCCTCCCTCCGTCTATCCCCTTCACGAAGAAGACAAGCCACAGAGAGGCACGAAGGCCGTAGAAAATGGTGCTCCTCTTTTCTTCGTCAAGCCGGGGACAAAAACGCGTCGCGTTCCTGCCAGAACTACGTCACCACGATCTTTGAATGTTGCCTTACCCCCACCAGCCAGCGAGCACCGGGGAGTAGTGAAGAACCCGAAGCCAGCCCCCCACCATCCACCTTCTTCTTCTTCTTCCTCCTCCTCCTCCTCCACCTCCTTTCTGTCTTCTTCTTCTTCTTCTTCCTCCTCTTCTTCAGCGGCTGCGGCAGAAGCGGCACCAGCACCACCACTACCCGCCGCCACCACCATTACCACAACCACCACCAGCACCACCACCACCACCACCACCACCACCACCACCACCACCACACCCACCACCATCACCACCGAAGACCATCACCGACCACGACGTCAGCGGAGGCGGCAGTATCAGCTTCACCAGCTCGCGAACCTTTCTCTTTCTTTCTTTATCTATCTATATCTCTCTCTTTCTCTCTCTCTCTCTCTCCATCTCTCTCCTAGAACGAACGGCAGCAGCAGTCATCCCTCTTGTTCGGCGGCGAAGATCGCAGGAACGGAAAACGAATTTGACGGAAGAACGGCGGGCTCAGGTAACGAAGGATAATCGTGCGGCGTAGGTGCGCACGGAGCGGCGTCTTCCCTCGGGGTACCGGTCGTGGCAAACGGAGCCGGAGGGGAAGGTCGGGGTGGAGAGGAAGGGTGGCGAGAGAGCGCGGCCGGGACGCATGATGCGTAAAGCGTGCGTGGCGGAGCGCGTGCGGAGGTGGAAAGTTGGCCGCTCGTGGTAGGGGAGGCACGAGGAATCGCTCGCCCGTTCGCGATCGCCGACTCCGAAGCTCCTGGTCCGAACGAGCTCGTACGAGACTGTTGCCGACTAGAGAGGCAGGTGAGCGCCGCGTCGCGGCAACGCCACGCAACCGAACCCCTCTTTTCCTCTTTTAACTCGCCTACACGGAGCGACGAGGCCGACGCCGAGAACGACACACGCCGCTCCTATCGCGCTATTCGCTGCTCCGATCCTCAATCGAGCTTCGTGCAATTTTCATCGGGCAATGCGACGCGAGCGGATCGTGTGCGGCTGTCGAGTATATGGATGCTTTCGGGTTGATCGACACTTCACTGGATTGGATGGTTTTTTAATGTTGTGCAGGGAATGACATTTGTGGAATGAAATAGTCAGTCAGTCTGGACGTAGTTAGGATTTATCGGAAGTCGATGGTTATACTTGAATTCTATTTGAAATAATCGGGCTCTGCGTGTCGTGCGAGCGATTGTTCCGCCGCAAAAAGTGCGGCGAGACCGTGACGATTTCAGTGAGCGTATCTCGAAAGGCGTCGAATGGAGCGTGCCTGTGAGGGCCGAGAATGAATAAGAACGCGAAAGCATTATTTTATCCCTGCGCCTCTTAATCCTCGTAGCCTGGCAAATAAGACGTCAAGCGTTCTCTTTCAGTCGTCCTTCCAGCATATTTTCGGACATTGCCAGTCACGCTGCCACCGGACGCGCTCCATTTTTCCAATGACAGTCCTATCGAATTCCAGGAGAAATAAGCGCAGACATTAATTGTCCCTGAAATTCTCCCGTCATCATCGTCCTCTCTCCTCTCGCGTGCTCGCGTATACGCACATTTTCCTATCCCCGTGAATATACATACGTTGCCAATGCTATTTGTGGATGCCGAATAGCATTCGTCGGTGTCCGGCCGACCCACACAAAGATGCAAGTACGGACTAATAACGGGCCCCGGTAAGTCCCATTCTGATGCTCGGTGAGGCCACTTCTCTCTCAGTAGCCATCTCCCGTGGCATTGTGTCTCATTTCATCTCGCTGCTTCGCCGATTCGCCTCTCTTTCTCTTTCGTCGCCTTTACCCCAGCCTTGCTCTTCTATCCTTCTCCGTTGACCACTTCTCTCGCTTCTCGCATCCTCCTCCTTTTAGACCGCGACCTGCTCCTTCCACCTTTCCTTTCCTTTACTGCCTCTCTCCCTCTTTCTGTCTTTTTCTCTCACTCTCTCTTTCTCTCTCCAAGACTCCCTCACAGCCTCCCACCCAGTTTCGTTCTACACGGTGGAGGCAGATCGTGGCAGCGAGACTATTGAGGGCTTAAGCTGTCGGCGTGTGGCTACGTCCTTTTCATGTTTGCCGCCACGACAAAGCTCCGGAATACCACGCTCGCAAACTTTCTTTACTTTTAACACTCATCTATGTTGCTGCCTGCATCTTTCCTTATTCCCTTTTCGCGTCTCTTCTCATCGCACTTTCGCCCTCTTTCTGCTCCCCTTCTCACTGATTTTTTTTAAGCCGGTCATATTCGCAAGTGCACCTGAAATAGTTTGTCATGCCACTGGTACTGCATGACCTACTGTCGCTTTTTATGAGAAGGGAAAGTATCACAGATTTAATAGGTAAGGACGGTGTACCGATGAGTCGATATTGTAGCAAGGATGTAATTTGTCTGGACACTGTGATGTCATTTTATATCGGAAACTATTTATTTTATGATTACTCATTGTTTTCTGGAATTGAATCAACGTATGCTTTCGGCAAATATTGGAGCATAGTATTGTGTATAATCTGTGTGATTGACCCGACTCTCGCTTGGGGTTAACGCCAGAGATGTTAAGGAGAGCAATTCTTTCGGCCACACGCCGTGGTGTTAATGCTGATCGAAGCGAGTGAGTTAATTAACCGAACAAAACACAAGGTTTCAGGTCAATTGCTTCGTTGACCGAAAACGTCGCTGCGACCAGTAGATCTTGATGTCACAACCATTTCCCGTTAGTTTGTAGAATCTCTATTGCCCCTTGATTAACGGCTTTGATACGATCACTCTTCTTGAGGGGATTAATATTGCGAGGTACTTTAAGCATCTTAGCTGGCAATAAATAAAATATCGTTAAACTTAAGAAGCTAGTCTTGCACCTTCGGAAACGTTCTAGTTTTCAACAGAAAAAGAAGTTAAATCGAAAAACTGTCCACGCTTACCTTCGAAAAACGTAACGATTAAACATACGCGCATTCGAGCAGCACCACAAATAAAAATCGTACCACTGGGCAGTCGCAAAAAGGTCGAGCGGGCACATAATAAATTACGGCTCG
Source organism: Priocnemis perturbator (assembly GCA_963942575.1). Classification (NCBI taxonomy): domain Eukaryota; kingdom Metazoa; phylum Arthropoda; class Insecta; order Hymenoptera; family Pompilidae; genus Priocnemis; species Priocnemis perturbator. Next base: position 10,152,543 of record OZ012649.1, read on the forward strand.
CATAATAAAATCGTAACAACTCACTCGCCGGCGCGGTTTCCCCCCGGGCGACTACAAAGTACCCGAATATCAATTATCATCGTACGACGTGTTTCACATGAAATTACCCACAAACATCCGCGAGGGTAACGACAAAGGGTGGACGATGAAACACGACCCGGCCAATAGGGCACTATATGAACGCGCACGAAAGAAAGCGAGAAAGGAAGGGACAGGAAGAGATACAGTGGGACCGACGGAGAAAAAGGGAACGCGAGAGTAAGAGAGAGAGGGAAAAAGAGAGAAAGACGATAATAGCAGCGATGAAAGGGGCAGAGAAAATAAAAGAGATCCGGTAAGTAAAAATATTGTAGGAAGGGTGGCGGGAGAAGGAGTCGTTTCGTGTGGCCATATCATGACCAGCCGGGCCCAACGGCATGAGTGGTTATAAGCGGCGAAGTGGAGTCAGACGGTGAGAGGTGGAGGAGGAGGCCAGAGGAAGAGAGGAAGAGAGGAAGAGAGGAGTGGGGAATGGTTCAGCGGGGGTCCGTATTACAGCTCATTTAGCAGCAGGGTCCTGTGCCCCTTTCTTCGGCGCCCTGAGAGATCCACCTTGGTCCAGAACAGGTCCGCGGACCTACGGCAAAGATGAGTTCGTTTTCGTTCCCATAGAACCTGGTCTCTTCCCAAGGTACCTAGGCCCCTCTACCTCGCGGGTCGGCCTCTCTCTCTTTCCCTCTCTTTGTCTCTCTTTCTCCTTCTCGTCGATAGGCACGATGTTGCGCGGCGTGGCTCGGAGCGCGCGCTCGACCTGACTAATTTACTTTCTCCGCTGGAATCGCGTTGTGCGGCTGACCGAGAGCACAGATGGGTTACCTTAAACTCTCGTAAAGGAGCGAATCTGTGGAACGCTTTCCTATCATGTGGTGCTCATGGAAGCGAAGCTGTCTCTGATGGCGCGCGGTGATGTACTTGTTGTACCGGGATTCCATCATCACTTGCATAACACGTGTCACGGAAGTATTGACAAAAGCGTGCATAAGTAAAAGTATTCGTATCAGGCTCTCTCTCTCTCTCTCCCAGAAACAGAGAACAGCTCTTAGATCTCAGATCGTGTAAACTATCGAAAATCGTCTCGGCAGTGTCGTATGATAACCTATGCTCGTTGCGCGCACACACCGTGCGCAGTAGAAAGGATACGAATGCATCAGGCGAACAAGTGAAATGACGGAGATCGAAGGGGTCGAAGAAGGAGCGACGAAGCGGGACGTGTGCTAGAAAGAGAACGGACGGTGTTACCGACTCGTGACTAACACAGACGCGGAATAGCCAGTAATTTATGGGTGAGACTAATTACCGGGGAATGCAGCTCCTCCGACTCCTCTCTGTTCCTAAGACCGCGACTTAGCCAGACCAGTTTTCAGGAGACGAGGATCCACCACCCCTCCCTCCGCCCCCTTCGTCCTTTTCTTTCTCAACTCTTTCTCCTTCTGTCTTCCCCTACGCTCCTACACTTCCCTCCCTCCCTCCTCCTCCTCTCCCTGACTTTCCGCTTTTACTCACTTCTGTACTTTGCATGCTAATTCGCGCTATCAAATCGCGTATTAATTACCGTCTGATGCACCTTCCAGATAAGCGCGCGAAAACCTATACGTTGCTAACTGTGAGACACGCCGGCGCAACGATCTTAAGCTCGATGCTGGTATCAAATTGTGTATTAGGTATGCATTGATTAAATGGAACGAAAACGTACAGAGAGCAGGAGGCTAGCCGGCTGCTGAAGACTCTCTCTTGAATCTTTGGTAACTTCCGTCTCATCGATGTTGTATGAGATTATTGTGTGAAAGAAGATTCGTTGATGAGTGCCAACTTGGGGGATGATAACTGCGCGTCGATTACGGAAGCGAATAGGGGGCAGGTGTCGGAGATCTAAAAATGATAATGAAAGAATAGAAAAGCGGGGCATGTTCCCACGAGCCGCCGCCGAGCGTTGGAAGGGTGTTAGAACAATGCCTGCCGTCGTTCGGGCGTCATTTTGACATTAGTCCTGACACGGCAATTTGATGCGAGTCCAGGCTTCTCAACGCCCGCTCTCAGCTTCTTCTCGTTAAATACCATTATAAGTTTCACTGGGACACTCGGTCGTCGGGTGTGAGTCCTGACTTCCTGTTCGGACCTGCTTCAATTAATTCGAGCGTCTCGTCGAACGGGAGAGTGAAGACGTTCTTTTGCAATATACTCTACATTCAAGATCAAATCGAATTGGCGCATGGAATGGACAATAGAAAAAGATCTGTCCAATGGTTCTCAAGAATAGAACAAGCAGAGTGACGTTTTCCGCCGTCAATCAACCTTAAACGCAGCTCCTAACACCACCCCCACCTACTAATCCTCGGCCCGTTCTCGCGCTTAGTTGAGAAGAACAACAAAAATCTGTCCATCCGATTATGCTAGTTCGAAGACCTTGACCCTAGTCCCGCGAATCTACGCGGCGAGTTCCGAAATGGGAGAGTATAGAGACAGCGAGGGGCGGAACGAGTGGCGACGGGGGGAGGTGGGGGGAGTAAGGAGGGCAAGGGAGGCGAGGCAGGCAAGGGACGCGAAGCGAAGCGAAGCGAAGCGAAGACGGCCGGTGAGAGCAGGAGTCCGCAGACACTTTTTGCCACGAACTCGCAAGGCCGCGCGTCTCGCAGACGGCCGAGGCTTCTTGGGGCCTCGTGACCGAGTGGCGGGCCCCGCTGTCCTGAAAAGCCACGGCGTCGGGGGGACCGATGGCGGGTCATCTCGCCAGTCCGAACAACAAAGAACGCGATTCGGGCACGTCGGGACTCGGGGACCCGTCGTTTTTCTGCCCGCCTGACGTTTCGTCGATTTATCGGGCCCCTCGCTGTCATCTACATTCCGATATACTCGAGGAATTTCGCGTTCAACGATCGACGTCGGGACGCGTCGAGTTCCTCTCACGATCGTGCTCGCTCTGCTGGGAAGAGAGGAGAGGCCTCCGAGTACATTGCTCGAAGTCAATCGTTTACGGGCCATGATTCATCGCGTACGCAAGCACCTGTGTGCCGACGTCGAATACGCGGCGAGCGTATTGGTGGCATTGGGTCGATGGTCGAGCGGCTGGGAGCGTGGATTTTTTTGGAAATTTCTCAGACGTCGATACGTGAAGACTTCATGCTGCGCACGGTTTCCGATTGACGTCTCGGATTAGGCGCGTGGTTTTCGGTTTAGATGGAAGCTGAAGTAGCGTAACACGGAGGGCAGTTTAACGTCGTTACGCGCCGAGGCGCACTCTCGCCGCACGAATCTGTATGTTCAAACGTCGGAGCACGTGTACGCGCCGATAACATTTAACCTTTGCGCGGCGCGGAGAAAACGAGCTGCGGAGCCAGTATTTCTTTCCGATTCTCTAATTGCCGCTAATCTGTAATGTCAGCACCGTTCGGCGGGCGTTTCGAAAGAACTGTAACAACTTCGTTAATCGACAGGTACCGTACGACCGACTAGTTTCACCGGTGGCCGACGTGCGCACGCGCGTTTATCAAGATGGAAACGAGCACGAGCGAGCGTAATATGGGTCCGCTTGCTCAAGCGCGCCGCTCGAATCGATATTGGTGAGCGGACGTCCCATTAAACGTGCCGCGTAATTGCGCGCTACTTATAACCTTAAATTCGCGAGAGTTCAACGTGGTGGAGGACGAGAGCGAAAATTGCCTCATCAAGCGAATTCTCAGCGGCGCATATTCTCGAGTGTAATGAAGAACGATGGAAGTTAAAGATCGAAAGGATCGTTCTGTTTCTATTGATAGCATGGGCCACTTGTCCTGTTACGAATTATACTCCACTTTTCATTTCCACGGGCAAGTGTCGGCTAACCGATGCCGGACAGATGCGAATCTGGAGATCTCGTGGAGCAAGTGACAGTATATATACCTGCGCGCCTCGCGTTCAGCTCGGGATCGCGAAAATCTCGCTGACGAAGTTTGCCAGTGGACTTCGTTACGCATCACTTGCCGGAGCGCGGCATATCATCGACGTCGAGCGCTTTCGCAACAGCCGTGCCGACGTCGATAAATCGGCAGATACCGATCGGAAGCCGGTTTCTGCCGTTAATAAGCGCGCTCTTTGCCAAGCTCGGAGCTGCGCTCGAGCGGACTCGAACGGCCCGTTTACAGCGGCGTTTTGCGATCGGAGTTGGTAAACAGTTGCCCGGCTAAACGCGGCGTAGCAATTACACGGCACTTATGGGCCCACATCTCGCGGGGGCTCTCCAAATGCTCGCGAGCGTATAGTTTCCCTCTTCCTCTTTCTCTCTCTTTAGATCTCCTCTATACTCCGTACTCTCATCTTTGTCCTTTTTCCTCTTTATCCGACTCCTTCCGCTTCTCTCGCACAGTTCAGTCTCGCACCAACCGAGAGAGTCCGTCTGTCTTTCTTCCGAGTTTTCACAATGGTAATTACGAGGCAGGCCGCTCGTAAATTTCACGTAGTCTAAACGCACGCTCCGGCCGTGCGCGAACACTGTACGACCACTTTCTATTTCCCATAGAGTCCGACCATATAGGAGGCATCGATACGTTCCGCGCTCGGTGAGACGGGGAAGATTGCGTATGGAACGGACGGAGAAGAAGACGATAGAGGAGCGTGAGGGGAGGAGGGTGAAACGAGGGGCAGGGTGAGGACTTGAGGAGGCGAAGCAGTTGACCTCAGAGGGTTAAGCGACTTCGTGTGCCATGTGTTCTCCACTTGTCCCGTCATCCACTTGTCGCCATTCCTCTTTCCCGGTTATTATTGCCGCAATCCTTGCGTTCGCAGCGCGCAGATCCGTGTCCGTTGTCTTCGAGTCGTCATGTTTGATACGATGCTATGATTTTTTCTGGCCGACTATATTATTTAAAATGGTAATCAAAGTTTGAATGCGCAATCGCGGAACGATCCGCCTCGATGCGAGAACTCATTAGCGATTCGTCGCTATCTGAAACGTACGCTCTTCTTTTTGAGAGAGCGCGTGCCCATGCGAAAACAAGAGCAAGTCGAACAAACGTGACGTTTGAATTAGCCGTTAGTTTCGTAACGTTATTTAGTGTGACAAAACGCTAACTTTCCACACTCCCAGCGAATAACATTAAGAAACAATGCTGAATGAATCACCCATTGAGATGTCGCATTACTATGCCGGTTGACGCTATGTCGTTCGACTCCATTAGAACTCGGCTGCAACGTCGGCGCATAGATACGATTGCATGCTCGAGGATGTAGATTCGAAATGGAGAAGAAATTGGTAAATCTAAAATCCTATCCACGACTAATTCCGCAAGTCCCCCTCAGAATCATAATTTGAACCATGCGCCTAATCCTTTTTTCCAAACCGAAGTCTTGCTTGGCAGAGCTCCTAAAATATCTTCGACTGTACTTCGAGAGCAAACTTAGTATGCGGACGAATGTATCGCGATTTTCGTTGCACCTTGTACGTCTCTTGCTCGATACGAATCCGGTACGAGTGGAGGGAATCAGAGCAGTCGTACTAAACGTGACGTTCTCACAGCTCTTGGCGCACGATGGATCGTCGACGGCATCGCGAACGATGCAACATAAGGGGAAAGGTGAACGTGTGTAGCGCTCCGGTATGTCGCGGAAAACATATAAGAGGGACACGATCAAGCGGATCAGAGAGTCTCGTTTGCGAAAGACATCGGAGACGGGTGACGATAGACGAGGGAAACGTGCACGAGATTTCTGTGACAAGGATTCAAGGAATAGGAACGACGGGTGGGAACGAGTCGCGATCCTGCGTACTAAATTTGCCGAGGGAAAGGAGCACGATCTGCTTTCGTTGCGAAATGTCGCCGGCGTCCGTTCACGATTTTCATTGAGTACACGTACTTATTATGAAGCGAACGTTCACGTCGTTTAAAGAGATAGGCACGGTCTTCAGAATTATCGCTGAAACACCGAGTGTTCCACAAGTCGACGCCTCTTGTACTGTTTTCGCATTGGTCATCATATGCCCACGCGTAACGAAGCGAAAGAATGACAAAAAAAAAAAAAAAAAATTATCAGTGTCCATTAATCTATCAAAAAACCTCGATAATCCTAGTTCGTCAGATTCGAGAAAACCGTGAGTGCGCACGTGTCCCTAGATCCGACTGCCGGTGAGGTCGGAAATGAAAAGAGCATCGCGTTACACGGTTCCCGATTATCACGAGTCTCGCGATCAGATGAACCAGAACGCAACGTCGTCATCATCATCATCATCATCATCATCAGCGTGGCACGACATGAGCGGACGAAGGTGTCTCGGTTCTTGTCATTTTGTGCAGTCTCTCCGAGCTGAGATTCCACGGATACTGGGTCCGTGCCCCCGTTAGAAGTTTAAGATGTGTCCCGAGCCCATCAAAAGCGGGCCTGGGTCTAGAGAGGCCCGGCGTTATAATTTGAGGCGGTTTCAGGGAGGTCCTGGGCCCGAGGGCCGAAAGCGGGGCCAGTTCAATGAAGTCATCAGCTAGCTCGGGCTGTGGCGCTCTGTTATTATGCCACGGTACCGCGGCACCACGCTCGCTCCTTCGTTCCTTCCAGCCACCTCGCCGAGCCTCCTGCATACTCCGCCACCGACGTTTTCAGGAATCCTTGCTTCGGCCAAATTTTTCGCCGCACCACCGACGGAAGTTCTGCCGACAGACTCTACGACTGAGCGCAACTTACGATCGACGTCTCGTATGTCTTTGAGGAGACGGGGTGAAATGTGTAATAAGCGACACTGAGTCATTCGTGCTTTTTGGTGATTTAGTTTAAATTTTCCGGCGTTCATTCAGTGTTATGAAAGCCTCGACCGATTCTGACGTTATTTGACGTTCAGTTTGATTTAGCGCAAAGCATTCTTAGCGCTCTTTACTTAGGCGTTAAAGGTACGCGAGAGGAGGGGACGTTTTACGACTTCCAGACTATTGAAAATCTGTTTATTCTCGGGCAGCGAGTTCGAGGGTACTATAAACGGCGCGATAACGCTGCGTGGCGGGTCAAAGTAGGGCCGATGCTACTCGATAAAGTTCTCGACGATCGGTGAACGGTGCGCCGGCCGGGGCGGCCGTTAAGCATTCTCAAAGCAATGCTTCGGGAATTGGTTACGATAAAGGTAACGATAACGATACCGTGGGCGTAGAGCGTCGACGGCGACGGAGTATGCGGAAGTGACGATTAGGACTGTAAAGTGATTGGAACCCAAGGAAAATGTCGGTAAACATAGGCAGGTTCTCAGCGACAGGTTGGAAGCCGACGGTCATAATCGAAGACTGGAGTGAGAGATACACGAAGAAGAAGAAGAGACAGAGAGGGAGAGAGAGAGAGAGGGATGGAGGTTTACAGGAAAAAAAGTGGATTGAAACTATGTAGGATAGAGAAAGAAAGATTTAGATAAGCTCGGAGGATGCATATACATGTATATGTGTATATATATACGGAGACAGAGAGAGGAATGAATTCTAATCTCATAGCCAGGCAATAAGACGGGTGAGGGCCTCTTTTACAATCCTGCCCGGAGGCCAATTAGATCCCGAAGTTCGTAATCCGTTTATCAGCCCCGTCGCGATACACGAAACATTTTCATCGGGACGGGATAAGGGGGACTGCCTCGACGTGAAAAAGAGCTACGAGTGCGACTGTGCTTGGATACGTCCCGATGACACAGAGACCGAATCAGTGTAAATTAGTGGTTTAAGTAACGGCTTCATTTTTGATCCCACGAAAGAACCGGCCACGAAACAAAGTTTCATGACTTAAAGCTTAAAGAGACAGAAGCAGCGACGGAAGAAAGAATGAATTTGGTGCCGTGGATCGCATTGTAGATGTGCAGTTGCGGGGACTGGGTGCGTAAACCGCGTACGTCGCATAATGGCGTATGAATGCGAATTACATAATAGGCGGCGGACTGCATGCTGAATACCGGTGATTTTATAAACGATACTTTGTGGCGATTAACTGCCCCTTTGAATGCCAGCAAAGTGGCACCGTTAATGACGAAGCACGTTTAACCGACAATGGCATGGCACAAGGCTTCTGAAATTACGACTGTAAGCCGAGGGAGAACCTAGATTAAAAGAGCTCTTTTTATATACTTTGCTAATAACGTGACATTGCTACGTTTTGTTTGATAGTCCAAGTGAATCTGATTCGAGCCGTGCTTTAATTTACTACCGAATCATGCAAACGACACTCCGCAAAAGTTAAGCATTCCTTCATATCTGTTCAGCCCGTACATTCCTTAAACCGTTTCCCATTCCACTCGCATAAACCGAATTAATAACCGTCCATCGCCGAAGGTCGTCCGACACACATCAGCCGTACCTTCGCCCTACCTACATCTAAACCCTCAACGTTCGCACGCGCAAAAGACGCAGTTACGTCCGAGTGCAACGACGGGGGAAAAATGAAGCTGACGCAAGACGTTCGAGAGAGAGAGAGTGAGAGAGACGGGAAGAAACGGGGAAGAGAAGCGAAGCGAAGCGAAGAAGAGAGGAAAGGTTCGGAAAGAGGAGAGGAAGAAGATCTCTTACTCATCGGCCAGCCTCCTCTGCCTCTTCATCGGCGAACCCGTTGCACCGTGGGGGCCTCCGGCACGGCATTCGTGTGGATATTAGGGCGATTGTCGTGCCTGATTCGGTACGGTCTTGAAATAAGGCCCCCGCGGGCTGACAGCGGCGAAGACTCCTCGTACAAAGCCGGGTAACGGGGCCCACCCTCCGACTCTCTTCTGCACGAGCGGGCCCCACCGCGGGCTCCTCGTCTCTGACGCCTCTGAGTACCCTAATCTCTCTCTCCTCTCCTGCTTCTTCTTCCTCCTCAGCCTCCTCCCTCGCCTTCCCTCGTCTTCCCTCGTCATCTTCGCTCCTCCTTCAGCCTCAACTCTCTATCCACCTCTCTGCCCCCGCCTCTTCTTCTCTTCGTCATTTTTCCCTCTCCCGCCGCGCACGCAACCGGCCCAAGTGTCCAAGTACTAAGAGCAATAACGCTAAATATAGGATCGATCGAATGTTAGTGGAATTATTATAATCACGACGGACCCTTAACCGCCGCTGCCCGAAGACGTGGAGTGTATGGGTTAGGATTGTGCGTATGACGCGAGTCGTACGTGTGCGAGCGCGGGCTTGAGAATGTGAGTTTGATTCGTGCGAGCGTTGTTCGGACGCATGCTTCCGGGGAATGCGATTATGTGGACAGGTGTCGCTCGGCATGCGAGTACATACAATGCTCTGGTTTAGCTTCGTTTCCTCGTCGCGCGGTGCGTGTAAGCTGGCTTGAGATGCAAATGCGTAGGCAGCGGAGTATCGCAATGAGATGCAGAAACAGGGGGACTTAAGGTTCTACATCGATCCGCCACTCGATCGACCCACTATCGACGGGCGTCGGCATAAGAGCCTCGACACCTGATCGAGGCAGGAATGTTAATTCGATCATCGCATCATACCCGACATCTTCCGGCCGATCGAAGGGCGAGGGAACGGTGGAAGGTTGGAGGTGGCAGCTCCTTCCGCGACTCGCGCACTCCTTGCTCGCAGGTTCGCTCTCCTTTCATCTCTCTCTCTCTCTCTCTTTCTGTCTCTTTTTCTCTCTTTCTATCGTTCTCTTCCTCTCACTGAGGTCTGTATCATCCTTCGGACCGGTACACCGGTCGGCATCGTGTGAAGTCCGACCGAGCCATTATATCCCCCCTGGCCGCCTTCAAGGTGTATCCAGGCATCTTCGGTCGCTAAGGATGGAAAGGGAGAGTACGAGCGAAGAGAAAAACAGAGAGAGAAGGAGAGAGAGAGAGAGAAGAAACGACCCCCCTGCTACCCCCTTTTTCTTTCTCTCTCTCTCTCTGCCACTTTCTTCCATCCTCGTTTCATCTTCCGTCCTATTCTTCTTCGTACGCAAAGAGAGAGAGAAAGAGAGGGCGTTAGGAAAAGAGAAAGAGAGAGAAATGCGTGCTGGATTGCGGAGCCGAGGTGTCGGAGCCCGCATTAAGGGGGCGGTACGCCTCGAAGGGGCCCCGAATTATGACGTCACAGACCGCACACGTCGCGATCAGGTGAGCCGAATACAAAATGGATTGTTAATTACGAAGCTCGACCCGATCGCCACGGTGGCCGGCACCTATGGCATCGATTCCGCTCGCCGCGACGCCTCCTACCCTTCTTTTTCCCAATATTTCTATCTCGCGGTATAATATTCGAGAAAGTCGTCGCGCCGCTTTTGGCGACCGCCCGATTATGCATGGGGTGTTGACGATCATTCGTGACATTCTCGACTATGCGCGATCTTCTTTGCGATCGTGTCATTTTTCGGTTGATCCGCCGAGGGTGTGGAGGATGCGTATCAAGTGTCGAAACGGTAAAATCGAAGAAATCAGTTATCGTCATGCCGTTTCAATGATGCCGTCAAATATGGAAAATATGATAAGGAAGCGATGGTGTAACATGTTCAATATTGAAATATATTCAGGCTGAGAGCAATGAATATTGTACGTCGATGAATCCATTAATCATCGATCTATTTATATTTGCAGTATACCCACATTCGGGAGAACAAACGATCCTAGCAAACATAAGATTCACATTTCGCCAATAAACATTTCCGTGTTCTAGCGCCTTTACAAGGCCACGCACACGTGCACGGAATATAAAAAAAAAAAATCAGAGAAAAATGATTCGAAGGGGGGAAAAAAAGACGAAAAATAGAGAATTCCATGCTCGGTGGATGGAAGCGAGTGGATGCCAGGCTGAAAGGAGTCATCAAATTCATTAGATCCACTCTCACGGGCGGACATTAACGAACTCAAGCGTGTGCTCAGCAGGCCAAGGCATTCTGGTAGATGGCAGAATCATCCGCTCGATTATGAGATAATGCTGCCTCAAACCAACGACAGAGACGACGGATCGTGGGAGCGAGAAAGAGAGAGAGAGAGGGAGAAGGAGGCTGTGAAGAAACAGATTGAGAACGTTTGAAGAGCAGGAGAGACAGCAGGTCCAGACGTGGTGGCAAAGGAAAGGCGAAAGAGAGAGAGAGAAAGAGGGAGAGTGAGAGAGAGACAGAGAGAGAGAGAGCGAGTGAGGGAAAAAGAGAGAAAGAAAAACGAAAAAGGGAAAGAGAGACAGCGAGGGGAAAAAGGAGAAAACGAAGGTAGTAGAGATAGGGCGCTCTTCTTACTAACCGATCTTCAGGTATTTCGGCAGTATTGCTCCTATGAACCGATTTTGGAGAACGCGTGTGAACAACGGGGCTAAGGCGCGCGGCGCGGGGCCGAAAAAGTTGAAAGGAGAGGCTGGAAAAATGACTGGGCGGATGCACGGGGGTGGCTTTCATTCATGAAGTCTTTCGTGCTGGCACAGTCTTTTACGGAAATTGGTTCCCACAGTGTGGCGGCGGATAATGAGAACAGATTCTCCGGCGAGTTTTCCACCCTGTCATGGATTTCAGCGCCACTTTGTTCGAGTCGGATGGGTAACTGTGTGATCGGAAGATTTTTTCGTAATGGTAGAGGTAATGATTATAGTTACGTTCAATGCACAGAATAAATGAATGTAAAATCCTGAAAGTTTGATCCATCGCCATTTTTCTTGTTTCTCATCATCAACGTTTTTCGCATTAACAAATAATTTAAGAGTGCATTGCCACGTAACAGATACTGACAGAAGGGTGCACAAGTGCCATTGCTTGGCGATAATGTATCGGGTAAGGTGAAGAATTATGCTGAAGCTTTGCTACTATGTTCACAAACACGTGTGACTGGTCAAGAATAGATGGCAGCACGTATTGGAACCTTTACAGAAGCAAAAGCCCTACCGTGCGCATCCCGTTCACCAGCAGACTAACCGAATCATTCTTCGCTACACGGTGAAACAATAATTCCCACCTCGATTAAACATATCAGCCACATCGTGTCTCCAAGTACCTCAATACAAAAAACATCGATGCCTTCCAAGTGATCGTCACGTTATCATAAAACGGGTGCCAAAATGATGCTTCTCCAACAGAATAAAATCACTCTGTACAAAGTCGGCTTTAACAGTGCAGCTGCTTTCGCCTGTACGACTTCAATCGACACAAGTATGAATTTTCATCGGACCATACAGTCACGTCGTTCACAGTCAGCAAGTGTCGAAGTGAAGTCGCGTACGCCAGCGTCGCGCTTGAAGGAAATGAAACGAGCGCGCGAAATCGTAAGAACGGAACGTTCGCTCGGAGCTTTCTAGCGTTGGGCAGAGCACGTGGTAGCGTGGGAAAGGGTCGAACATTGTGCCTGAGACGAATCGCAGATTGGCCCGATCCGCATGTAATCTGCCACTGATACATCCTGCGCGCCGCGGCGCAGATTACGAGGCACGGTAACGACGGCTAATCGTTTATACGCGGATCGACAATGATGCCTCGCGCGCATCGCTTTCTGCCCTCTGACATCTCGCAGCTGCCCAGCATCGGCGTGAAATGGCGTGAAACGCGTGCTCGCTACTCCGTCAATTCAACCCATTCCGCGTCCACTTTAATCCGACGTGTATCGAGTAAATGGAGGAAGCGCGATTGAAATTATTCGTGCCACGGCCTGAAGGTTCAGGGTCAACGCGGCGAACGATACTGCTGAACCGATCGCACGACGTCGCACGGTAATGTTATTGCGAGGCATGGCGTCGATGAATTTCTCAAACACTGTGGGAGGGTCGTGCCCTTAGCCAGGTTTCTGGTTTAGTTGGTTTTGGTATGATTACTTCATATTCTGCAGAATTTGTCGCCAATTTCAATGTTATATTTGTCTCCAAGTAGTACGACTTTAAAATAAAGTGTACTTGTGAAATATATCCGACTATCGCGCGCTCCAGTCAATTCTTCTCTTCTTCCTCGGGTTTCGAGAATATTCAGCGGCTAATCCGCTAGTTAATTATGTGCACAAAATTCACGTATGTTGCGGACGTATCGTCCGCCACGGGAGCGTAACGAAGTCGACTTGGGCGGCGGTGGAAAGCGACGTCGGAGGCTGTCCTGCACAAATGAGTATTTATGAGCGCTCGGTGGCTCTATATTATGCCTCATTTCGCCGGAGGATCGATTAGCTCCAATCGAGAAGTATAAACAAAACGTTAATAAACCCCCCGACTCGTGCCCCCACTCACTCCTCTATCACTGCTGCTTGCGAGAGCACGAAAGAGAGATAGATCGGTAGATACATCTTTAAGGACTGCAGCGTTCGAGAGATTAATAGAACATGAGATTCAATTATCGGGACACTTAGGGTGTTATAAATTATGCTCCGCCAGTGATTGCGAGGAAATTAGGCATGAGTAACCTGTCGGAGCGACAAGCGTACGCTTGTCAGCGTTAAGAACTGCGCCATCTTCGTTTGATTGGGTCCCCATGAGGTGAGATTCAAATTATGTCGCGTGCATACTGCGTGTGCGGTGTCGTGGTTTCTGAAGAGCCAATTAAATTGCAAGCATAAATGAGGATAAACGGGCGTTATTCGTAATCGATCCAGCATTTGCAATGGCTCGCAATGGAATTTTTCGGAAGCCGTCTGAAGCAAATTTTGAAAGTAAGCTCTTCGATTCAGAAGGATTAAAAGAAGTAGGGTAAGTGTTAGTGTAGGCCGATAAATGCGTCTATATTGGACGCGGTTGTTCGCATACACGCGTGCGCGTGCACGTGTGCGGCATACGTCCTAGCACTGAAACGAGACACGCGACACGTGTTCGTCGCACGTGCTACGTGCACGTGAACGTGTGCGTGAGAGCGAGTTAGCGCGGCCGCGGTCGCGCATCACGATCAAGTATCGATTAGTGGTCACGACGGACGATCATTTCTCGGCGCAGTTCATAATGTTCGTGTAAAAGAGGTAAAGAACGAGATAGAATGGAAGATAGATTTTCATTGACAAAGTGATGCGTTAGTCATCTTCCGTGTCTTCGGAATTTGTTATAGGAAATAGTGACTTTTGGGAATACATAATAAAAAGCTTGAATGATGAACTGGCAAAGAGGCTGGTGTAGTGAAAAAATAAACTATTCATTCATTTTGTAGAAGCAAATAGAGTGAGAAAGCGTAAGAAAGAAGCAACAACTGCAAACATCGTAATTATTTTCTCTCATCTCCCTCAAAATGTGCGTGAAATTCTTTTGGACACCCTGTATGCTGGTACACGCGAAGATTAATGATACAGGATAGATTAGCGTCGTGCCTGGTTCGTTCGACTAAACACTTCAATTGATATTGCCTAATGGAAAGATAATCTCTCACAAGAAGACACAATCTTTGTTTTAGCTGTGATGCATCAGTGATCCAATTACGAAATAAGAGTAAGTTACCGCCTTAAATAAGGTGTACCCGTGTGCTACGAGTATACGAATTATTATTTCAACGGAGCGTAAGATAAAACTCAATACACGGAGCCAGAAATGAATATGCTAAATTACGTCAACGAAAATTCATATATGTATAAATAATATGTAATTCGTTACAACACGATCGACGCTTATACCCGACAAATTCATTACTTCTCTCTCTCTCTCTCTCTCTCTCTCTCTCTCTTTTTCTCCCTCTGGCAACTTTTTTTGCGACAGGAGTGTGCGGTCGAACGACCGATCGAAATTATAACGCTTACCGCTACGATCATCGTACCCGACAGTTAACGGCGATTAAGACAACGAACTTCTTTCTCTTGCCTCCCCTTTTCCCGCCCGAAGCATCAGAGAATGCTCACGGATCATATCGGAGGACCCACCGCGTATCTCATTCAAACGTCTCCATCTTTTCTCTCCGGATCATTCTCTTGGCACTCGATCGCGCGGGCCAATCGACAATCCGAAGATTGACTCGCCGATGCACGATCCGAGTTGAAGCGGGACAGAGAGAGAGAGAGAGAGGGGGCAAGGACGAAGATGGACGATCTGACGGACAAAGATGCTCGAATAATAGAGCCGCATCATCGTATTTAATAATCGTACAATGTACGCCGCGGGCGCGATAAGATCGCGAGAGGGTTTCGTTTTTCGATAAGCCTATCGAGCTCATAATAACGCAATTAACACTTTATTGTTGTCGGGCGCATTTTCGCTGCGCTCGGAGTCACGAGCACACGCGCGGAGCTCGCGACGTTAACAGAAATTCAACGGCGTCGATGCAAATTGATGTGGCTAATTGATGAAGATGAGAAATCGATGGTGCGCTTACGTCGTAATAAATGATACCCGTTTTGTACGGCACAATGTTTTGATGCGCCTCGTCAATGGCAATGTGTAATTTTCGTTTCGAGGCTTCTATATCGAGAATTACGTCCAACTTTTCTGCATTGCGAATTCGATGAGTATAAACGTACATCTTGCATCTCGACGACTGAAATTCGTCGAGCACATCCCGCATCGCCAGACAAACGGTTGCGCACGGTGAACGGACATGGTGCCCTGTCAGGTGGAATATAAAGTGCCTATATTATATTAGCTAATATATTTTTCTCCGTAATTCTCGGACACCCTAAAGTGCCTGATATAGCCGACGATGCTCGGTTGATTACGATCGTTTACGAGCGGTAAATCACGCGAGCGTCTTCCTCTCTCTTTCCTTCCCTCGCCCCACCTCCCTCCCCATACGTTTTTTCCCCTCACATCCTCCCTCACCAGCCACTCCTGTTCGTCTCTTTGCTCGCGAAACGTCATGATAGCCCTAATCGCTGAAACCGGTAGTAAAACGATCATTACTAGTCGCGACAAAGAAACCGCCACCTCGGAGAACAAACGAGCCAATAAAACGGCTTCAGCCACCCCGCGCTCTTCCCCGAACGACTCTACCTCTGCCATTTTGCATCGTCGCGAACTCGACTTCGATGATTTTGTCGCGCCGACTTGGCCGTCTCTCCGCAAATTCACATTTTTCCCGCATTTTCTTTCCATCGCATCGCCGGACATTGCGGTGGCCTCGAAGAATATTTTCGGTGCACGTGGTCACGTGTTTTCCGAGGACAGTAGACACGGCGTATGGCCGACAGACTATTTCGCACCAGTAAGAACGGAAGAATTTGGCCTCGGTCGAGGTGGCTCTGCAGAAAGCTCGCAGCTAATCGGTCCCGCTGACGTAAACAAACGCGTCCCTCGAGCGTGGGCGTTGAGATTCTAATCTGACTCCCGGGGCGCAAGTAAAACAACGGCGATTAGGCTTCTCGAACTAAGAGAAGCACGTTCGCTCCCCCTCCTCCCCTTCCTCACTCCCTCTCGCAGTTCTAATCTGAAGTCTCGTAGGTGGTTGCCAGATACCGATCGCGAGACGCAAGAATCCTGGCGAGCCGGCACTCTATCAACTTCAACTCTTTACACGATCTAGATCAGTGCCACTCAAAGCGGTGGTCCGTCGACCAGAATTCCGACCGAATCTGCTGCTGATACGCGACGAGCTTCCAGAAAGAAGGAAATATTATGTACTACCGACATTCTTCACCCCGTATGCCACGACTATGTTTCGTAGCAAAGCGTATAAATAATTGTTTCCGGATTCCCAGTGAAGCGTTTCACATATCCCAATTATGGGGATCAATTTCGTTGCAGTAAAAAGTAGAAACTGAAAGGCAGGTGATAAATGAAATATTGCAGGTCCGCCAGTTTAAATAGTTTGAGAAGCGCTGATCTAGAATGCTTTCGGTGTCCTGTCCTTTTTCTCGTCCTCTCGATCTTTCTGCTTGGGATATTTGTGCAGCGTGCCTGTCTCTCTCTCTCTCTCTCTCTCTATTCGTTGTTCGTCGCACGCGAACAACCGACGAAACGATGATGAAAAACGGAGCCCGCTGGCGAGGACCGAATAACGACGAGAGCTCGTCCGTTCGCGGCACTCCGTGACCGTGCAAGATGCATTCGCGGCGAGCGATACAAATTGTTGTTGACGTGGAATAACATTAATATATGCACGCGCGCGTCCTAGGTGGTCGGGCCGTTGCTGCGCTCTCGGGCGCGCTCCGAAACCTTATCGAGAGTGGGTCTGACGAACGTGAAAATAGTCGGAGGTATAACGCGAACGATGGAAAAGACGATTTTCTGCTCTGGCTAATACGTTGCACGTTACTTAAATCATTAGAATTTCACCAAAAAGAAGCACTCAGTTCTTATAATCAATTTTCAAGTAAACTGAACGATCAAGCAACGAACAAAGCGACACAGCGCAGTACTCTTAGCGTTAGCAGCGCGTCGTGTGCTGGACTTTTTTTCGTTTGGACCAACGTATACAGAAAGGTGCGTTGCCGAAGTTGTAACGGAGAAGAGAGGAGAGAAAGCGAAGGAGGCGAGAAAGCTAGATAGAGAGAGAAAAAGAGAGAGAGTGAGAGAGGACGGTCCTGAAGAGCACGATCGACCCCGACTCCCGTACGCATACCTACATTTATGGGGAGTGTGAGATCCGACAGCTTCGGAGGTGGCAATGAGCCCGAGTCCCGCCTGCCGCCACACCCACGCGCATATATCTTATTTTCCCTTTTTATTTATTCGAATTGCCGTTGGTCGAGGACCACTCTTCGAATCCCCATGGCTCTCCGTTGCCATAATAGGCGAGCATGGTGGCCCGTCGGGCCCTCTGGCCATCCCTCTTTCGCTCCTCGCTCCACCATTCCTCACCTTCGGATGCGTCTTATTGTGCCCTCGACGGCAGCGTCCGATCCTCCACTTACCTCGACAATTTGCTTGCCGGCCGTTATCGTTTCCCTGTCGCGCAGCAATATATGTTATTGCTACGCGCGCACGCTCCCGCGTTCGCTGATTTAGGAACAGTGCCGGCGTTTTCTTCAGCGACGACTAGGTTGACGTCGGAAACTCATCGTTATATATGATCATTGTGGCGTATATGGCATCGTCGAGACGCAGGCTATGTCGGCTGATTGAAAGACAGCATCGAGGTCCACTGTGCAAGACGAGGTTTGAGGTGAAAAGCAGATGGTTAGAGTAATGTTAACGGTGCCGGATGGAAAATTAGGCGCAAGCGACATATTCGTTGCGCGACGTCACGGCGTATCATCGTCACGCTACTTTACTGTCAAATCAATTCTTATCAGAGAGATCTCCGCTTGCCACGCTTCGGACCTGCGAGAGTCCAGGATCGCGTTCTCTCTATTACGCGTGGATTAGCGTGAAAGCGGATCTTTTTCCGTCCTCCGCTCAAGAACCCATATCTCATTCGGATCTGCGCGTATCGATACCGTAATCCGTAATGGATCGTCATAGTCGATCTTTCTCATCGGCCACTCCAGTCGATCTGAAGCATCCGTCACGCGGATATAATCTGCCGGAGAGGCGAGCGGCAATCGAGAGAAATCTTTCTTCCACTCCCTTCGTCCGCGTCGCTTTTCTCTGCGTTTTTTCGGCAAAAACGAGCCGAAGGCTCGAATGCGCGCATATGCCTGTGTGCACCGGACACAATGGCAGAGAGGGTATAATGGGCGACTAGAGAGGAGCCTCGCGGATGATCCTCTTAGCCTCCTTAAGTCGTTACGCAGGACGACGTTCGTTGCTGTCGGGCGGAAAATGTGCGCACTACGCACGTAGTCGTGTGTAATCTTTTGTTGCACGTGACAATGCGGGGCAAAAAAAAGGCAGTGAAACAGACAACGCGACGCGTCCGACGAAATTCGGCAAGACGTCTACGGCATCTTAACTTCTACCTTTCTCCACTTGGGCGGAATAATTATTCGTATCAGACACACGCTATTTTTTCTATTCAACTATAGAACAGGTGCGAGCGGTGTTCGCGAAATCTATAAATGCAAATGCAAGGTGGAAAAATGGCCCGAACTATACAGAGACCCGCTCGACTATTCGCGTGTGAGTAATTCCTACCGTCGAAACGTACGAACGCGGCGGGCTCGCGGAAAATAGGTTAAAGGCAGCAAACAAAAACGGGCAGGGAAGGAAAAGTAAGGGAGCGAACAGTGGCGTCCGCATCGATGCGCGTCGACGAACGCGCTTTTCAAATCTGCAAGAAGGAGCGCGAACGACAACAAATAGGCAGAACGGCTATAATCCTCGCAAGTAGATTATTCCGACGTGGGCCTGGCTGCCCCTAAGCGAGCAAATCGAGTACGCTCGGACGCACTTCAACGAGTGGCTTTTAACTGAAACTGCTACCGATCTTGTACCGTCGAGGCCCGTCGAAGTATCCTCGATCGTGCGATCGAGCGTGCTGGCACTTTGTAACGGATACCCTTTCCGATCGCCGCCTCTTATTGCCCCTCCAAACCGACAACGTCGGAATTTCCCAGTCTTTTTCTCAATTTTCCTTGCTAACGAATAATGTTTCCGTTCTCCATTTCGCTCTTGACAGTAAACAAATGAAGGTACGAACACGTGTATCATGATCGATACATCGTTTCGTCATGATTAACGAATCAGCCGAGAATGCGGGAAACACGAATAAACAGTGAGCCCTGTGTCGTCGACTGTGGCTAAATCTGGTCAATTTTAGCACGGGGCGAGAGCGCATTAAAGCCTGAGATCGGGTACGGATCCCGACACATTGTCTTGGGGACAATGAAAAGCGAGTAGCCGCGAAGGGATGAAAGCGATACAGGGCAAAGAGAGGATCGTCCGTTCCGGGGCGAGCGATTTTCCATTGAGCATGCGTCGCTCGTTGAAGAGGGAGCATCAGGAGGATCGACAGGCGTTTAACGACATGGCGCGTCCTCAATAGGCCAATCCACCTTCCTTCGGGACGCACCGTTCACAGTCTACGCATTCTCCCGTCCTCCTCCGCTCGCTGATGGCATTTTTGTCCGCGCGTCAATAAATTTTCTCCTTTATGCTGACCGTTTAAAGCTGGCAGATCTCTCACAATTGGCGCGGTTCTTGGTTGGCGGACTGAGTTACGGAGCAGCGTGCGCAGTTCGGTTCAAAAACATCAAAAGAATCGATTCTTGGAGAGTGGCAGAGTAGAGTACCCCTTTAACGTCCCGGATAGTAAGAATTACAGCGCGTGTTTTTGTTGTTCTAATTGAGGAATTTATCGAAGGTACCGGATGATTCCGTCGGTCTACCGATTTCCGATTACAAGCCATGCTCACCGGACGGACCAACCGTAGCACTGAAAGGACGTGGGCGTGACGACGACATCTGCGCACTTTTCTTGCTCCTTTTGGCCCTTTTTCCCTTCCCCGAGGTAGTGGGAGGATGTTGTGCGCGCAACTCCCTTCGCCCAAACGTCGTGCACGACATAATGGTTAATGACGGGGCACGGCGAGCATTAAATAAATTCGTCGGCTGTCGTCAAAGAACTCGATGCAAGCCTGTCATGATGGAATCGGAAGTGAGATGTCGAAGGATTAAACTCCTTTGTACGAGATACGACCCGCGGCAACTCGCATAGGCCGACGTGTGTGTGAAAACGATGCTGGCCAGGGAATACGTCGCGGGGAGCGAGAGAGAAGCTGTTTTTCGTGAAAATTCTTTTCTGCATGATTACACTTGCCCGATCATAGCCTCGCGCACATTAACCCCACGTGCACGCGGCACAGATAACGAAGATAAATTGCAATCGCGTCCAATCAAAAGCGATCACACGCAAAACTGGTATTCCCCGAGTTCACGGTGCGTTATAATAAATTATTTAACCTGCCGGTGCAGCGGCCCTTATCTTCGACATCTCCCGCGGCTCTCGCGAGGCAGCGTTGGTAACTGGTGAAACTCCCATAACGACCGACTGGGCCGGAAAGTCCGTAATTACGTGCGGCCGCGAAGGAAGCTCGCCAACGGGGACAATTTTCGATCATAGCGTGCGCGCGCGCGCGCGCTCATCGAAAATCGAGTATTTCATTAAGGAAGGCGGCCAAAGCTCATTATGGCTGCAAAGTGCTTCCTTGATTGTCCCGAACCCCGCGCACGCGGCCGCCCGGGCGCAGGAAAGTTCGTCCATCAGGAATGCATGTTATTAAAACATTCCGGGCCAATCCCTACCCTGCGAGCGTCGACCGTGCCCCCGTGGGGGCCACCATAACTCTCATAACTTTCAGCCCGTATCCATGGCGAGCGGAATCGTTTAAATTGTTCGCCTCCTCGTCCTCGTATCGACATTTTTATCGAGAATATCTACGCCGCGCGCTTTTTGGCAGACCTTCTTTCTTTCCTTTTTTCTACGTCACGCCGATACGCGCGACGAAATTAAAAATTATTAGCCTCAGCGTCAGGGTGGCTGCTGAAACAAGTATGCGGGGCAGATTACTTACCATCAGACGAATGTGTCGTTAGGAACGTGGGAAACGAGCGCATTTTCAGCCAGCGCCTGTCGTCCTTCGCTACGCGTGCACACATCAGACCTTCCGTGTACATCTAGATGGACAAAAAAGAATCGAATCAGTTACAATCATTCTTTCATTCAAACTACGGACAATAAACCTTATAAACCTCCCCTTCCCCTCAACATCCCATATGCGCCTGAGATCAAACAAAATCGTGAAATGCTTATACGATCACGAAAACAACTTAGCGCACAGGCGCTAGACAATTTATAACGGCACGTGGTCGGCAACAGGCGAGGCACTTTTTCTCCGATTTTTCGTACAAAATATTTCATGCCTCCCTCGCTCGTCTCTCGCTCCTCTCCCTCGTCCTCTCTCCGTCGCTCGATGCCAGCCAATTAGGTCCCCGGTGCAGGAGTGCACCAGGGCGCATTGCACGGCGATAGGATGATCGAGTGGTCCGATCGTATCGGCGCTCGCGTGCCAGGATCATGGTCAGGACACTCGATAGCTCGATAAGTAATGCACTGTGATAGGATGACAGAGGGTACACGGTTGAAAGAAGAAGGAAGGAGATTCGGAAAGAAGGAGAAATCGCCGATGAGCGGGGTAGAGAAAAAGAGAAAGAGAAAGATAGGGGGAGAGAGAGAGATGGTAAGAACGATGAAAGGTGTGAGGGAGGAAGAAAGGAGACGGGAGGATCGGAGAATGGGAAAGGGAAAAAGAAGAGAGAAGGACTTCTCTCTGGAAGTACTAACGATCTTATCGGACCGTCGTACCTGGACTGGCAGTGAATGTTCACCGCGATACGAAAGGAACGCGGGCTGGTATACCTAAGGGAGAATATATCCGTTGCCTCGCGTGTATCCTGCGATACGATTTTTTCCGTCATTTCTGATTCCATCGTACGTCATCCCGACGTAGCGCGTATCCGATACGTTCCAATGATTTAACGATAACGTGTTACAACATCGCTCATGCGGAGATTACATTATGTCATAGTAAGGATTCGTTAAGTCTCACCCGCGCAATGACCCGAGTGGACACAACATTGTGTTCGAATGTCGATTGTTATATGAAACATTGAAACAAACCCTAAAAAAAAACGTAATGATAGATGAACTTTTTTGAAGATTGTTCGATTGACGCTGAGGTCCATTTCTCCTGGTCTCCATTCCGAATAATCGTTACGTCGCGTACGCATGACTTTTTGTCAGACCAATAGTATGAAAGTGCCCTGTCGTGCGATTTCTCTGGAAACTCGTCGAACGCTAGGTTGGTCATACGAGGCCGCGTCGCGATGTCGCTCGTCGATTACGCCACGTTGACCCCTAACCGGGCCTCCGACTCTCTTTGTGCCCAGGACGCTGTTTGATCTTCGACCACGTGGCGTGCCGAAGGGGTGGCTATGGCGGCGCACACGGGACACACAGCGGCACGTACACGAGCCGAGCTCGTTGCGGCTAATTGCCGGCTCAGCGGCTACGTCAATGAAATCTGCACTCATCCTTCGGGCCCCAGCAGCGTGTTCGCAGGATCGGGGGTGGAGATGACGAGGTACGTTCACGCTCCACGTACTCTCGATATGTATTTCTTTCATGATCGCGCGCGCGGCATTAACGAAAGGGAACCTGCGCGTCCGTCGAACGAACGGACCAGCTTTTCGTCGTCGCGAATCATTCGATTTGCGTATGGATCGAATGCAAGGTGAGTAAATGAGTGCATTCCGTGGTTGAACGATGCGGAATGACGTCTTCCTCGACGCGATCCACGATCCGAGCGCAGCACGATCCTAGTCGGCCGCGACGTAAACCGAAATGTGCGAGCATTCGCGCATTAAGAAGTAACGCCTCGCGTTGCGTTCCTCTCTGCCGATAGGTACATGAAAATACCGCAGCTATAAAGCGCAGCATGCTCGACAAACCGTAAAACGTCGCGGACAGCCACAAAATTCCGACTATACGATCGCAGGCCGTGTCTCGCGTCTCGCGGTGGCGTAATCGCAAAAGCAACAGGGATCTTGGTACATACGTCGGGCATTATATTGAATCCGCTGCTAATTGGCCATCGGTTATATAGAGAGTCGAGGGTCCGCTCCGAGATGTACGAGACGCGATAGCCAACCCTGTAGGCATTTCGATTCAGGAATCTATCCGCTCTTCTTTGTCTTTTTCTGTCTGCCCGATTAGTCGTTGGAATCGAGCTGCTCGTATCTCTTTCGAGTTCGCTGAGGTCAGAATCCATTTCTCGTGGGACGTTCGAAGAGGGAAGAAGAGAGAGAGAGAGAGAGAGAGAGAGAGAGAGAGAGAGATTCTCGAGAGATTTATGCACATTCGCGTGGCGCAAATATATTCGAATGACGTTTGAATGGACGTACCGAATGGTCCTCATCCCAAGCGGAATCGAGATCGCAGTTCACACGACTCGTGGAAAATCAACCACTTCGGATATCGTCCGAGGCAGCACCGCAATTCCTGCCCCGACGCACTATTCCTTTTACGCGTAATGCGTTGTACCTTGAAAAACGTGCCTACCGGATCCATGACAAGAGCGGAATTTCACCGTTTCATTTGCTAAATTGCAAACATCGCTTCCGCATGAGACAAAAAATGAAGAACCAATGCCACGCACGTCACGCGCATACTTAAACGCTTCTCTCGAGCAAACCCAATATTCGACTAACGCAGCTCTCGGTCGCCTAGGTAAATCTGTCGACGCTATCGGCACCGGAAGGTCTCGCAGCCCATAATCGAGGTTCGCTATCTGCCGCCGCGCCGAGTCTTAAAACAAAGCCGAACAGAGATAATCTGGCGTTCGGAGCAGAAACGAGCGTGCCGGCGAGTTTATACGACACCCGAGGAAGTGAACTGAACGGTCACGGGTAAAGGACGAGGCGTGGGGGTGAGGGGTGAGGAGAGGGGCAAATATTTGAAGAGGGCTCGCAGCGACGAGGGTGGAGAACTAATTAGCACCTGATTACCCTCGGCTAGCGAGAAATCAGTGTCGGCGGAGCGACGCCGTTGGATTGGAGCCGTGCAACCCTCGGCGCCCATGGAATCTGCGCACGAACGCGGGAGGACCGACGAATCGAGGGGAGGGATGCCAGCGGGCTGGAGTGCGGGTGGGAAGAGGGAAGAGGGGCGGCAAGAAGTGCTGGGGTGGGGGCCTTAAGAGCGTTAGGGGAGGCGGCAGGTTAAGGGAGGAAGATAAGCCTTAATTATGCCGATTGACTCCTCCGGGGGGATGAAAGGTAGGGGGAACGCACGCTCCTCCCACTTTGTCCTGTCACGTGATCGAGGGCAACCTTCTTCCTTCCCTCGTTTCCTTCCTTCCTTCCTTCCTTCCTTCGGCCCGTGCCTTGACTGCGTGCCTTCCGCCTGCGCTGAGGGATGCCTCCCGCAGACACGCGCGCTCGGGGTGTTCCGCGAGAATAATCGTTCTGAGATCGTGAAGCGGAGGCGATGTAAACTAATGTACAGATATGGCGTTTAACCTGTTACTCGTGAGCAAATATTCTCGCCGGCCTTAACGAAGCCAAGGGTGCTGATGATCCTCGCGGCAGTGAGCGTGACATGTGTCGGAGAGTCGTCTAGTTTTGATTGTTTAATCGCCTGCTGCTTGGAATGTTTGTTTAATAAATTCGTGGCTCAAGGTAACGAGGCACTGTAGATTTTGGTTCGACGATGCCGAGAGCAACGCTTGGTAGGTTGAGAGATACTTTACGTTCTTACTCTCATTTGTCTCTTCTCTCCCTCTTTCAACTCGACTGACTGTCTCTTTCTGTCCCCCCCCCCCCCCTCCTCCTCTCAGTCCCCTCGCAACTTTCTCTTTCCTCGTCAGTTGGCACCCTCTCATCGGTCATTAGATGATCGGCGCGATGTTCACGAGCATCGCCACCACTGACGATCGATCCGACGATAAGCGAAGCACGCCAAGATGGATGCAACGGCGGACGCAAAAAAATCAGGTCGCCGATACGACAGCTTACCTGTTGGTCCGCGAGGAGAGGCGTTTTCAGCCAGTCCTTCGAGAACGAGAGGGAGCTAAAAAGAGAAGGAGGCGCAGTGCCGAGATGAGGTTAAGGAGAAGGAGGTGGAGGACGGAGATGCAGAAGCAGCCCACACTGTCTCCTTCTCTCTCTCTCTCTCCTCACATCGTCCTTCTCCTATGTCAGTGTCTCTCCTTGTCACACCGTCTTTCCCTCCCTCTCATTTCGTTTCTCCCCCTCTCTGTCCCTCTCACACTTTTTCTCTCCTCTCACCTTCTCCCCCACCCTCTCTGTCTCTCTTTGTCCTGCTCTATGGATCTCAGGGTGGTGGCCGATAGTGGTGGTGGTGGTGGTCGTGTCCGGATGGTGGTGGGCGAATGGTGGGGGGGGTTGGTTGGTTCCTCCGTACTCACCGCTCTCCCTATCTCTCCTTTCTCTCCCTATGGGAGGGCGAGGAGGGCGAGGAGGGCCCCCGTAGCCCGCGCGCACTGCGCACCGAGTTCATCATAGACAGAGCGATCTCCCTGACAGCTCCTCGTCGAGGTTGAACGGAGGTAGGAATCATCAGATTCTGT
Source organism: Priocnemis perturbator (assembly GCA_963942575.1). Taxonomy (NCBI): domain Eukaryota; kingdom Metazoa; phylum Arthropoda; class Insecta; order Hymenoptera; family Pompilidae; genus Priocnemis; species Priocnemis perturbator. Next base: position 10,178,305 of record OZ012649.1, read on the forward strand.
CCATCTCTCCAGCACGCAGCAGTGCGCCGCCGAACGAACGCACGCACCCACTCTTGCTCGCACGAGCCGGCGGACGCACGACTCACATCGCACCGCATCGCACGCACGCACGCACGCACACGCCGTGCCGAGGAAGCGAATAGCGAAACGATCGGATACAGAAGCGTGCCTCCTGCCAACCTGTGCCCTCCGGTTGCCTGCGACAAAATCACGCGCCTGCACAGTCCGCGCCTCGTCATTTCTACGTCGCTCCACGCACATCTCACCTCCGTTCCTTCCGCTCCAAGGCCTCACGCTTTCTGTCTCTCTCTCTTTCTCTCTCTCCCCCTCTGTCGACAACTTCCCTGAGAGTTCGTCGCTCGTCAAAGCGCACGCGGACGAGGAAACGATAGGACGACAGCGACGATGAGCCACGGGAAGTTTGCATTCGACTGTTTGCACGAGTCAAAGTGAGAGATAGGGCCGTTCCGAGCGAGAGAGATCGTGCGAACCGCGCTGGAAGAACGGGAAGAGGAGGAGGTGGTGGAGGTGGAGAAGGTGGCCAAGAAGGAAGAGGAACTGACGGTGCAGGAGGTGGAGGAGGAGGAGGAGGAGGAGGAGGTGGAGGAGGGGGAGGAGGAGGAGGGCGTCCGTGCGTGGGAGGAGTTGGAAGACCTGGAGGGCGGCTTTTCTTTTATTTGAGCCTGACACTTCGCCGCGAGCGCACGACGCACACCGGAAGTTCGGCCGGGTCGCCTCCGCTCTCTGTCCATCCAACTGTTTGTCACCTGGCGCGACGTGATCGTGCAGACTAAAGACATTCGCTGGCCATCGGCTAGGAGACGTCCGAGAGGAAAGGGTCGCGGTGGTGAACGAGCCTTGGACTGGTTCCGTTCTGGTAGGAGGGTGCAAGGACGACAAGATGCCACAGGGTCTCCGGATAGACCTCGTTGAGAAAGGTGCGGATTGCGGCACCGGCGCGGTGTGGTGGCTCGGTTAATAATCATTCACAGCCTCGTCGCGGCGGTACGTCGATTTTCCGGAAGTGCTCTCTTCTCTTTTGTTCGCGCTACGTGAGCCGGGGAAAGTCAATGAGAGAGGCACGATGAGAAGAGGAAGGAGGCTGATGAAGGAGAGACAGACGTCGTTCAACGTGCCGGCCGCGTCTCGGGCGCAGCAACAGTGACAGTGACTTCAACGAGCACGTCGAGCGGAGTCCATGCTCGCCGGCTGACAGCTCCGCCCAATTGTCCTTGCCGACTTTCCGCGATCGTCGATTAACGCTCTAGTATATCAAAGAAACGACAGTATTCCTCTCCAAAGATACACCGCGAACGCCGAGGACGCACTCAGGACACGTACGACCGCGCACTATACCTTCAGCACCCGATGCACTTTTCCTTACGGCTACCAGCCAATTGAGCACCTTCTCAAAGGAAGTACTGAATGGATATTCGACTGTGAGATCGAGAAAGAGAGAGAGGCGCAGAACTAGCCTCCATCCGAAGGGGAAACGCAACGGAGAGACAAGTAGCTACATGCAGCACCCTGATGCAATCTAGCGAAACGACGATCATCGACGGAATTATTCCACTTGGAAGACAGACGGGGCACTATCGCGACAGCAGCTTTGTTTAATGACGGCGTGGCAGCCGACTCATCGGCCGATCGTCGAGGAGAAGATTGTCCCCGAGTAGTTTTCGGTAACGAGCCCTGAAGCAACACCGGCAGCTCTCGAATCCTGCAGAACGTCAAAGGAGAAGCGCCGGTGCCTGGGGCGAGGAGGAGTCCTCGACGCGTGCCAGCCTGCTGATCACAGGCACCGCGCCAAGAAGAGCGGAGCGGAAGGAGAGAGGGAGACAGAGAGAGAGAGAGAGAGGGTAAGAGAAGGAGAACGCGTGCAGCTTCACGCGGCACCGTCTCGAGCCGAGGGGTCCTTCCGTTCGGGTGCTAGGGGTGTGCAGCCCTGGACGCGAGGGGTCGCGGCTGGCTCTTTTTTAAAGTGGGCAAACTGCGTGCGTAAGGAAAAAGAGACGACGTCCTGCGGGGGCGATGACAGGATGCCTTCGTCTCGGCCAGGATGTGTCAACGGAGGACTGCCACCGTCCAAGATCGCCGCGAGGATCGGACACACTATCGCTCTGTTGCTTATCGTCTTCGAGCACCGCCGGTAAGTTGTCCTTTGTCATTGTATAGCGCCGCCATGTGACGCAGTGATACTTTGAGCGATACCACCATGGCTACGCGATAAGTATGCATCTGTAAATAGTGCACCTCGTTTAATTATGTCTCTCGAGCGCCGCACATCATTCGCGTGTAACGTTGCCCCGACACACCGATCGCTTGCTGCGCATTTCTTCCGCAATGTTATCAGTGGCTTATTTTACGTTCAATGAGTTCAGTGGAAATTGCTGGAGATAGAGTATCGAGGAATATGCATGACTCTGTTTAATTCGGATGGTTTGTTGAATTGACACGTGTAGCGTGTTGAGTGCAGCAGGCTCGTGCTGTTTGAAGGATCAGGCATACGTACTTTTTTCTCTCGCATTTCGCGGACGGAAAAATGTAGGGATCACTCGGAGCGAATCGAATATGCACCGTCTCGCTCTCCCAGCGATCAATACGGAAAAATGACTCGGTTTTAAAGCTGAAATTGTATCGGCTCGAGGCAACAATTCCGACCGCCTCTGCGCGACCACCGTACCTGTTCATAATACAGACGTCAATACGTCACTCTCGTTAACCTCGACAACGGGAGACAAGTTGAACCGGTGCGAATCGTGGGTCGCTCTTATCCGTCTCGTCCGTTATTCGTCGCGCGCCTTATCCATACGCGTCCGCGCCAAAGTAAGAGTCGCTCGGCGACGCTTCGGACGTCGCTTAAAAAGGGAGTGAGAAGGTGCGAGCACGGGTTGCCGTGTCCAATTTCGTCGGGAAAAATTTACAAGCGCGGTAGCTCTTCATGTCGTCCGTCTTCTTCGTTTTCTCTCTCTCTCACTCACTCGCTTCTCCCGTCTTCCTAGTCCTTTTCTTCGTTCTTTTCCCTGTCTCTCTCTCTCTCTCTTTACCTTACGCCTTCTCTGGCAGAAAGAATTCGTCAATAGCGAGGCGCTCCTTCGACCGAGTGAATCGACTGGACCCCATAGAAGGCACAATGACGGAGTGCAAATAGGCCCTTTCAATGGCGCCCTGCGCCACGGAGGAACGAAAGATCCCGCTGCGATCTTCATTATGCCCGCCCTGATCGGGCCCGCTCATCGCGCCTTGTGCGATTTCGCGCGCCCCGGCCCGAACGGGACCACTTTTTCCTTTTTCGCCAAAGCGTCCGCTGAGAAAGGAACGATTTCTAAACAACAGTCTCGCTCATTTCGCCGGTAAAGTCCCTCGCGTGCCTCACTTCGGTTCGAGAGGAAACAGTGTATTTCGGTCTTCAGATTCTTACAAAATTAACTCTTCCTTTTTTCCATTCTATTACAAGATACGATTGAACTACATGAATATTCTTAATTATCATTTAGATATATACAGATGACGTTTCTCGAAAGCTAAACAATTAAACGTCACGTCTCCGTTCATACTAAAAATACGCACCGTCGCAGGCTCTCAAACACAATTCCCCCGCCGCATGTCATTAGCCCAGATACCCAAGGATCAAATATCGTCGGCGCGCGCGCGCGCGCACGATTTGCATGAAATTTATTTCCGTTACACCCGTCACCGGGGTGCGTCACGATAAACGCTCTCAATCCTCGAAGCACGATCTGTTACGCTTCTCGCAGGTACTGACTACGTACTCGCAGAGGCGACAGACAGACAGACCGCCAGCTATGTATACATTCTCGATTCGTACGCACACGCACGTACGCACACGCCGAAAGCTCTCCGTCCGCCACTGACCATGTCCCCTTCCGCGGAACTGTACGGCTCCTCGTAAATAATTATGCCGAGTATCCGGTAACAAGGACGTACACGCACGAGGCCTACGCGCACTGTCGCGGTGTGCGTGGGCACATTCTGCGCATACGTTCCCGTTGAATTACGACCCCGATGATATAATAGTCAATAAACTGGTTCGCACGACGTGCGTCTTCGACGTCCTGACACTGAGAGGCTCTCCCGGCTCTCCCGGCTCTCCTGATATATGCCGCGGGTGCCTGATACGTACGCGCACAGAGCTCAATATGTCTTCGATCCGCGCGGTCCCTTGTACGCGCCGCTCTTTTTCCCCCATTAGACGCTCGAGTTAACTTTCAACACCGCGACGCTTTATTTGGCAGCACGAAAAATTCCGTCAATCGACGGCGACGGATTGCGCGAGTTCGATGCTGATAGGGTTCGCGAATGTTGGAGGACGACACCTTTGTCTTACTGTTCTTTATGTATTTGTTGGAATTTTTTGTTGCCGTGTACCGGATTATCGATATGGCACGGGCTAATTGTGATAAGGACTGCACGCGTACCGGTAAGCATTACATTTCTTAGCCACATCGTGTACCCTGCGATCATTCCCTTGATCGCTTCCGCAAATCTTCCGAAACAGAATGAATTTGCTTGGCCAATATTACGAAAATTGCCGGAGACCCGAGAGTGCCTACCACAAGCATTATCAACGTTTACTTATTGTAACGAGTTCCGTCCTTCTTTCTTACCCAGCGTCAGCCTACACGCCCTCTCTTTCTTTCCGCTTCCAACCATTTCTCCCGTCCTTCCTCTCTTTCTCTCTCTCCATCCGTGTCTCGCTCTCTTTTCCTGTCTGTTCCTCCGGGTGTACCCCATTAAACGTGAAATTCCATGCCGTGTACCTCTCTCATCTCGATCCGTGCAAGGGGGGAGGGGGGGCTAAATAAAACACGCGCAGCACCGTCGCCATCTTGGATTCTTCGGCAACCCCTCGGATTATTGCAAAAATGTGGGATACGCACTCACGTATCTCGTCTCCGATTTGCTCTCGCTGAGTTCCCCGTGAGAGCGAGCGCGCGTTATCGAAAAGAAACACATACCGTTCCTATCGCGGAGGTGGCAAAGATATAAGCATTAAGAAATCGGCTATCTCGGGCTGCGCGGCTGATCGATGTTATTAGTTCACGTATATGTTTATTGAATGTGTTAATATTCATACGTTGTGTACACCTCGTATAGATATGCATATTCGTAGAACAGGACCGTGCGCTCGGTCTTAATTACTTATCGAAGGTGCAACACTTTCGTAGTATAATAAAACTTCTCACCGAACCGTCAATGTACTACACGAGTCTATGACTTTTACGACATTTTTATTAATCGATAACGATAAGAATTAACATCTTCCTCCGACACGCCGCGTTCGCTCAGTGCTTAATCGTGCCTCGCTGAAGCAATCATTAAAGTTTCATGACATCAAAACGATACTTCCCGCGAGCATTCGTAATATCAAGTCGTCCCCCCGCCGCTCGCGATTTCGCTCGACGAAAAGCGTAGAGGAAATGAGAAATTCAGGAAGAGAGAGAGGCAGCAAGACGGACCGAGAGAGAAAAAGAGCGCGCGAGGAATCCGTTGATACCGCTGAGGATCGCGCGGCGCACGGTATAGGCGGCGTGCCTTCGGCAATTTGTTGAGCCAGTTAAGATCATTAATCTGCTTTCGGTTGATCATCAATAGCGCGAAAGATAGCGACGGGACAACGTTGTACCCATAATGAGAGCCCTCAATAACCTCGACGACCCTAAAGCCCCGCGGTCCCTTCGTCTTCCCTCGTACCATTCCCACACTCTCCGGTAACTGAAAAGTTACCAGGACCTCCTGTCCCTCCGCCTTATACCTCTCTCTCTCTCTCCCCCACTTTCTGTGGCCACCTCCTTTCATTCCGCGCTGGCGCGCGCGGATACCATACACAGCTTTTACTTTAGGAGAAGCTCGTCGGCTAATTTGTACCCGCAGATAACCGCCGAGGACCCACCGAGATCCTTGCCCGAGACCCCGGTGTCTGCTGATATGTCTTTTCTTTCCTTTTCTTTTTTTTTTTTAACTCCGAGTGGAACCTCGGATGGCCTGCGGAAGGGATCAGTAATCGAAAGGGACCTCGGCGAGCGAAAAGGAAAACCGAAGAATGCCGATGAATGTCAATTTGTCTTTGTTTCGAGTTCGCAGTGAGTGGCACGAAATTGGAAAAACGTGCGTTCTATGAAATAAAAAACATCCTGACGTACGTTGCATCGTAGTGATGTGGCACTGACATGTGAAAGAGTTAAGGATGAGGAAAAATCTCGAAGTTTCTAATGGCAGCAATTTTGTTGCTGTTAGTAATACGTACTGTCAATGACGCGGACGAATGGCTTGATGAAAGTTATAGCGGCACGCCGCACGTGAACTCGTTCACTCTTCCCTACGTCTCGCTCGTCCGGCGCATTCTTTTTCATCCTCTGAAATTAATTAACACCCGGCACTCCGTAATGCGCAACCATTAGGCAGCATCGGTCGCTTGAGATAGACGCTTTTAAGAGCTTTACTTCCGAGCGGTGAACGCCGTTATCGTGATGACGCGTAGGGGTAGAGAGGGTAGCAGCGCGGCAAGCAGAGAGAGAGAGAGAGAGACAAAAGAGAGAGGGAAGGAGAGTTTGACTGCGAGAGACATAAAAAAGAGAACCCGGCGCAGGCAATACGGGAGGATGAACAAGGGAGGAAGGCAAAAGGTTTTATCGGCTCTTTGAAAGCGTTCGCACCTCTTGACCTCGGCCTCGTAAAACGGTGCAAAGAAAAGCAGACGCGCATGTGATGCAGGAGCGTGCGCGAGCGCGCGCGCGCGCGCGCATGCACACGCCGAAGAGCAGGCACGCACGCGAAAGTGCGCATTGCATTCGCTCGTAAAATAAAGTCTCTGGCATCCTTGATTCGTGACGCATCACGAAGCGTTTAGAACTCCGTCTATGTATGTTAATCGCTCAAACGTGAACATTTTCAAGACTTCTTCCGTGAAGACTGTGTCGCTCGGCCCGAACGTCGATTGGCACTCGTAAACGCGACGTAAACTCACGCATTCCCCATCAGCATTCAGACATTCCGCGCTTTTTCCCAAAATCATGACAAATACTCCCCCAAAAAAAGCAAATAATATTTATAGCCCCCTATGAAAAAAATCATATTCCACACATTCAATTTACTAGCCAAAAAGGAATCAGTGCGCATCCCCTTTAACATTCATCGACAGCAACGCGACACACATGACGCACGTCACAAGAGTACGTTCCGCGAAATTCGCTCGGGCTCGCAGCGAGCGCGCTCGATGCTAAACGATTTTCCTTTGATTCCTGCCTCCGACAGGCGGGCCCATCGCGCGGCGCGGCAGGGAAAGAGAGGAAACGTGGGTCGAAGAAGCGAGCCGTTGGTTTTAATCAACGAGCGATCCAGCAGCGGCCGCGTCCACGATCGGGAATTCGATAACCGGGGGTGAGAGCGCGAGGTATACGCGGAGGACGACGGACGAAGGGGGTTGGAAGGAGATCACGGCACATACCGTGAGCGCGAGGAATGTCCCCGGCCAGATTCCCCGGGGCCAAAATCGCTCAAACCGATCGAACGCAACCGCTCTCGTGGGAAAATCGCCTTCTTTTGCGGCGCGCGCGCCAGGGAATCTCGCGGCCCGGGTAAGAAGCGAATCGCGATCGATCTTAATCCCGATTCACTTGCACGGTGTCAATTAAAATTTCTTGCCCACGCCGCAGAACGGCGCGCAGTATCGGCCGGCACGGCCGCGCGAGAGTCATTTACCTCCATTTAATTTCCGAACGGCGCGTCGCCTGAAGAAAAGGGTGCTTGCTTGTGGCCGCGTGCATGCATCATTTTTCTTCGAAAGTTTACCACCGATGAACATTATCGCGCGGTGGACTGTGGCTTTTAGTGCGTCGCACGGCCGCGATAATTGCCTGCGATTATTTCGAATGCTCGAGGTGACGCCAAGTATAGTGAGTCTCTTTAATAAAAACGTACGCATACGTGGGTACGTGGTCGGAGACGTAGCATACGGGTTGTGTGCTGATTTTGTGTGAAACGGAATGGAGAATTCTACGGCAAACTGATCGTGACGTTATCCGTTGCATTTCTTTTCAGAGCAACCTGTTTAATGAGCAACTCCGTGGACGATTGGGTGAGCGGAAACGCAGTGGTGTGCAACGGCATCCCTGGATTAACGAAAGAGCAGCGTGAACTCTGTCACAGGAACCCGGATGTAACGGTGGCGGCTCTGAAGGGGCTGCAAATGGCGATATCTGAGTGTCAGCATCAGTTCATGTGGCACAGATGGAACTGTTCGTCGCTTACGCCGAGCAGCAGGACGCAACAGAGCAGCGTTCTTCTTCAAAGAGGTAAGAGCTCTGACAATGAATATTTTAATACCGACGGGGGTTGGATGAACCTATACACATCTATTCGGTTGAACCAAAAACCACTTAATGAAGGCACATCAAAACGCGAAAAAAGTACGTCTCACCATAAGAGAATAAGACGCAATCAGTGCAATATCACTCATCCGCGTTAATCCCAGCGAGGAGGACCGAATACCTAACCCGAGCCAGCCTGTCCTCGTTCTCCGTGAGCGTCAACTGAACACTGTTCCCCCCCTCGTAACGACAGTCCCGAGTACGGGGCAAGCACAAAGCGAACTCCTTTACGACGTCGTTGACGAGGCGCGTAGGCGAGAGGACGAGTGCGTTTCCTTAAATCAAATCTCGTGATGCGTGTGACGTTTGTCCGGGCACGCCGGCAGGCAGCGGAAGAAAGAACCTGTCCCAATTCCATAATAAGAAGAAGAGACGGAAGAAGGAGGAGGAGGAGGCGGAGGACTCTGCCCCCGTCCTCCCAACCCCCGAAATGGCTGCTGCTGCCCTATTCCGGCGTGACATATAAATTCGTCGTGGCGCGTACGTGCGCCGAAAGAGGAAACATATATCGTGTCGGACGAATGCGCGAGAGCGCGACATCAAGCGCACCTGACCTGAAAGCTTAAGCTCGTTCGCAGGCGACGCGCTCTTGTGCTCCTTCACTGCCACTCTCTCTCTCTCTCTCTCTCTCTCTTTTTCTCCTTCTTCCTCTCGTTCCCTCTACCCCGCCACGTTTCGGCCAGTCGTTATCTGGCGCGTTGGATCGGTAACATCGTTTCTTGCTTGCGGGACGGGGCGAGGTGTCGATTCCACGAGTTTTTCGTGAGCCGTGGTAAAGGGACGGTTCGGGCAGGCCTCGTGGAGGGAATTGGAACGAAATGCCTACGACGCGACAGTGGGACGCGCGACCCCCGATGTAATTCGAGACGTTTTTTACGCGTCACTTCTTCACGTGCCCCCGTTCGCAGCGCGCGTACGTGCGACGAGCGGGTTATGTTATAATTATGCGCACCTCTCAGGTAATGAGTGCACTAGGGTTCAAGTCTATGCCGGTTCTTGGCACGCGCGTCTGCCTCCGCTCGCTGACTGCTCGAATATGTTATGAGCGACGGCGGCGCGGTGAAATCTTGTTTCAATCACGATCCTCGTAGCTTACACTTGCAGTCGGCATTGCTAGAATGACGGTGAGACGTTGTGATGCTGATTTGTAGCAGACGTTCGAAAAAGTTTGATTACATACGGGGCAAATGCTCGGTGATAAGCAGTAATCGACAGTCCGAACGACTTCTCGCGTGCGGTCTCCGCGGCGAACCCTTTCCTGAATCGTTAACGTCATTTCTTGCGCGCGAGAACGGAACGAGGTGTCGATATCATGACTTTTTTGTCTGGCCGTGTAAACAAGCAGTTTGAGAGTCGGCGAAACGAGATGGGAAGGGGCCGCGTTTATGTCGCACCGCCCGTCGGTTAAATTAAATCGAACCCTTTTTATCAGTCTCCGGTGTGCACAAATCAGGTGACAAGCAGCGAGAATGCGCGGTTCCGTTTTACAAATCTACCGAATGGCCCCGCGTGACAATCGTAACTGTCGAGGGCAGGACGTACTGCATTGAACAGTGCACGCCCGGTACTTGGCGCTTGACAATCAATTCGAGTAAAAAGTTGAGGATAAAATCTGTTTTTAGGAAATATTCAGAGTACTTGAAATGTTATGGAATCACTATACGCTGAGATGGCCAGTATCGATGCAAATTAAGCAAACCAATCAGTATAGACAGGTGTCTTTTGTATCTTATTTCCCAAATGTCAGCTACCGTGCCTAGGAAACGCACCGGAAAAATGTGGAAAATTTTCCAAGAATCAAGACGCGAAAAAGGCTTCCATTCTATTCAGACGCATTCCGGTAACTGAGCAGGTGGTGCGAGGATCGGGAACGTGAAATTGTAAATCGTTTTGTCGCCGAAATCAGACTTTCGGCCAGGAAAGTGCCGTTTCGCAGCCTCAGTCGTTCGTTCAAAGAAAACGCGAGGGGTCCGACTCGCCGATTATCCGCTGCATCCGCCACGCACTCGGCGCGGTTCTCGCACCAATTTGACTTTTCCAACCTGTCCCGGCGAGGGACGAGAATCGCTAAAGAACTTCCGAGAAGCAGATTCGCGTCGCGCCGTTGCGAAGAAAATGCTGTCTTTCCGAATGAACCGAAACGCTCGATGCCCGGGCACGAGCAAAGGGTGGCGAATGATTTGGGCGAGCCGCCGTGCAAAATTTCCCTCGGAAAGGTATTTACGGAAGAATGACAACGTAACGACGTAGTTTCCCTTCGAAAGGCAGCCACCACGGCCGTCGCCGACAGGATGCGCCGAGTCGACGAACGTGAATACGCTTGCAGGCGCGTCGGTCGGCTAGCTAATTATTCGAATGTCAGTCGAAGAATAATGTGCGCAATTAAGCGAGGACATAATTACAGTTCGATCCGAGGATCGCTTACGACATTCGTGAGGAACGATGACGGGATAAATTGCATTCAAATTCCGCGATAATCGCGGCTGGCAAGGTTACGCGCCACAAAACGCTGCAGCCCGATTCGATTAGATAACATACGAGCATACTGTTAATTCACTCCGTAACGCACAAGTACGCGTCTGCTGCGCGAAAGAAAGCGCATCTAAGAACATCATTTCCCTTCGGCAAAATTTGGCAGCACACTGTCCCTATTCATCTCCCCTGAAATCGCTCCTTACGACCATTGGCAACCGTGCCGAACCGTTCGACGTCTCTAGCCGGTTCGCGCGGAATGCGAAGAATCTGTCTCGCCGATTATCCGCGCTACCAAAGTCTCGGCAGTCTCTCGCCGGGGACTGGTCGATTCTATGCGTAAGACGTGCGGCTCTGAAGAGGCCACTTCGTGCCGTGCCATTACGCGAGGATATTCTCCCTTTTTAAAGGTCAACGCATCGGTTTCTCGCCACGGCCAGGTGAGTTGGGCCGCGCGACCGCTCGAGAAATCCGGCGTGTCAAATTCGGCCCGGGCCGGTGTCTCGAGGTGAACGGCGCATCGTTAAGTCCCTCGGACACGGTCTTCCCTGGACCTCTCGTTACTCTTGACGTTCTGCCTCAACTTCGGCTCTCTCGCTCCATCCCGACCCTTCTTGCCCACTCGGTCCTGCTCTTTCCCTGCTTCCCTGTCTCTCTCGTTCTCTCTTTCTCTCTCACTGCCTCGGTCTATCCAACCACCGCCCGCCTTTCGCCACGAATTCAGTGGACGTCGGGCAAAACGACTTAATGCATTATGAAAAGTACACGGGACAGGTCCCTCTCTCCCCCCCACAATGCTGCCATTCGCGCGCTCAGGCCACACAAGATGCGCAACAGTTGACCGTTGTCTACGTCGTTCCGGCGCCGGAACATGAGCGACGAAAGTTGAATTGAACGTCTCTTGCGAGACTCGTTCGCCATTTGCGTTATTGTGATTATGTGACTTGGAAGAGCTTAGGTATTGTTTAAACGTACCGAAGACATGTGAGCCCGGTAATTATGCAGGCATTTGCATTACAGTGTAGGCGAACTGCAAAAGAATCGTTTTCTGTTTTTCATTAGTTATTCGACTGTTGTAAGAATTTTATTGTGTACTTTTATTTACTGGTCAATTACATCCCGTTAATTTGAATATTCCGTTAATTGTACCGCACTGAACGTTCGGTATCTACCAGTGAATGCACTCCGCTCCACCTTTCTTATTAGGTACTCACGGCATTCTTGAACTATAGCAGAAATACCTGAATGCTCCATGACTACAAAGTGTCGATTTCATAAGAATCGCGTGGAATGAAGGTACTACTATAATTGAACCGTAAAGTTACGGTAGCTGCCGCATAAACATAATAATGTACATTTACTAGATTTTTGCTCTCGTTACTGATCAATAGCAGAACGTGACTATTACTGGCCCGTTCAAGTCTAATCGCACAATCTGAAGAGATTGAATAGTGAAGACTATTTGCGACCAGAACCTATTACTCCCCTTTACCATTCTCACTAATCACGAAATTTCTAAACTTGAATCGAAGTGTCGGAATTTAACCTATGAAATACAAACTACCTTTTCGGTAAAGATGACGATAAACGAAGAGACCATTGCAGTCAAAGTGCAAACCTGAACCAGATACCGCGTGAACACTACGACATCCTGTTCCTCGAGCCCCAAACAGGCCACATTATTCTTAACGACAATTACAACACAAGCCATCGAGAGTGGACTCCCTAACATTCAAGGCAGCTTCCTCAGAAGTCCCGTTTGATTTACGCGTCCCGCTCGTTCACGAGACGAAACATGCGCGCTTCCTGAGCAGGCCTCCCGCCTGCGCACTATCTATTGAGTTATCTAAGTAGTGATTTGGGGTTGACAAGGGGGTAGAAGTGGGTACCCGCGTGCACCATCCGTCACTACGTCCCTGAGCATGAGGATGCAGAAAAGAGAGCATGGAGGGACGACTTCTGCTCTCCCTCTCTCTCTCTTCCTCCTTGCCTCATCCCTCTGCGGCCGATCCGCCGTCACTACCACCGCTCGGTTCTCCCTACTGTCCAGGAGAAGAGACGTACAACTCCCGGCAGAGGATTTATTACGACTCCCCTCTGCCCCTCGGCTGTCGAGGAACAGCAACAGCAACAGAAGCAGCAGCAGGAGTTGCGCAGTAGCTATCTGCATTATAAAACAGTTGCTGGCAATATCCGTATATAGCGAAAGATACACCACCTACCCCTCCCGCCGGTGGCCCTTATAAAGAGCATCGTCCCTCTTGCCTTCTTTGTTCCACCCCTGGCCTGTCCCCTTCTCCCGCCCTTCAGCGTCCTCCTCTCTTCCCGCGGGATGAAGGTTAGCGTCCTTCGGCGACAGGTCGCGATATCGAGCCAGGCGTCAGCAGATAGCAGCTTGCCAGAAACCGAGTCGCCCGACTCGACCGCCATTTCTTCCCCTCGCCGCGGCCGCGGACGTTTCTATCGTCGGGCAGAATCTTGAGACAGTCCTCGGCTCGCGAGCACCGCCGCAGTCGACCTTGGCCAGCGTCCGCACGGCCGCATGCTTGTCTTTAACGTCGCCCGGGATTCGTCTGGGTCGACGAACAACGACGTAATCAGCTGCCAGCTGTCCGTCGCTGGCCGAGGACGAGGTGAAACGAATCCGTCGTTTCGGCTTGATTCAGTAACACAAAACCTGGGAGAAGAGTGACCCTCTGTCTCCTTTTCTCTCCGCTCGCGGCGGAAGAAGCGGAATCCGTCAGCATTGCTGACCGCGAAAATGATGGACACTGTGTGTCTGCCGAATTGACGTAGTGCGAAATTACGTTCTGGAGGAATCGGGCTAATGATGCTGTCTGATGGACTACTCGGGATTTTGGTGGTGATGCTAGTTGGGCTTGTGATGTAATGTAAGATATATTTAATGGTGATCGGACGTTACGAATGACGAGATAATAAAATAGTTTGACTTTTTACTCGTCTCAGCTTAATCTCTACCGACGTACCGTCAACGCGACTTTATAAATTTTCCAAAAACAGTCCGATTAACCGCGTGCTCCCTCCGTGCGAATCCGCGGGCACCGACGACAAGAGGCACGTCCTTGGGACGAGGACGATGTAACACCAGTGTGCGGTGGCTCATCGGGTGTCGAGCACCGATGGCCACAAATCCTTTCAGGAGCGCCTTTAAAGAAGGAGAGTGGAAGAGAGAGGGCTCGCGCGCGTCTTCGCTGTATCTCGTTCTCATGAATACTGCAAATACCGCTCGGGTAAGCAGGGAGGGTGGGGATCTCGAAGTACGTCTCTCGAGGGAGGGAAGACGAGAGGGGTGGGTAGAGTAATGTGCGCTTTGTGGCATCGATAAGGGGGACGGGAGGGCAAAGAGGTGGAGAGGGGCACACACGAATCGCGTATTCCAGGCCCGAAGGCGGTCGTGTGTCGTATCGTTTGTAAGTTGACAGCCACTACTGCGCTTTGACGACCGGCTGTCCGTCAATCGGACCCCGAACGTCGTTGCCCAGAGACGGGAGACCTTGGAGGGCTCGAAGAAAAACTGCATTTGACGGCGCATCACTTATTGTGCCTCCAGACCTAAGCTCTCTCTCTCTCTCTCTCTCTCTCTCTCTCTCTGTCTCTTTCTTTGTATGACGATGCTCCAACTATTGCTCTCATTCGAATCGACGTTCTTCCAAAATCTACGGCAACGCTTTCGTCATCGGTCGTTTGGCATGCTGGTGAACCATCATTTAAGAGGAATTATGGCGAACGATTTTAGAAAAGCGAGAGAGTAGCTGGCACGAGCTTTGTGTTTTCACAAACTGCCTGACGTGCTACTTGCTTCCGTCGAACTGGTCTACGCAAGAACATGACCGGCACTCTGAACGAGTTTCTGGAAAACATGATTAAAGTGCGAAACGAGAACAGGATAATGCACTGAAGCGTGCTGCGAAGAAACGCACTTTCAGCGAACTGACTTTCTCACACCTCGTTCTTTCGGTAATCGTGTTATGGGAGACAGTACTTTCACTCTGACGACGATCCACTGATTTGTTTGAAACGAATCGCGCACGTCAAACCTGATCCTTAGAATGCCTTCACCTAGTACGGAAAACTAGAAATGATCAGGCGTCGAACATCAATTTGCTCGCGCAATCTATATTTCGACGCATCCAATGAATCCTTCCTTCTACGGTCCTTTTTGCTTAGTCTCGCTTGCCCAACTTTTACCGTCCGCGCCTCCGTACTCCCTGCACACTAAAATCCCGTCACGTTTCCCTTGCGCAAGAGCGTTTAATCGCGGTCGAGCGGGCCGGATCATTAGCTGAAAGAGGCGTCATCGGCTGATCGATAATCCGCCGAAGTAGGGAATCAAGAGCGACGGAAAAGTCGCGTGGGCAGAGTTTGGCATTGCGCCTTCAGGCACCCCACCGCGAGATCGTTTATACATGCAGACAGTGGGATGCCCGTCGGCCGCCGCTGCTGATGGGCACGCTTTGTTTTGACGGACGGCTGAATAATCTACCTCTGAACTGCGTCTGATGGCTGGCTGTCGGCCGATCCGTCCGACTCGCTACCGAAGCTCCTTCTACGGAAGCTCGGCTCTCTCGGTGTCCTGCTGTTTCGTACTCCGTATCCTACCCCCCCCCCCTCTCTCTCTCTCTCTCTCTTACGCCGTTTCGCTGAATCTTACTTTCTCTTCCAATTCTTCTCTTTCTTATGGACATAAACGAACATACATCTCTCACTCTCCGATCGCCTCCTCGCCTGTTCTGCTTCTTCTGTGGAAGAACAGCGTATACGATATCGCAGGTTTGCGTATATTATCCACGTTTCTGCCGCTACGACGCCGCGAACGGCTCGGCAATTTGCTAACTCGTCGAGGACGACGAAGACGAGTCGTCCGAAAGCGATTCGACGCGCCGATGGAGCTTTCGCTGCATCTCTGTCTTTCTCCTTCACACGCTTCTTCTTCTCTCTCTCTCTCTTTCACTTCCGTTCGCATTATTCCGCGCGCAACTGACATCGTGACGCGCCTATCGGCAGACTCTCTTCGGCAAGTAATCTCGTCTTGTTTCGAGTGAATGGATTTAACCTCTCTCGGGTTGATGCCCTATCTATTTGTCGTTAGTGCCTTTCTAAGAGACACGGTGGCCGTAGAAGCGGCTAAACTAGCAATCGTAAACAACCGTTAAGCGTCGAACGGAGCCGGCTGCAAATCAGAGAGGGTACGGCTGACTCAGTGATTAGAACCTTGTTTCAATGTGAGTGACATCGTCTTTTCTACGGGTAACTGTACCTACTTAGAAAGAAGTCGGCGAATCTTAGGATGATGTCATATACCAGGAAAGAATTTTGCGAATTTGACAGCCACATATTACAACCCTAGAACTACTGATATATCTGAGTCAACATTACGTAAACGTCAAAATTATTTAATAACCTGTGAAGATTGTAAAATGTTACTTATTAAGAAGACGAGTCTATACGCAGATATTGAAACCTTAATTAATTTTATTCATCATTTCCTGATTTTGATTTCACTTCAGGTTATAGAGAGACAGCGTTCGCCTACGCAATTTCTGCTGCGGGGGTGGCTCACAGCGTCGCAAGGGCTTGCAGTATGGGCCGGTTGCTCTCCTGCGGATGCGACCCGTCGAGCTACAAGGGCAAACCGCCGGCAAAAGCGAGAGGGACGCAATGGAAATGGGGTGGTTGCTCGCACAACCTCGATTACGGCATGGAGTTCTCGAAACAGTTCCTAGATACACGCGAGAAGGCCGGCGACATACAGTCCACAGTCAATCTGCACAACAATCAAGCCGGTCGACTGGTAAGATGTCTTTTTCTTAATTATAACCTAGGTACAGTTTCGACAGTAATCGAGTTTTCACCACCGCTGTTGTTAAATGCCAAAACTGTTGTACAAGAACAAGAATTAGCCGAAAAACGTCACACCACCAGGTAAAGCTTCGCGACGAAAGATAATAATCGAACGTACACCGCGCGCAAGTAGACAAACGTCAGTTCGTAGTCAGACGTATACATATATACCCAGCCGTCTTCCCTCTTCCTGCTCGTCTGCCGTTCTGCCTTTCTGCTGGCTCTTGACTTTTTAGCGGTTAGCTCTTCGTCCGGCGTCCGTTCCCAAGAGAGACGGCAGAAAGAAAGAAGCGAGCGAGGAGGACGAAGAGCGCGGAAAGAAGGAAAGAAAGGAAGGAAGAAAGAAGCGAGAGAAGTGGAGGTCGGCCGTCTCCTCTCTCTCTCTCTCTCTCTCACTCCTCTTCCACCTTCGTGCTCGGCCTCTCCGCGCTCTCGCCTCGACGTTATTAAGACGAAGCCCGGGGCTGGACCACCCAGCCGTAGACTCATTAACTGTTTTGTACGCGACACCTCTTTGTCTAAAAGAAACTGCCCCTCTTCCTCCATCTCTCGCACGTCTCTCCGCCCTTTCCGACCCTCCGGCCTCTCGTGCCAACCACCGCCGACCATCGGCGCAGCTCTTCGCGGTGGTACACAGGTGCCCTCTCGGCCACCCCGCGAGCCCTGCAGACCCGACCGTACCTGTTTGTATAGCGCGTTAGAACCGCCGTTTTTCAGCCGGACTCGTCTATATCCTCGCCCCGCTACACGAATTCGACTCGGTCCACTCCCGACGCTCGTCCTCCTCCTTTTTCTTCCCTCCCTCTTTCCCTCCAATTTTTCTTCCCTCCTCATTTTCCTTTCGACCCCCTCTTCACCGTCTTCTATTTTTCTCCAGCCTTCGGTCGTGCCCTTCTTTCTTCCTGTCGCCTCCCCGTTCTACTTCCCTCGCGTCGTTCCCAGCGCCTCAGCGACGGCAACCGTGGAAAAAGCTGTGTACACGGTGGATGTCGTTAGAGGAAAAAAGAAGGGTGACGGACGAGGCAGTCAGTCAGGCGATTGTGACACGCGGATACGAATGTATGTATAAAGCTGCGAAGGTGAGCGATCGGGATGGAGAAGGGCCAAAGAAGCGCGAATATTTCTTGCTGATCATCCCGCTCACCCTGAAGCCGTCGATTTAGCCGCTAATTGAGCCACTTACAAACATCGCATTCGCCTCGCTTTTTCATGCTCCGTCATTCGAGTTGCGCCGACGACGCGTTAACGGCGACGACGAATTTCGAGCGCAGCAGATTGTCCTTTTTCGAATCCGGTTTCACATACGCAAACTTCCACGTCCTGTACTGCACCGCTATCAATTATACATAAAACAATTTTTCCTTTTTGCATCGTACGTCTCAAATCCACTGGAACCCACCCACCTTCCTCCAGCACACGCAAAGTGGCGAGACGAAGAGAAATCCTACAGCCACTCTGTTCTCGTTTCAGGCGGTGGCGAGCAATATGCAGGTGCGCTGCAAGTGCCACGGCATGTCCGGCTCGTGCGAACTGAAGACCTGCTGGAAAGTGGCGCCTGACTTCCGGATAGTCGGAAAGACGCTTAAGGATCGCTTCAGGAGCGCAGTGCTGGTGGCACAGAGCAATCTGGGCAGCGTGACGCCTCTGACCAGGGTACGAGGCTCGCGCAGAAGAAGACCCGACCGTCAGCGGCAACGAAAGCATCGCGGGGGCGGGGCCGGCAGAAAGAGAAGGCCACGCGACCTAGCCAAGCAGCTCTTCTACTACCAGAAGTCGCCGAACTTCTGCGAGCGCGACCCCGCGGCCGACATCGCCGGCACGGCCGGCCGTAGATGCAACAAGACGAGCTCGGGGGGCGACGGATGCGGAAGTTTGTGCTGCGGAAGAGGATACAACGTCGTGCGCCAGAGACGCACCGAGCGCTGCAGGTGCAAGTTCCATTGGTGTTGCTTCGTTCAGTGCCAGAACTGCACCGTCGAGGAGTGGATCACGGTGTGCAAGTGAAGCGTGGGTCGGGCGGATTCGACATTCGGATGGAACGTCGTAGAGGATTTCGTCGTAGAGGATTTGATACCGAATTTTCGGGACGTGCCCAGTACGTCAGCCGGAGAATCGCGGATTATTAAGTATAATTGAGTAAATGTTAACCAATGAACGGCCGGAGCGCTTAATCCGCCGAACGTGATCGGCGAGGGGAGGCCGATCGATGTTTCTTTTTTTCTACCTTAACACGAACTGACGGAGGTCGTCGAATTAGCGAATTGATGACTTTTTTCGGGTATATAGTCGAGATGCTCGGATTGCTTCCGAGTTCATTATTTAGCAATTATTAATGGAGAGAAGGAGCGACGGAGGACGGTTGGAAGTTGTCCGCGTCGACGCGCGTTCGATGTACTTTATTAGAAGTTATTTAATCGGATCATGTAGTCGATGATCGATGCGGTCTTTGATACGGGTGAAATCGTGAAGATCGCGCGAAATGGATCTCGGACTGATTCGATGAAGCTGCCGAGGACTGTGCGCCTCGGAAATACCTTTGGCACTCTGAACCTATTGACTCGACAAGAGGAAGTACGGATCGGCGAGACGCACATTTTAGTTAGAGTGATTTGCGAGGAGTGCGTCAATTTTGGGGATGCACGTAACTTGAACCCGACCAGACTATGACGAACAGTTACTGTAATCGTTACCTGCAGATTACTTTAAGTAGTTTCTAGATTATACTCACTAAGAGTGTGAGAACACGCCCTTTTCCCTGCCCGATCTACAGCTATCCCGAGGCACAAGGGACAGTGGATGAAGGACACTTCTGTGCAGACAAGTGGATTCACACGCTTGCGAATAGTAGAAGTCGAGACAAAACGCGTCATGAAGAGCGCTCCTTCGAGACAAGCCAAACATAATTTACTGATTCAACTGCTTCCATTAGCGATGATAGCGTGGAAAAGTTTTAATTTATTGAACCAAAAATGGCAGCGCTCTTGATGACGGCCGGAAGATTGGAAGAATTGCGACGAGGAAATGGTTACGGATTCATCGTCGAAAATGAAATCTTACGCTTGGATAGTGCGCTGAGCAAGTGCTGAACTGAGCTTTCACCAGAAGGAACGGCGGGCTCAGCATGAATAAAGAGTCGAAGTTTTCGGCAGACGTGCGGAGAAAAGATCGCTCGCTCGACGGAGAATATTTTCCCAAATCCGTAACATTTAGCTTACAAAATAATTAAAGAGAGAAATCGTAGCTTAAGCGAACCTATAATTTATTTATAACGAAACTCTATTTAATTGATATTTAATTTTAATAACACCCAAACTGTAACACCTCCGCCACAGTATTATTAGAAAGAAGCAATATGCGCGCTCACTCTAATGTGGATAAGCGCGACTGTATACAACATAATAATACAGAACAATAAAGAGAGTTCCTTTAACTTGCGACATTGTCATCACGAATCATTATTCTCATTATCCCGCGCTCGGACGCTCGTAAGTATTTCTGAAGACACGTTTAAAAACGAATGTAAATCAACGTGGCCGTAAAAATCAAAAGGTGAGAAATATTCGCTCGTGAAAAGATGCGAAACTCCTACGTTAAATAAGTGAAGCCCTTTTAATATTTACGTCTCGATGCGTCAAAAGACGCATCCGACCTCTTCTTCTATCGACCGACCAATGTATTGACCCACAATACGACCTTGCAAAATCTATGCCAATCCCGCTTACATACGTTTCTAAAGGCTTTCGACCCGAAAGCTGTTTACAAACTTGTAACAGTGTCGCATTACGTTACGTCGTGTACGTATATCATTGTTTTAAGAACGAACGTAACATCGTCATTACTGAATGGCAGACGCGTACGATCATGAAGTAAATCACTCATTTCATAAACACCACGAGAGCAAGTGGAAGGTAGCATATCTATAATTGCTTCAACCCTGCATTAAATACTTCATCTTCTGTACCTTTTTCAACCCATTGAACACGGTAATCATCTACGACCGTGGAGAACGTTTCGTGTATTTTTAGTTGTCGTATTTAATACACCAACTCATGTACTCGATAACGGTCATCGCGAAAGCTGTTAAGCAAAATCTATATATAATTGTTGATTGAACCGCATCGAAGTGACCACCGTCGGGATTACTGAGATTAGCGTCGAACTCGCAAGAACAGAACTTCACGCTCCCGTGTACGCCGCGAGCGTATCGTGCACGCAGTTGCGTCCTTTGATACCGAACCGCCAATAAACCGAAGTGTGACCGGTACAAGCTTTATCATCTGATCGGCAATTCGTCTTGCGCATCGTACTCCACACTGACAGAGATCGGCGGAAAAAGAATGAGAGAGGGTACGGAGGAGATGTGGATTGCTCCGAGAATCAGGAAAGCGCGCGCGGAAAGAAAGAGAGAGGGAGAGAGACAGAGAGAGAGAGAGACAGAGAGAGAGACAGAGAGAGAGAGAGAAGAAGCATGCACGCGTATGGATGCACACGGGCAAAGGTAAGAAGACGGCGGGAGCTTATTGATTTTGTATGAGACGATAAACGGTGCAACCGGGGGAGATCGACAAAACGATGAGCGACAAAAGAGGGAGAGAAAAGTTCCGCGTTTCGCGCGCCTTCTACGTGATCCGCACGCCGGTATTCGCTCTTGTAATGTATTCGCCAATCGTCGAACATTCGACGGGGACGACCCACACGCTCCAGCATGCACGGCAAACCCAATTTCTGAGATCGCAACCAAGATAGTTGCGTTACCGAGAATTACATCGAACTGTTGAGAATGGTGTGACGGATGCATGGACGAGAAGCTGGTACCTTTTTTTCTCCAGAAGAAGAGTCACTTTGACAGCTTTAAAAATGTAACGAAGAGAAAGAATCGAATTAAAATGAAAAGAAATATGCAATTGTCAATTTCAGTTTCGTGGTGAACGTTGAGTCGGTCCTGACAAGGCGACGGTTTCAGTAATTGAAACGATACTTCGAAAGCTCCTTTAGACATGAAAGTCGATTACGGCACAAAAGCCCGTCCGTTAATTCGACAAAAGCTCTTCATCTGCTATTCGAAGGATAGCAGCAGCGTTTAGCGCGAACGCACCGGCCGCCAACGAACTTACAAATTCATCCTATGCACTTCACAAAAAATGCTACTCTACAAAACGACGAGACACTAGAAACGTTCAACGATCTCGCAACCACTGAACAAACACTTCGAACAGTAAATTTCCGAAACTCGTCCGCACCGTTTTGCAAGCAGATCTTTTGCTTCATTCCCTTCGACCGTATAAATATTCACGCCCGCCCCTACCCTCGCCACGACTGTCCACCGCTCGCCGAAGAAAAAGGCACCGTAAAGTATGACGAGAAATAAATTTCGTTTCGACACCCGTACGCTTTGTCCGACATCGAAAAAAGATTTTGCCCAGCGCCGTCGGCGAGCACGCCGCGGGGCGTTTCGAGGAAATCACCCTTACAAAATGGCTCGCGCCACAGTTCCTCAAGATCCGTCGGTCGGTCCGTGCCGCATCGGCGAGGTGCGCTCCCGCGAGTCGAAATCCACGGAAGCGAGGCGCAAGAACGAGTCGACGCGGTGCATATCCGCATTAACTGAGCCTCGCGGACCGCCGCGGCGTCCTTTGACGACGGCGTCCGTCCCATCCTGGACGACCCTGAAGAAGCCGCGATAAAGCGCATTAATTTATCGCGACCCACGGGAGATCTTTTTCAAGGCGCATCGATCCGGCCAACGAGATTAGAAGCGCGAGCACGACACGTAACACGGGGGGCCCCTTTTTCACACACACACCCCCTCTTCGCCCCTCTTTGGCCAACGAGAACCGGCAGGTTCCGAACGATTAATACGATTCCGCCGAGTCCGTCTCGCAGATGCGCGCGTATGACATCTACGCAACGAACGTATCGTTGGCGAGTGATCGATCATGCAAATGCCATGGGCAGTCAATGTGTAGGCATATGGATTTGTGGAGTAAAGCGTGGAATAAGCGTGCCACGGAAACATTTAGCACGGGCGCACTGTTACTTAATTAACGAGGGTTATTGACCATGTGGACTGGCGTCCTCATTGTGAATGAAAGAAATTTCGGAGTCTGAAGAAAGATCTGATTCAAGGCTTGTAACGTTCATCAAAGTGTTCGCTCGAATTCATTGCTAGCTGTATAACGAAATTGGAACAGAAGATGCAAGTGAAAGGCAGGAAGGATTTCCTCGGGCAAGCCGACTCGAAATGAACAGGAAACGACTGACATACCTACCCGCTTACATCTTCGTACCCTCACCTGCAAACCTATCTCGCATCAAACAAACATTCCATACAAATCCGCCAATAAAACTGCCTCTACAATCCCCACCATCCGCGTCTCGCAAAAAAAAATCTGACGTCCAAGCTATTCAAGTACCCCTTCGACACAAGCATCACAGTCGCAATACGCCAACCAAGCAACAGCACACCGAGCCGTTCCCTCTAAACTCTAAACGATCGAAATTCCTCGCAGAAAGCGTACCTACCGTGGCGCCGAGAACAGGAAGGAATAAAGCGGAGGGAAAAAAAACAAAAAAAAAACAAAAAAAAAATACGGCATGGACGGCAGTCCGGGGAATGAAATCAATGAGCTAACAGGCTTGCGAGTTAGCAGTTAGTTAATTAAGTCGGCCTTATTGGATCATGGAAGCCAAGCGCACTTCTCTCTCTCCCTTCCGCACGCTCCCCGCACGCTCCCCGCACCCTTCTCGGCCAGTCGCGCCGTACGACCGTTCCATCCCTCCTCGGCGTCCGCCGTGACGGGGCAAGAGCGAGAGCGTCGCGGCGGGGCACCCTACACGCGAGTCTCCTAGAACTCGGCGAGACTCGCTTTACTCGACAACTCGGCCGCACGTAGACGACGCCGAGCTTATTGCGAGGGCGAGCGCCGCAGGGCTTGCACGACGCCTGCCAGACGTCTTAATTAGAGGTGAGTTTCATCAGAAGCGCGGGCGCGCGCGCGCGCGCTCGCCTTAAGTGCACACCCTCGCCGCTCTGTCCCTTACCGAGTAAGTGAGTGGCTCGGACCTTCCGCGAGTTCACTTTATTTCATCTCTCCCGTGCACACACATAAACACTCACTCTCCGCCCTGTGCTGGCCCTTCTCCGGGCGGTGTGCTGTGCTGTCGCTCCTGTGCGCTGTTTCCTATCTTTGTCCTCGTTGTCGCGCCGAACACCTCTCGTAGCACACGTGTGCGCGCACGTATTCTTCTTCGGACGAGGGTCGAGAATGAGGGTGCGAGGCGTAGGAGAAGAAATTGGAGGATGTAAGATTGTGACACGTGATTATTTGCTGTGTCTTTACGGGGTTCCGTTTCTCGGGTCTGTGGATAGAGTTCGGGATCGTACGGGATATCGAGAGTTTCGGATGCGCGGTTGAATTGGACTGTATTTTTACGATGCAGTACGGGAAAAGGGGTAGAATTGGTTTGCGTCGAGAAATGCACAATATTCGCAACGGTGCAGTACGAACAAGAGTAAGCGAGGCAATTAGGCGAAAGAAATGGAATTCCGCGGAGCTTATCCCGGTTTCAGCTCGACCTAAACGGCAGATTATTCCTCCGGCAAAACTCGACCCTCTCATCCCTCTACCATTCTTTTTCTCCCCCATTCGTTTCCGTCTCCTTCCGTCCGCTGCACGGAACGACAGACTGTCCAGCGTTCGCGTGCAGTTTTTCGCCCGCGTCACGAATATACCTTATCCCGTTCGGATCGCGGATAATGCCGCGATTAACAGCGTTGCCGCGAGGAACGCGGAGAGCGCCGAGAAATGAGAGATAAAGAGTGGAAGAATCGTAAGTTCGCGGGATGCTTTACGTCGGCGACGAGCGCGCCATCGAGAGGTGCCAGGACATGTGTTCCGCGGTGTTTTGTCAACTTAGGGTGAAAAAGAGAACGACGGAAAGAAGGAAGGGAGAGAAGGAACGGAATAGGGGTGAGGGGGGGCGAGCCACGAAGATGGCGATAAAAAGGAGGAGGGGAGAAGAAAGGAAGACGCAGAGGAATTTATATGTACACACATAAATACTGAAGGAAGGGAGAAGAGAAGAAAAGAAGGATCTCGTGTACGCGACAGTACGGACCTTCCGACTTTTATGTACGCCCCTGAGCCAGGTGTCGACCTGAAAGTCCTGAAGCAAACCGCGGCGAGAAAAACGGAGAGCGACGATTCTGCGTCGGGGAGTATAAATATTCCTAATGTTAACAGCGACGATATAAGACGAATAGACTGAGAAGAAACGGTTGCAGGAAGCGAGACGAGTTCGACGAGTCGGAAGGTGTAACTGAGAAGAGGGAAAAAGGGAGTAGATAGGTACCGGAGGAAAAGAAAAACAGTGGAGATGGTGTAGTGAAGAGAGAGAGAGAGAGAGAGAGGGAAAGAGAGAAATGGATAAGAAAAAGCGTGGATGTAAGTAACTTCAAAATATCAACAAATAAAAGATCTGAAAAGAGTGAACATGTGAAGAATCTCAAAGCATATCGATATTGATCTATGAAAAATATTGAAGAATATGGACAGACTAAAAACGTACAAGTAACATTCTGTCAATAAATAAAATCATTTAAAACACGAAAACACGCAAAAAATCGCGTAATAATATTCACGTAATTTTTGCAGAATTTTCTCGCCAGCCCAGTGTCCGCACGATAATTCTCGGGTAATTTCGCGAAGCGGTACATGCGGAATGAACGACGCCATTCTCTCGCGACTACAATCCCGCGGCAGTGAGCGCGTAGCGGCGTACAAGGTGAGGCCGGGGGGACAGTTAAATGTTGCATGAGCTTCGAGGAAGAAGAACGACGCCGAGATTCCCGGTACCGATTAACCCTCTGACGGAAATAGTTGAACGATCGGGCCAACGAGTGACTTTTCGATCAGCGAACGCGAGAACGGCGACACCTCCGCCGCGGTATCCCAAAGAGACTTATGCGTTATCTGCCGAAAGGATCGATCTCGCGGGAACATCTGTAAAAGGGTCGCGCTCGCGCGCGCCGCAAGAAACTCTCTTGACTTCGTAAGGATCGGAGGATAGCATTTCCAGTCGAACGGACAACGAGCACCAACGCGCGCGCGCGCGCGCACGTACTACTCGAACAATGCCCCATGAAACTCTTCAATCGCAAACTTCAATTTGCGGCTCGAAGAGTTCGGCGAGTGTGCAACGAGACGCGCTTGAAGAGTGCTCGAAGAAAATTCAAATCCATCGACGGCTACGAGAACTGCAGAGGCTGCTTGGAAAAGGTTGATCATAACATCAGAGATGAGTTCTAAGTATCGAAATAAGAGAAGAAGTTGACGTATAGACGCGCCCGTAAACGTGAGCTTGTTCAGTTGCAAATGAATCAACGAGTTTTATGATCCGAATGAAATAACAAATAATAATAATAATAATAATTGTGAAAATGGTGTGCGCTAGCACGTACATACTTCATCTCATTACCAGAATGGTAAATATAATTGAAACGTGTAGTACGCGGGCAGGAAAAAAATCCGACACTGGTACTGGAGTAAGATAGGATCGATACTCGATATAAGACGATAAACGATTAGTCGAGTCGGACGTAGCGAGCGATAAGCTTCCACGGCGAACGCGAACGACAGTGTATAATACACTCCAGTCACGGCAAGGATAATAATTAGTCGTCGCGTCTCGTCGGCGCGAGGCAACGGCGAGCAAGAAGAACAGCGGTCGGAAGAAGTGATCCGACGTCTAGAACTCGGACTCTCCTGTGCTCCCCTCTTCTCCAACCCCTTCACGATTCTCTCGAAGAACTGAGAGGAGGACGAGCCATTTGTCGCCTGCTTACTGTACTTTCCAATGAAAGGATTCTCGAACCCTCTTCAAGCTTCCGAGCCACTCGAGCGTCGGTCGATTTCGACCGCCTCTGCTTCTCTCTGTGTCCGCGTCACTTTTTCATTACGCCGATGCTGCGACGCTCGTCTTTCGCGAGTGGGTACAACTCCTTCCCCACGATGACGATAGCGTTCGAGACGTTTCTATCGTTTCTTAGACGTTTTTAAAGATCTTTGCTTTTCGACGCTAGTTCTCTTTACTTCACGCACCACGTGTATTGAGGAATGATACAGGGGCACACGTGACGGAAGTGGAGATTGTGTAGAAGGAGCTCGAGAATGGGAGACAATTCTGCGATTTGTATTGATAATGATCAGACTGATCGATAATTCGAGAATAATTCAGAGATAACGTACTAGAATAATCGAGCACGAAGCGTGAACCGAGACACTCAACTGAACGGATTAATTACCTGTCGCACTGGAAGCCGAAGAAGCGGGCGTCGTCGTCGGAATTGAAATTCACGCCACACCTTACAATTTCAGGAGCGCGTCATTATACTTGCGTTGCGCAAACTTTCCCACAACTCGCGTTTCGCCGTCCTCACCCCCCCATTCGCGCTTCTTCCCTTTTAAAGAACCCGAACGGTGGTCCACTTTGGATGTACGGCACGATGAACGGATCAGTGATCACAACGAAAGGAGAGACAAAGACGAAGACGAAGACGGAGAGGGAGAGAAGGAGTTAAAAGGAGCAAGAGTTTGACAAGGAAAAGAGGAAGGCAGGAGAGCGGGCACAAAGGCAGTAGGAAGAGGAAGAAGAAAGAAGACGCTGGCCGAGACTGAGAGAGGCATGAAAAGCTTTTTTTGAAATCATGGGGACCGTCCCTCGGCCTCTTCCACGCAACTCCACCTCCTCCGTCGTCCACCTCCTACTTCTTCGTCCGCGCGCTCTCCCTCGCTTCTCTTCATCTTCTTCGTCCCGCGCGCAGTCAGGCATCAATAATTTAGCGCCCCGTCGTACCAATAAACTTGCACCGGACAAAGCGACGGCGGTGCGGAAGGGAGACGGACGAGGGCGGAGGGAAGGATGGAAGAGGCGAGAGGAGATAAAATGAGATCCGGGCCGAGGAGGATCGAGAGGGAGACACCGTGGTGCCGCGAGGGCAGAACCGTCGACATTGTGGATCAACGGGCTTTTCTTACAGCTGTTCACATATAGTCAGTATAACGCGTCGTCTTCTCGCTCCTCTCTTCCTCTCCTTCTCTATCTCCCTCCGACACCCTCCGTGGAAGCTCTCACTCCTACTCCCGGATTACAAGCGGCAAGAAGCTGCATTACACGGGACACGCCGCGCCGACAAATCGATGGATTATGCCGGACGAGCGCCGACCCACCGGGAATAAATGAATTGGCTAACGACGTGACTCCTCTCTTTTCACCCGCTCCTCGGCCCGACGCTGCACTACCGCTCTCTGCCTCCACCCCATGGAGATCCTACCCTCAAACGCCATCGCTCCTGTCTGCCGACGCGATCCACGCGATTTACGCGGATTCGCGGAAATAAATGCGCGAAGGGCGGGACACCCGAACGATCTGGGACAGAGACTAGTGGTGGTAGTATGAATTCATCTACCACCTCCGCGTGAATTCCGGCATTCATTTGCGGATCCGAAATCTATTTACTTTAACAAATTAACGGTTTTATATGTTAGAAAGTCGTGAATGCGAGACGATTGTTGATGTTAAAAGGAACGCTGCGGAAAAAGCTCTGAAACTTCCATAATGGCTAATTGTAAGATAATCCGATGAGACGATCGAAGCGAAGCGGGAACGATTCAATGCAGAATTTCCCCTTTCATTTTGCACAAAGTTAAATTGTTTCATGGGACGAATGACCCTCTATCGGTTAATAGGATAATCCTACTATCGAACGAGGCTTTGAAGAACAGGAGAGGGACCAAATCGCAGATGAACGGGTCCGTTCGTCGTTCGAACGAAGCCTTGTCAGTGGAAACTCGTTCCATATAAGTTCGTTCAATGAAAATTATTTTAGAAGAGTCTCCTGTCTCTCTACCCTTCTCCAGGAGTGGAGTCGCAGAGATAAGAAGTTCGTTCCTTATAAAACCGTGCCTTTATAAATGAAACCAAAAGCTAAGTCTTTGATTGGTAATCCATTTAGACAGTGCAGCGGGATCACTTATACGGATAAAGTCCGCCTAAGAATAACTTTACTGACGAAAAAAATAAAAAGGAGCGACTTTCAAATGATGCGTATTAAGGTTATGAAACCAGATGCGAGGGTCAAAAGATTATAAAACTATGAATAATGATCCAATTACATAGTCTCCAGCTGGAAAAGAGCTTTTCACGTCAACGAAACTCATAAGCTGGTGATTATACAAGCCCGGCAACGTCTAAATAAATATAGTCTTCCGAAATTCATTGAAGCAAGGAATATTTTGGACGGACCGTATATTACTTTCGTTTCTTTTGCCGTTTAATTTTTAATTTTTTCTGAAACACGTTTACCATGCAACGAATTTACATGGACGTCGAATATTCTTACGTAATTCACGGGATCCGATAAATGGGATGTACACCGAGCTACGCCGTTTCTGTAGCCTTACAAGTATTCGCATGCGTAGATCGTTGAAAGGGAACGAGACAAAAGGCGCAACGGGGACAAGAACATACAAAGTTTCCCGTAGTTAGAGTACATATTCACAAGGGGAGAGGTTAAAACGAAGCACGTCTACTGACCCCATAATCCAGTGCAGTCCACGAGAGGGGCCCCTTACGCCGCTATTTCCACCTCCACTAGATAGAAACGGTTCTGTCCTTTATGTTTCATCGCGTTTTTTGTTTATGCCGATCATACGACACACGGTGCGTCGTCCGTTTCCAGGGCAACGTTAATTTAGTGGGGGGGCCTATAGAGCACTGGGAGCGCTCCCTGGACAGCACTGCCATAATCTGACACCGTCTGCGCTTGTATCTTCCTACCTTTCTTTTCGCGGCGCACAACGTAACACTAGATCTACCGAAGCATCAAAATGACTCTTTTGACACTTTACTAGAATAACTATTGCTCATTTTCTTGAAATTCTCCCTTCCCTCGAAGACGTTCACGCAAAATTGTAGGAAAAAGGCGATAAAAATGTGCGTAACAAAGTATCGAACAAATGATTTTCACCCTCGCCAGCTCTGCCGCTAAACCCTACGAATTGTTTACTCTCAAAACGTTCCACTGAACATGTTCGGACCGCGGATAAGAGCCGTTCACTGCGTACGTCGTTCGATGCATCATGAACTAATAAGAAAGTATCGTCGGTATGATGCAATTAAACAAGCCCTTCGCGCGCATATACCCACACGTACTTTATTCTCCGTCGATCGAAGGATTCTCCGAGCAATCGTATCCGGCTGCGGAATCGAGACGCACGCGTATGGTTAATGAGGTGGCGCGCTCTTAAGAGGGCTCCCCCCGGACGCGTATGATTCGGAAAAATGTAAGAGCGATAACTGGTCGTCGGAATTGGTCGAGAATCGAGGGACGCCATCGGCGATCTTCCGTGTGCGCGACGCACGCTACGTCGCTCGCCTCGTTTCGCGAGGCAAGCCGCTAATTAGCGATTACCACTCGTTCACGCGGCACTCGAGAAGGAATATAATTAGTACTCGCTCCTTTGTGCCCGGGAGGCCGGGGCCGTGCGGAAAGCGCGCGATCACGCTATCCGATTGCGTTACTCTTCAAAAATAATTGTAAGTACGTTCGACGAGTGATATTCGCGGCCTCGTCGTGCCATCAAAAGAGTCGCGACCGACGCGAGGACCGATTGGCACTCGTGAGAAGGGCACTCGGTGGCGACCGCCTCGGATCGTCGAGCCTCCCCAGTCGCGAAACAGGCAAGGAAGCCACGGGCAATCACCAATAGTAGCACGGTACTTCGTTAATTTCCTGATTAATTAGATGATTTCGTTCGCGAACTTTCTCTTCCCGTCGTTTCGCGGTTGCCATGCGTGTTTCTTTCGTTTCTTTTTGCGTTTTTGTCACTAACTACAACTCCCGCACTTGTTGGTTTTGTCTAGATGTCTGACGAGGGTGAAATGATTCATTGATAATTTGGAAATGGCGGAAAGGTTGTGGTGTATGTTTCGGTCACATATTGTATGGATAAATGAAGAAATGACGGAAAACGGAGGAGCCTGTACCGTTAAAGATGTTGCGTAAAAGTTTTTCGCTGCACAAAATTATACGCTCAACTCCTTCATAATTGCAAGTGCATTTCGTGTTCATACATAAAAAGCGTATGAAGGGCACCATTAGCCGCAATCAGTAAAAGGGAATTACGAGAACGCACTCGTGGATATTGTTTGACGATTATTGCAGTTAAATTACTTCGTACCCTTGTAAATTATCTCACGACGTTTACTTACCTTAATTGCAGAGATAACACGGTGGTCCGTCGAACATGGACGACTACGGATACGGCAAACGTAGTGGAGGAGGCGGTAGGCGTGGGTCTAGTCGCAACGACGAAGACGACTACGAGGTGAGAGAGAAAAGCAATCGCTCTGGAACGCTTCAGCGTTTGGACAGCATACAGGATCCAGGAAAGAGATACTCTCTCAAGGACATCATTGGCTCCGGCGTATGCGGCGACGTCTATGAAGCTGTGGACCAACAAGCAGGTGTGCAATATTAATATCTAGATTTTTTTATATACTTCTTCAACGCATTACGTGCCAGGTCACTTTTATTTTAATGTCACGAATAATCAAACATTTTATGAATAACGTATGGAAAAAAATACGAATAAAATATGAGCATGTTTAGGCAACTAGTATAATTGCATACTCAAGCTTATTTTATTAGTGAAGTGTTCTATTAACAGGTGGCAAAAGAGTGGCTGTGAAAGTCCAAAAACTCACAGCAGAATCGCAATCTCTGATCGTGGAGGAGTATCGAATTCTACGAGATTTCTCTGGACATCCTAATCTGCCTGATTTCTACGGAATATATCGGAAACGGTCCAGCAGAAAGAACGAGCCTGATCAAATATGGTTTGTCATGGAGGTAAGTCTCATTTCAACTATATGCATCGTCATATGCATCTGCGGAACATGTACAAGATATAAGACCATACTACCCGATTCGGCCAACACTCTGTGAAAAAAATACACATATTATTTCGATACCCCGCACAACAACATATCAATTGTATAATCTTTCAATACTACTAATGTATCTGCCTTGCAAGAATATTTGCGCGTCAGTTCTTAACAACATGTCAGACAGGTTTAAGAATCGAAAACAATATTGTTGGCACATTAGCTAACCGTAATAGGTTATGTGTCATCATCGACAATTAGATTACAATTTCCGAACATACCAAACATCACATTTTCATTGGATTTTCAAGCAACAGCACTTGTCCCTTTCGAACTGCAACGACTGACGGCTGCATCTGGACGATTGGAATCTAATTCACTGTTACGCGAACTCCAATATACCCGAAAATTTGCAAAATTCAACTAACGTCAACAGAGTGATCGCCACACGCCACAACTTTTTTAAACGATACTGTAATGGTGGCGCCACCTCGCGTACGCGGATTTAATTAAACATCGGAGCACGTCGTCCTACCGCGGAACACCAAAGACAAAAATATGGGCGCGAACCATTGTCAGTTGTCTTCGAAAGATACCTTTGAACACTCCTCGCTAATAATTAGTAACTGATCAATGATCACTTCTTACAAAAGAAAACGATAACAATGTGTTCCTTTATTGCAACCCCACGTTAGGCTTCTATTTCTAGTATTTCAAGGACCTTGTTTATCTCCTATGAAAGAAACGCTCGACTTTTTTGTAAGGTTAGATTCCTCGCGCTTGACACAAAGTAGAAAAGATGATAGAATTCTTGGACGTCGAATCAAAAGAATAAGCGCGAGGTATTACTGACCATATTTCTGCAGTTGTTGGTGGGGTACGTCGATGTCTGCGAATTCTAGAACACTAGCACTTACACGGGCTTCTCTCTCGAAACAACGAACGATTCGATGCGCGAACGTTTTCGTCTTTGGCATTTGACCGGAAGTTGCGCAGTCTCTCTAGTGCCTCAATAAATACGCACACACAATGTGGCGACGCTGTGCGGCGGCACAATTTGAACATGTTACTAAAATCATTATCATTGAAACAATACATCATTTTGATGTTATACAGAGTCAAGTACGAAAATAATTTATGAAACAAATGTTGCCTACTGAATAATATTAGACCTACGTCATTAGCCGGGCATAGGCGTAATTACATGCAAGCCTACACATACAAAAGAGATAATGAGAAGCAAAGAGTAGTGGCAGGGTAAAGAAGAAGCGAGTTCAAGTGGTGAAAGGAGGTGCAAAAAGGAGAAAGTGAAGTAAATGCAAACAACCTTACAATATAGAAAGAAGAGAGCATGAAGAGGAATATTTAACATCAGTGCCTCGTAAAGCCCTAAATCTTAAAAGCAGTGCAAATTCAACGCCGAGATAGAACTATCATCAGCGATGGAAGTGTCTGCGCGATTAGAAAAACGATGCGGGGCAAAAGAGAAACAATAGAAAGTCGGCCGATAAATCAGAGATGAAGTGAAACAGAAACGGGACTGCGAGCGAAGGGGGCAAAAAAAGGAGGAATAAAAAAAAAGCAGCGAACGAGACAATGACAAAGACAGAGAAAGAAGGCGAGCTCTGCAACGACGAGGGGCGAGAGAAATGAAACAAAGAGGGGAGAGAAAAAAAGAAGGGTGGAGACGAGGACGGACGGGGAAGGACCGTAGGGGAAAGAAGGTGAGAGAAGATAAAGAAGGAGAGATTGAGGCCAGAAGCGAGGGTTGCCGTGTGTATATGCACATGCTCCAAGCCGGAGGCAATTTCAAGCATTTGAGACGGTCGAATACACGGATAATTTACGACACGCGCGGCCATTAAACAATCATTAAACTCGTTCGTGTACGCAGGTGAGCCCCGGCACGTCGCGGCCCTAATTTACGGGTGGACCTCCGCGGTGTGCTCAAAATATTATTACTTATCTCGGAGTAAAGCGACGATCGTTGACGTAATAAGTGCACCGCTCGATCGGCCAAGGAAACGCCGAAGGACTGACTACTACATACTACTACTACTACTACTACTACTACTCCCTTTCGTCTGCATATCAAGGGAAGCGAGAGAGAATTGAACGTTCCAGTCGACAAATTTTTAGCGTAAGAACCTAGACATGAATTTGAGGCACGTATTTAGAGCCGCGAATCTCCAATAGTCAAGTATGGAAGTTCCTGCTTACGGTAGCAGTAGTGTATGCGTGTAAGGGGAAAATTGCAAAATAAATGAAAGCAAGGACGCCATTGCGGATAATAATAAGCACATTCTGCAAACTTAGTAGAATCGTTAGAAACGTGTATGACGAGTAATAGAAGACGGGACAACGTAAGCGTATTGTAATGTCAGATTACTGACGAAGGAACGAAGCGAGTAAAGGGCTACGTGAAACTATGGTATCGGAGACACGTACAAGTTGCAATAAATTAATAATTGTCACATTTTTCAAACTAAATTCATCGAGACTGCGTCTCGATTCATTTGCAGGAACATTAGCAAGTGGGTAACATGCCGGTTAAGTACCCGCCGAGAAGAAACGTAATGAGTCGTTGGGCGCTGTGTTTAGTCCACTGATTGCTCGTTGGTGGAAATTGTAAGCAATAAAGACGTAACGGTTCGAGCGCGCCTAAACGAACAACTTGCGAAAGACGAGATAGAAGGAGGTAGAGAAGAATGTAAGAACAAAAAAGCTTCATACGGGAAAAATAGGGGCGTAAGGATTTTATGAGTTCGTCGATCCTCATTTGAATCGACATCGAAATAGACCTCGTATCACTCGAAAGACGCAACTAAATTTGTATACATTGGCGTTAGACATAATCGTTTAACCGTACATTTAACGAGGAATTAAATAAATACTTGTAATTGCCCGACAGTTATCAAAGACGTAACCCAGAAATGATGAAAAAGTTCAGAAAATATTGTTTCGCCCACCATTCAATAGAAGATAATCTGCGTTAAAAATACGCCACTGGCTGGCAAGCGTGTTCTGAAGAACTTGTACAACTTCGCTCTGGCCCGAAACATAGCGCTTCTCGCTGTTCTTCTTTCACAACATTCCTAAGCCGAAGCTTCGTCCGAAAAGTCCATTCGAAAGCGCGGCGAGCGTACAAGGAACGTCGAGATGAACGCGAGATGAAGGAAGCACGGCGACGAAAGGTGGATGGCCGAAAAGGGGGTTAAGGGGAGTGGGATGCGGGAGGGGGTGGAATGAAGCACAACGACAACGTGGCAAAGATTTATCGCTGACGATATTTCATATCGGGGCGGCTTTTACGGGCACGTACTACGCGCGCAAAGATTCAGGGTACGCCATACGTGGGCATCGCGGTAGCAAAACTGGCATGCATCCCGCGCTGTCCGACGCGGCAAAGGAGCAATGCGTTTCGCGTATATCGTATCGCGTGTTACGATGCACGCACGCAGCCACGCATGCACAGAGAAGTAATCCGAGATACAATGTACGCCGTATGCTCTCGATGCTGTGTGCCCGAATATAATAAACTGTTAAAGCAGAGTATCGTGCGCTGTAATCGTATCGTTTAATGCGGTTGAAAGAGGTGCGTGTCTGCGTCGTTTTCAACGTGTTTTCTTTGAATTCCTGCTTAAAGCGTACTTTCAGGTACGTAGAAAGAAAATTAATGTACAGGTCTGCTTCCGAGAGACACGTGTATGACGTCGTGTACGTGTAAGCAGATGTTTCGCGTTGAAAATTACGTTATAAAGTGTACAAAGACTGCAAATCTACCGTTCATATTACATACGCGTAATTTGCATCCATAAAACAAACACAGCATATTTCATAGAGCATATTTCAGCAAAAATCGCATCAGCACCATTGAAACTGATCGTTATACGGGTCGCAGCAGAGCGTATTAATGCTGACAATTAATTGCGACAACTTTGGTTATCGCATGTAAACTCGAGCACGCGCATATACTCGGGTGCGTATATTAAAGCACTTCGAGACAGGCTGAATGAGCTTCTTGGCGGGTATTCGGTCGATTGGAAGATGTTCGACCAAGTTAATGTACACTATTCACTGTGAGACGACTTCTGATTATTGCGTGCGAAGGTCGACATTAGTGTGCGCTTACACGTGTACGGCTTCGTGTGGGGAAGTTCAGATCGATGTTCACCGGTTAATTGATTCGTTAGTTAGGTAACCGCAGGACGTTCGGAGATGTTGTATTTGCAACTAACTCGATAATTGCCAGCGTAAAGTAAGACGTAGGAATGGATGGAAGAGAAAAGAGGTTCAGGCACGCACGCGCGCACTTTACAGTGTGTTGAGTCAAAACGTTTCTTCGAAGTAGTCTCAAACGATCTTCGTCTGCTATACTTTCAGACGATAAATACTCGACGTAATTAATGCGCTGTGTGGAAGCGTCTAATAACTTTCATGTGGAAGGAATGCGGGTGTCTATATTTTCGCCATTCCTGTAAAACGTTTCGGATGAAATTTTCAATGGAGTAAACTAAATGCATGCGGAACTGGGAAGTTCGGTTGAATCTGAAAGTCACGTACATACGTCTCTCACGTACATTTCTTCACACGTATACTTTGATGAGTAACAAATTTGAAAGAAAAGAAATTGGGTGCGAGAGCAAGTGTGCTATTATCTGCAGAAAAAATCGGATCTAATATTGAAATGGAACGGCACAGTGTCCCGCGCAATCTCATTCCGAGATGGTAGGAGAACGATCTCGAAGCAATTATCGCGAAAAGCTGGGAACGCGTCACGGGAATACCTGCACGACTCAATTTTAATCCCAACGCCCGATTCAAATTACTTCCGCAATTACGAAGGCACGTCGTCGTAGACTGCTCAGAATGTCACGCGTTGGTTTTCCTAAAATAAGTCGGGACGCGACATGTGTGCATCGTCGTGGGAAGAAAATAAGCTGTGTACATCACTTACTATGTTACGAAATGAACCGAATTGTTTTATGCACCAGGGGTTATATTGAAACATATTGATAGGACGAGACAATTTCAAAATTGAACCGATGTTCCGCGTGTAACGCGTGACGCTACGAACCATTATGCATTATCAATTAATGTGATGAAATTACCGATTTTTCTTCGCAGTTGTGCGACGTCGGACCGGTCACGGATCTGGTCAAAGGTCTGATCGCGTCGGACAAGAAAATGCGCGAGGAGCACATAGCTTTCATCCTGAAGGAGGTAGTAAAGGTAAGTGGCTGCTTCGATCAATGTCATTACACGTTCCCTTAACGACTGATTCCCTCGGACGGGGTATTAATTCCAGACGTTAACCTTTAAATAGCGCGAGGTTCCGTCGATTTATAGTTACCGCTGTTCGGCCGCAAAATATCGTTACTTAAGCGTCATTACTTGAGATTAAATCGTAATCAGGAAGCTTAAATAATGATTGCGCGCCAGGGCAGTTAATAACGTGAGAGCGGTAAAAGACGCGATGGAACCCTGAATCGTGCGTCAAAAAACAAACTGATTCGCACATTGGCCAATTACGACACTTAGTATCGGGCCAATCAATAAAACGCAGCAATGTCCCTATAAAGTTTACAATCGTTATCAATCAGTCATTATTATTACTTCTTAAACCTATCATAAAACTAAATAGTACAGTTTATACGTTCTTACGGTGATTAGCCCTTGAAGTAACAGGAAAAATCTACTGGGTCGTTCCTGTGGAATCCCATTACTTCCTGTTGGTACAAACAACAAAAATATACAGGTCGAATAGAGAATCTCCTTCTTTTCCGAAGTCTGTTAAAAAGAGACATAAAGACGAATCATCCGACGGTCCATTTCGAACTTTCGTCGCTTTTAAGCTAGTGCGCGCACGATCGGCCGAGGTAATTGTTGTCTTGAGCGTACACAGCAAGACATGAAATGTCAGCGGCCGAGAAAGATGGCCATCGCGAAATGTCCGGCTAAGATGTCGTTACAATCTTTTTTCCTTCCCATCTTCGGACGTTTTTTCTTTGTACCTACGTATCCACGTTGCACCTCCTGACCGTTTCCTTACGTTCTTTCCTCCCATTCCACCCTCTGTCTCCTGCTCGTACTCCTCCCGTTAACCAAGCGCAGCAATAAATACCACCTGCGTGGCGGATCACGCAGCGACGGTGAAACGACGCTTACGATGGTGGTGGTGATGGTGTTGATGATAGGTAGGTAGGTAGCGACGGCAGAAGCCACGTTATTATAACATAATTGTGCCCGATGGTATGTCTCGGCAATCCTTTTGTCTCCCCGACCCCGACTTCATTGCAAGACCACATTGGCGTGGCATGTTCGCGTTGCACACTCTTCGTTAGCATTCCGCACTCGAGCACAATGGTTTCTCGATCAAGTATAAAGTTCCAATATGGGTGGCTATATAAAGTTCGGGTGGAACGAATGAACGATGCTGCTGTGATCTTGGGCGTAATCAATTTAACTGATACTTCTTCAAATTTGCTTCCTTATGTGCCAATGAACAAATAAGTAACGATTGGTAATAACGGAATTTAATTGTAAATTCTAGTTGAACTAATGGCTCACATGTTCATCTACAAGCGTCTATTGATAAGCTTCTCTAAACTAAAACTGAACGCATGTTTAAACGCATCATTAACGCCTCTTCCGAAACGACGATCCAACATAGTCGCACGTAATTTCGGACTCTGCACAGCGTACAAAGTCCCTGACAAAGATTCACGATTCCGTTGAAACGTACGCCCGTCCCGACCCCGACAGCCTCGCGTTTTCCTCGCGACGTACGTACGAGAGTGCACACGGAAATTCCTGTCCACGGGACTCGAAGAATCGCACGAGACGCGCGCGTCAATGGGCCGCATTCTACGGCGTATAAATTACAAATAAGACAGGCGAGATGGCTCGCTAATTAACCTCCTCGCAAATGAAAGCCTCTCCCCCCGTGCCTCCCTCGCCTTCCTCACCCTCTTCCGTGCCTTTCTGCTCCTCCTCGCGTCCTCTCTACCTCCCCTTCGCGCGCCCCCGTCTCGACGGCCGACGAGAGATCAAGAACGCTAAGACTTCCTACTCATTCTCCCTTTACGTGCGCCTATCGTTTTTTGCATCTTATGCCCCATACAGTCGAGGGCAAAACTTACGCTCCGCGGCGAGATCGGGCAGTCGATAGCGTTGCTGGCGAGGAAACGAGGGATCGAATCTACCGAAAGTGCGCCGGAGAGACTCGTCTCACTTGTTGCGAGGGAATGTAAAAGAAAAAATGGTCATGGAAGGAAAGTGTGATGGAAAATTTGGTAATGGTCGAAGGGGCATGCGTGAATCGCGGCGGAATGAACGCGATGCAGTTTGCGTGGATATGGCGGCGGGATGCAGAGAGAAGTGATTCTCGGGAGGGAGCAAATAGAAAACAGAACATCCTTCCGTGCGCAGGGCTGTGATTTCGTGTAATACTTAGCAGTCAGGATAGAAGGATTCGCCTATTTACAGTGACACGTAATGGCCCGTAATTCCCGCATCCGTATGGGGCGGATAGTTGACAAAAACACCGCTTCTGCTCGAGTCTGGATTCATAGAATCAAGCGTCCTGCACGCTGCGGAGAGGGCGAGGAAATGTACGTGCGGCGGACAGGAACGATTCCCACGAAATGCTTTGGAAATGTTACTCTTACTGGGCGCGGACGTTGATTTCCCTTTCGTGCCTATGCTTTATGCTCAACAGATATGTAATCTTTCCTTCTTGCTACATTTCTTCAATGTATGCCGTTAAATAAACGCACGCGAGTCTGGCCAACGGGCGATGTTTCTTCTTCTCGTAACGCGGAATTATGCGAGGTATCTTGTGGTGCAGTTTTTATTTCCTCGAATATTGATGCATACGGATGATTTGGAGTATATTAATATAATTTAGTGTCTATCGTGCCCTGCTGTATGATCATCTATTCTGTCTATAGACGTACGATATCGGGCGAAAGAGAGCGCATAATCGATGGGTCGCATAAACAACCCTTTCCCCATCATTCACTACTCAAATCCCGACACTCCACTCTACCAAAATTCATTTTTGCGTTCTGCGCATCATGCCTGAACATTTGCACCGCAGAGAGAAAGAGAGAAGATGACAGAAAATGCGAGAGGAAGGACAGTCGAGCGAAACGAGCTGCAAAGAGTCCGAAAGAGAAAGAAAGAGAATTGAGAAGAAAGAAAAGGGGGAGAGGGAGGGAATGAGAGGAAAGAAAGGCAGAGAAAGAGTAGGAGGAAGGAAGATGAAGAAACGGAACAAGAATAAGGCAGAAAGAGACAAAAAGGATAAAAAGAGGGAGTGAAAGAGAGAGGGAGAGAGAAAGAGTACAGCAAAAGGGCAGCATGCATGTAATGGGCCCGGCATTCTTTCTCTCACGGGGGACTCGCCGTGAGCCTGTGGGATAATATTTACGATCCGGGCAGTTTGTCACTAAATCATTATGTGAGTTCACCTTTCGGGCATGCCACTCGCGCACCAGTATCCCATGGTCCTCGTCTCTGGGCATGAACGAGGCAGTCGGCCTCCCCCTCACTGCTACCCCCATCGCCACCCTGTACGCGTCTTGCAAAACTACGCGCGCAACCCCTCTCGTTCCTTTTCTCTCCTCTCCTTTTCTTTCCGCCTGCTCCGCGTTCTTGCTCTCCACCCTGCCTCCGTCGCGGTATACGTGTTCCATGAGCCCGGTAGCGATTCGTCCACGGTCACTCGTGCGGTAAATCAGGCCACGTTGACGTTTAATGCCGACAAATTACACGCGAAATAAAGGCTCGCGAGGAGCGGTGCGGCAGTGCTCGAAAACAGAAATGCTACGCGAGCGGCGCGGAAGGATTTGGAGCGTGGATGAGGAGGAGACGAGAGAAAAAAGGAAGAGCCAGAGAGAGAGAGAGAAGAAAAACGAATAGGGGAGGATGAAGGTGAAAATTGGGAAAACATCAGAATTTCATTTTCTACACCATCTAAACGGAGTTGTGCATTTTTCGCCCTGTTATTCGAATAATTATCTTATTCTAAACAGGCGGAATAATAACGGTCTGTGCACCTAACCCAGGGACTCTCGTCCATTGCGCCGTGCTTTTTTGCGTCTGCCTTTTGCACCTCGTTGTCCAACGTTGACGTAAAGACAATGAGAGAGTGGAACAAGAAACGATGAGAAGAAAATTAGAGGGGGTTGAGGAGGGTGGAAATGGAAAGTGACGAGGTGAGAGATAAGAAGGAAAGGAGAGAGAGACGGAGAGACAAAGTATACAGGGGAAACAAGAACAAGGGAAGAGACAAACGACGAGAAGAGAGAGAGGAAGTGATTGAGAGAGATAGTAAAACATCGTTCCGAGCTGCAACGTTCGCTGATGAGCCGGGTATTAATGATTTCATGCGCATGCCACGTCCACACTGCTCACCGATCCGCGCTTGTTACGCGGCTCGAGCCGACTGGCTGCAAATTATAGATCGTTCAATTTGCAGTAAATCTATAAAGATGATTCCCGGGAGGCGCTGAAGGTACCGCGTTGCCAGCTGTTCCGTACGCGAACGTCGCCTCTGAACGTGTTACCTTGTGCATCGGGATGAAAAACAATACTTTGCAATTAGTATCGATTGCCAATGGTAAAAGACCGTCGTAACAGCGCGCGTAATCACACACGAGCATCGAGTGATATTAATGCGTACATGACACCTAATTTCTCGTACTTATTTTATGCGATTAGTATTCTATAGCTTTTAATGAAAAACTACCCTTCACCTAACCCATCCCGGCTCGTTCATTCTACGTTCACCAAACGACACGCCATTTTCTTACAGGCTCTGATCCATCTTCACGAGAACAATGTGATTCACCGTGACATACGCGGTAGTAACATCGTTCTGACGAAGGAAGGCGAGGTAAGATTGGTCGACTTTGGCTTGTGTCGAATGATCAAAGGCGAAATGGGAAAGCGATGCACTTGCATCGGTTCGCCATGTTGGATGGCGCCGGAAGTGGTCACTAGTAAAGGCGTAGCGAACGATGGATACGGTAGTCGCGCCGACGTTTGGGCAATTGGAATTACAGCGATCGAATTGGCAGATGGACGCCCGCCTTTCGAGGACATGCATCCGACGAGAGCGCTCTTTCAAATCGTCAGAAATCCACCGCCCGCTCTGTTCCGACCTGCCAACTGGACGCAGAATTTCAACGACTTTATCGCGGAGTATGTTCCAAATTTTCCATTTCAAATTTAAATTTAACTCTACTGCTTGAGGTTCTAGACCACTATCAAGGGATGAATATAATATACTTTTGCAGGTGCCTTGAAAAGAATCCTGACAATAGGCCATTCATGGCGGAGATAGTAGAACATCCCTTTCTTTCAGAACTACCTGAAAACGAATATATGGTAATCATGAATTTTTATCAAAAATGAACCTTCATTTCTCATATCACGCAGCGATGAACTTCAAAGAAAATAATTGAATCTTTTGATTTAGCTGCAACAAGAAATTAAAGCTCTAGCCATGGACGTTTGCGAAAAGGGTAAAGATCAACGAAAATCAGAAGTTCTCGTTCGCAAAGGCTTCCTCAAGGTAATTTTATAACAGGAACATATAATTTTGAAGATAATGCCAAAATGACAAATTTCGAATGTTGCGTTTCGAATGCAGACGCCTGAGATCGATGTGCCGGAACCAATGTTCATGGAGGATCTCGCAGCATTAGAATACCTAACCGAGGATGCAATCTTAGATGAACTACATCATAGACTGAAGCAGGGTTTCTATCATTCCTTCGTGGGCGACGTTCTCTTGGTACTGAATCCTAATGAAGAGCAGGGTATCTACGGTCCACACGTAAGTTATTCCAATACAGTATAGTATACGAGACCTAAAGGGCCAATTAAAAAAAAAAGAACGTGACAATGTCCTGATTTCACGTAATGACAAAGATAAATCAAATAAACAAAGAGCGTTGCTAGATTGTGCACAATATAAAATGATACACATATACTTCCTTGAAAAGATAATGTATGGCTTCCGGGTATAAGCCGCGTCCTTGAATGAAGTATTATCGTGGATTTGCTACATCGCAGCTGGGTTAATCGGATTCTGAAGATACAAGTAATCCAAACACTATTTTGAATGATGATGGCCGTGATCATTTGAACTCCTTAACGCGTGTGCTTTCTTTCCCTACAGTATCACGCCAAGTATCAATTCAAGTCGCGATCAGACAATGCGCCTCATATTTACTCTGTCGCTGACAGCGCTTACCAAGACGCTCTCCATCACGAAGACCCACAGCACATACTGCTGGCAGGCGAAAGTTTCTCCGGCAAAACAACAAACTGCATGCATCTCCTTCAGCACCTGACGTTCCTTGGAAAGGTATGTTGTCAGTGTGTCTTCCTCTAGTAAACGCGACTTCCCCGTGATTTCCCATTTGTCCTATGCGATACTAGCAAACTGAATTAGCGTGTTAATTGACAATATCTTCAAAAAGTCTCAGGAGAGATTTGAGGGACGTCGTCATTTTCAACTTCAGAAACGGTTTTATTCTCATTTATACTTTGGAACAATCGAATACTTCTCTAACAGGCATGATGTAATAACAATCGCAGGGTATGCTTGACACCGGAGCAAGAATGATGAAAGCCGTGAACGTAATTCATGCATTCAGCAATGCCGCCACGCCTCTCAATCCGAACTCAACGAGATGCATGACGCAGTTTCAAACCACGTACGGATCGTCAGGGAAAATTTCCGGTGCGATATTCTGGCTCTATCAGCTGGAAAAATGGCGCGTGTCCACTCGTGACAGGTGAGTCAATTCGATTCCCCTTGAAATAAGGTGTTAAGCCCGAAAATTTAAGAGACACGTCTTCTTTTACATCGACCCGGTTTGAGATTTAAGGGATATAATAGGTATGCGTTTGAATATTAAAATTGACAAGAATGTAAATCATACGGTACAATTTAATGTAATGAAATCTACATTGGATTATTTCACAAACTTCACTAGTAGAAATAAGCGCGCTTGAACATGACCTGCAGAGAAAATATGTCCCATCCTGCCACATCGATATCCTCCACACAACACTGCACCAACAGTTGCCTTTCTACAGGCTAAACCTATACCTACGCGGCATACGTGGAATTATCTTCTCAGCTACGATCGTTATGGCAACTTCAAATAGTGTAATGTAATCTTATGTTGTTTGCAGAAATCAGTCGAATTTCCATGTTTTCTACTATTTTTACGACGGTCTCGAAGCCACCTCCAGACACAGGCACTATTACTTACCCGCCGGCAGAAGACTGCGTTATCTTCGAATTTGCGACAAGGGAACGGAAAGAAAACGATCGTTTAAGGTCAGAAACGATCCACAAGGGAATGCGCTTAAGTTCGAAGCCCTGAAAGAGCAGTTGAAGATATTAGAATTGGAGGAATATTGCGAGATAATTTGGAAGACACTGGCAGCCATATTAATACTTGGGGAAATTAGATTCGTCGAGGGTAACCACGGCGAAGCCGATATGGACCAAAGCGATACTGCGAACAAGGGTACATGCAAACCATTCCTCACTTTTTGTTAAACAAATTCCGTTTTAAAATTAATCTAACAGTTCCATCCTAACTTCATTATATCTTCTTATTATTATTCAAAATCGGATCCTATATTTAGAATAACGCACTGTACAGATCGTATTAACGTATTCATCGTAATAAAAATAACAAATATATTCCGTCTACTTCAGTTGCCGATCTACTTGGAGTGGACTCGAAGAAATTTTCTTGGGCATTA
Source organism: Priocnemis perturbator (assembly GCA_963942575.1). Taxonomy (NCBI): domain Eukaryota; kingdom Metazoa; phylum Arthropoda; class Insecta; order Hymenoptera; family Pompilidae; genus Priocnemis; species Priocnemis perturbator. Next base: position 10,222,773 of record OZ012649.1, read on the forward strand.
ATCAACTATTGCCTGATTAGGAAAGGGTCGGCTATACGTAGAAAGCATACCTGTGAAGAGGCAAAGGAAGCGCGCGATGTTCTGGCAAATACTATATATCAACGTTTGGTCGATTGGATAATCAACATGATAAATAACAAGCTCACGGTTGCTCGCCAACTCTTGTAAGTTCGTAAAAATCATTCATGTTTTATAAGTGACGCTCTCTAGCTTTACTAGCACTCCACGTTAATACGACTGTGAACATTTCTTTGTTTTATCTTCTCGTCAGCGGAGACAAGTACTCCATAAGTATACTCGATTCGTTCGGCTTCGAATGCTTTTCCACTAACCGACTCGAGCAATTAATGGTGAACACGATGAACGAGCAAATGCAATGTTATTACAATCAACGAGTCTTTGCCTGGGAAATGGTGAGTACGAGTATGGTAAAACAATCAATGAGCCCTCGAAAAATAATTCCACAAGAGTAACATAATTAAACGTCCACCAAGATACTAAAATATCAATTTAATCGTACAAAAATTTCGTCGTATAACTTATGCCTCGCACAAATAAAAAATCCTAATCACTCATACGAAGCCAATTCGAAAATCCACGTGAGCCATCGAGAGAATCTTCTTTCAGCAAGAGCAAGAGGAGGAAGAGATACCGGTGCAGAAGCTTCACTTCTACGACAATAAAGAGGCCATCGATCAATTGATGAGCAAGGACACCGGCTTGTTCCACATAATCGACGGCGCGTCGAAGCAAATGCAGGACGCCCAGTACATACTGGAGAAGCTGAAGGCACGTATGCGCAGTGTTCACGTGAAGCCAATAAGCTCGCACGAATTCACGGTAGCTCACTATACTGGCAAGTTGATATACGACGGCAGCGAGATCGCGGAGAAGAATCGAGATTTCGTGCCGCCGGAGATGATCGAAACGATGAGGCTGTCCGCCAATGAGCCGATCAGACAGATGTTCACGAATCAGTTGACGAAGTCCGGCAACCTGACCATCACTGTCGATAAGCCGGAGAAGAAGGAGGAGGAACAGAAGTCGGCGAAGGGCCGATGGGGTGCACTTATGCAGGAGCAGACCAAGCTTAGGGTAAGAATTTGAGAATTTAACACTAGAACTACAGATCAAGCAGAAGAAATGGCTTGACATTATATTATAATGAAGGCGCCTTTTTCATGGTTCGATGCGAGTCGGGGAAAATTGCTGAAAATAAGATGACTTCAAAGTTAGTCTTGATCATAGTAAAGTGTCAGACCGATGCAATTGGAAATCTCTGTGGCTTTCGGGTTGGAATGGTGTGTGAACTTTTGAAATTAGAGATACAACACTGCGTCGCGCGGACAATTCTCGCAAACTCGACGAATGAGGACATGCGCGGCGACCTTCCGCTCGACCAGCCTCGAAATCCTGAAGAATCTGTCGGTCGGCGGCGGAAGCAGTGGCACGCACTTCGTCAGATGCGTTCGCTCGGATCTGGACGGTGCACCGCGCGGCTTCTACAGGGACGTTGTCAGGCAACAGATCAGGGCCCTGGCTATCCTGGACACTGCCAAGGCTAGACAATTCGGCTACCCGCACAGAATACCCTTCCAGGAGTTCCTTCGAAGGTAACATTCATTCTTTTGTAAGAAGTTCTGTTCACCCGTATTGCTCAAGCGTTCACTAGACGTAACACGCATTTTATGTAAAATCGCACACTTACTGTCGACGACATTATTACAAGTGTATTTACTTGAATCAATGTTCTATAAAAACCAACTCAATTAACGTGCAATGCAACTTACAGGTATAAGTTCCTAGCATTCGATTTTGATGAGAACGTGGAAATGACGAAGGACAACTGTCGGCTACTCCTGATCAGATTGAAAATGGAAGGATGGATCATCGGCAAGACCAAAGTGTTCTTGAAATACTACAATGAAGAATATCTGTCGCGTCTATACGAGACGCAGGTGAAGAAAATCGTCAAAGTCCAGTGTATGATGAGGTCGTTCCTGGCGCGGAAGAAAATAGCGACGAAAGTCACTGACTTGAAGAAAACTATTGGTAAGTAAAGGGACCACGACACCAGATTTCACTTTCTGTTAATTAATGCATCTCATACGTCACATTTCAGTAGAAGTCGTCAAAGTTTATCCAAATCGAGCACGTGCATAAAAAAACCATTAAATGCGAGAGTGCGTGAGAGAATTAATGTAAACAGGCAAATAAACCTTTATCAGCTTTTTCGGAAGACTTTGTAGAGCTTCACGTATATCTTATTCACCTCCGCTGCTATACACGAACCTAACGGGTACTGTTTCAGTGAAGAAAGCGTCGGTATCGAGGAACGAGACCGTGGACATGTCGGAGGATCAAGCGGCTGTGATTCTACAAAAAGGTAGATTGACCTGACTGACATGCCATTCTAATAAAAATGATGATCGATATCCGACTATTTCCACGTTTCCTGCGCAGCGTACCGGGGCCATGTTGTGAGGAAGGAAGTTGCGCCGATAATGAAGGGGGACTTGGATCAGGAGACGAAGGACTTTATCAAATTCTACAGCAGCAAGTGGAGGTCGAAGACTATGTTTCAAGTCCTCCTACAGTACCGTGCAGCCCGCTATCAAGACCTCGTGCAGTTCTCCCAGCAGGTGAAATTTGCAACAAGCATGTTGTATTCACGCATTCTAAACATGTTGCGAATATTGAAGAAAAATCTTACTGAAGATCTTATGGGTAAGCTGCTCGTTGTATTGTACAGGTACACTTGTTCAACCAAGCAGTGGCTGGGAACCTGGAAGCGACGAGTGACCGCGTACCGCTAGACAAAGTTGACCCGGGTGTCACGCAAATCGCATATTTAGGCCAGTTAAAGCCACCCCAAGTACATAAGCTACCATTCGACATTCATCACGAGCTGCCATACTTCGACACGACCTACATGAACGATCCAGCGAAGCGAAAGAGAGGAACTGGGTACGTCTGACACTCCGTTCTCAACGTTAGCATCATCCTTTCAGCAGCTCATATCGCATCAAAGCAATAAACATCAAAAGCATGTCTTTCTTTTCGTATCAACTTCAAGTCACGTAATTGTTGTAGATTAGATTTTCCACTAAATCGTTCTCTGTATCTTTCAGTAAGCGTGCAACAGAAAAGTTACCTCGATCAGTCGATTAAAAGTCTAGTCGAGTATTTCAGAAAATGCGCATAACGTAAGAAGTTACAATCACACTGGCTTTGAGAATAAGAGATAGAAAATAGGAAACTACGCTTTGCTCCATTTCTTTGCCTATCACATATATCGCTTTCTTACGTCATGTTTTGTTGGAATTCACGTATGAGTCATGAGTTGGAGTCAGCGTATGAGTCTTTCTGCGTTTCGCGGTCCAATTTCGAAAGAACGGAAGGCGCGACCACTGATTGCCCGCCTTAGTCGGCCGACGGGAGAGATTTTTTTGCTGTCAATTGGAAAATACATTCTGCAGATCCATCTCGTCATCGGCGTCTGACGACGAGCACGACGCCTGGGACGCGCCGTTAAGAAGAGATACTGTGCCGTGGGCCAACAGCAACGTTCGTACCAGAGGTGCCTACCATTTTTGTCACCCATCTGATATAACACGTCCTGGCGTGTCCGCGCTATCAAAGTTTCTCGTCGTCGATTCGACAATGTGAACGAGCAACGACATCGAGTGCCATCACCGCTCTACCCACGAAATCGCACGAAACCTAAGGATTGCATGTTCCATGGCGGACGTGTCGCTGACTTTTTAAGTTTTGCTCTTTTTCGTACCAATTTTCGGTTATTTCCTGCCGTATCGTCAATAGTGCTTTTCATGCGTTCCGACAAGTCTTCCTGCGAGCACTTTTGACAGTTTTCGGACATAATGACCTGCGAACGTTTCCGGCCACTCAACATCTTGAGCTCTAGACACTGACGAACACTTTCATGAACGTAGATCGTACCTTTTTATTTTGTTCTCCTCTTAATTCGTATCGGTTAATGTGTTTTTTTCAAATTTGCTTCGTAAAATGGCGTTAAAGAACTGACCCAACGGAAACGCTTGCAGGGCACTGTATGTATCATATCGACCGTCATATTTCTCTTTACAAGTTTAATTCTTCAATGATGATATAAGTATCACAGATACGTTGCATCGTTAAAATCGAACGCGTAAAATACCTTTTGTACGCGTTCTTTGGACTTTCGCATCGGATCGGTGAAACGTTTTGACGCGGAGGCGGATAGCACGATTCGTTTCGTTGGCGTACATTTTTGACTCACTCGAGGCATGGCTGACGAACATTTCGTCGCTCGCCCGTTCAGTTAAACGCAGAAAGGGAACGCAGCCTCGTCAAGCAAATGGGGAAAATCAGTAAAGAAAACCGCACATGTAACGATCCTGCGCAACCGTACTGTACCGACTGCCAGCTAACCATATCCTTGCATCTGATGACTCTTGCACTTTTCAGACGTCGAGGTTCAAACCACGAACTCGCCGCATCGATCAGTCCATTCAGACAGCGGGCAGAGTTTGATCAACACACCGTTTTCCAGGGACCCCAATGTCCCGGTCCGATGTCCACCGGAAGAGCCCTCGTCGTCCAAGGCCAATCCCAGAGATCATCAAATGCCAAGCAGCCGTAGTCCTTTGCAATCCGCTAACGCTCATAATCCTCGCTCAGTAAGTAAAAATATTGCTTCTCTATCAAATGGGCTCTTTCGATTCTCACTTTTAACTTCTGTTTTTCTTTTTCTTTTATTTTCTGCACTCTACTTTACGAGACTTGTGGCTATTAACGTTTTAGAATGAAATCGATACCGGGTCAATACGCTCCAGAAAGAAAGTACCACCTCCCCCGATTCCCTTCAATCAGGCTCAATCACATGCTACGCGCAGTCATAATGAATTCAACCCCGACGTTCGAAATAAACATAACATGGACGGCGGAAACCATGAATGGGACTTCGAAGACAGGGTTAACCGAAATGTGCCCCCGAGTAATCGGTAAGTTTTCGTAATCTGTCATCACGTTGAAAGGGTGTCTTAAATGATGTCATCCCTACAGCGTCAATCCAATTCATGAACTACAGATGAAAGGGCGCAAAAATAATAACGACGACAGTTCGGATGAACCGCCATTCAATTTTCAGGTAAAATTATCCTTATGTATCACGATCCGCTAAAGTTTTCTCAAAGAATGATACGTGATAGGAATAAAAATAGAAATAAAAAACATCTTCCAATGAATATCGAGCCAATGGTCTTGTAAAAAGTCACCGCCTCTACAGAATGTAATTTTAACATTTCCATCACTAGGGAATGTTACGGAAGACTCAGCATCAGCGCGCGTCGATGAAACGCAACCCCGTGTACGACAGCTACGGACGTTCGGCAGAACCGACATCTGGATACCGTACGAGCGGCGGCGACCACTACCACAGCGGCGAAGCGAACGTCGTCTATCGAAGCAGCAGTCGGAGAGACTCGCCCGAGTGGAATCCAAACGAGATGGTCCGAATGTCGGAGAAATATGGCAGAGAGGGTGCGTGGGGTGCCGAGAAGGAGAGCGCGGCCGAAGTATCCCAGAGTATCACCACCGAGATTGCGCCGGGCATCGTTGTCGAGGGCTACGTCGCGGAATTGTAAAATGTCGATTGAAACGTTACGCAAGACGCTCCGTGACCGCGGTCGTTGAGAATTGCAATTAATCGACGCTCGACGGAAACCGGGATAACGGAAGCGACTCTTCAGTCACGATCGTCAAAATATTTTTGTTGCCTGCCAAACGATCACGTGTGCCGAGAACTGATTTGTCAATGGGACCGACTGAGAAAAGAAAACAATGAAAACGCACCCTACAATCGGTTCTACAATCGAGCCCGATCTTCTCTTTTTACCTGAGATAAGTCTTCATAAGCTATAATTCGCATTGTTCATAACACTCATATTGCTTCTCAGGAATGAAACACACGATGCGCGATATCATAATTATAACTATTATATGAGATAATAAATGAGGAAGATGTATGATACTTAGGATGCTCGCCCTGATCGTCGTTCAACCCTTAATACCATTTTGTGAACGCAAGTATTATTATTGCAAATTAAAAATGTTATTTATTTGGAAAATAAAAATAAATAAACCTCAAAAACAACCAACCAAATATGTCTCCGCATGCAAGTCCAACTTACGCATAGTACATTTGTCTTAAGTCTAGGTTCAAAGTTAAAACCATAAATATAAAGTTTACACTCTACGATACTGGCCATTGGGATAGACTAACTCTTAACTTTAAACGACATTTAACGTGTATAAATCTTTCAAGGTACAAACAACTGTCTTCATAATTTAAAACCACTTCCTATTCTGAAAACATTCTAATAGAGCACAATTGGCGGATCACGGAGAGATCAGCAGTATAAAAATAGACTCAACTAGTCCCTATTGCACTATGATTCGTATAAAACCATTATAAAATCTGTATTAATCTAGTTACCGCAAAATTGCCATCATTACGCTTAATCGTGCTTTGAGCACGGGATAAAAAACTTTTCTTATATATTGAAATATATTACTAACTGTTCCATTTAACCCTTTGTCATGTAGCAGGTCTAAGAAACTGTTCCAAGTAAAGTACAATGGATATTTCCTTGTAGAATTTTTAGACCGGTACTGTTGCCTTATTTGTTCATCCGAAAAGTTTGTGCCGTGTTGTATTCAATTTACTCCTCTATATTGTATTAGTTCGAAAGTCTAGAGCATTCAATCGAAAAATGCCACCAAATCGTTCACCTCAAATTCAGAAACAATTGTGTCTTTCGTAAATGGTATAGTAGAAGTGAGTCCTCATTTCTGCGTAAAATAGCGGCACGTAATTCTCGGATGATTCAACACGTAGATCCCTAATTGGACCCCGTAGTACCGTTTTACCTAGCACCTTTTACCTAGCTTATCAATCCTTGTCGGGCTGAGAATTATCCGGACCGCTGTTACTTTGCTGGGAGCTCTGTTTAATGATGTTCACCAGCGTGTCCAGCCTCGTTGGTCGAGCTATTTGCAGGACCATATGCGCCTCCTCCAGAATCAGAAGACCATTGTGGGCGTCGCTCGCTGACAAATTATGCGCCGATACCACGTGCCGTCTCCATGCCGCGTGCGTAGGAAGTACCTAATACGAAACAGACCAGTTTCCGTTTTACTACTTCCCGATCGACTACAATCCTTGCGTTCAATAAATCTAAATCTGTCGCATATTCGATAGAAAGCCGTTTCGGCCCGAACGACAAAGGCGTTCGGATAGAATCTAACGCAGTCAGCGCCACAGACCTGTAGGCACCACTTGCAGTTCAAGGACGGCGAGATTGTATGAACAGCTTTGATATGTCGTCGTCGAAAGCCCCAACTGGTGTAGGCTCTGTCGCAGAACGGGCATGGGAACGGCGGATAGGCCAATCCACCTTTGATTATCTCCTCCGACAATTCGGAAGTGCTGGTCCCGCTGAATGTTGGGAAAGCTGCGTGGGAGGCTCCAGCGCCGCGCTCGATCTCGAAGCTGGACGGCTCCACTTGATCAAGCCGCGAATTTGCTCGCGATTGATTCGGCGAGCCGAGAGACTCCTCCGCCGACTTCGATCCGATTCTCTCCGAATTTGCCGAGTATCTTGTGTACGGCTCGGGCGATGAGTTGTACGCTTGTCTGGCCTCCGGTATAACCGTCACAGTTGGCTTTGACGATCCTGCAAGTAACAGCATTGCGGAGATGATCACACCTGTGACCACACATTTGTTTTCAGATCATACGAGGACAAACTGTGCACCAAGACCTGGCGAGGCCGCGAAAACTTCTTCACTCGCCGAGCACGGGAATAGTAAAGGGTATTCTCACGCGTTCGTGCATCGTTTTGCAAGTTTTTTTATTTGTACTTCATACCATAATACTCTGTGACAAATTTTAAAATAACATAATTTATATTTATACTGTGTATTTATATATTTACATCATAATTGTTCTGCGTCCTAGGACGGCAAATACAAGAGCGCCGAACTAATTGAGAGCTTCCGATGGATCTCGGTGAAAAGTAAAGCTATTCGCGTCGAATGTAAACGTTTAAATCACATGTCAGTGTTTTCGAACCTGGATACGCGGGAGCGGACATTGATGAAATGTCCGCAAACAGCGTGCATTCTCCATCCTCATACCACTTAACAGACATAACTTAGTTAACTTAAACAGTATAAATTAACGTTAAATAAATTACAATCATTTAAGAACAATTACGCTTCACTTCGGCACCCACGAAGCGCCGCATAAGTGTGCGGAGAGACAGAGCCAGGGTACAATAACGGGACAATTAAAAATGTAAAATAGGTTTATTTGCGACCAGTCGTGTGTCTTGTCTACAATAATATCGATTTCAATAAAAGTCGGTTCGCGGGGGATTCGGTCGTTCTCGAAATTCTACTGCATTCGTGCTCCTTCAAACGAACCGTCGATCTTCTACGAAATCTCCGCGATCGGCAAGCGGCGAATTTGCTACAAGGACAACAGCCGCGTTTTATGCATAGAACATCCAACGAACGAGCGAAACCGCATCTTCATTATACACCCTATTAGATCGAGGCGCCGGCGTGCGGCGTGCGCATTTTCGTTTTAAATAATCTACAAGCATACCTTAAATGTAACTATTCACCGTAAGAGCTACGACTTCGCTCCAATTTTTTCCTTAAGTGTACAGCGAAGTCCTTCGGACGAGCAAAACGATCATGCACACGCGTGTGTCCAGTACGGTCGACGCGTAAACGCGCGCGCGCGCGCGCGAGTTTACTTTTGTCTCTCTTGTTGCTCATGACGAATGCGTGGGATGTGGTGAGTTCTTGCATGTGTTCATGCGTGTGCGTGTGTATATATGACTACACGCAAAGGTGCCGTGTCTCTGTACATATGTTTCTCTGTTTCTCTACATGAATGAGTGCGTCGCGTGTGTTCATGTCGTATCATGTGTACATTAATGTGTACGGACGATGCGTACGGTGAGAGAGGGATAGAAGGAGTGTGGGAAGAGGAGGAGGAGGAAGAGGGGAAAAACGGAGAGAATACGTGATGTGTCTTCGAGTGTGAGACTTGCGTGTCCCCTCCTCTATACAGCCAACTTAATAACGTTATACTCGTCCACGGCGGGAGAGTGCGTACTTGCGTGAATACCGTAAATAATCGATAAGTAGGAATGTTACGTTACTCAAGGTACAATGCGAAAACACCCGAACAGGTAGCAGGGCGAGCCCGACCTCGTTCGAAGTCGCGTCTTGAAACGAGAAAAAGTTAAAAGAGAAGGGAAGGAAGAGATGTGAAAGGGAGGTGCGGGAGGGGAAGGGAGGGGGGAGGTACAGGATGATGAAGTAGTGGACGGGAAAGTGAGGGAGCTGAAGATTCATTAAACACGCGATGTGCGAAACAATAAAGAAGAGTATGAGAAAGGAACGCCAAACGATCCTCTAAGAGTCTACGAGGCCTCCTTTTGACGACAAACGGAACAAATACGAAAGTAGGGAATTTACAAGGAAAGGCTCTCTTAGATGCCCTCGCAACTTATTTGCTCACGAAGCAAATATTTCAAGCGTATAAATAACTCGATCGCACTTGATAGAACTCTTTCTTCTAATCACCCTGTTACCCCGTGTTCTGTTAAGCGCCTCTGATAGGAGCGATTCGGATTGCGGCCGTCAATGATCTTGACAAGTCGATCACAACCCAAACAATTGCACACTGAATCTCTATGAGATTTAATTATAGCACCCTATCCTCGTCTCTCTCTCTCTCTCTCTCTCTCTCTCTCTGTGCCTCCGTTCGTTTTACTTTGCTCCCTGCGCGCGACGAACGTTCCGACCCGTTAGCGTTCCAATAAATATTAAAAAATACATTTCTAATCGCGATCAAGGTAAGTCGTAGATATACCAAGACAGTACTAAAAAATCTACAATAATTTAACGATTAACGAAGTGGCGTCTCCCGACACGTTACACGTAAAAGAATATCGCGGAGACAAGACGTGGGCACGCATGCTACGAGAAAAGGAAGAACAAAGACAAACTCAAAGAGACTGTCAGAGAGAAAGAGATAAAGCGTAATAAGAGGCATCAGGACGATCCTGCTGAAGAGCGGGGGCGACGCGGGAGACACGCAGGACGATTCTACTCCAGCCAGTGGAAACGTTTTCGTTTAACCCCTGACCTGAAACGCCCTAGTCATTGAGTGTAAATCGAGCGTCTCTGGAACAGATACCTTTTCAAACCCCTATTGCTAGTGTCAATCTTTGTCACGCAATTCTTCCACGCCTCTTCCCACTCTATGCTATTCGGCGCGATGCCACTGAAGTGAAGCAACACCTCCCTGATAAGGTGTATTTTATTGCTGTCAAACTGCTGCTTGCCCATCTTCCCGTTCACGTTGCACAGTATCCTCTCCTCGGGCGTGAAAAGGATCTTCATAAGGTCGCAGGCAAGATGGTCCATGGGACGGGACGAGGCCCACGTCGATATAATGTCCGGGCTCGGCAGCAGATCGGCGTAAGGTAGCTGTTGATACGAATAAAGCAGCGGCTTCACGTCCGAGAATCCAGTTAGGCCGGATAACCCAGATAAACCAGAAATGTCTTCAGCAGGGCTGTTCCCAGACCCTGCCACACACATCAGCACAAACGCGTTTTTAGACAACGGGCACCGCCGTCACACGTGAGTCAACATCGCACACAGGACATGTTAGGGGAATGCTCAGAGGGAGGTTGCAATACTAAGATCACGGTAAGAATAGTTCGTTCCCGTAACCGGCACAACTTTCACCTCACTCCTCTGCTGGTCACATCGTTCGCTCATACACTCATGCGTCGTCTTTCAATCTCTCTTCCACGCAACGACTCTCTTCGCTGCTCTTTCGTTCTCTCAACCTCTCTCTGGCTCCCTTTCCCTCCCTCCCTTACTCCGCGTTTCTCCCTTGGCGCAATTTTCAATTTCTCAAATTTCATGACATTCCATGTTCCGCGTGAGCACACTATTGCAGGGTCGAGTTAAGATGAAATTCATTTGTTTGTTCATACTCGAGTCTTCCCTCTACCCAAATGTAAGAGTTCGAAACGCTCCAATAACGGTATCGCGTAAGGAGTAATTAAGCAATGCCAATCCTATGTACAACGTTCACACAGTTTTTTGCTATGCTCTAAAACGAAGGAGGAACGTAATGCGTAAAACAAAAAATACAATCAAAGCAAATTGAACACCGTAATGAGGGTGCAAGCACGACGGTTCCAAAGAAAACGCTGCCTATGAGGCGCGTATCGGTGGTCGTGCAAAGATCATCTTAATGAGTTTATTGGGACATCTTGGTGAATTTATGAAGTGCGAGTGATATTCTTGAAATCGATTGCGATAATCGATTGGTTTATCGAATGACAAATAAATCACATATAATAAATGTAAATGTAAACGTTTTTTTGCAGATAATTATGATGTTCGTCAATATACGGCAGATATGCCAAGCTTAAATTAAATTGATTTAAACTTATGCGCTCTGTATGCACGTGACTTTAAAGCATGGTAAATATATAAATATGATTTTAATATACATCAGTTACGTAATTATACGTATATACACATAGTAAATTTAAACATATAACTTCAATATGTATGAGAGTTCATGTAAAATTAAATGTTTTTTTTTGGCTGAACCAAGTTGAAAATATCGCGGGATGCACTAGGCAGTAATGGAACACAAGTGTTGTGAACATAGATACGTAGTATGCATAGGAAAATCTTGGTTAAAATATATTTTAATGTTAACAACATGAACAAAAACAAATTTATATGACACAAATCAAGCAAATATATAGCAGTAGCAAGTCATAATATGACATTAAAAGAGAACAAAATTCTATTACAGGACTAACCTTGTGTTGTATCTATTTGGCCAGTATCCAACCTTTCTGCTGGATCCTTGTCCATTGGTGACCGCTTTTGTAAATCTTCTACTGCCATTTCCAAAGGTTCTATCTGAAACACATTTCATTTATTCCTTAGTTTTTTCATGTGACTCAATTATGTGATCACTTATAAAGCAAATCACATACAACTTATACGTTTAATGTTATTTAAACTAACTTTCATTTCTAGTCGATGATACACTGGATTAGGTAGAGTCTCTGGTAAACTGTAATCTCCATCTTTCCCACTTTGCTCACTCGTCGTTGACTCGCTTGTACTCTCTGATTGCGATATTCTAGGAGTCAATGCCTTCTCCAAAATCGAATTATTTTGTTGCTTGCTAACTTTCTGTTTCTTCTTAGGTGTCTCCTCCTTCGTCGGAGGGGTCTCCTCAGCCACTGCTTGCTCAAGTTCAGCCAACCTCTTGTACGACTCCTTGGCAAAAATATCGCCGCCCGACAGTCCCCGTATCTGCAGTGTTTCCGCTGCCTTCAGCAGGGCAGGTAGATTTTTCTGTTCTATATTGACCTCTCCCTTGTATATGAATATAAGTAAAGCCTCCAATTCGCTGAAGTGCACATCCTGAAGTATTATCACCGGATGCTGACATGGATTTGTCTGTGACATAACAACACAAAGAGCCTCTTGATCCATTCTACCGATTCACAAAATTGAAAAACTATCACGTTCGCCCATCAAAATGTGGAACCAACAACGACGTCGCCAAGAAAATCCCGCCATCAGACGTTACCGTGCGAGAGACTTACATAAACGGCAGAGCTGTCAAACCGTAAAACGACCGCCGTTATCAGAACGAGTCGTCACCTATAGCGTAAACTTTAATCAATGACGCCGTAGCTCTAAAATAACGACTGACTAAACGTTCGTGCGACACGGGGCGCGCACGGAGATAACGAAGTTCTAACCTCGCGACATGTCGACGTTTGGAAACAACAACGACAGCTGTCAAACACGAGCACCCGCAGTCACGATGACATTAGGCGCGCACGGCCACGAACGATCAAAACAGACCGTGCGCGTAGTGCGTAAGCGAGAGGTTCCACATCGATAGGACGCGTGACATCGAGTACTCTGCAGCCTCACCTGGAAGACCTTCTTGAAGAAGGGACTGCTGGCCGAAAGTATCACCTTGTGAGCCGTGAGACACTGTCCGTCACTGGCGAGAGTCACGTCCACCAGTCCCTCCTCCTCCCAGAGACTCTCGAAGCTTGTCGCGATGTTGCTGAGAAAACTGTTCCACTTCAGGCATATTTGACTTGACATGTCGCGACGCGATGCTGGCTCGACCTGTCAGCAATACTATCACCCGTATCGCGGACGCGAGCGTTCACGCGACGACGACGACGACGGCGATCGCGGGAGAACAGCAATCGTGCCAGGCACGCACAAACATCGTCGAAGGTAGGGAGGTACACAGCTAATATGGCCGCCAATCTTCGCTCGACTGCGGCGCTAAATTTGAACGTGCCCTCGCGACGCTCTCGTTTCTCGTCCCCGAAGTAGGAGACCTGCGGAAAGAAATCGATTTGTTAGACGCGTCGAAGATCGTCCTCACGCCGCATCGCACCACTGACTACATACGAATCCAACGAATTCAAACAGAATCGGTCGCCTGGTTCCTTCGACGCACCACTCACCTGGGACCACCTCAAGGCACCTCGAACCACTTGGAGCTAAAAGAAGAAAAGCGTAATCTCCGATTTTCGCGTAAATACGTACGCTTAGCTACACTCGCTTCTCGATCGATACGCGTCTGGCGAGTCGGTAGCAGAGACGCGGCACTTCCTCGACCCTTTCGCCGGCACTTCGCCGAAGGTAATTTCGATCCGCGATATTTCGCGCGAACCACGCTTCCGCGTAAGGCAACGCGCGATCGTTCGGTCGGCGGAATTTTATGAGCGAGCCCTGGTATCAGCGGACGGCCAGTCGACGGAAAAAGCACGTCTACTGAGCGGCGACAAAGGCGCGAGTAAGCGAGGAGAGTCCGTGCTCGCCTCGTGTGCGAACCGTGCTTCCTCGCTTGCGTGCGTGCGTGCGTGCGTGCGTGCGTGCCTCGGCGTGCCTGGCTGCTGCGTGAGCGCGTGCGTGCATGCGTGCCTCGCGTGCGTACATTCAACCGAACGAGAACGGCCGCCGTCAATTCCTGCGTGCGCTCCGTGCGTGCGTGCGTGCCCGCTCGCGTGCATGCATGCTTGCGTGCGTTCGTGACTATAAAAGAGTTCCATAATCGCCGAGGCTCTACCCGCTGCCTCGCGATCCGGGCGTGGATACACGAAAATACAGTGTAAAAACCGTCTGCTGGCATGATACGCTTTTTCTTCTATTTCTCTTCCCTTCGCCCTCCGTCTTACTGTTTCTTCGCCTCGCAACTCCGTGCCTTGACGCGCTCTCGCTCGTTTCTCGTACCTCGCTTTTAATCCTTAGCCCTGGCTTGATCCTTGATTGACTCGCGCGGCTGGAAAAGTTTGTTATGAATAATTCAGTCGGCGGAGTGCCTTTGGTATCCGCTCGCTGGTATTCGGACGCTGATATTCGAATAACAAGAACGTTTTCGAGTATAATTATCTTAGGGGGATATTTATTTGGGAGAATCCGACTTGCAATTAGACCGATTTTCACAGCCCAGCAAGAATAACTATATATAACGCTTCTGCAGGTATTCTTCCGGCGGAAATGTAACGTTAAAGAGGTTAATGGTGTTTCCGGGACAGGTGCATGTCGGGGGATATTTAAATAACCTTATCGCAACATGTTCGGTAATTCCCTAACGTTCCGCCATTTTACGCGTATTGATAACGATTATTAATAAGACAGTCCCGCCTTTCGCCGATGTAGCGCGTAGCAATGCATGATTTCCCTCTGTTTGCTTCGAGCAAATTATCCGGAACATCGACACTTCTAATAATCGAATGGCAAACAAGGATTAGAGTGCTTCTCTATTTCAATACGTGCCCGGATAGGTTGGTGCAATTAAACGGTACGTATACCTGACCGGAACACTGTCCTGTTGATATAAGCGACAGATATGACAATAGGAGTGTCCCTCATTCATTAACATAGGCGCTGAGGTAAAATGTTTTTATACATTATATTAGCCCTTCCGAAAGGACGTGTGGCTCCTGCAACATCGTAGATGTGAACAAATTATTTTAAATGGTTCACGACAAATGTAGATGACTAATGTTCGAAATATTTACTATGAGAAATTTTAATTTTCTTTTTGACAGTAATGATTTTTGACGCCATCGACATTATGAGGACGCTTCTACGTCTTTAATATTTTTTATTTCGAAAAGACGACGCTCTCGGTATCATGGTTCCGTGTATGCATCAAATGTGCGCCACCAGTGATGCACATGCTGAAAAAATGTACTTAAGCGATGCCGTGAAGCCTAAGCTGAGTTGGGATGAACTAACAATAAGTGCAGCGCCGGTAACGTTGCATGGCAATTTAAAAATATCTGACATTAATCAGAGTGGTAAGAAGTTAATATCTTCGTTACAAATCGTGACTCGCTTTACATTAACCTGCGTATGCACAAAGCACACTATTTATGATTATCACTGAACTCATATACAACGCAGAACTA
The DNA here is from genome assembly GCA_963942575.1 of Priocnemis perturbator. Classification (NCBI taxonomy): domain Eukaryota; kingdom Metazoa; phylum Arthropoda; class Insecta; order Hymenoptera; family Pompilidae; genus Priocnemis; species Priocnemis perturbator. The sequence goes on from OZ012649.1 coordinate 10,238,354, forward strand.
AGTTGCGCTTCAAGCGGACGCACTCGTTATTCTGAAGATGATACGGAGGTGCTCATGATAGGCATGCGAAAGAAATAAAGTATTTTGCCACAAAGCTGTAGACATATTCGTCGCTTAGATATATATTCTTAAATGCGCGGACGCGAAATGAGTATACCGGTTCCTAGCGAGGCAGAGTTTTCTTCATTGCCCTTGCCGACGCGCTGGCTGATGATACAATCGTTGATCGTGAGAAACGGTCATATGGTAGAAATAAATCTTCGAGAGCACTATTCCACGGAGGGGCGTCTCTGAAGGATATTTTTATGTCCAAATGGTTCAGCGGTCGTAAAGAATGATTTCTAATCGATAAATCTGCAGAATTTACATAACTTCGAACAGTCAGTAATTTTCGTATCGGGTTCAATGAATCATAAAACGAAGTAAAATACTACACGGTTTGATAACTTGTAGAATGGTGCGCAGCGAAAATTGGCGCATAGACATTTTTTTGTAAACAAATATCGCCGGCAACGATGGGCCTGCATTAGGATGCGCAGAAAGCATCGAAATCACATTGAGCAGCGATATTTACAGCCGTGGTAATTGTACTATTGATTCTTTAGCAAACCTCGTGCCAAGTTGAAGCAAACGTCTCGCGCTGCAGCGAACTTCCGCGTGCAATATTACGACGAATGAAGAATCATTGATTCGGTTCGTTGAACTAGAAGCAGCCGCGGATCCATGGTCTACTTACGAGGCTTCGCTCACTTGTGCCCATGATAGAAGTGCGCACATGAAAATCGGCCGTTACGTTACCAAGCTGCCTCCTCAGCAGCCCTTGAAAGGAGTTCGTGCCTGCGGTTGTATCGCTATTGTTAATGATGCAGGCCCTGCACGCCACTGATAATGCTAGAATATGCCACGTTGTAGTATATCCAACTATAGCATGGCGAACCCTATATACTATGTCTCGCCATAATAAACCATAAATTATTCATCAAACTTATGATTGCACTTGCATCGGTATCTTTTCAAATTTAAACATTAACCAAACTCCGACTCCGTCCTTCAGACCATTCCATGCATAAACCAGTATACGCACATATTTATCATTTTTATGGCCTAGTATACAGTTGAATATTCGATCGTAAATGCATGCTCAAAATGCATCACTAACGTTCATACTCGCGACGACTGGTACGGAAAATTTGTTACTCAATATGCATATTCAACGTTGAATGGAATATGCGAAAGTGGAAAGAAAAGTGTTTTAGCTGTACAGATATGCGATCGTGAAAGGGAAGGTGTATGAATTCGCAAGTGGAGGCGTTCGAAATTGTGGATCGTTGGAATTTCGAATAAGTCCGGGTAATTCCCAGCATACGATTCTCCATAAAACGTTAGCCGTGTTTGGCGTGCGCAACGATGCCGTGGTAGGGGCGGTCGCACATCCGATATCCCTTCGATGTTGTTAATGCGATCACGTCGAAGTGGCCCCCCCATTATTCTTGGTACATCGTGCTGATTCATTCGTGACTCTTTCAACGTCCACGCCGAGAGACCCTAAAGGGGCGCTTAAGGGCGTAATGCAGGTACCAAAAAGGCGCACACCCTTGAGCCTTCCAATTTCAGGGACACCTGGCTGACCGATCGATCGAATACGCTCTGTTTTGTACGCCGCTAATAACGCGAGTACCGCGAATGCTTGGCGAAATGCCTCTTTGTTCGCTGTAACACAAAAGGGTGCGAAGAGTTTTTGACCTGCTTGGTGTTAATCCCGGCAAGTTTTGTCTTTCAATTCAGCGAGCGCGAAAGCGGACAGTGAGCTGGAAAAGTTTACTGTCACATTCGATGGTGTGAAGGAATAGTGTAGCTTTTATGGAAAGCTAAAATGAATTTAAAGGATTAGTTTATGCTTACGCTTTGCATGAAGATTTTGTTTTGTTAACAACGAAATGTTCCTCAAGGGCTTGAGAATGAACACACTAGGACGAAAAGATAGTTTAGTTCAGACGGTAGATGCAACAAAAATGGAAATAATACGTAACCGTTCAATTATATGAGGCGAAACGTCAATCAGTTATATCAAGCAAAATACATAGATGAAAAGAAGGCATACATAAGGCTAGTGATTTTCGAGGATAAACGCGTATTTTTGAATATTAATTCTAGCTAAGCCACACTTGCTGTCGACGGTACCCTATTCTAATTACACGAACTGTCGCGCCGGGAAAAATACCTGATCATAAGCCACACATACTCGTTGACCTGAAATGCTCTGGTCATACGAAAAACGGAACGTACAAAGGGTTCTGTCCTGAAAGGGAACAATTGTCATCGACACCGAGCGTGGCCACTCCTCCAAAATGTCCACTTTCAATCTGTAACGCCACCCGATTTGCTCAACCAATCAGCATACCTCCGACCGACTGCTATAAGTAAGCGCACAAGGATTTTTCGCATCATTCGTGTTTTTCGGTTCCTCGCATTCGTATTTTCGCGACGTGTCTCGACGATCGTTCGGTTTAACGCGCGTTTTTTGGTTTCTTCGTTCGTGTCGTGCCAGGGAAACCAGGGTTGATCTGTTATCAGCATGCCGAAGGAGAATAGGAGAAGTGTCAGCAGGAAGAGCAAACGGCAGTGTCTCGAAGGGGATGATGTGAGTACTTTACGTGCCTTTTTCTGTGTCCAGATGAACTGTTTAATGGACGATTGTCGATTCGTGTTTTTTGGTTGTTGTTTCTGATAGTATAAGGGATTATCATGATTCACGGTTCTAAATAACAAAGTCATTATCTTCGAAACTAGAAGTTTAATATTCGAAGAGGTGCTTTACCCCTTTAATGTGAAAATATAAAACCTATAGATATAAAAATGGGTCTCATCAATTTTCATCACTTTTTTGACATGCGAGTACTAATTCTGGCAAACATTTTAGGATGCTTCGACCGTAGATGGATGGACACCGTCGAAACCGTCGCCGGCAGTGGGAACGAAGCGCTACAGTCCTTTTCAGCGTTTGACACCGCGTAGAGAGTCAAGGTCGGACGAAGAGATGTTGGCCTTGACGGAGGCAAGGCTACCCAATACGAAAAATGGCGGCATTATTGAGAGCGGTTTCAAGTACATAATGTTCATGTCGCTACACTTACTGCAATTATGCACGCAATTCGGAATCGGTCCGAAGTCCATAGTCACACATGGTAAATCGAAGAACCCTTCGAAAGACGAAGCCGAAGTTGCGGAAGAAAAGACGACGAGCGTGAGAGACACGAAGAAGTCAGAAGCCTCGGGAGTCTGCAATAAATGCCAGAGAAGTATCTCCCCCGCGTCTTCGACTTCTAGAAAATCCGAAGATTCGTCCCGAGACTCTGACCGCGGATGGAAAGACGACGAAGGTGCTCGTTCAAGAAAGATTGACGCGTCGAAATCGGACGATCATTCTTCTGCCAGACGGGACAATGACGAAATCGCGCGCTCGTCGAAAAAGTTCTGCGACTCACGATCCGAGGAGAGTCGCGCCAACGACAGAGAAGCAAATTATACCCCCAGATCGTCCGATAAGCGTGCGTCGAAATGGGATAATAATTGCACGGGATCGAGACAGCACGAAGATCGTTCTGCAAAGCACGAGAAGGATCGTACTCCGCGAGCAAATGAAGATCGCACGCCCAGACACAGCCAAACCTCTTCCTCTAAGTCAGTCGAACGCGTGGAATCGAAATCGAAGCAAGATGACGCTGTACCGAAGGAAAGTCACGGTTCGAGATCGGATAGAGACGGCGCTGCAAAGGTAAAGGAAGAGCGATCGAACTACTCGGAGAAGAATCGGAAGGAGTACTCGCCGAAGACGGAGAAGGATCGTTCACCGAGGACGAAGAAAGACAAGCGCACGGAGACGAAGGACCAGTACAGTATGATCTCAAGAAGAAGTCCGAGAAGAAATTTGAACTACGACAGCGACGAATCTTCCGACGAGATGGTGACGGCCGCCGAGGATTCCGATTCATCGAACGAACGCTGGAGCAGCGCCAACTCAACGATGCTGATGAACATGTCCGTCGACCCGGAGAGCTTCATAAACGAAATATCCATGATGGAACAATCTGAGATCGCCGAACCAATGGACATTTCGATGGAAGAGCCGATTTTCGGCAGGACCTACACCGTGCTCAGAACGCCACGCGATCTTTACCTGCAACAAAACTCGAAGGTCAGCGAAGTGAACACATTCTCGGACAAGCCTATCAGCCAGGCGAGTTCGACGTCGTCGATAGACGAGGAAATTGCTAGGATCTTCCAGAAGCAGTGCACGTCGTCCGATGACGAGTACTCTTCGTCTTCCACGCAAAGAAGCGGCGAGCGACTTAACAAGCCGCGTTCGACGGAATTGCAAGAGCGCAAGGTACCCAGTCGCGCCGGCGCGAAAAGCGTCGAATTGAACGATAAGGAATCGCATGAAAGGAAGAAATCGGTCACGCGAGATGTCGATGATAGAAAGAAGATCGTCGAAGAGGATAAAGTGAAAGAGAAGAGCTGCGACAGGAAGAGCGACGCGAACCGCGACAGGGGCCGCGAGGAGAAGTATGAATCTAGTCAAAGGACTCCCAGTAAGCATAGATCGCGAACCCCGAGGACGCCGGTGAAGAGCAAAGATACGAAACGGAGGGAATCGAAGTACAGGGAGAGAGGGACGCAAACGGATAGTGCATTCTCTGACGAGGATGTCGAAATGATACCTATCGACGCAAGCCCGCCTGACAAACGAACCTGTTGCAGGTCTTCGGGTCGTAAGTCACGGTCTAACATTTGCCAGGTTCGACTGCTGATACCATACATCTTGCTTTTCGTCATAATTTACCCTCATAACTTTCAACCAACGTATTGAATTATTTATCTTTCTTTTCAATATACTTTGTATGTTTCGTTATTACATTTTATCACTTATTATTTGATTATTTTGCCTACTACCGTGAACGGTCGTGTTCATATCAAATAATACTAAAGCTACAAGGTAAAAAATGTCTAATTTTAATACAAAAATGTTGAATTAACAAGTTTGTCTCCAGCGTTGCGTGTGTCTTCGCGTAACGATTATCGATAACATTGAATAAATATTTAACCCTTACAATCCGTTTAGCAGAACGAGAAAATGGACCAGGACCTCAACTATGTCGCGGACAATGAAGACTCGAACGACGGTTCCGTGAAATTCGCTCGAAGTCGAATTTCATCTGAGAGTGCGTCTTCAACCTCAACATCCGACCACGGATTTGAAGAACGAGCGCGGTTTACGCCCGACATCGGCCACAGAGTGGGAGGCTGGCAGAACTTTCCTACGGAAGTTCGAGGCGTCCGAGCTTCTCATGAGGTCCACGTAACGCGAGCACCGCCGGGATTTCCAAAAATCCCGCAAAATCCGCCATTCAAGTTCTGCAATTGCATTCTTGCCACCACAGTTACGAACGATGTCAAACATCGTTCCACGTTGACGCAAGTCACGCAGAGTTATGCACGCGCGCCCACGCCCATGAGACACCTGTATCACGAGTACCCGGAGTTCATGATTTCGACGGACGACATTAATGCCTCGAAGATACTTAGAAACATTTACAAGAAGGATCGTATATGTTAAAGACGCGAGAATCCTTTCAGCTGTGAAAGGACGTTGTTTCGCGGTCGTTACGCGTTTTTAAAATGCGACAAATTTTGTGAAACCTATGTCGTTAAAAAATGTGCAATAAGTGACAGACTGTGCAATAATAAGCAACTGTTAAATATACATGAGCGTACTATACCGTTATTTCGGTACATTCTGACTTTATTTTTAAATTGATTGAAAAATATTTCTGTTCAAAAATGTTATATCACGTATTAATAATAACAGTATATTCTATATATTTCACATAGCTGTATAATTTTTAAAACCTTCACCGTAATACCATCCGACACAATGATTTGATGTTAAAGATTCGTGTAACGATAATTTGGTATTTACTACATTTAGGGCAAACAGCCTGTACAGAAACGACCAGACATTAAATCATGTATTAAAGAAAATTTATTTACAAAATACATGTGACACTATTGCGAAAGGGCAAACGCGTCGTTTTTCCAATTGTCTACGGTGTCGGTGTAAATGATAGATTCATTGGCGACAACTGACTCGCCGGAGTTGTCTCCGCTCGCGGGGGTTGCTCGATCACCGGATCAGTTTCGTTCATATCCTCGACCTAAAATCAAATAATATCGTAACATCGTACAATTTATGTTAAACAACATTCGCTTACCACCATGGACGTCTCTTCGACTTTCACTCTTTTTTGAGCGATTGTACGCAATAATGCCTTCGCTTCCTCCTTCGTCTCGTCAAATTGTAGACATTTTTGGGCATAATGATTAGCTTGATCCAACTGTTCCCGCTTCAGATGGTACTGCGTAAGATATTTATAGGCGTGACTCAGTTCGCTTCTATCGGCATTCCGGAATTCATCCATAACAAAATCAGTATAAGCAGCGGCAGCGTGGTCGTGTTCTCCTAATTTCTCATAAAGGCTGAAATATCATATAAAGCAAAAGTATAAACACTTATTCATCTACATTATTCGGTTTTGCGTAGATCGGTCAAGACATACGTTGCCAATTTAATTAAGGCCATTCCCTCTATGTCGCCAACATTGCATGCTTTGTAATAACACTTGAGGGCATCCTGAATTTTATCCTGCTTCTCGTAAGCTTCGCCCAATGCCAGAACCATTCTGCTATCGTGTGGCCTTAATAGCTGAGCTTGTTTGTAGTAATATAATCCGTAAAAGGGCATCTTTAGAATTTCGTACGTTTGCCCGAGACCGTACCATGCTCTATAGTCTCTCCTATTCACCTCTGAGAAAACGTAATTTTCGTAAGTAGCAAAAGTAATCCCATAAAGGAATTTGCAAGCAACGTAATCAAAACACACCAATAGCCTGTCGATAGCTATGAATTGCGCCGTTAGTATTTTTCATCTCCATAAATTCATGACCAAGCAGTGTCCAGGCAGACAGGTACTGAGGATTAAGTTTCAATGCCCTGTGGAAATACATGACTGCCTTTTGATGATCCGCTCTTAAACTATAGTAATTTCCTAAAATTTATTAATCTACCTCATAAAAACCGTTTCTCTTGCAAAATGACCGAGCGCTAAAATTTATTCACTTCTCAGTGAGAGATCTATTCACCTACTATACAGCATGTTTCTAGTCTGTATTTATCTATTTCTGTTGCTCTATGAGCCAGGTATGCCAATTCAACTTTCATTTCCTTTACATAAAGGAGATTAGAGTATGTGTCCATGTTGTCTAGACAGTAAGGGTCTTCCTTTATGATCCTCTTAAACGTTTCTATTGCATTGTCAACATCTAAAACAATGCAAATAGTAAGTTATTGATAGCTATGTGGAAAACTATTGCTCATCATTGATATTACCTCTCCGATAATGAACAGCAATGGCAGTTTGCGCCAGTACATAACCATTTTTTTCGAATCCCATAGACTGTAATTCATAGTACAATGCTAAACCCTCATCAATCAGTTGCAGTTCTAAATACATATGTGCCATAAAGAAGTGCTTCATCCAGTGGGTTGGCAGGCACAAACTCTCCAATTTTTCTCTGTCTGTTATCAAAGCAGCTAATTCTAACCAGGTGCCCCAGTGCATGGGCTGTTTGTGTGTAGACTCAACCAATATATCAGTCGCTTCTCTTGTCAATTGCAGCTTTTTTAAAGTTACTCCAAAAAGATAAAGACTGAAACCGTCCAGTTTTCCTGCTAGATGGTCCTTCCTTAAGTCCGCGCATAGCAACTTTAAACTGTCATTCTTTAATGGATCGGGTGGAACATCTGTCATGTCGTCAATCTTCTTCTTTTCACCTGATAAGTAGCGGGAGTAAAGGTACAGAAACCTAGCCTTTGGGGTCTGGCACTGTTCTGTGAAATAAGCGGCTCTGTCATATTCTTTCAAATCAAAATATGTTTTTGCTAACGTATATGCGTCATCCTCCTCTGTAGTTTCCACTGTGCTGATGTCAGCAGTGATATCGTGTACATTTAGTTTCACATCTTTTAAGGAGTAATTTAATTCTGCAAGCCTGCAAGAGAAAGAAACCAATTTTCGCAGCAAATCACATAAGCATTTTGACGCATAAATACTTTACGAAAATGCAAATAGATTTTACCATTTAGTAGTATGCAACAAACCACGCTGAGAACATTCGGAAATTGCACGCAGAAGATCCGCCTTAACCTCCTTAATGTCAAACTTTATCGATTCCTCCATGCCGCGATAGTGTGCGTTCTTTCATAGATCATTAGGCACGATTTTTCTATATGTTCAGTCAACTTACGTGCATGCGTCTAACGCTAGAAAACGTTTTAGTGTCGAAAACTTTTCATATTGAATTTCGTTTATTTACATGCTGCCCGTCAAGAACACTGCCGACATCTACGGATACTCGGTGTTAATGAACATTTGAGCAAATCGTCAACTATACCAACCTATATAGCATTTTATTCATGCTGAAAAACATCACGTTCGAAAGAAAATTGTATTTCGACTTTATGCGTAATTCAACGGAAGATAAAGAAGGATCCCTATTCTGTCGAAATAATTGAACGATAGATTGTGAAGAACGAATTTTTGTGTGATGCCGACGTATCACTTGATTTCTTGGGTAAGTTAGTTATTCTATGTCATTGAAGATCATTTAAGACCTAACTGCTACGTAGCGCGGTTAATGCAATCCAGACATGTTTACCATGAAATAGGCAAAACGAACATATGTGTCATCTAAAAACTTAATGAATGGTAGCGCCAGGCGAACGTTGCGCCGGTAAATATATATCGAATAGATCTTCCGACAATCGAATGAAATAGGCGGTAATTTAAAGCTCTCAAATCGCATCACTTATTGCTACCGAAACATTGGCAGTTTCTGGGAATTCTTTGAATGTCTAAACATTTTCTGGCAGGAAAAGTTGTAAAAATGACTGTGTTATGTAAACTTCGATGGTATAATTTCTGCGCAGCTAACATTATTTCTTGAGACAGTGTTCATCTTCGGTACCTCTAAAATTTGAAAAGCACATAAAGCGATACATTCACGTTCGACAATGTCAATCTATCCCGATAAAAACAAATGCCGCCTTTCCAGGGTGCTAATTCTCACGGTCAACTGGGGCAAGGCGTCAGGTCCGAACAATGTCCGATTCCTCGCGAAGCGGATACGTCCGGCTGCGATCTAGAAGGACAATCTGTTATAAAAATCGTCGGCGGTGCTGGTCACACGTTGATCTTGGACAGCGCGGGTCGCGTTTATGCTTGCGGCTGGAATGACAAAGGTCAAACCGGTCACGATCGACAAGACGCCATTTTGAAGTTTCAACCCGTACACAAGGGCCTGCAGAATAAGCACATCGTAGACATTGCATGCGGTTGGGACAGCTCGGCGGCGCTAACGAAAGAAGGAATTTTATACGTATGGGGCTCCAATAGTTTCGGACAATTGGGTAGAGACCCGACGATATGTCGTTATTCTTGTGAGCCCATCGAAGTTACAATAAATCAAAGGATAAGCCGTGTCTCTATGGGGTTGAGGCACACGGCCATAGTCTCTGACGACGGTACTGTCTTAGTAACGGGGGCAGGTAGCAAAGGACAATTAGGACTGGCCGGTTCCGGAAATAAAGAAACGTTTAATAACGTGCACACATTCACGGCAGGTAAATGCAGAGACAATTTCGAAAAAACATGTAATTCGTCCGTACCTGCGGAATACAGTGGCGAGCAAAAGTTTTCGGGTAGTCCAACTTTTCAATCGGTTAGTCAGTAAGTCGTGGAAAATGATATCTTTGGAATAAAGATAATCTTTGATACAATGTGCATAGCAAATAAGTATATGTGAAGGAGGAAGAGTTGCGCGTCAATAAAATACGCTGTCTTATATTCTTAATATTTGCCATTTTCTGATTGAGACAGTTCCGGAACTTGCGGATGTACACGATATTGCGTGCGGCCAATATCATACAATAGCAATAACGTTTGATGGGGAGATCTTCGTGTTCGGTGAAAATAAGCACGGACAGTTAGGTATAAACCCATCCGAATGTTCGAAGGTATTGTCTCCTACGAAATTGGCGGACATAAAATTTCATCCGACAGCCAAATTAGACGTTGGTTGGACACACAATGCTGTTTTGAAGGGTAATCAAATACGTTCATTGAAATTACTGACTACCTTGAATGTTAAATGTTTTCGATAAAATTATAATATAATTTCATATATTGCACATAAGCAATAAAATAGCTGCTTGAATATAATTTCCTGTAAGTATGGAAAATAGTTAATTTAATTTTAGATGGGCAAATCTGCACATGGGGTAGGAATTCATATGGTCAGTTGGGCTGCGAACAAACTGCGAGACTTGAATGCTGGAAGCCAGAAAAAATAAAGGAAATCGGGCAAATCAGTCAAATCTCGATCGGATCTGAACATAATGTTGCCTTAACTGGTAATATTGTAACTAAATTCTGTATAACTTTCTTTAAGACAATACAGAGAAATGTTTAAAAAGCTCAGCTATTTATTACAGAGAACGGAATTATTTTTTGTTGGGGCTGGAATGAGCATGGAAACTGTGGAAATGGAAAACTACATGACGTTTTAACTCCGGAACAAATTTCAATTCCGTCAGATTCTATTGGCGTTCTTATCGGAGCCGGTGCAGGACACTCGTTTGCTGTGATAAGAAATAATACTTAGCATTATTTGCTGAAATAATAAATTATATGAAAGAATAAGGAAAAAATGCATTCAATATATTAGTTATTAAAGTGGTATCAAAAACGCAGTCCAAAATCCTAATTGATCCTTCCAGGATACACTTTATCGACCCAATATAAAATGTATGTTATGCTGCAGGATTCGCGTACCAAAATTTTAGAAAACTGCTCCAAGCATACTATACATCTTGTAGTTTCATAGACATATTTCTGTACATTCACCGAGCCAACTGAAACTGCACGCGACGGATAAGGGGTAGGTTGTGCATAGTTACGAAAATGAGACTATAGGAAAGGCATGGGCAAATGGGCATGTCCCAACCGCGTCAGCGGATGTTCACCACCTGCTCTCTTGCTGGTAGGCAACTGTCGCCAGTGGACGCGGAACAAACAAACAGTCATTCGGGCAAAGCCGCGGCACAGTTCGTCCTGTCGAAATTCCTTGACCAGATAGCTTTAAGTACATCGGGAAAAAAAATGTTGCGCACGCGGTCACAGGGTAACGTGTGGTACGTAACGGCGGTGTTTAACCAAGAAATTATCAATAGACACGTGACATTTTTCGCTTTAACACGATCGTTTCCTCACGAATGTCATATATTGTTTATTTGTTCCCCCAGCGACCAGGAGGCGAAATTCATTCAAGATAGAATAGCGAACGTGGAAAAGTACTTCGCCGAACTTTGCACTATATTCGCAGCGTATACAAGGAAAGCGGCCAGGTTCGTGCGTAACGTTCGATAAAGAGTATCGATTATTTTCATCATGCGACACTCGCACACTGCATATACGAAGGCAGCGGTTCAAATATTCGTTACGTTCATAAAAATATAAAGCACCTGTGACTCATAAAAAAATGATATTTATATAACACAAGAAATATGTAAAATGCATGAGTTTCTGATATTGCATACGTAAAAATGTAATTGAAGGTACTAACGACTTCCCGACGACGGAATTCATATTTCCAGATTGCGTGACAAGAGCGACGAAGTTGCGAAGATAGTAAAAACTTATGCCGACGCAGAAACAGTTAATCGTTCACTGAACGCTGGTCTCACAAATTTCTCATCTACTTTATCTGTAATAGGTGATTATAGGTATAAATCACTATATACAAGATGTACAATTTTTTCTTAACACAATATTGACAACTATTACATGTTTTAGAGATGCTGAGGTGCAACGACTTGATGCAAAGGTCATCGCACCTTTGTCTCAATATGCAACGATTTGCAAGCATGCCCGGGAAGACGTGAAGAATACTTTTACTGCCCGCGACAAGGAGCTCACAAGAAGAAGACACCTAGACAGGGTAAAGGAAAGGAATCCCAGAAATCGACAAATGATTGTATCCTTACCAAACAAATGTTTCAAACAAAATGTAGGATGTTTTTCAAGCAAACTGTTCAATGACATTCCTTAATGAATTCATTTAGTCACAAGCTGAGTCAGAACTGATGAAAGCTACGGTCGAGGTAACCAGGGTAATAAAGGGACTAGAAGAACAAATCGATTCATTTGAGAGACGAAAGTTACACGATCTTAAATCTGTTCTGCTGGATTTCGTTACGGTAGAGTTAAGTTTTCATGCGAAGGCAATCGAATTACTCACGAAGGCTTATCAAGATGTGTCGGAAATTGACGAAGTAAAAGATCTCGAGGTAAACTATTCAACAATACTAGTTTTCAATTAACTTATCATAAAAATGAAAACTTCGAAACCGTCTGTTTAACAAAAGCCACGTCAACATTGCACGTACTTGCAAGTGTAAGTATACACAATTTAACGCAATGACTCTTTCACGTTTACCGTACAGGACTTTCAAATAACAAGAGGAAATCTGAATGGGGTAACTCCTTTATGAGTTAAACAGCACGATTCATTATTTTTTCATATTCTTAGATTAAGTTTTTAATTATGATGTTTATTAGTCAAACCTGAACCCTATTTCTTCATTTAAATCTAGGATTTTCGAGAGACGATGCGTGTACCTGAATCTATTGCAAGATTAGACACTGTCGGCAGAACATCCTTCCGGCAAGCTTACTCCTTATCTAATTTGGCCAGTCGCTTTACATCTTCTCCGATTGTTACACAAAAATTAGCTAGTCGAACAACTGATTCCATGGTATGTACTAAGATGAAATATTCCTTTGCAAATAATAGAGCATTGCTTTATTCTCTTTTTCACTGCGATCATGCAAAATATGAAATATCGAGAGGCTATTTGTTTAATTATTTTTTAGGACTCACTAAAGGCTGGATTCACAAATTCCTCCGATTCTGTGCAAGTCGAAGAGTACGGAGATAATTCAGAGTCAGAAGCGGAATCTATCGAAGAGAAACCTGTGAGATCTAGACATAAATCCATGTAAACTGTACAAGAGCGATCTAACCAGCAATTATGAATTCTTATAGATAAGACTGCCAGAAGCCGGTGTAAAGAAACGCTTTATCCTTAGACCTGTGCCTCCCATTTCCGCATTCCAGAAGTCCTTAACGTCATCCTTAATATGTAGCATAACAACTAAACACAATAAAACAAAGTAAATTTATCTTACTAAACTTACTATTCTTCTTTTTCAACTGAATTAAATTATTTCTCTTCTAATTAAATAAATATTAACATACATTTTCATTATAGTGAAAAAATAGTATGAAAACAATTGTAATGTTCATAAATCCTTAAACAATTTTTTACAAAGGTTACGATAGTGCTGAATATTGAGTTACCTTATACATTGTAAATATAGTTAGTTCTTAACGTGACACAAAACTTTTCATTATATCAACACACATTTGTATGAAAGAAATCAGGTTTATTAATAATAGGAGCCTTAAAATTGTGTATTAAGAATCGTATAAATCTTTGTATTGTATGTCTTACATCATTATGTGAGAATGTGTTCTTGTCCGTGTCGTAACTTTATGTATACAATCAATTTCATAGAATGTCCTTTGAAATACCCTATTATTTTTCTCCTCCTTCGACTCCAGCTTGCGTCATTAAGTCAGCGATATTCTTCTCAAGATCGTCTATCCTGTTTCCCATTTCATCTAGTAACCCGTGTTAAGGTGTGCGCACGTGGAATGCATTGAATGAATTACAGAAGCATGCATGCATTGTACCAAAATAAACAAAGTCGAAAAAAGTTGATACTGCTTTGAGGTTATACGACATAAAGAAAATATAAATCAGTATAAGTAAAGGATATTTCTTCCAATAATCTGGTCCGACATTGTTTGAAACTTATCCTGCATATTCTGCAGCAGCGTCTGTACCTAAAATTGACATTTGCCTAACGTAAGTAAGCTTGCATTGACCGCCTCGCTGTTCGTAAACGGAATTAAGAAGCGAGAAAACGAGGATGTCATGAACTCATGACAATGCCAGCGTCTCTGTACTCACGTATAGCGTTAATTCCTGCATATTCTTGGGATCTGCACTATTGCCCATCCCGTAATTGTCGGCATCCTCTCCTTTATGCTCCTGCTTGATGTCTGCCATTCTCCGGCGTGCTTACCTCTGACTTCTGAGGCCTCAGGTAACAAACTGTAGCGACCGTGAGAATTCATTCAGCCTTTCGAACGGTAGTCAAAGAGCGCATGCGAGACGCAAAATCGAATTCTCGTTTGTGACAGACGGAACAAGGCACCGTAAATCGATTTAACAAATTTCGATTGAAACGGCGGCACCTTGGGCAAACCTGTCACTGTCCATATTATATAACTTATGAGTTAAAATTTCAATTAGATCAATTACGCCTCTAAAGCCGCGCAAACAATAGTCCGCTAAATATTCTTGCGTTCGGCGTCAAATCCGTGGGAGTAACAGAGTTTTATTGAGATTTATATACGTTTACTAAAACTACGTGCAAAACTGCTTATTAGTTAAAAACGCCAATATCTAATATTCGAAATACTAACGAGATTCTTTGTTTCAGTTTTGTCAAGATCTGTATATGCATCGATCAATCCTGGAGGCCAATTTTTCAGAAAATAAATCCTTGTATAAAGAGAACTGTGTTATTCTACACTTACACGCTTGACATTTGTGATGTTTACTATCGATTTCGGAGCATTTTGCGTGTTATCTGAAATCCTAATACGATGTTTGCATAGAAAAACTTCTAATGACTCAGGCCAGACAAGAATGTGCCTTATCATGGCGGTCCGATATCGTAGCTTCGACGAATTCCAAATTACGCATCTATTCTTTCTTAATCCGATACAAAGATCATAAAAATCGTATACCACAAAATAATATTTTTGCAGTACATTCAAATTCCACACAGTCGAACATTTCAGTTTTCCCATAATACTCCGATACACATATATTTATTTACTGCAGAATATACCAAGCACGGGCAGTGCATTCTACTTTGTGTTTGCGCTATACTACGCTAGCATGTTACAAAAATAATAATTATTACGCGATCGGTAAACTGTTTTTCTTGTCAGCAATAGCATCCTGTGTTGGCGTCACTCACCGTCACAAAATGTTTTCTGCAACATAATCTATGCTCTCCGACATCAAAACAAATATTTGTATATATATATACATGTGTTTTCTATTCCTATGACGCCACAAAAACAGTTATGGGTCAATTGTATGACGTTCTGCGAGCTATGTCGAGATTTTATTCTTGCATTACGAAATGAGAGCGATCACACGACGATTATTAATGTCGAGCCTCCGATTTCAGAAAAGGGTATTGTTGATGTCCATGAAATCGTATTACTTGTGTTACTCTTTGTACGCTGCGCGCTTACCTGTTTCGTAAGATCGCTGGGATTTCCTTAATGGTGATTGGTCCAATGAGAAACATGTCTTCCCCCACTCGTCAGGCTTTGATTTTGCGCTAGAGATGTGTGCGTCATCAGCTGATTTCATCCGACGCAGTGATAGGGCATGAACGTCCGCAGTGTGTGTACTTTCGTCTGGTTTGTTGTGTGTCTCGCTCTGTTCGTAATTGATCCTATAAGAAGGTGAAATTTCTGTAAAACTATCGAAGCAACGACCGCGAGACGATTAATTCGTATTCCGAGACACATTCGGTAGTGGGTTAATTCAAGAAGGTAAACCATGCGCATCGGTTTGATTATCAGTGTATTCATTTTACATGTTTGCATAGAACCTGTCAAACCGTGGCATTTCAGAAGTAAACACAAATCGCCCGTTATATTAGGTAAATATCATCATGTTCTATTTCACTTGTGCAAATTGAGGAATGGTGCTGTGATATAATATAGTGTATATTTACGGTATTGTTGATTGGCAATTTGTTATATGTGCTCTTGTTTTAATCTCTCTGTATGATGTGATTTGTATAGTTCCAGGCGATGGAGGCAGTCAGGTTGAAGCAAAACTCAATAAAACAAGCGTGGTACATTACGTGTGTGAGAAAGTCTCAAAAGATTATTTTAATATTTGGCTGAATCTAGAGCTACTTGTGCCAGTGATCATAGATTGCTGGGTAAATTTTTAATTAATCATTTTATGTTATGTCTGCTGTGTTAATTACGTTCGCCTAGTTTGCAAGGTATATGTCGTTGCAGATTGACAATATGAAATTAACATACGACAATGTGACTAGAACAACTCAAAATCAAGACGGAGTGGATATAAACATACCAGGATGGGGAGATTCTTCTGTTGTCGAGTACTTAGATCCAAGTAAAGCTTCTCCAGGATCATACTTTAAGGACATCGGTAACATGCTAGTCAATGATCTTGGATATGTGAGGAACCTGTCCTTGCGTGGTGCTCCATATGATTTCAGAAAGGGACCTAGTAGGTTTTTAAAGTTCTTCCATTACAACTGTGTTTTTCATGTTCTTTTTCTATACATGTCATGTCTCTTTTATTATACAGGTATCACAGAGATAAAGACTCTTTGTTTCAGATGAAAATGAACAGTTTTTTGTTAAGTTGAAAGCACTTGTTGAAGAAACATACATTATGAACAATAATATGCCAGTTACGTTACTGGCACACAGTATGGGCGGACCAATGTCACTGATATTTTTACAGCGACAAACACAGAAGTGGAAAGATAAATATATCAATACACTCATCACTCTAGCCGCTGTATGGGGAGGATCTGTAAAAGCTCTTAAAGTATTTGCTATTGGTAATTGATAATGCAGAATAAGAATTTTCTTCTTCACTCCTATTCTCAGTTTATTTAATATGATCACTGTTTGTTATGTTAAAATTAATGAAATTTATGGTGCAATACAGGTGATGACTTGGGTGCGTATCTACTCAGGCAGAGTATTCTGAAGGATGAACAAATAACAAATCCCAGTTTAGGATGGCTACTGCCCTCAAGGTTGTTTTGGAAAGAAGCAGAGATTCTGGTTGAAACTGCAGATAAAAATTACACCCTAGCTAATCTACAGCAATACTTACTGTAAGTATCTCTTTTTGCGTGTATTTTTACGATATGATAATTCATATCGCATCTTTCATCACATACACAGATTAGAATTTAGTGCTAAGTTCAATACCTGTACAATTAATTTTTCTGTTTACGTTCACAACATTTTTCTCTTTATGTGCAGAGACATAAATGTTCCTAACGGATGGGAATTTCGGCAAGACAATGAAAAGTACCAATTAGATTTTAGAGCGCCAAATGTTGAAGTACATTGTTTGTATGGAAGCGGAGTCGACACTGTAGAAAGGTATACGATACTTATAAAACAACTTTGTGCGTGTGTAAAGTATTATCATTGTACTATCGTAGTAGGGGTAATGACTCGTTGATATTCTAAATATGTATAGATACTCTCTACATGTTGTGGTAACAATCTTTCGTTAATTCATAATATTCCTTTTGTGTTGGAAGATTATACTATAAACCAGGCTTGTCAATTGACGGGTACCCTCAATTAATTCCTGGCGATGGAGACGGAACGGTCAATTTGAGAAGCTTGGAAGGGTGCCAGCACTGGAGGAGCACCCAAAAGCAGAAAATACACTCTCAGGCTTATCCTGGTGTAAATCATATGGACGTTCTTAGACATGCGGACGTACTAAATTATATAAAAGGAGTTCTAAAAGTATAATAAGCGAATAAAAGAGACTATATCATTTTCAACGTTGGAGGGCTGTAATGTGTCAGATAGTATATGAAAATGTCGTTGCAAAGCTCCTTATCTCTGTTTGTACGAGAATACCGATTGTTGATAGAGTATTGTTTAAGTGAATTCTCCAAACATAGATTTCAATTTCACGGAGCTCTTCAATGTCTCATATATTATTTTACACTTTACTCTACACTAATACATATAATGTGAGTATTAGTTATACGATATACTAATCAGTCTTCTAACAAGCAGTAGAAGCCTGTCAATACCTATTGATTAAATGACGCTGTTATCAGACTTATCAGTAATTAGTCGTAGGCAACATTATCACGTGACTCAGTGGTGTTCAATCTTTGACTGAAAATTGTTCACAAAAATAAAGTACGTATGCATGACAGTATGGACATCACAATATTAATAAAATATGTATATATATATATATATATATATCAAATTATTTATTCCGCGCGATGATGGCATCTGTAGATTGTACACTACTGATATCAGTTAATATCTCAGGTTTTATTTTCGTTACTTCGTGAATGTAATGATTGTAGGAAATATTTTTTGACGGCAGTAATTTTTACAATAACTTGCCATAAAAACAATATAAAGAATAATATTGTTTATTTAATACGTGTGACTATTTATTTGTATTCATAGATGATTATACGTTTGTGCCCTTTTTCTAAGTTTGCATATTCTTCCAAATATATACATACATCACATAAGGATAGCAATTGTGATCAAATTAATATCATGTGATAATAAAATACCAAATATCCATAATTTTATACAATAACACTTACATTGTCGTTGAATGCATAATTAGAATAGCAAAACCTGATAAACAATTACAAATTTACAATTGTTTATTCATTATACAAATATATAAGCTTCCTATAAATATTTCATATTTTCTTCCATCACAGAGTTTATTTCCGCCAAGTATTTGTGATGATATAAAGAAGTAACATTTTAAAATGTCTGAAAAACGTTGTTAATAATTTCTGTAAAATAAAAACATATGTTAACTATAAAAGAGAAAGTTTGGTTAAAAACGAGGGCAAAAGTGCTGACTTGGTAAGAATATATTTTCGAAATTTAATATTATTTACAGTTTGCGTTTATCATCCATTTATGAAACAAATGTTGACATTCTTTTTAAATTATGACTAACAAAGTGATTACTATAGAAAAAAAAACGCATTATCGCAAGTATAAGTTATACAATGTTATGCTTAATAGAATTCGAACAAATCTGACCCAATACATGTACATAAAACCTGATTACGATAGGTGTAAAAATTAACAGATGTATATGAAAAATTAAAATATTTATTAATGGCCGTTGGGTGCTACCGTGTGTTAATTTTGTTTCCATGATTAAATAATACGTACAATTTCTCCATCACAGATTGTAGGATGTAATTGCAGTTAGATCACAATCTATGCAATACACGATCTGTGCAAATCCATACTCTTTCTCATATTCCGTTTATATGTCATACAATGCATTTCTAGGGTCGCACACGTTTGATTTTGCATTTAACCTTTGGTGTCACTGACAAAATGAAATAACGATACTTCTACACACTTTGAACTACTTATGTTCTAATGTATGTGTAGAGTTCCAGTCAGCCTTCAAAGAACACAGCATAAAGGCAGCGTAGGAATGCTCAAGATTCTCTTCTTTGTAATTTTTAAATAAATATGTTCCAGTACAGTTTCACTTTTTCCGATTACAAATGATGATAACGTATATTTTTGCAAATTCTCCCGTGCTCATAAGAAATTTATACCATTCGCACTCATTCTGAATGAATCCTATTATTATTCAATGTCCACATTACCAGTTTATTATATATGCAAAGTATCTTTGCTTTAGAAAGATGTAAAAACTCTAGTGTCAAACAGACAAGTTCTGCTAATGTCAGTTGAGGCTCGATGATGTTTTTAAAAACGCATACAGTCCTAATGCCAGAATAGTCACGACTGTGATAGTCTTATAAGGTGTGAAACGATAAGGTATTCTTGGCGATGGGTGAACGATTCTAAGCTGCCGTTGCCGTTCTCTTTCTTGACGGCTGGCTTCGGCTGTCGCTTTCCATTCTTGCTCTTTGCATCGTCTTTTATGATCGTACTCTTTTACGTCATTGGTAATAGATTCTGGAGGGTACTGGCGATACAAAGTTTTCGCCTCAACCAGTAATGTCTCAAATGGCAAATCGTCAGGTAACTGTAACATAACAATCCTAGTAAGTTTCACAAAAATCCAATATTGTGCTAGTAAGTAAGAATGTGAAGAAATAAAATATTCCCATATGCTCACCGTGCACAATACTTTGTGTGTGTGACCCATATCCGGCGTTGTATTAAATATTTCACTTGCTCGGTGTGCCACGATCACAGTACTTAGATAAAGCGGCATGAGTAACGGAGTGCCCAGAAAATGATCAAACAGTCTGTGCAACAATTTCCTATTCTCTGCATACTTGTGTGCATACCATGTTGTGTACTCAGCCAATGCAAAGTGAGGAAACAATTCTACGCTAGAACGAATAAGTGTTTCTAATAGTGATTAAGTAACACATTATTGTTAACTGCAAATTATTACGTATATTAAAGAGAAAACTATATATATAAATCATTACATGGGAAAGTATTACAAGATTCTAACTTCAGACAACTAAGATCTTCAAAGAACTAACTTTTCCAAGTGTTCCAGTAGCGTTGGATGCACTCTTTCCAATAATGCAAATATATAGAATAATTCCTGGTTCACTTTTTCCATAGTGCTTTCCATGAACCTTTCTAGAAACTCCAGTGAAATGCTTTCAAGCACATGCAGACCTCTCCGTAGACCCATGACAATTAGGACGGTTGCTGCTATGTCATTATAGCCCTGGTAGTAACTGAGTATGCATTATTTTATTTTGCATTATTTACCATTACTAAGGTAGAATTCTGTAATATACTTTAAACCAAAAGTCATTACATTCATTCTTCAACTATATACATCTATTATATTGTTAAAAATGTATAAAAAGGTAAAGTGAAGAACAAATTAACTCATTTTGGGTTCTGTAAGTATTTCATTGTACTGACTTTAGCCGAGGATGCCTATGCAGCACCCAGCACATGAGTTGAGTCAGCTGTTCTTGAAAATAATCAGATTCCTCCTCTGTCGCATTGCGAGAAATATGGCTGCCACTTCTTGCTACATCCTTTGATATTTGTTGATAGACTTCATTCGGTATAAGTGTATGTATATTTTTTAATTCAGCTAAAGACGGTAGTTCCTGATCATCAGGTAGTCTCAAGAGTCTTGGCCATAGAACCCTTCGTATATCATCTATAGATCATCTTTATGATTTCAAGACTTGTAATCCAGGAGATACAATTATTCTCAAAAAGGAACCATCATATGCACAATGAATATATTGCTTCTACTTTTTGTTCTAATACATGAAGTATTTCCTCATATGGTTATCTAAAGAAATGATCTGATAATTACATGTAGTTCCAGACATATGAGGTCAAATGTATCAGTATAAAATATACCTTTACACAGACTCTTATAACAAATGGTCAAAGATTAATTTCCATATACCAAAGAAATTCAAAATTTTGTAGATACCACAAAATTACATTGAACAGTACAAAAAAAGAACCACGCAGACAGAATTGTTACCATTATCATATGTGCGTCAGCCCACAAAACATATAATTTTCAAAACACTAAGACGTCCGATCTGAAACAGACATTGTGCAGGTTCCTTGTTGATCATAATACACCGTCAGCTTTGTCAAACCAGTACCATTAACAAGTCCTTCGCTACTACAACCCAGAAGTCGCAGCTCTCCCAGAGTGAGTTCTGGCTTAGCGATGCTCCCTCGAATGACACTTATCTTCATGCGCTCACGGTTCGTGTAGGCTTCCGTGCCAGCGGAATTTGCAGTCGACTCGGGAGCGTTGTCCTCGCGAGTCAGCAGGCCGTTATGTTTCCCAGACGTCAAGCTAGTGTCTAGGTAGTCCGGTAAGCGCGGCACCACGTCGTCGTACCACGCTCTCGTGGAATCCGACATCGACACAAGCGGAACTCGGCCGTACGTGTCCAATTCATTTTCCCTCAGTCCGTAACTGCTCACTGCCTCGACCAAGTTCCGTCGTCGTCGGTTTACGAGGTTATACCTCTCGACTTCGTCTGACATCTTCGACGACGTGCCCGGGGCGGATTGAAGCAGGCGGACAGCGTCTTCGTCGGCATCCATATTCCAGAGTCTCTCGCTACGATCATATCAGAAACTACGGGGCCGAACGTTCCATCGTGACACTAACAATTTGGCGGGGGCTGAAAGTTGAGAAGTGTGACGCACAGATAATCTGTTAAATGACTGACTGACACGGACCAACACCACCATCTGACACGCATTCACGCGCATTGGCTTATACTGCTGTCATCAGTGTGTGCGCCGATATTGGCAGACGATCTTCCTGGAACGTCACGGTTCCGAAAACTTTAAACCTGTTGGTAAGTGGTGTTTTCGTCATTTCGTGGAAGATGGCGCAATTAAGGAGGGAAATTTTTATACGTTACCGCGGACAAGATATAGGACAGGCTGATAGAACTTGATCGAACTATACTAGTTGGAGTGAGCAGTTATTTGGGTATTAGAAAACGGAACCCGCTGTTAATATATGTTGAAGAGCGTGGTACCTTTGTTTAACTCTTACATGTACTGATTTAAGGACACAATCACATGCACGGTTCAACGCAAAGTTCTACATTGACATGGTTGGATCGAAAAACGTGTTCCTTCTTTCAGTCTGTGCCTGGCTGAGCTGAACCTTCATATACCGGTCTACATCGAATATTTACGAAAGGGTAGTATAACGAAGGAAGAATAGAGACACCTCACTCCTAACTATCTTTCTCGGCCCAGTTTGACTGCATCTTTATATATCGATATGCTCATTCCGGGTAATCTGTAGTTTAATTGTCTAAAACCTTTTGAATTTCCCGCGTCATTTTACTATCTCCGATACGGTGGCGTCACCAAAAAAAACGGAGAAACGCTCAAACTAATCATTGGACAGCAGTCGGTAATCTTGGTAACTGCATTATCTATCGAGATTACCGACTGCTGTCCAATGATTAGTTTGAGCGTTTCTCCGTTTAGAGTGGCGCCACCATACCTAACTATTTTATTTTTCAAGATTACCGACTGCTGTCCAATGATTAGTTTGAGCGTTTTGCCGTTTTTTTTGGCGACGCCACCGTACCGAAGATATTAAAATGACGCGGGAAATCTGAAGAGGCAATAAATAAACGAAGAATATATCAGCCACCAGTAGCTCTAACTGCAAGTTTTTCTATACCGAAACAAACCTACTGTGTCATTGTCGATATTAAAGGCTAGTCTACTAGTTAACTTATAAATATTCTGTCGATCGATGTCACGCCCTCGCAATTCCAACTGGGCGATACAATCGTACATTACGGCGTCCACATATATTATGTTTCTAGATATTAATTAAGCTGATAATGAGACTGCGGCGTTATCTATACCCCATTTCCTCCTTAACCCTTGTGACGCCTATACTCCTTAATTAACGAACGTACAGATTGATGGAAACTCACTCTTGAAAGTCATGAAATATTGTATAACAAAAATGAAACGGGTCATTCGACGGTGCCTATATATTCGCGAACCGACATTTCTGTTTCATTATTCCATCTGCATGCCTCGTTCACAAACAAATCCAAACGTCGTACTTCAGTGTGAAAATAATTTCATGTACAAAAGCCGGCGTTACTGTTCATAAATCGTTACCTAATGACGCACCGTGACGCGGTTTATCTCGACGTCACTTCCGCGGGATGCCACAGTATCCTTTTGAGTCACAAGGCGCCCTCGAGCCTGTTACGTTACTTCGGTCAGCCGCTAAAACGGCATGCTCGCCAGTGCCTTGTAAATAATGACATGGTCGAGAAGTCTGATTTGGGCGCAGCTTTTTCTACTGGCCTTGTCGCAGCACAGGGACCAGGAGAGTCTCTGCGCGTCGCAGCAGACATGCGGAAGTTGCCTGCAGACACCGAACTGCGTCTGGTGCTCGATGACGGTAACGAAATTGCATTGACGGCATCAAATCTTTGTCGCAGTCTCGCCAGATATCTCCGTAAACGCTTCCCTCGCCGTGTCGTTTCGTTCCGTTCAATTTCAAGTGGCTCGTTGCTACGCGAAACGAGAGCTTCGTTACATTTTTTAGACTCCGTTCGAACTTTACCTTGGAAATGCAGAAAACAGTAACCGAACGTCGTGTAACAGAATAGTGCTGCTTCGCTTCTTTCCGAGGAATCTGATACACTCGTGCGGTTCAAGAGAAAGTGTTGATGATAATATTGTTAGAAGCTCCGAATCTATGCAATGGTAACCAGTGTATGATATCCTTCTTTCGCAGAGTGCAGATCGAAACGCGACAGCGTCGTTGGTGCGATGCGTTACCAGAGAGAAGCATTTGAACGAAGGTGATCACTGGTGTCGTGGTTCCGACGTGGTGAACAATGACAGCAAGATCTTCTACATCGAAAATCGCGAGTTGGCGTCTGCCCGGGGTAGAGACCCCGTGCAGGTACAACCGCAACGAGTGCGTCTCATTCTACGCCGAGGTAAGACTGGCGGAAGTGTCTGTTATACGACGAAATGACATTTCAACACAAACAACTCGCATTATGCAACAGGTGAGGAATACCACGTAACCCTCAAGTACAGTAAAGCCGAGGATTATCCAGTGGACTTGTATTATTTAATGGATCTATCCGCCTCAATGGAACCTTATCGCGACCGCCTATCGGATCTCGGTCTTCAGTTAGCCGAAGCCATGGGAAAGTTGACAATGAATTTTCGACTGGGATTCGGCAGTTTCGTCGATAAAGTTGTTCTGCCCATGACCAACACGCAACCGGACAAGTAAAACAATCTTTTACTCCAACGATTGTTGACTCATTAACGCCGTCTTTCCACACCCAATCACTTTCTTTCAGATTGAAGTCACCGTGTAATTTGCAAAGTAACGGAAAGCCATGCGCACCCCCATACGGGTATAAGAATCAAATGCCGCTCACGGAGAACGTAGCACTATTCAAGGTAATCATAATAATGATTATGCCCTAATTATGGTTAATGAAATTGCATCGAGAGAATAAGCTCATTGTCTGTCATTCTTCGTATAACTTTTAGACTCGAGTGCAAGAAGCACCTGTTTCGGGTAATCTGGACTCACCCGAGGGTGGCCTGGACGCGATGATGCAAGCAATGGTGTGCACGAAGGAAATTGGCTGGCGTCAAAAGGCTCGACACCTCATTGTCTTTTCCACGGACGCCAGTTTTCATATAGCAGGGGACGGTAAAGTACGTTCTTCCCATTCGCCACCTTTAGCATCGTGGATCACCAAGATCGATCATCGATCACCCGTCTCGCATATTTCTAGCTTGCAGGAATCATCGAGCCTAATGACGGCTTGTGTCATTTGAACGAGGACGGATTTTATACCTACTCGCTACTTCAGGACTACCCTTCCATATCTCAGGTACGTGTGCGCGCACACGGGCATACTGTACGTGTTAAATATTGCTCATCTGTTGTCAGATAAATAGAAAGGCGGCCGAGCACAATATGAACATCATTTTTGCCGTGCCGAATCGGATAAACGACACGTATCAACTGCTGAGCAAAAGCATAGCTGGATCGTCGATTGGCACGATAGATAAAAATTCGCGGAACGTTGTCGCTTTAGTCAGTGGGGAGTATGAGGTAATTATTCTTATCATTTAGCGGAAAACTGACGCTAACCACAGGCAGCATAGTACTCCAAGTATCTATTCTTGATTTAGAAACTTGTTGATTCGGTGACGATCATCGACAATGCGCCAAAGATGATCGATGTTAAGTATTTTTCACGATGTCTGAACGAGAGCTCCGAGTTAAAGCAACGTCAGGAATGCGGTGGATTAAGAGTCGGCAATGTCATCGAATTCGATGTGGTCATTAAGGTTCGTCACGTTGACGGTGTCGTTTTATCATTATTCGATGCAGGATATAGTTAAGAAAATTGGTCACTTCATAATTCCAGGCTGTGGAGTGTCCAGCTGATCGCAAAGAATGGTACCAAACGATGTATATAAGGCCAAGAGGTATAAACGAAAGTCTCACGCTCGACTTAGAAATCATATGCGATTGCCCTTGCGATAAACCGGATCACAAGGTTCGCATTTTCACGTAATTAGCATCATACTAACGATTTCGCAGCACTTTTATACCTGACCCCCGCACAACATTCAGCCTCTCGCCATACCGTTACACTGATTTCCCTCGCAGGATTACGAGGCAAAGTCGGAGCAGTGCAAAGGAAACGGTACCCTAATCTGCGGCGTGTGTTCATGCGACACGGGCTTCTACGGGAAGCGGTGTGAGTGCGAGGGCAACGACGCCAGGACAGAAAGCATGAGCACTCTGAATGAATGCAAGCCCGACAACCTCACCGTTGAATTGTGCAGCGGGCGCGGAGTGTGCAAGTGCGACCTTTGCGACTGCGTGAAGAGGCCGAATCCTCAGGAGATTTTCTACGGAAAGTACTGCGAGTGCGATAATTTCTCGTGCAAGCGCACCGGCGGACAAGTGAGTCTTGAGATCTACGACTCTGATCGATCGTCAATTTTCCCTAGTCCCTAAGCTAGCATTTTCGGATAGTCGTAACTAGCGTGCAGTGGTGTGCAGCAGGCGATGTAACGATATGAACCATCGCCTATATGCTCATAGTTCTTCCTTCGTACGCACATACACGTCTGATTGCGCGCACGATGAAAATAAGTTGGAGACTTATATTAATTCGGAAACGAGGAGCGAGAGACAAATCATTTTAAGACCACATCATTTCTTTTGCATTAGTAGACGGCTGCTATAAACTTAAGGTGGTCATCCGGTGGGACATTACGTACTCTTCTGCGTCGCTCGTAGTATGTTGCAATCGTCCTTGAAACAAATTTACCTCTTTCCTCCTGTGAGGCTAATAAAAGAAGCGTCTCGTTTGCTCGAGCCTCGTCAGCGGGCCGTTATGATGCATTTGTTCGCGGACATCTAACAAGCGGAATCGTGCGATATTTCACAAAGGAACGATAAAAGTACCGTGAAAAGTGACTTTCGACAAGAGCGTAAACAATAATGAAAAAGCAACGAATGAACGAAACGAAAAACGAAAGCTCCGTCACTTTTCGAAATTCCTGATGACATTCGCGAGGTACGCTCTCGGCACAGTAATCTTCCCTGTTAACGACACTCGCGCGCTTTCGTCGGATAGGTACAGTAAGTACCGACCGAAGGGGGTGATGGAACAGAAATTGTGTGAGAGAGTGAGAAAAGGGGAAGGGAGGGTGGGGGGACTGCAGTGACTCTCTACAAGGACGGTAGATAAATTATATGTCTTTGTATACGTATTCTATTATTCCTCCTCGGTCCTCTTTGTATTTAAGGTTTGCGGCGGACGAGGTAAGTGCGAATGCGGTACGTGCAATTGTCTGCCGGGCTGGGGTGGCGAAACGTGCGACTGCAAAGAGACGAACAGCACATGCATGGCAACGGGCGAGAACGTCGAGATTTGCAGCGGTCGCGGGGACTGCATCTGCGGCAGCTGCCATTGCCACGAGAAGGATAATATCCGATATTCCGGACAGTATTGTGAGGAGTGTCCCGTAAGTATGCGCGCGGAACAACACCGGTACCCGTATCTTCGCTTCGATTCCTTCATTTTCCGAGTCTCGGCCACGAATCGTACTGAGAATGTACGACACTCGTATTTCACGGGCATTGGCAAGAGTCGCCGATGAAACGAGTGTGCGTCGATAGTCGATAGTAGAGACGTATAGACGTGACTTTATGAATTGCAGACTTGTCCAGGTCAACGTTGCGAGGAATTAAAGGACTGCGTCGAGTGCGTCGCGTACAATACGGGGACATTGGCGAAGAACGGGAAGTGTGATCTCTGCGTCCATCAAATCGACGTTGTGAGTCTTTGAGTGCCTTCAGAAATCGTAAGAAATTGGGAACTGGGAAAGTTGATTGTTTTACCGTACTGCTCGATGTAGGTCGATTTAGTTGAGGAGGATCCTGTGAGGGATGAAGAAACTGGGGCGCGCATTTGTCGGACACACGGCGACGCTGGTTGCACCTTCGTTTTCAAGTACGAGTATTATCGCGGTGGCACCGGCGGAGACATCAAGATTTTTAACATCGTGGCGGAAAAAGAACGAACTTGTCCGGCTCCCATCAATGTTCTAGGTGAGTTTGTCCGGAGCTAATTTTGCAGAAAAGTCTGAATCGATGGTGATCGTTCTTAGGTGTTGCCCTGGGTGTCATTATAAGCACTGTATTTCTGGGCTTCCTGATCCTCGTCATTTGGAAGATTCTGACGATGATTCATGACAAAAGAGAATACGTGAAGTTCGAAAAGGAGCGCGCTATGGCAAAATGGGATCGGGTAAATTTCAATACTCAAACTAATGATTCGATATGTGTTCATCTGTAAAGTTTGTCGTACGATGTAACATTATTCTGTTTTAGGGCGATAATCCGCTTTATAAGCAAGCGACATCGACGTTCAGTAACCCGACATTCAATGAGCAGTCGAAGGATTGAGTAACAGTGAGAGTGCAGATTATTAAAGTTCACTAAAGTAGTACATGTATACATTCAAATCTTCATTCAATCCTCTTCCAAATCCTATAATGCCAGACACTATTCGATTATTATTATTATATTTCCATCTTGATCCGGAGAACAATGCAGTTCAGCAGGGTTGTTAAATACAAATTCCCGACCGTTGTCCTGTTCACTTATAAGACCACGCAAATAAAACGATGAAAAGAAACGCAGTCGATCGGTCGGGAGGAAATTTCGAAAGAAATGGAATCGTGGGAAAGAGAAAGGTAACAGATAAAGAAACAGAGCGAGGCGCATGTAACGTGCAAAATGTGAAGGAGTATTGAAGGTCTGCGCGTAATCACTCGTAAATCAATTTCAAATTCGATCCAGAGCTCTCGAGCGCGCGAATAGATACCCCTCGATTGTTTCGAATATCCTCTGGCCCCGCGCTTTATTGCTCACTACGCTCGCGGATGGCAGCCTCGTAAGGAGCTCGTAAATTCGTCACCATTGCTCGGCTCCCGCTGCAAAACCCCGGGGCGACCCGCCATATTTCCCACCCGAGTCAGAAAGCTAAAGCTCTACCCACATGCAGCTTCTCGCGCAATCGAACGCAGCTTCGAAACATTTAATTACTTTCTACTACGTTTCCACGCGTTCATTTTGTGATCCGCAATCAGAGAACATCAACCTATAATGAGAGCCGTATTCAAAACTTCACTTGTAGAAAATATACTTTGATGATCTTGCATCGAAATGACTTTGAATATCTGTCATATTCAAATCGCTCACTTCTACTTTCCTCGTGTCGTATCGATGATGTGCTCTTCGTTATATTATTTGTGTTCTTTAATGACCACTCGTCGCTCTCACGTAGAACAGGGTCTAATCTTGAGTTTCAGTCGGACTGACACGAAACGCGGAATTACCATACGCAGCCCATATGGGTCGCTACCTGATGAGAATTTAGCGCGCAGCTCGCCTCTGAAACGAGGAAAATTAAATGTTTCTCGGAGGAGTTCTCATTTCACCTGCGTAACCTTGTTAGTTACCGGCATCATCAATCATGGTGCCTTTAGCGCCTCATAAAACCCAGAAACACACCGCTTAAAATAGCTGCGACCACGCCTTTTATCTGTGCGCCGGGACGTGCGATCATTTGGATAACTTACACCGGCAAATGAGCGCCGTTGATAAATTAGTGCTAGATCACGCGGCTTTTGTTTGTTTTCCCGAGTAAAATGTTACACTCTGATTAGTCGAATTTCCTGGCCGAACGTCGCGCGCCACTTTATATTTCGTCCAAAGACGAAAGAAGAAGATTTTATAGCTCCAATGTTTTTTTCCATCGAAACGTTGCATGTACTGTCCAATTTTCGGTTCGACTGGGTCGGTATTGAATCTGTGCAAATGTCAAGTATTGAACCGGGAACTACTTTCGTGGTTACTGAGTGTCAACGATTAAAAGGTCTAAATTTTAATATACAAGTACTTCATTGAACACTTCAAGAATATCCTGCCAATTGTTACTACACAGATTATATATCATCAATATCATTATTCAGACCACTAGAGCATCACGACATTGCAAGCAACACTCTTCTTATTGTTAGTGGCCGGCCGCGGTGTACCGATCTATGCAAATTGAATTGTACGTCAGAATCAGGTGTTCCTTAACGAAGAAACCGGGCTCGCCCTCGTGACCGGGCCTTAAGGACGAGACAGAAAACTACCCCAAGCTGACGGGAGAAAGAGAGAATGGCGGGGCCCGGCGCTCCGCATACTAAATCACCGCCGCACGTCTGTTTCTTTACATTGCGCAGATTTTATTGATTATTTTACGGCCGGGAACATTGTAAATCTCTTCATCCTGCGTCGGCGACCCTCCCGGCTTCACTTTAAAGTGCTCCCACCGAGCGCCCATAGCGCCAATTATACCAGTCGACAAGCATTGTTGCTCGTCGTTTTGTTGCTCGCCTCGAACGGAACGCGCAGCGAACGTTTTCGGCTGATCTCGAAATCATTCGGAATTCTTCAACTCGCTACGCTCGCTAAGCGTGCACGCTTTAGGGAACCTGACGTACACGGACAGAGATACCGAAAATTCTATTTATCAAGCCGCTTCTTCACGAATCACGCCGAACGCACGATCGGATAGAACGTGCCGATAGAAAATAGCGCGACATGCGGTATGTGCCGATGCCTTAACCGGCGAACCGGGCGTGAAGAGAAAGAAGAAAAAGGAAGAAAAAGACGGAGTGCGGCCGACTGAGAGGAACATTTCCCTTGGGTACCGAAGAGCAACTGTACGCGCGAGCGAGGCTTACTCTGGCTCCGGAGTCCGGGCAACGTGGAGAACCTCTCGAGTCTCGGCGATCGGACGCGCACGCACACGCGCACACGCGCACACGCGCGGCAGACCCCGGGGGCCGATTGGACCGTATTTGGTTGTAATTAAGGCACCGACGGCAGCCATTAGCCACCATGAAAACGAACAACATTGTTCTGCGGGCGAAAAAGGAGCAAGCGGAGACGAGCCGCCACTCGGCGCGCCGTGCGTAAATCAAATTGTGCAAAGATACCGTCAACCACTTTGCGGTTATCTCGAGACCTTTACGTGCCACTTAATAGTATCGGCTCGAAAAGCTGTGGCGCCTTCGGTCAATCCCCCCCCCCCCCTCCCCCCTCCCGCCTGCGTTCTTCCCATTTCATTTGTGCCAACTACAATTGTTCGCCGTAATGCAACGCGCACATCTCTGCGCTTCTGCGGAAACTATTCGAACGAATTGGGCGCAACGTCAATATACACATGTTTCTTGATTACAGGTGCATGAAACGTATAAAGACAGAGAGAGAACTACTTCACCTTATTCCCGTACTCGTACCCTTAGGTATACTTTTCGAATATCGAAGTAACACGAATATCAAAAATGCAGTATAATCATATAAACAGCGAGTTGCATCGGCAAACAGCGCCGATTGTCTACGCAGCTAAGATTTTACGCGCGATTATATAAATAGTCGGTATCGTACGGTGAGACGCGCGCTTAACGGTGGTACGAGAGAGTGATCCACGGACAGCCACGAAATCTTTCAACTCTCAACTCGAGGATGGTTGAAGCCCTCGCCTAGACGCTTCTTGCGTCTCGTTAGGGCGTTCTCGTAAATCAAGCCGCAGGGGTGCCAAGCCGCTAATGCAGCCGGAGTTCCCCGGGTTAGGAGTGCTTTCACGCCACCACCGTGGCGAACAATAAATGCCCGATATTTCTCATCGATAATGAGTTTGTTAAATGGATTAATATCGCGTTTATTCCTCATGGCTACCATTTCTTTTTCTTTCCGTCTCTCCTCTACTTATTCCAGCGGCGCACGGAAATCGAACGCGTCCAAACGAGTAGATCTTGCCGCGTGAGTTTCTAACGAGCGATCAAGGTGTAATAAAACAGCAGACAGTTTCTGCAGAAATGATACCTCTCCGGTGCGTGCGGTAATCCCGCAGTTTTTCTTGCGCTTCCTCGCAGTCTTCGCGATCGTTACATATGTGCTATATCACCCGAGTATGCGCGTACGTTACGTGAAAGATGATTCTGTATCGTTGTTTCCGCGATTATCGGACGATACTAACCCTGTCGACGTCCACCTTTTGTACGAGTCTTCCTGCACTAAATATAGCATTTGCGATTTAATTACGCATGCACCTCGCCTTCTCTCGCGAAGCAGATCTATCAAGTCCGATGCGAGGTGACAGAAAGAAATACTGACGTCAGGCGAGATCGAATATACAACGATAAGATTTCCAGATCCCCAGCGCACAATCTCGGCGAGACGATCGTTCCGAGAGCCGATGCACGGATGCTGCGTGTCGCGGGTAGAATATTAGAGAAACGAATCCGATGCGCTCCTGATGGAGCCCGAGGAACGGCGCACATACGCTCACTTGGATAATTAATGGAGCCGGTAATGAACTGATTATTATTAATAATATTTAGCCGGGGTTAAGCCGGCGCGACCTCGGGCCGCGCAGCAGCGAGACTGCCCGTTAATTGAATCTGCCAATCATCGTAATGAGCGTCAGCGCCGGATTTGCTGTCCGCTCTCCGGTCGTCGGCTGCTCTCAACCTGCGTCGAGAGAGCTTGATGTTCTCTCTCCTCGAGTCTCGAAAAAGGAAATACGCATTTGCCCATGCCAGCGCGCTCCCTTTCTCTGCCCACCCCACTACCTTCCTTGTGTCTTCCACTGTAACATAACTACCCGCCTCGCCCGCCAATGGCTATCCTGAGAAATGTAAGCAATTTTCTGGTGCACGGGATATCTGCATAAACAGACTGGCCGACGATATTGTAAGCGACCGTGGCGGCGCGATTACGGCCTGTAGCCGGTCTCATTAACCGGTATGTCACTAACGTCTGTTAATTGATTCCTTGTCAACCGCCGCCGGACGATTGCCTGTTAACGAATTGGACCGTTAGTTTTCCTTCTTCTTTATGATTCTACACTTTCCGTCCCATGCCATACCGGTTACTTACGAATCACGCTTCTTTCGCCCTTAAGACTTCCGCGATCTCCATACTTACGTACCGTGAAATATGTCGTGCTATTTTGCGATAATACGAAACACGCGCGTCTTGAATCCCGCTCGAAATTTATTTGAAACGTAATCAAAGGACTCGGGCAAAAATTGCTTATATTCTTTGTCAACCTTAAGATCAATCTCATTTTATCCGAGCTACCTTCTCTGAACCTCATCCGCCGATTTCGATTCTACCACAGCTGTTTTGGGAAAATATGAAATCAATATGGGATAGAGGAACGCGCGCCGCGTAAACGCTTAATTCGTCCGTCGTCTTTACGACGTGAGTGTAGGAGGCGACGGTCTGTCGTGGGTCACTTTTATTGTTCCTATTTTTGGGGGTCGCTCTCACCTCGTTCCTGACGGCTCCAATAACGCCGCTAATAGCGATAAACAAAACCGGCCTGCGGGCCGTAAAAGGTGGCACGGTAATAATGCGCGGCGACAAGGACGATCGGCCCTCTCGTAATACCGCCTGCGAGCTTACCGCGCGGACTCATTAGCAATTCGACGGCACACGAGCAAGTGAAGTTCGAGTGCGAGCAA
This sequence comes from Priocnemis perturbator, assembly GCA_963942575.1. Taxonomy (NCBI): domain Eukaryota; kingdom Metazoa; phylum Arthropoda; class Insecta; order Hymenoptera; family Pompilidae; genus Priocnemis; species Priocnemis perturbator. The sequence continues at coordinate 10,272,070 of OZ012649.1, forward strand.
AAAGTGTCAGCTCTGCCTACAATTATGAATTCAGCGAGCGCAACGTGTACCGATACAATTGAAGGCGCGCGAGCCGTTGATATCGTTGGATACGCGATGCTAGGAGCCCATGCTTAATTACGGGGTGATAGTGGATAAAAATGCGGAGACACGAAAGTAGGCACATTTTTGGTTTCCACGTTAGTGTTATATTTAGGGATTTTTCTTAATTTTTAGTAGGCTCGCGCCGACAAGCATGCGTGTTTCTTCGTCGACTTCGAAGGCGAACGCGTTCAGTCATTGTGGCTTAAACTAAAGTGGTACAGGTAGCGATGATAAGCTGACGCCAAACAAATGTTCACTTTTTCTCTGCACACGATAAGAGCCTTCGACCCCGGCGGCTAATCTTCGTACGCCTCTGCATTCCTTTCGTGATTCATATTGAGAACATTCCGAATATCCCGTGGTATTCGAAAAATTTCCGTAAGAATCCGACTGATACCCCGAGGACCCTCCGAATTTCACTCTCATTTCCGTCGGTCCATCATTATTTGACAGAGCGTCGAAAAGTGTGATGCGCATCAATCTATAAACAGGTTCAATTTCATAATCTAATACAGCTCGCTGCTTTTCATCGCCTCAATACTTATTATACAACCTGCAAATTGGGGCAACCTTGATTATGATACACCCCGCGCACCCAAACGCAACCACGCACACAGACACGTTCATGCGGGCATTATATCAAGATCGTGGCGTAATGATAAACGTTTAACATGATAAAAATAATGGAGGAACTTTTTCAGGGTACGCGCACGCATCGGTGCCTCGCGTCTTGTTGCGAAAACTTATTTCTCCCGACGCCCGAGTCGGTAATTTGGCGTGTATAGGAATTAATAGATTAGCGAAGGGCACGTCTCCTCTTAATTCCATTCGATTACTTCGTTCGGTGCCTCTCAGCGTTGCGAGAGTGGAATGGGAGGGTCCGCCGATTATGGCCTGATAGCCAAAATCACTGGCGGGCCACGGCTGAATTAGATCGAATTACCCTGCCGCCGGTTGATCGCTCGCGGAGTGCAATTTCTTCTCAAACGAAGGAGCTCCTCTCGCTAAACGGCGTAATAGTCCGCTGCGCTCGAGATCAGTGTTCGATGCTGCTCGATCGCAGAGAAATTGTCGTATAAACTGGTAGGTAGCAGGACAATCCTAATGAACGCGTCGACAAATTGCATGCGTTGTACATATATTTTATTGGGACGGGTTAAGTTGTACACCTGTGCAGATTCAATAAGAATATCGGTAACGATTGGATAGCCTTGAAACGGGACGACACTTACGTGGCGTGCCCTGTGCAATCCTCGCCGTTGCTTAATGTATCGAAATATGACTTTAAAGCGGACGCTAAACGAGTGATAAATGAGGGTAGATTTGATGATATCCCAAAATGGAGATCCGTACGAAAATTCATTATGGGAGAATCAGATGGAATACATATTCCACGTTAGTATCCTGTCTGGCTACCGAACCGCGGGAGAAATTAATCAAAATAATCATGCTCGGGTCCCGGGGCGGCTACTGGAGCCTGTCATTTACTCCTCTGGAATCCCTCCTTTCCTTCGTCCCTTTTAAGAGTTAGCTGCCGTATGGTAGCGAATCAAGACCTTGCCCGACGCGTTTTCAGATGGAAGTCTAGAAACCGGGATCACAATGACAGACTCCTTCCGGCGATCGTCTGCCAACGGTCAATTCTAAATTAGAGGAATCTTAAACGAGCCCTACGGCTGTAGATACATCGATCGCTTCGGATGCGTAGATGAACGTAGATTTACAGCAGAAGGAAGGCCAGAAGACATCGGACACATATCCGTATCATTTACATAATTCACTCTGAAAAACAAAAAACACGTTTGACGTACGGCAAGTGCAGGGGATAAATAGTACTCTACCGAGAAGTACAGGATGACGCAACATTGACAAACTACACTGTCAATAGTCGCTGCCCGATCTCTGCCGATCGTTAGCGTTCGCAAGAAATCTATGCAATCCGACGCGTAGCACTCGGAACGGGCGATAACTTGCATCCGCACGCAATGCAATGATGCGCGCGGGAACATCTGAATACGTGGCCATGCACTCTGAAAACGGAAACGTTGCCGGCGGAATACGTGGGCCAGCGGAAAAGGTGGGAGAGAAGTTTCGCCCGGGCGTGCAATTATTACCGCGCTTGCCAACGGGCAATTTGCTCGAAAGGGAACGACGCAGTGGTGCTCCTGCTGCGTATTTAAAATCAATTCCGACGCGCCGTCCCGTTTCCTACTTGCTGTTTATCGGCCGGCGACGGATATAAAATGCTGGACGGCAAATTGCGCCGAAACGCGGAACATTCTAGGGAGGCGTGCAGCGAAAAAAAAAAAAACCGAAAAAGGAAGTGCGCTATTTCGATGATAATGCACTGTTCGTCGTTCTTCGATTACAATTTACGCGCGGTATATACCGATGGCGAGTATTACAGATCGAGGCGTACGGAGTCATTATTGTAGAACGATCTTGCAGCGGCGTGTGTGAATGAAAGCTGAAGGGCGGCTCGGATCTGACGAGTGACATCATTCCACCGCATAACACCATCTTTTTTACATCTTACCATTCATCATACCAGTGCTACACCGGGGATATCATTCTGCGTGTACGCGCGCCCACGGAACGCTCTCAGCTGCGAATCAATTTTCCAAAGTAGAATGAACGGGTTCGGTGAGACCTCGCGACCATTTCATCAGCAACCTCTGTCGCCTGTGAATACGGGGGTGGGGTTCGGTGGCAGGAGCAACGTGCACGTACGTGCGACTGTACACATACGTATGATTTCAAAGAGAGGGTGGAGACGATCGATGGGAGGGGCAAGAAGGGAGAAGAAGGGATAGCACAGAGGGCTGCAAAGTAACGCCGTTGGACACGTGAATGAGAAACGGGCTGGTGCCTCGTGGAGGCAGGAGGTCCGAATGGGCCAATAACTTTGTGAGCTTATGTCCGTACACATAAAGAGGACAGTGGTACTTTGCGTTAAAACGCCACTCAGCATCCGCCTGACTCTTTCTTTGCCCCCTACCTCCCCCCCTTTTCCTCTCTTTAACTTTCTCTTTTTCTCCCACCCTGCCTTTCTCTCTCTCCACCCTCTCTCTCTTTTTCTATCCGTTTCGCTCCGTGTCTCGCTCTCTCTGTTTATCTCTCCTTGCCACTAGCCACCCCTTCCACCCTTCTTCGTTTGCTTCGTCTCTCGAATTCCTTTCCGCTTCATTCTTCTACTCTCGGATCTTACAGAACTGTCCGCCTGATGCACGACTGTCGTTCCTATTCAAATGCACGTCCCTGTAAACCGAGGCTGATGGTTCGAAAGAATTCGCAGTGTGATTCACGAGTAAGGTGCCACCGTGCTCGCCAAGTGAAGCGCGTCGAGCGCTATGGGGCGTGCCGATATCGCTGTCCGCAGCGCGTGTGTCAACTGTGGTCGAAGCTTTGCGTGCGTTCAACTCGAGGAATCCACCTACATACACGCGTACACCCGATCACAGCATTTTTCTAACGTTAATAATGAAATTGTGACATTGACAAATCTACTTCGAAAGAGCACGACACTTGATACAGAACGATAGAAATACGTTCCACTCGCCCGCAGAATGAAACAACTTCGAACTTTCCGAATAAGTTAGGAATGGCACACTTTAAATTCTTCCTCTAAGCGTGCGATTCGACACATTTTTTGCTGTGAAGCAAAGACCGTTGTCACGTGATTATCTCGATCGAGGTAACAGAATCCGTAGGAACGAACGTACTCTATTGGCTATTTAGCTGGCGAGAAGACCTGAGAGCGGTCATTAGACGTTTGTGCGCGTACGATGAAGAGGACCGGAGCGTTCGGCGTGGCTTGACTCGTGTATAGTACACTCGCTAGTCCACTCCGTGTCCACGGGCACGCGGCACGTTGCCAGGGGAACTCCTGTGGCGCTCACCGGGCTTCGACACCCACACGCCGTGTCGCCTCAGCAAACACATAAATAACGCCGGTTCCTGAAGGAACGCTTTATTGTTCGACGAATCGTGCGTATTTTGGACGCCGTGAAAATCATTTGAATATTCCCAATCTGCCCACTTTTACCGTCCTCTCCTCGCGGCCGTCGTTTTTTCTCTATTCTTCTCGCTCGTTAGATTATGAGCAGTGTATATTACAATGCGCCTTTTGTTACTCTTTGTCTTTGGAATTCGAATGCGCGGTGCATGTCGTAATTATGAGGGGAGATGTTTATGACCCAGGGTATAAATTATTTCTTTTTTTGTTGTTGTTTGTTTCGGTTTTAGCGAGCCACGTATCTTTCGGACAAATTAGATTTCTATAGACTTGCTTCTTTCTATTCCCTTTGTTTTCGTCTTTCTCTTTCTCTCTCTTTCTTCTTTGCTTCTATTCAGGCAAAACAGTTTCGTTCAGTACCGAATCGGACGTTCAAATAGCATTCATTTTATATTTCGCCATGAGCAACATAATGTTACGTCGTACTCTGACATCTTGATCATACAAATTGAATGGATTTTGTCGTATTGTGTTGCATCGGTCACAACCTACACCGCGTTCTGACATTATTTAACGCCCACGTCACGTGTACCGGCTCGTTATAAGTTGCAAATTAATCGTGCTTTTCATGCATCGGAAGCGTCAGTCACTATCGTACATGCGTACACATCCACATACAATACATACGTACAGTAAGAGACTATGTTGCGACTATCATAATACCAGCGTCTCCTGAATGGCTACACTTCGCACACGGAACCTGCCTCGTAACTATCAATGATCATCGCAGTTCAGCGAGACACAGGCAACCGAAACAATGTATTTCGTTTCACTACCCCCAGTTACCTGATCGCGCGACTATGAAACAGACGCCCACGCATCAGCCGAATGAATATTGATGAGAAAGCTCGAGTTTCCGTAATAGCCGGTTGCTTACCGCGTCTACATTGTTTATCCCACCGCGCTCGTGCTCTTTAACCAGTAAAATTCTCGTCTTCCGAGCGTGCCATTTTGCGCGGAGCGATACTCGACATGCTTTCACGACAGTATACATATGCATCGTCTGCAACATTTCGTTGTCGTTCTCCTTTTTCTTAACTTTTACCTAACGCGTTTTTGTCGCATTCGGCTCTTTCGTTGAAACTGACCAGAGAAAGAATGCCAGCAGAGATTTAGCAAGACATTGCGCAAAGATATCTCGCCGACTTTTATCGCACGCACGACTAACTTCCTTTCACATCGATACTCTCCAGAGCTTTACATAGAATACATTCATCGTATTACTGAATTCAAGTTATTATTTTGTCATAACTCTTTCGATATCACGTATCGAGTCCGCTTACAATTGCACTACCGAATGAAGGGAACTAATTTTTTCGCGGCATCTGCCCGAGACTAATTTATTTCTTTTTTTTTGCTCATCATTGAACCAATGATTGTCGTTCGAAGGACGTGCTTCCCTCGCGGAATATTCCAATCTTCTCCATACACGCATGTGTGGCTTAAACGAAGCCGACGGAACGTTCCTGATCCCCGGATGACTTATGAGCAAGAAGGCTTGGCCTAAGCAGAAATTCCGATGGGGGCGGTCGACGTGACTCTTAATAACGGGTCTATCTTAATTAAATTAAGATTCCCATCGAGAGAGCCAAGTACAGTCGCTTTTTCTTGGGGCGTGTCCGTTAGTAATCTGTCCGAGGCTCACATTCAGGAGGCAGCTACGGACTGACTTCGGGCAGAATTCGTTGCCGAAAAGGGATTCTCTCAGCAGTTACGCGGGTCTACCCGTCGAAACTCGTTGTTTTATTGCTAGCGCGACTGTTCGCATTAATTCTCATGCAGGTACGTTGCGTGAGATACTATCTCATCTGGAAGCGACGTCAGCAAATGCGCGCACAACTGTTTTCCAGTAAACAATTTGTACCTTTTTGTCTGTTCAACTAGAACGACGAAAAAGATGATCCTCTCGGAGAAGCGAGGAGTAAATGAAATGTCTGAATAATTAGTTCTACGCAAACGGCGTATATTTGGAGGTGAGTCAGATCGGATTTGGAACGGAAAGTTTCAGTGGGATAACTGGCTGGCTAATAACTAATTATATTACGAATATCGTTAAGTCGACAAAGATGAAGGGATAAAAACGGATGATACGACGTGACCAATCGGACAGGCCGGTTATGCGGTTAAATAATTAATTCATTCCCGTGTTTTGAGCCTAATTTGTGGTGTCCACGCCTCTTGGTGGCGCACGAAATTCGTCGCCGCTCGGCGAGTGGCTCCTCCGGAGTCAAGTATCCGATCGTCCACATCCTCCTGAGACACATTCTTCTCATGGACCTTCCACGAGGCATAATATTACCATCTTTTATTCTTTAACGATCGGCAGCCGGTCAAACGTTCCACCAGCCGAGTTTCCTCTTCCTCCCTTCTTCTCTCTTGCCTGTCAATCTGCCTCTCTCTCGCACCCAATTCATCCCCTATCTCTTCCACTACCCATCCTTTTCCCAGCCATTTCCTTCTGCAGCCTCGCACAATTGATCGTTCGTCGGCTTGCCCGTTACCGATTCCGTATCAATTTATTACGGAACCGATAGTTTTTCCCGGCCGGGAGACCCTCCTCGTCTTGGGATCGTCCAAGTGCAGCCTCATTCCGTATTCATAAAGCGGCTCGGCCTTCGTGGATCCTCTTAATATTCTACCGACGGAATATGAGGCCTCTCCTCTTCGTCGCCGTTCAACGCGTCGCGCAGGGCCAAATCGAAACCCTCTGCAGTTAATTACCGTGAGATATGATCGATCGAACGATTTATACGGTCTGAATACACGCATAAACAGTCTAGACTATGCGAGTTAACTTTATTGGTTTCTGTTTACCGAGCAAATAGGAGCCCGGGCTCGGCTAAGATCGGCCTTCAGGAAGAATCCTATTGCCTACTAATTTCTCTCTTTCTAATATTTTAATCATTCGATTCGCTCGGACGCTACGTTCGGAAAACACATTTACAATTTTTTATTTCACCGCGGTACCTACCTGCTCTCACTTGCCCGTTGCCTAAAAGTTCGGCCAAACAAATACGTTCATCTGTTCGAATCACGATGCAGCGTGTTACCCTGGGACGTAAAAAAAAGTCATGTCTCTGTCTCTGGACGCAGGAGCGCCAAGTCCGTGCGATATAAATACAGTCTTGTTACGCACTTCGATCCGCGGCGCGTGAAGATCGCGAGCGGCAATGACTTGGTTAAAAAATCGCACCGCCGACATTCGACATGTATTTTCGGAAAGTCCCCTTTCGTAGCTCTTTATCGTCGTTCCGAAGCCGTGGCCAGAAAACGAGAGGCAACCCCCCGTGGAGCAGTGCGAATAGGATCTAAAAGGACGAGAGGAGTGGAACGTGGGTTCCTATCGTTAACATTCGATTTTATGAAACATCCTAGTCGCACAAGGCGTGCAGCTCGCGGGCCCCCTATACAAGCCCCCGTAATTTGATAATATAGGGTTATAGTGGCGCCAAGCTGAGCCATTTAAATTCATAACATTGTTTATTCCTATTAGACCGACCTATTGGGCCCGTTCGGCGCGATATTTCATCCGGCCAACCGAGTGCCGTGGCGCATTCTTCCAGCCGACATCTTTCGGAAAGCCGGAGGATATTATCCGTCGACGTTATTGCCAATGGATTTTCAGACGAGACGTAACCACGAACTGGATGGGCCGCTATAAAACGGACGTAGAATAAATATCCTCCGCCGTCGGAACGATGGCGCGTAACCGACCAACGACGTGGAGAGGGTTGCGTTAATTTATAGAAACACGATTGTCCGTCGTTTGAGACGACGGCGACAGGAGGCTGGCGGACGCGAGAATCGATTCTGTTGATGGAAGCTTGCGAGTGGTGGATGCGCGAGGAGTGCAAACTGTACGTGTTTTTTGAACGGCGAATGATCGTTTAGAGGTGTGCTTCATGTTTTTCAAGTATATGCGTTCCTGATTATTATTAATTATGTAGAAAAAATGAGCATTTTGATATCTCGTACAGAGGTGCTGAGGTAAAAAGTGGTTGCACGAGGACGAATCGCAGTGTCGGCGACACGCTCGCTAGCTGGCTCAATCTTCTCTTGCGGCGGTAATCGCATTCTTGGTGCCACTGAAACGTTGGGGTCGCGTCGGTTGGGTGACATTGACTTAGTAATTCGTGTACAAGGGAGACGAACCCGGCTGATCTCGCCGCGTTTTCATTAGAAAACACAGGCACGCCGACGATTCGCGACGATTACTTTGCGGTCGCCTTTAAGCATTGGCATTATCTTTCGGCTAACTGTAATTGTGGCTCCGCGAAGATTATCCGCGCTCATAGAGACGTACTGCCATTGCCAGAGATTGCCGATACAATAATGAACGTACCTGCTGCTGACATCGGTAATGCCATCGGAAATGAATATGCTCTTTACGGTACGGTGGTGGCCATCCACTTGATATTTTCGAGGCGAAATAATACGAATCGTGCAACATATGTATGCACCTAACTAGCCTACCAGACATATCTTTAGCATTTTCTAGCGCATCGTCGAGTTTCCGGAGCGCATTTCCTCTCCCGCGAAACCTTCAAGCATCCAGACATGAGCTTAACGTGTTTATGAGCGTGCTCCGCAGACTTCTCTCCGTCGAGTTTCTCCTCTCTCCTCCAAAGACCGGGGCACAGGAACGTGCGCAGTATCCTTGTTGCTCCTGCCCGGCCTGTCAGCGAGAATGTGAAATATCGTCCTGCCCAACTAGCATCCAATAATTAGTTTACTCCTCATTACGGTTGGCCCGCGTTATTAGGCGGTCTACGATCGTGGGAGGAAGTGGGACGGTCCAGAGAGAGAGGAAGAGAGTGAGTACGAAGGAAAGAGGTATAAGGAGGAGAGAGATGATGGAAAGAGAAAGAAGGAGAGTGCGCTGGAACGAAGAAAGAGAGTGCAGGATGGACAGGAACGGAAGGAGAGTGAGAGAGAGAGAGAGAGAGAGAAAAATGAAAAACGAAAAAGGCCAGCTCTAATTAACTGGACGTTTAGGGGTTACTGGACCGGACGAGTCGCGGCCACGCCCGTTCTGTTAGTCATTTCTCCTGTTACCTGCTACGAACAGCTTTGAGATACTTTGTGGCTAGCTTGCACCCCTAATTCTTTAAACATGGTGCCGACACATTCCTTCGACGATGTGTAGTATAAGCCCGGGACCGTGTCGATATTATTGGACATAGTGCCTCTTACTGTGAACGATACTGTTTTCTGTATATTTAGGAAACTCTTGATATTCGCGTATCTCATTCATGCACATCGCGTGCTTATTCTTCTCACTGTCTGTCGTCTCTCTCTCTCTCTCTCTCTCTCTCTCGTGCGCGAGATGCAGTGCATCGTGCACGTGTAATTTAGTGAACACGCCGAAAGATCAAACGGTCAGCATTTTATACGATCCTCTCATTGCGACTGGTCAATAACCCTCCCCCGAAAGAAATGCCCGAATGCATCCAGCAGATTATTTGGCCGATGAGCGGCCTGGAATTCGAGATTGTTCATTTTACGTAATACGCTGCAGACCCTCAATCATAAACACGAAATTTATCTGACTCGGCTGCTTTTCATTAAATGCGCATTACAATCTCACGCGGAGATCCGTTTACTGCCGCGTTAAGAGCGTACCTATACCGCGCTCGTGCGTTTGCACTCGCATGCTCACGCTCGCTCACCGTTTCGCTTCACCACCGGGGCCGGGTACAAATCGAGCGGGTTAAAGAGGCTCGTTCGCGTCGATATAGATTGTATCGAGTCCATACGGCGTATATAAGTGCATGGCGCACGTTGCATGATGAGGAGGAAGAGAGGGTAAGGAACGAAAAATGAAAGAGAGACGGAGGAAAGCTGTGGATGTGCTCTCTCACATACACAGAGGCTATCTTTGATCTCTGATCTCGGTAACTAGTGGGATCAAGAGCTGGAGAGTGGAAGAGCAGCGAATGGTGGAATGGGGAAAGACGGAGAGAGAGAAAGGGAGAAAAAGTGAGAGGGAGAGTGAATGAGGGATAGAGAGAGAGAGAGAGAGAGAGAGAGAGACGAGACGGGTGGTTGAAGAAAGAACAAAAGAGATAAGAGGAAAGATCGAAAGACAGAGTACCGTAGGAGGCATGATGCGCGGGAGCCATCTCTGTTAATCATCGCGTAATTACCGCTCCAATTATCAGATACTGAGATACGAGTTAGGGCCGGGATCGCGGGACTCCGGTCCAAGGAGAATCTGTTAAGGCCAGTCGCCGAAGGTATCTGGTTCACACTGCTGCTCGTCATCCTCCAGGACTGAAGGGGGGAGAAGGATGGAGTGACAGAGAAAGTTCGAGAGAGACAGAGAAGAAGACGGTGAAGATAGAAAGGTGGGGGTAGCGAGGAGAGTTGGAAGAGAAAGAGAAGAAGAAGAGAGAGAAAGAGAGGAAAGGACAAGCAACATCGCCGATCTCGATCGCTCCAGGAGATTGGTAACGGCCCCGAGAAAGTGTCAATTACGGCTGTGCACGAGGTTGTTGGTGGCTTACAACATCACGAGGGTGTATTAACTGGGCGGTATGTCTTGACCGGACATTGCATCTGAAGATTGAAGGCTGTGGTCCATAGACAGAAATTTAAATAAACAGCGTGCTACCCGCGACACGTACTTTAGGCACAGAGTACGTGTAATCTTCCGTAATGGATCGTGGCGATCCGAGTCGGTTTGATTTTATACTTATGAAAATGCATACAACGTCGACGTCTTCGGTATCGATGTTGATGCAACGATGCCTGAAGATGATACTTGAAGAATCACCCTTGACATCAGTGTCCCTCCTTACAAAGCCCTATGGCGCTCTTATTAAATAGGAGAATCGAAAATGTCGAAGCGCGCACCTTGGCGAAAAAGTCGAAAATCCGCTGTATAATTGGTATATCCTTTAGGAAATCAGTTTTTATACACACTCCACTCCTGACGCGCGCATCGCGCGCTTATGGTCATAACAGGGGCGGGACAATACTTGTCCGGCGGCCGGTAGGTTGAACAGGGCGTTACCTGGCATTCCTTGGTAAATTAACTTAGCGGGCGGCAACGCCGGCGAGCGGCGCGTCTCCCGCCAAATATTCATTTAAAAAGGTAAATGCAATTTTGCCGTTTTACGTGATTGAGATAATGCCCTCCGATTAACGGCCCTCTTGCTTTCTGCTTCCTCCGGCTTACAGTTCATTTCTGTCTCTCTCTCCCTCTCCTCCTCTCTGTCTCCCATTCTCTCCTTCTCCTTCTCTCCTCCTTTTTCTCTTCCCTTCAACCTCACACCCTCCCTTCTTTGTCTCACTTGCTGTCCCTTTATTTTTTTCACCCTTCCTCTGCCTTCCTTCTCCTCCACCCTACGGTAGCAAACACGTCATTACCGAAATTCAAGCCCGTCCCACGAAAGATCACCGTGGAATAAAACTGAGCCTCATCCTAGCGGTTCAATTTTCTGCAGGTGTACGACTGGGAGCGGGAGACGAGGGCGCGCACCCGTGATTATGGGATTTTGAATTTCGCGCGCGCCAGTCGTCTCGCTCCGCGGAGATCGGGCGTGTCGGTATTGGGGAATCTTTATGTATTAATAATGCGCGAGCGAGCGTGTCAATTTACGATGTAGCCGCTTGCTTTAGGTATAGAAATCGTTACTCAATTCTGTCCCTCTAATTTCCGTAGCGACTATATCTACTGCATGAAAATGTTAAGTGCCATTTTTCAGTGCCAGGCAAGTAAATTTATGAGTCTGTGCATAATAATGTGTTATTAGAGACGCGCTGAACGATTCTGTAGATTTTAGAATAGCACCCGTTTGAACAGTAGCCACCAACTTTAGAATCAAATAAATTCGTATGTCGCGTAAGAGCATCGAGGAAGCTGACATAAGTGTGAGATTTCGCTACCACGTCGGCCAATGAGACGTTCCGTCAAAGCAGTGTGCGTTTTGTACGAGTCAACTAAATTTATTAGCTAACACACCACCTACGCGTGTATGAAAGGGGCAACGCGCGTTTCGGCGTCCGTAAGTACCTAGCGATCCTTTCTGTTTCGTCTTCAACGTCGGTACGCGTTATTGATGATGCTCGTTAAAGGGCCCTCATGTGCCGGAGCGTACGTATTCTTCGTTCCCTTTCCTTTCTGCATCCTCCCTCCACCGCCGACTCGTTCTTCATTCGCTCGCTCTCTTCTCATTTACCGCGATCATTTGGGCCTCCGACTTCTGGACACTCGCGATCTATCCTGGCCTGCCTACCGCGGCACATTAGTCATCGACAATCAAGATGAATTCACCCTTAAACAATGACGCTTAATTTGAAGAAGCTAACGCCGGACAATGACCGAATTATTTGAGCTTCTCAATTTGAGACGCCTTGTACTGGACGCGTCGTTGTCAATTATAAATCGATGATACGTATTCGTACGATGGATGCGTGCCGGTGGCATTTGTTAACTGTCTTCATTGTGTTGCAGCGGAACGCGAAAGAGCGTAAATCCGTGCGCTGAGAATGACATCTACAAGTACCAGCATAGTCAAAGTCAAGCGTGCGTAGAGATGTTGACGTGAGCGCAACTCGACTGAAAGATACGACTCGCCGCGGACATAAAAGTGCTGAAAAAAGTCGCCGGAACAGCGCGACTCGCTGTTATCATGAAGCGTGCTAATGGGAGGCTCTCGAACGCGCGTACCTGGAAAAAGACGTTCTATTCCGTTGGCAGCGTGGTCGGGCGAGGTGACGATGACCGAATCAGCGTGGTCGGCAACGAGTGGAGCGGTCGTTCGTCAGGATGGCCGTTAATCGTCCCGGCGGCACCACACGTCGGCCGCGGGCGATGATGAGGAGGGCTAGATAATGAGGCTACGCCATTTGCCTCGGCACGCGAAACCGCGTTGAAAACGGTGCGTGGACACACGTCCGATTCTCTCACGTTATTACCGGGCGTTTTTTCGAGCCGCGAAACGTACGTACGTGCGTACATAGCTGGCCTGTGCACGGCCGGGCCGCATTTACGCAGCGCGGTGCGTCGCGTTATCACGTGTAAAAGGCGAGGTAACGCGACACCGCAATTCCACTCTTGCACGAGGCGGCGGCGGCGGCGGCGGCGGCAAGCGCGCAAATTACCAGCGCGATTGCGGCCAACTTCGGCTACATGCTAATAACGGCAACACTATGAGGCGAATTACAAACGAGGACGTGGCGCGGCCCCGGGGGCGAGCGCGCGGCAGGGGAGGCTCAATCTTTCCCACAGAGGGTGTAAACCGCAAGTGCGAGCTGCCGGCTCATTTTCTGCCCTAGCGACGATCCTGCCGTTTCCCCACATGATCACCGACGGATCCCGCCTCGCGCGCACCGCAGACACACTTCGTCAACTCTCATCGCGGAGACTTTGCCGCCTCTCCGCCTCTCCGCCTCGCGGCCGTGATTAATATGCGACTCATTTCCGCCTTTAATGCCTCGCGGACGCGGAAAAACGCGTAAACGATATGTTCGAATGCGCGGTGGGTACTCCGCGCTTCGTCGCCAGAGACAAATACTTCCAAGACGCGGCGGCGTCTTGCGGGAGTCGTGTGATGTTGAAGTGTTGAGCGGAATCGTAGGTGGATATTGATCATGGATTTTTTGCTGCATTTTTCTAGATGAATTTTCGAACGTAAAGTGTGAGTAACGACTGCTCGACTACCGTACGTTCTGTCCGATTGTCGTAGTCTTTGTATTACGCGCGGTAATGAACCTTTACCGATATCAAACTGTGCACGCTCTAAGTTATGTCTTATTATTTCGAAACAAGCTTCGTTTTTGAATTGGAGGGGTCATCCGGGGCGAACGTGGGTGCGCGTTATTTAACCGGATGCGATGTGTACGTGTGCAAATTTTATCGCGCCTACGTGTGTGCTCGCCGGCGTGTGTGAGGACTGGGCGCAGGTGTGCGCGTATACGTACGACCGCGGTACTCCCACCGCCACACTGACCGAATGTAAATGATGGGAGACGCCTGAGCAGAATTATATCATGACTTCTCGAGGGCTTCACGGCCGTACGAGGCCGTGGCCGCGCCTTTTTTTAAATAAGGAAATAAATTAAGATATAATGGGCTTAATAAGACTTCGGGCGGATAGCATTCCGCGCCCGTACCAGTAACTAATGACGGCGTTTGCGCGTTTTATGCCATGTCTGGGGCCCAGAAGAGGTCCCGGCAGCGCGAGAACCCGAAAGACTGAACGGTTCTTCTCTCACGCCAATAAATGATTCGCTCCCTAACGCCGGGCCAACGGATCGCGCTCCAACTTTTTACACGTTCCGATAAACACGCGGACGGTGCACGAAAAGAATGATCATATTTGTCGATATGCCTTCATTATCTCGCAATATTTTCCGTTCCACTCCCCCTCGAGTCTCCGAAAATCTGATATCCTGATATTCGTACTCTGCTGACGCCGTTGTCAAAGAAGTTACGCATTGATCCTCGCGCACACGGTCAAATTCGTTTACTGCGCTGTATCGTTTAGCATTTCGATACACATCGGGACGGACGTAGGGAGGGGACTCGTTTGATCGATGATCGATGTCGCCTCTTATCGGGCGATCTTGTCATCGTTGTCTACGGGTCACAAGCCGTGCTGGATGCATCGATAAATAAGAAAGCGAAAGGAGAGGGTTAAATGAGGACGAAGGGAGTGAGACGGAAAGAGTAAGATCATGAGATAACGGCGGATCAGGTGAGATTGTTGCACGCGCAGGTGGACAAATTATCCTTCCTCGCTCGGCCTGTTCTTAACTACACACTCCCTTCTCCCCTGCTTTCTTAACGCCGCGAACAAAGCGGCCACGCCGACGAAAGTATTTATATACATATATATATATATAATAACGCGATGAGTTACATCGGTAGGATAAATGATCGTAGAAAAAACAATAGATAAAGATGAGCCGAAAGAAAGTTTGCGTGCGTTGGAGAATGTGGTGGACAGGAGTAGATCGAATCGGCGCGAGACGCAGCCGAATCGGAGGTTACTGGAACTGACCAAAAAATATCGGATACGGGCGAAAGGAGAGGCCGACTCGCACGAAGGAGGAAAAGTGAGACGAGAAGGTGTGTAGTATAGATCGAGGTAGAGACTGTACCACGCGAACGACAGGGAACGAGAGCGAATGAAAGGGTGAAGTAGAGGAAGAAAGGAGAAATGGAGGGGTGGTGGTGGAGGGGGAGGGAAGAGCTGATGCCGTGGTCAGACGCAACATTCATCCGCTGCAGAAGGTGGACGCTGGGTACACCATTGGATACGGGAGGCCGTACAACGGTGTAAATGCAATCAAGAAGACCTCAATTACACCGTCACGCCGTACCATCCCTCATCTCAAAGCCTCGACACTGCCTCTTTCTCTCTCTCTCTCTCTCTCTCTCTCCATCTACCCCACCTTCCAGGATCGTCCTCGACTTCTTCCTCGTCTCCTTCTCTTTCACCTTCCGCTCCCCTCGCATTCACTCTCCATTCTCTCTCTCTCTCTCTCTCTTTCTCTTACTCCTCCTCATCTTCATTGCTCTTCCTTCGCGTACTGATTGTCTCACATTCTGCAAAACGACCGCGTGCAAAACTACTCAACGAACCGACAGAGATTTTCACTGTAGCTCTTGACCGCCGATTATGTTGGAACGGGTCGACAAATAGAAGCTACTGCTGATTGATCGCGCGACCGATACGATCTGTCGAGGATGCGGTGGTCATTTGCTACTGAGCAGCAGATTTTGGTGTTCGCGAAGTGGATATCGTCGGTCAACAAGTATTATTCTTTTTGGGTTTCATTTTCTCGGTAGAGCATCCACGAACGGTCACTATCATTTCCGAAAACTTCCTGTACTCCAGTACCTGACACAACCAACGTATACGTACTTTTAATAGGAAACAACGAAAAACGATACGGTAACTTAATAAAATTTCCAAAAAATCCACCGAACAATATTTAGACGCACGTAATGACGTTATAAGCGACATCAGCCTCTCGCGATATTACACACTGCCAATAAGAAAAAAAGAGACCGACGCTGCGCCGCGGCAGAAGATGCTGGTCCTCCTTTTGCTCCATCCAAATATGTCGAAATAAACGCGCGGCGGGTTAATTTACATTTATCGCGATGATAGGTTACGAAGGAGAACCATCATTGTCGTACGTGGGGGCCCCCCGACATTAACCGAGTTAGTTACCGGAGACCCCGTAATTAAGGATTCTTAACCGGATAAAGCCTTACGCGTGCTGCGCGCGAGAAGGCGGAGTGGAAAAAAGGACGAGGCGCGTACTAGAAACTCTCGGAGCTGCTCCTGGGCGGTGATCCCTGCTGATCGATCGATTGGCTCGCAGCGGCCCGATCCACACGCTATCTTCTCTTAAACGTTTATAGTTGCAAAATCCCTATGAGCGACAAATATTATGGCACCGTTCAGAGGCTGAGAGGCGTAGTGAGAAGATTTTGTTGCAAAATTAAGTTGGCGACAGGGCAAGACTCTTCTCACGAGATGAGACAGGAATGCGTCGGGAACCGATTTGGCTCTTCTTGAAAGCCTGGAATATATCGAAGGTGGCCGAAAGTAACTCCGATTACACGAATGATAGAAACAGAGTACACTACTCTTTCGTAGATATAATGACAATTGAAATTTTGCACTGTCCAGTCACAGCGAACTTACTTATCCCCCCGCAGCGAATTACGTCTAGAAATGATACTATACTGTTTCCCAATTCGGATGACTATTCGGGTGAGATAAAAAAAAGTAATTGACGCCGATGAGCACAGTCTGATGCGGACATTCGGTAGGATCGTCACCCGTTCATTAATTACGAATAACTCGCAATCGCTTCGCGCCAGTTGCCAGCTGCCCGAGCGGCGTCGTGCATGTAGTCGCACACGAGCGCGCATCTGGCTGAAGAGAGCAGGTAACCGTGTGCTGCAGATACACATCTACGCATGTACAAGAGATTAAGCTCGGTTGCAAGAGCCCTGGGCACCGTCGATACTGTTTACACCGTAGTAATTTGCTAATGGCCGACTCGACACGATGAATTTGGGATCGGTCCAGTGCGTGGTTTGCATCGCCGATCGTGTTGGATATAGCGTGGATGCGAAAGTGGCGAGGAAGGAGACGGCGAGTATGCAGCCAGCAGCCGAGTGATCAAGAATCGATCACGCATCTGGATACGCCTCCAATCGCGCGAATTCACCTTTGCCTTCGCTCGCGTAACGCCGGTTCATTTTCATTCCGCAGGCTTGCTCGACCGGTCATCGGACGCCGATTTTTATCCCCTTTTGGGGGAAAACAATTCAATCCGCGCTCGGCTCTTGCCTCTTGCTTCTTTATCGCTCGCCTGATAGGCTGCTGCGATGGATTTTTACAATTTTTCCGTTGCCCGAATTATCTATGCAAAATTTCACTACTTTATCGTTGGCACCGTTTCTGTGTACCGCTTTCGTCGTAGCAACTGTTTCAAATTGCAATTATTATATGTATAGTTATAGAATGTACGATTAGCGCTCGTTGTCTGAATAATAATCGAATTAACAATAAAGCACTCTGGCTCCAAGTCGTTCAAAAATATTCTACGGCAAAAAAAATCGAACAAGATATAAAATAACAGCGAATTCTGAGATGTTTTTAGTACGACTGATGATTTATAGAATTGTATATCAAATATATGCCATCGATGGTAATTCATTTCGACGTTTCATTCAGAGATCAAGGTTAGCCAAGATCATCGGTATTTAACGAACCCACACTGTCTACCGCTGATGTTGCTAATTAGCTGACACGCATTAATGGGATTCCAAACTCCGTTCGACCGTAAAATATTAGATAACCCTGTTCAGCAGGCGTGTCTGCATGTGAATTATACTTGCGGTAAATATGAATAAATTTGGAGGAAAGGTTGTAAAGCCGTTTCTATTTTATATACCTGTCAAACGGTTTGGCCATGTGTGCACACGGGCTATGAGCACTTGATTTGTGAAGACAAACTGATGAGCTGTTCGATTAACATATTTCATGTTTCTGCTCGCCGTCGTTGATATGTCCTTTATGATGCAACATTCTTTCGACCAATTTTCGATTTGCTTCTGTACAAATCAAATGTGCGAACCGTAGGCATCGCACTTCATAATGAACGATTTACTCTCGAGCTCACTTAGCGGGCGCCATGTGGTATAGGTGTGGAACATGTAATGAACAATGTATTTTCCTTGATCGTAGTCATTTATTCATCGCAAAGAAAAAGATTAATAATATTAAGTACAATGCGCATTGATATTCACTTCGGTAGTGGATGGTGAAGGTACAAAAATGAAGAGACAGAGGAAAGAGCAGATACTATTGACAGTGGACGCGAAATCCCAGTTAAGATCCACGAGAACGGCGCAAGATCAATTTTCCGAGTGAAGTAAGAACCGCTTGACTAGAAGTCGTGGTAAATGTTTATTGTCGAAAAGAATTACGAAAGTTTCATCATTTAGTTTGCCCAATACCTGTTGCAGAAAGGTGGGTCCTTAGGAATATTTTGACGTCGGAAACCATTGTTTTGTAGTTAACTGTCGTTCGACAGTTAAGCGCGCTTATCACTGTGCATAATTTCCGATTGCATTGAGAGACACGTTGATCTATTTTCGTGTTTGCGGATCGATCGAGTGATTCGCAAAGGTGCCAGAGACTGATAGATAGAACCGTAGCCATGAGCAATAAGTCAGGCGTTGGAAAGGCTTTCTCATAAACACTACGTATATCTTACTCATCTAATATTTACAGTGTGACGGATAGAGTAGAAGGGGTTTAGGACGCTAAGGGGTGAAGCTTATGTGCTAACGTTTACGCCTTCATAAAATCTAATGTTGTTTAACATAGAATACTCATACTGAAAGTACTACGCAAACATGTATACATATATATATGCATATGTATATGCATATATATGTATATGTATATATATGTATATATGCCGTAAGATCTTATATATATATAACATCTATATATAACCGCATTTCGTTTGTAAACACACGAGATGACGCATAAAATTACGTGAAACTATGTGCACCACTAACCAATTTATCGTCAAAAGTTCAAATAATCGAATTCCCTGATCGCAATGGAGACGCTTCGATCACCGACTCGCTTCATAGTTTCTATTCGAAGGAAAAGGACATTTCTCGTCACACTTTAGTCCCTTAAGTCGCGCATCTGCAGGAAAAAGTTATTCTGTACAAGTACGTGTTATAGTAGGACGGACTAATGAGGCATTCTTCTTACAATTCATTTTCCTGCGTTTGTAAAGATTTGACGATTACGATTTGCAAAAATGAAGAGTGAATGTTCAAAAGTGCCAAGTGATTTTAATACCGCGCTTTGGTGTGGCAAGAGAGAAGAATTTGATGCACGAAGTTATATTGTTGCCTTCTCAACACTCTAATGAAAAATAAGCGTTTATTCGAATAACTGTACCTATTTTCCGTTCGACTTTTTTCGACTGCAATGGGTTTATTAAAGTTAACAGCTAAATTCTCTGCAGTCAGCACGGCAATGTGACGTCGTTGAGAACTGAGAGGTTAAAGCAGGTGTGTACCATCTATAAATAAATATGCTAAGTATCGTTTCCAAGCAGTTTCGTGGAATGTGACATTTTATAATACAAAGAATGGAAATCATAATTTCTTATACTTACATCAGTTTAGCGTATTACCACCGGGAATATTAACATTTGATTTAATGTGATTTTCTATTGGAAATAGTTCCAAAAAAAGACGACGTAATTGTTCGAATATATAAGTGTAGCAAGTTTGTTGTGCAAAATTTCGAAACCTTACGAGCCGTACATTGAAGAAATGGTGTCGAAACAAAAATTGGAGGTGCGTAACTATTGACTGTGATATGTTTATCGCTACAACTGTCGTGCAGAATGCTATTGCGGTGCGTATATTTTGTGCAACTCCTTTGATCGTTCCAAATGCATCGCAACCTCCGCTTAAAAAGCTGGTGACGATTCGACGAACTAATAAAAAACCGAACACCGTTGCACAGTTGTCGAATTGTTATAATTGGAATCGTCCGCTCGTTATTAGTTAGATGAACCGTCAGCGCAGACGCGACACACGGAATTTCGATACACCGATCACCGTGAGAAGTTACTTTCCAAGAAACACAAAAAAGAATGACATAATTCTCCCTGCTGGCAGGCAGAACATGGTCAATCGTGATACCTGTATTTCTTGACTGAACTACATATATAACTGTGCTATAAAATGGACGAAATAATTGTGAATGACAGTTGTGAAGCGATGAAAGTGTCAGAGGGATTGTTCGGTTTGTGATATGTCGCTTTGTGAAATTCAGGAAAATCATTCAATACTGATAATAATGGGATTAGTTGCTTATAAAGAAACCGCATAGAGAAATAAGTTCTACGAAACGTTTGTCGGAATTATGTGTACAATTTAAAAAACAACGCCTTTCAATTGAATATTTGATAAAAACGCTTTTTCTTCATGGGATCGTGATTTCAGTCGGCCGGATGAGAGTAATACTGGGATTCTTTTGAATTTCAACATATGCTGTCGACTGCATTTTGTGTACGAGTTCGAGGTCCGTTCGTTATTACGAGAATTCCAGATCGTGATTCGAATCCTGACGAAATCAAATTCATGAATCAAAAAGCCTTCAAGACTTTTGAAATTGTTCCATGCATTTCATATCTCTCGGCGAGCGTCGACAAGATATTTCATATCTCACCGAACAGAACGCGGATGCCCGCATAAATACTCAGCCATGATCATCGAACACGGATGCAAGTGTAAACAAATTTCAAAAGCAATTACCTGCGTCGCAAGCAATCCTGGCTCGTAAGTAATACAGCTCTGCCAGCTGTATCCTTCTTGGCTCCACATTCGATTTCTCTCAGGACAAGACACATGCAAGGGAGAATATGGGTATGGCAAGCATAGAATATCGAAACACAACAGCGCTAAACTCGCGATCAGACGACGTTCGTTCGTCGGCAAAACAGAACCACCTCTACATTCTACTTCGTCCGATACACATTCGACGTTAATCGAGCGACTTGAGCGACTTCAGCGTCTCACGGCAACGGCGTGCACCTTGCTCAGCTGAAACATCGTCCACTTCCTCCGTCTCGCAGCGTGGCATCGTGAGGCCCGTGATCGAGTACGGTTCCCTAGGTAATTCGAGTAATGCGTGCACGACGGCACGCGCCGGTAACGCGTCAACCGTCGCAGTAGTATGAAAAGCTCAAACACGTTCATCTGTAAGTAAGCAGCGACCGGTAAAGGCACGGATTGCAGGAGAGCGAGCTCGGTGGTCAGCGGCAATCGACCTCCGCCATTTGAAACTGAACTACTCGGCACCGCTTCAGCTAATGAGATCGCCATTCTTACGTAGCATCTCCAAGTGGAGTTCGTACTCCCTGGCCTTTAGTCTGAGAGAGGCGATGCTGTTGGTTCGCCTGTCGATGTCCGGCAGGCCGACGCTCCCCGTTGGCGAGCCTTGAGGCGAGCTCGCCGTGGACGCCGGTGGAGGCACGGCCGGATGCGACAGATTGATCGAGGAGGCAGGCGGCGGGGGTGGCGGCGGCGGCGACCCGCGGACCAGCTTCGGCCTCTGCGCCGCCGAGATGTTCGCCAGCAGACTCTGGAAGGAGGCGGCCGACGTGTAGGGCAGCGGCATCCCCGGCGGAAGTAGCGGCGGCGGCGCCCGATGATAGGGATGGCCCGTGTAACTGCCGGCCAGCACCGGCCCGTGGCCTAGAGGTGGATAACGAAAGGCATCGAACGGCTTCCGCAGAGCGAATGTGCCCAGGTGAGCGAAGGGGTTCGGCAACGTTGGCGCCACCACTGCTGACGGCGGTGGCGCCGCACTGCCTAGGTACGGATTGTAAGGGTGGGCCTGTGGCCCGACCTTCTCCTGCTTCCGCCACTTCGCACGCCGATTCTGGAACCACACCTGTAACAGAACGAGTTGCGAGCCTTTAACGACGCTCTCTTCGCTCCTCGACTTTTCTGCCAACCGAACCGTGTCATGTGTTTTGCGCTGGTGCGCTGCACGCGAGGAACAAGAGTTTGGTAAGAACGCGGAGGGTAGTGATTGCGTTTTATGGAAGTGTATGCTGTTTGACATTTTTCCCAAATCTATTCCGTCGATCCCGTTTCGGAGGACCGGTGTGGACAGGTTGCCTTTTTCTCTGAAAGCATGCTTCTCGAAAGGCTTGCTAGGCTTTGTTCTCTCCTCTTTTTTTTGTCCAGAAAGACCGGAGTGTATGATTACCGCAGATGCTCGATGAGAATCGGGGACCGCTGCGAGGCAGTGGTCTTTCAATCTACCTGCGTCTGGGACCTATTGTGCTCACTGTTCGTCGCTTTCCATCTCGCCTCTCTTACCCTTGCTCTCTCCATTCCTGCCATTAATCCTACTTCATCTATCATCAGAAAACTATCCAAATTTACGCCCTAGTACTCCTTAGTTCCGCAAAACTGCATACTAAGTATGCATCAAGCCCTATCGCTTCGAAGAAAACAAGAAGCAACCAATCTCGAGAACTAAGGAATTTGATAACCAGAAACAGAGAAGACGAAGGTACTGCTCCGGTGTCTCGGTTCGTCGGCAAAGGAACGAAATCACAGCCTCGTCCGCCACTCGTTACTTAAGTAGAAACGACAGAACGATCACGAACAAACTGCCGATCGCGATACGTCGAGTCGTTTCAGTGCATTCCACGGCGAAGGTTCCTCGAAGGGGCGAGCTATAATCAGTTCAGCGGAAGTTCTCCTCTCTCTCCCCCTCGCCACGCCGCGCGCGCCTCTCTTTCTACGTTTCCGTCCCGTTCTGTCGGCATTCTCGTCCGAGAGAAGCCACCTCCTCCGCGATCGTCGTCTTCGGTTGTTAGGTCGATATTGTATCGTGCTTCTCCGGCGAGCGCGTATTACTAATACGCCGTTTGTGTCGCAGGAAAGTAACGAAACAGCAAATCAGGACAGAGAGGGAACATGGCGGAGAGATGAAAAAATTTGGGTGAAAAAAAAAAGAGTTATAGACGTGAAGGAGGGAGGGAGCGAATTGGAACGTTTCGTGTGTATACCCAGAAGGATACTTTCGCTTCTTTCGTGACGAAACGTAATGGCGGAGAAAACAATCCAAGTTACTTGGACATTTTTAAAGTAAACATCTGTCCGATTCCGTCTCTCTTCCAGCGAGAAATTCATCATGCATTTCCGTATCGCACGGTGACTCTTCTCAAACTCGTTCCGCGCAGGGTTATATTTTGTTGAGTGGCGGACACGACTTCGAAAGAAAAGCAATTTGTTACGAGAGACGGCACCCTATATTATATGGGTACTTATGAACACGATATGTTTTCTCATAGTTTGCATAATGTTATTGACGAGAACGCGATGCTTTCTGGGACTGGATTACACTTGCTTTTCATAGGTAAGTTAAAAGGAATGTTTAGAATGGTTCGCGAAAGTACAAGTAATAATGCTCTGCTACGTTTCATTTTCTTATTTCATACTGCCTCTTTGATTCTCCGTCGCGACGACGATGTCAACAGAAATATTCTATTACATTCACCAGTAATGTGACACAACAGATTCATCTAACGAAATGACCTCACTAACGGCGCGAGTCAAATCGAAATATCTTCGCGCGCCAAAGGACAATTTCATGTCTTCAATTTTGACATTTACTGACGCCTCTCTCTGAGTCATCTTTAATGGATGTCCAAGAGCATTTCAGGGTTTAGAGTACCGGAGAACGACGCCGTCGACCCTCCTGATAAGGAAGTAATTTGTTGCGAAAGGGCAAGCAATCTCATTCGATGCGCTCGTGTCTTTCCTTCCAAGAAAACGTGGTTCACCTCGTTTCCCCTTGATTTCGACAATCAAGAGGCTCGATCACGCTCGAACGCGCTGACGTTCTTTTCGCCCTTCCACACAGAATACGATCCCTACGGCCGATATTTTAACTCGCGTCAGAAACTGGAAAGTCAGGAATACCGGCAACGTTCATTTCTGATATACTCAAGCGACTCTTTCGGGGTAATTTTTACGAGACTAACCATATCATCCGAAGGACCGACGAGGCACGAGTCGATACTCGCGCGAGATGTACGAGTATACAATATTATTAGCACGTGTCTCGCGATGCAACCGGGTGCGCGCGTACTCTCGCGCGGGCAGAGAGTTCAATTTCTGCTCGCGGGACGAAGAAAAGCGAGAATGGGGGGGCGACAGGGAAGAGTGAAGGAAAAGTTGAATGTGTGTGTTCTGCGTATGATGGACGCCCGGTCGGGCAGGATCACACGGAATGGCTCTGCCTAGAGACGTGCGGAGGATTAGGGATAAGAGAGGAGGCAGAGTATACGAAGGTATAGAGGGGTGCCAGGACCCCCCACGGTGAGCAGGATTGCCCCCAGCAGGGCGCTAAACATCTGACTCGCGGCTTTTAAAACAAAACGTAGCCACGACTCCGCCAGAACGTAGTCGTTTCGTGCTTAATCGTGCCGCATTAATTACACAGACGCAGGCTCCGTTCGTCTGCCAGAGAGTCCCTTCCTCGTGTCCCTTTCTCTTTCTCTTTTCGTTGCCTTCTCTATCCCCCCCCCCCTCCCTCTCTCTCTCTCTCTCGCTCTTTTTCACGATCCAAAGCGTATATGTAGTCGACATACGGAAATACGCGGCGACAAGAAGTCGAGAAGGCGCGGTACGAATATGAACTACCTACGCCTTCTCTTTTCTACTCTATCTTTCTCTCCCCGCTCGTCGCAGTTTTATTCCGCTATTAATGAAATATTAAAATGATTGAAGCACAGATTAACGCGCGCGCGTTCCCGTATAGTAAACTTCGGTGAAACACAAACGTCCTCTCCACTTCTTAAATTACGCGCCGCGAGAGAGACGAGATTATTTAGGACGGTCGAGTCGAAATATCCGTTTTTATTGGTAGACAATAAATCAAGTCAGAGAAGAATGTGTCTGGAGCAGATAAAAATATATATATATATATGTGGATACATATGCTGGAACGTAGTTCGACGTTTATGTAAGAATTATATGTACAGATTATGTAAGAGCGATTCGCGAAAGTAGAATGGCGACATTTCTTGAGTTTTAATCAGGAAAATGTCAAATGAGAATGCAATCAGTAATATTCTTTATGTCTTTACCCTACTATGATACTACGTATGATATGAATCCTAATTAAATTACGATGATATAAATACCATAATTTTTATCGTACACTATTTATACGGACAAACTGGCACTGTCTGCGAATAAGATCACGCAACAAGACTATCTCAATAGCATTAACATAACTCCTGACTCTAAAAGCTTATACATAAGAAACACGAAAGATCAGAAGCTAATGAGAACAAAACGCTCTGTACGTAATGTTCATTACCGTATTCCTGAACCGGGAGTGTATAAGTCATGTTAGCTCATCGAAACCCGTTATCACGCGCAGATAAATAGAGAAAACAGAAGGTTGCGTGAGAGTACCGCGAGTGCGAGAAGGAAGAGGCAGGGTAAAAAGGTATGCAGAAAAGTATTTTTAGCGGAAAGTATTTTTCCCGATGTGCACGGCGAGTTTTGCGCGCCTAAGGTTCCATGAAAGTGATTAACGCAGTTGCAGTTACCACGGTATCCACGTCATTCGGAGGAACAGTGATTCTCAATGTCGCGGCCGTTGGTCTCGGTCAATCTATCGCACCAAGTCCTCAACTCAGATCTTGCACAACGATTACTTTGCAAGTATAATAAGAGCTACAGGTTAACGTGGAGGAGACCTTCATAGCGCGGGAAAGAAAACGAATGAGAGCGAGTAGAGAGAGAAAGAGAGAGAGAAAATACTATGAGAAACAGAGAGAAGGATACTGGCGGTGGCAACGAGCAACAGAGAGCGAAATAGTTTGTAAAAATGAGGAAGCATGTATTGACGAATGCAAAGAACAAGAGAGAAAGAGATAAGAGGGAAAAAGGTGCGGAAAGGTTAAATGTCACAACGTGAGAACCGATCGAAAAAGCGAGGACATCAAATGTAATTCAAAGTACTTACCGAGTAAGACTGAAAATGAGAAGCCGATGTGAGTTGGATTAATTGAGCAAATTGCGTTAAATGCATCAGGTAACAGGTTAATGACGCGTGTGGTGTTTTTTGATGAGTTGAGAATATTATATTAACTTCATCAGGGAACGACTATGGTAGTCCTCGAACATTATCCTGCAAACATTGATTTGACTGACCTGTATCCGTGCTTCCGTGAGGCCAATCTTCATGGCGAGTTCCTCCCTGGAACAAATAAAAGAAGAATTATATTATCAGCAGCGCAACTGGCTAAAGAAAACAAAATCATAAGAACTGCTTTAACTGTTATAGAGTATATTATGGAACTGAAACAACACTAGTCGGGCGAAAAATGATTTACGCGATGTGCTCAACGAATAAGGCCCACGGTACGCAGCGCCTTTGGCATTTAACACGCCCGGAGTGGGACAGCAGTACGCTGGGGTTCATTTCGCAAAGTTCGATCTGGAAGTGAGACGTTCTCCGGTTCTGCTTGTCTGCTAGAAAATTAGACGTCACACGCGTTGCAGTCGAATGGCGCCGCAATCAGAGTTAAGAAACGCCGTGTTTATTACACCCTTACGTCATTATTATCTTTAATTCAATTACCGACTGCGACAAGCGGTCGAGAGAAAATGAATTAATGCCCGTTGCAGGCTCGCAGAATCGAAGTACGTCGCTGTGTGCGAAGGCGTGCATGTGCGTGCGGTATACCTAGCGTGCGAGATGTTCTATAACCTTGCGAACGTATAATTTCATCGTGCGCACTGCGTCGATCGGTTCGAGCAATGAGCGGGAAATGTGCGATTGGATGGGATCAATTGTGGGAACGATTGGCCGCCGTGAATCGGAATCGAGAATTGATGACACATCGTCGAGATGAATTTCTATTACAAAGTTAGCGTCGGCCTCTATTGATGCTGTTTCAATGTTGAGTACCTAGACCTTGGCTGTACGCGACGGTAGACATTATTTCTCCTTGGAATTATAAGCGACTCGGAAAGTTATTCGAGTTGACATTTGTTCGTGATCACGTTCCCTGCTTTAGAATAACTACATTATCTCTGGTATTCTTTGTCGCGCTTGTGGATCGGAATTAAGAATCAGTACGCGTCAGGCACAAATCTGTGGCAATTGACGTTTCCAAGTTTCCACGGCAGTAAGGAATTTTTCCGCCAACATTTGCATTCGTATCCTTGCCATGTCCAGAGATCTCTCACACAAACGAAAGAAAAACCATTGAAACCACCTATTCGAATCTAACATACCCTTCATTACCGATTTCATTCCTCAAAAACAACCAGGTAACGATCCGAGAAGAATGCTTCCACGGGAGTAACGAAGAATGGAATGAAACGAAGCAGAAAAAGAAAAAAGAGAAGAAAAATGGACGACGGCGTAAGAAGTCCCGCTTAAATCGATTAAAGGCTGGCGAGCGGCGATCGCGTGGTCAAACTGTTTTCCACGGAGCCTCCGGACTGCCGGGGCCGGCACATACATAAATACGGGAACATACTCGCGCGCTGCCAACACTTTGTCCAGCCGCGAAAGATGAATTCCGGTAGCCGTCTTTTACGGGGTCTTCCAGCGTCGTCGCGGTTCAGAAGATCCCGGCGATCGTCCGGTAATTGTTGAGGAAAAAAGTGAAACGACCACTGAGACACCCCGCGGGGTATCCCTCATCTCGCACGCAAATTGCCCCCGGATGCTCCACGAAATCGTGAGGAAATCTCGGTTATTACATCGCGTACAGAGCCGCACGCCAGGACCCGCGGTAGTTTCAATCTCGTGTTTAGGTACACTCGAGACAGAGGGACAAAGAGAGGATGCGCGCGCGCGCGCACGCGAGCGACGGAGACGGGGCGTACGAGGGGAAGAGATTTCGGTCAGAGACTGACGAAATTACAGGGATCTCATGGGTGAGGCCAATAATCGGCCACGAATCGATTTACGCGGCTCACAGATTCGTTACCGGGGCATCAATTTTATCATCTGCCGTTTCGTCCATTGCCTTCCATTTTCACTCGGTCGCTCGCCCAAATCCGCTCTTGTCAGCGCTTGCTTGGCCCATCTCCGTCGATCGAACTGCTCGACAGTCGACACGCCACAGAAGAGGCACAGTTTGTAATTACCCGCGGAGTCTTTGTAACCAATCTTTTTCACCGCTCTCATTGTCAGACGTTTTTCGGCCCCGTGTAAGCTTCTCGTACCGGTCGACGTACGTTGTCGATTATTGACTGTCGGCCGTTAATCGACATGTCGAGTCTTCGTGCCTGACCTTTATTCGCATAACTTAAGGCGTGCTTCTTTCTCTTCTGCTAGGAATACGCTGCGGTATTCTCGTAAAAAAGTCATCCTTTAAGCGCGTAAACAGTCGTAAAGTGTGCGAACGGAAAAGAGATGTCGTTACTTCTGCTGGCGAGCAAAAAGGAAATCTTATTTAGTACTTATTTGGGATTGTGCGGAAGAAAAAAAGCTACTTCAAAAGCGATCCTTTTTCCGAAGGACTCGCGAGGAAAATTACTTTGCCTCTGCATTAATCTAATCCGATAGATTTCTTTATTATGACTCATCGCATTCAACCTTCCTCGATCCCAATCAGCTGGCACAAAGTTGATGACAACAATCATTATTAAGCCTGACGATGATCTATTGGTCAACTTGATTTCCAAGGAGACCTCGGACAAGACATACGACTCCAATGACAGCATATTCCATATTGTCCATCCCATTAACATTCATTCCTCCAGAATTTCATAATAAACCAAATAAACCTACTTCCCCAGCATTACTTCCTTAATCACCACCTAATAACTAGCCGTGCATATCTATTTCCATACGCATTCCCCTACACTCGATCGACCCATTACGAAAGCACCGGTACAGAATTAGCTGCTTAACCCCGATCGCAATATTCTAATTAGCCATTATCGCGCGTTAGAGAGACCGCTTCGACGTAAACGAGGTCAAATGATAATTTGTGACCGATACCAGAAAACAAGTCGGCGCACCGGACTCCCGAAGAATAGAGAATAGAGTTATCGTGGCCGGACACATATTCGCGCGCAAAGGCTGCACGCCGTCGAGAGAGATAGAGAGAGAGAGAGAGAGAGAGAGAGAGAGAGAGAGAGAGAGAGAGAGAGAGAGAGAGAGAGAGAGACGCAAACGCATAATACGCGAACGACGGACCCACTCCGAGCACCTTGGCCTGCAAGTAATAATAATTTATCCTTTCCCTTCTTTTCTGCACCGCGCTCGCCGGCGTCCTTCTGGATTTAATAAGATCACGAAATTTCGTGGTTAGACGGGCGTCCCTAATTACACCCGCCGTTCACTGCGACTCTCGGTTTACCCTCGATTCACGTATCGTTATTATTACGTTCCCCCTCCTTTCTTTTCACCTTCACCCCCTTTCCCCTCCCTACCTCCCTCTCTCTCTCTCTCTCTCTCACACACACTCACACTCCTTCCTTCCTTCGCCGTTCCTGCGGCCTCCTTCTCGGCATTCTCCACCCCCTCCATCGATACCACGCCACCCGTCTTTGATGTCCTTGCCACGAGAAAAATTGCACCAGCCGCGAACGTATTGAGAGCCACGTGGCCTGGACGTGAGATTAGTCTAGTGCATCTAGTGGCTTAATGGTGGCACTCGGTGTCTATAGAAATCTTGTGTAATCTCGCCGCGATACCGACAGGTGTAATGACGATTCGAAGCGCGGTTCGCAGGATTTCATCATTCGGCGTGCCGCGGCCACAGTATGAAGCCTCGTAATTGATATACATCGTGATCGGTCTCTCATTACGTTTCAATTCCGATACCGATCGTTGATACGTGATTTATCGGCACGCAACGGTGTCGGGCGTGTGTGGGCAAAGAGAGAGAGAAAAAAAAAGGAACAGTGAGACAAGGATCGCGGAAATTGTGGCGGGCGATGTTTTCGCTAAGTGCCTGCGTATCTATGCAGGTAACTGTCGACAGTGGCCAATGTGTAGTCGTGGGAACTTCTTACGCCTCTTTCACGGCACTCGCGCGACATATTGACGGATCGTCGGATCAATGTAGTCTGAATATTCGAACAGGTGGATAAATGTATTGTTTGAGGCTGAAAGAATTGAGGGAGCGGACGGCGAAGTCGGGAAAGCAGAGGTCGAGAGGAACGAGAAGGAGGCGCAAGATTGTGGTGTTCTGTGCGAACACGCTGCCGTAATATTACCGTACATGTTGCGTGTCGCAATCGAGAGACTCCGCGTTTGAACCGGTGTGAGAACGAATTTGTCGTTTCGCAAGCGTACGAAGGCATAATGCGAAGGCGCGCGCGAGCCGCATCAAAGTCAGCCGCTAAATGGATTAAAGTCGTGCTTCTTTGGCGTCTCCTCTGCTTGATGCTCAGCCTTACTCATCTTCCTTCATTCTCCCGTGTCCATACTCCCGCGATTAAGCGATCGAGGAGCACAAATCGGCATACTGTATGCTTTGCTTCTCAGGCGGACGGTTTATTCTATAGTTCTATTCCAAATTCTGATATAGCTAAACAATTTGTCGAAAGAGTAAATATACGTTTTTAGGGTAACCATTATTGAACTGATAAAAAATATAGCAATCGTTAAAGAAGGGCGAAAGCGATGAGAGAGAGAAGAATGCGCAAGAATGTGTAAGTACGTGGCATTGGTAGTGTGAGCAAAAGGCTTGGCGCGCGGTAATTGGAGTAATTACTAACAATTACATTATCTAATTAACCCCGGAGGTCAGACTGCCAGTCGGCTTGGCTGTCGTTGATGGTTGTCATTGTCTCTCATGGCGCAATCCTAATTATCATTGTTTAACGCGGCCGACATCGTCCCACCCATCACCTCTGCCGTTCCAACTGACCCTCTAATTCGCTAAAGTTCACAGACGGCGAAGAAAAAAGGCTGCTCGCCTTTCGTTATTTTACCCTCGCTACCCGTTACCACAACGACACTCGCATTTCTATTACAATGCTAACTACTTGCCAGCTTGCCAAGCTCGCAAACTACTTTTTCCATAATCTTCCTTCATATTCGTAGTTCAACTTTTTTCTTTCGAATCTGCGATTGAGCGGTTCGTTGTTCGGTAACAATTTCTTCCGAACTCTCGGAATACATAACGGAGCATTATGATCAACACGCAAACGTGGTATACTGGAGGAGGCAGTGCCAATCGCGTGCGGTCAGGCGCGATCGAGTCGTTCCGTTCTTGGTCCACAGCATTGACTCTTACCCTATGCCAGTGCTGTCCAGGGAGCGCTTCCAGTGCTCTATAGGCCCCCCCACCAAATTAACGTTGCCCTGGAAACGGACGACGCACCGTGTGTCGTATGATCGGCATAAACAAAAAAACGCGATGAAACATAAAGGACAGAACCATTTCTATCTAGTGGAGGTGGAAATAGCGGCGTAAGGGGCCCCTCTCGTGGACTGCACTGCCCTATGCCCTCCGCGCGTAGCCACCCAAGAGGGTCACTCTCGCTTGGCACAGCCGTATATCCAGGGTGCCTCTTCAGTACACGCCGACGCCGACGGTACGTTCAGGTGTACGTTCCGAAGGTATCGAACCGAAGTTGCGCGTGTATACTGTTTGCTATATTTGCGAGGAGCGAGGCGAAAGAGCCAGTAGCCGGGCGTGTAATGCGTGCGTAATGCGCGCTTAATACGCGTACGGCGTGGAGAGCCAATTACTGATTGGTCACAGTACCGCCAATCGGATGAGGGATGGACCTCGACAAACCTGTACTTTCCTCATCTTTCTTCTCTTGTCTGCGATATTCGCTCCTTCGCAATCATCAACAGATGTACTGTACCCGCATCGGGACAGAATGAGAGAGAACAAAGACATTATTATTGCGAGCCATCATCGGCCCCCTCGCTCGTTTTCCTCGCATCCTTCTACCGCGTTTCCTTGACTAGTCCTCTGCGAGACGCCGTACTGGCACAATAATCGTGTTCGTTATGGGCATACGTCCAGTGTTTAGCTTGCGGTATCAACTATCAACTTTGTATCCCATTAAACATGTGATTGAACGCGAGAACGTGCAGCGAAAACCTTGTTCATTCTTGCGCAGACGGTATATATATATCACGTGCCAGCCGATGAAATACTTTGACGAACTTTTAGCCCACAGTAGCCCGGGTTCTGGCCCAGCTTTCTTCACTGTGCAAGTGACGAAGGAAAGACGAAACGAGTCGACAGCGAGGACGAATTGGGCGGGAGGAGGTCGGAGGGAAGAAAGAATATTGCTGGCGCTGTTTCTCTGATCGGAAGCATGACTTGCTGGCCAATTAATGACGGGAGAAGTCACAGGTTTACAGCTGCGGGAGTAAGGGCGTAGGAGAGGGACAGGGGAGGGGAACAAAGCGTAAAAGGAGAGAGGGTCGAAAGGGAGCAAGAGACCGAGCGCTCGTAGAACTGGTTCCGTTCCACGGATCACTGGAAACAATCATCCTTATTAAACCGACCACCGACCCACCCCACGGATATAAAAGTATCCCTCGACGAATGATTTACCGAGAAGCGGGCAGCGGACCTTTGAACAGGTGGATCGCTCGAAACGAGAGCGGACGGGAACGACAAAGTCTACGCGAACGCGAGTACAATGCCCTTTCGAGCTGCCCTCCAATACGCCCGCTCGCGTTTTCGCGATGCTCGTCTCGTTGCGTCCCATCCTTCCAGGGACGCTGCCCGCTTCTCTCGAGCCGATCGTCATTCCCACGTTGGGAATGAGAACTACTGACTTCGATCGCTGCCGTTACTTCATTCCGCCCGGGCCTTCAATATCTCGGCCCGACAAATTGCCAGAGAAACTTGTCGATTGTTCCGCGTGCGAAAGTATTCGGTGCGTTATACGGTATACGGGCTGTGAACCTGAGGATCGCGTGTCTTGTTTCTCGGCAAGATAAGGAGTCAGTGGTCGAGTATCGTAAACTAAAGTAGAATGAAAAATGGGAGAATGTTAGTAAACCTATTTTCGATAAATAATTGTTTCGGAGATGCTTTTGCCTCGGTTCGCCATCGTGGCCTTTTCAATCATGACAGGATTTATAGACTGGACGCGAGGCGACCGAGAGAAAAGGACTAAAGAAGTAAATCTTAGAGTACAGGAATTTCAACTGCGCGCGCAACACATCGTATGCGTGTTCGATGTCAATCTAATGAATAGTTGTCCACTCGTGCTTCTCGATTTGAACCGTCGAAAAAAAAAACCCATCCGAGTACCGCTAGCAACACGTTCGCGATAGTTCGGACGTGATTAAACGATTCGTTAATACAGTACGGTAGCTGTAACTACGAGGCTGTAATCTAAATTAGATCTTAAGAGCCCATAAAAGAGAGTGGCCGCGTATTGAAAGAAGTTACATATTCCTGGATTACACTTTCCTGCCTATACCAGTCCGGTATGGTCACTGTCCCACTGTGTTATGCGGCCGTAAGAAATGTATCCATATACATCTCGGAACTACATTCGGTGTAACTCCTGTAAAGGGCATTGCTTCGGTTCTCTCCGTCGAACTAGGAGAGACGCCGAGAAATTGCAGGCAAGACAGATATTTAATTTCGAGGCGCCGGCTGACATAGAAAAAAAAAACACAGTCAAGTTTTCATATGAAAATGCAAAGGAAATCATGGCTCCAATAATTTGCATCTAATACCGTGGAAAGATTCATCGCTTCGTTCGACGAATAACATTAAAAAAAATAAGAAAGGGTGCATGTAACGACGGACCACTTAAACGATACCCCGCAGTTGTTCCTTATTACAAATAATCTCGTAATGATAGGCCGCTCGTTTATAATAACCATGAACCGGATGTCTTTGATTAGTTTTCCGTAAAGAAAGGTTAACAACTTCCGCGTCGTAGCACCTGGCGCGAAACGAGGCCGCCCGGACGACTGACAAAACATTGTTAACGACAGCGCTGAAAATACGCACGGCAGCTTTGCTTTGCCCACGGTCAGCCTCGCGAATTTCCATAGTAATTCGCGGCGTGACGGGGTCTGTCTCGAGGTGTCCGTCGAATGTGTATCTCCGACGGGAAACCAATCGCACACGTGCCCCGCGTAAGCTGCCTAATGAATATGCAAGTCGTTCCGACGAGAGCGGCTCGCTCTCTCCCTGCCCGGCTAGTTAATAAACCTAAGCGACCATAAAATCCAATTAGCGTGAAATTAATACTACTACTTGCTATCGCGAAGCAAAGGGCACGGAGAGATGCGAGGTAGATAGATGCGGGATTAAAACAATCAATTTATTGCCGATCATTCGAGATGTCGTACGAAACGCTCCGGCGAATATAGGAGGATGCGTCAGGCTTAAAAACGCATCTAACAGACATGGAGCTTGAGAACTTACGTAGTCAAATTTCCATTGCATACTCTTCCGCGTGGAATCCATTGAACCTAGTCTAGAATCCAGAAACCAGTCTGAGTCATTAGACTGAAGATTTGTCGAGGCAAGCAGAACGATGCGTGGGCGCACGCTACGTCGAATCGCAATGTTGACGGGGTCTGTCCTATTCACACGAAAGCTCTCGGGGAGTGCTGACCGCGCGCACGGGCGCATCACTACCTGCTTCGCCTCTCTGCATATACCCCTTCCTTCGTTAATTACGAGAACCCATACCGTGGCCGCAGGACCGGACCTATTACGAGCGATTACACCGCTATTAGTTACCTACCGGGTGTTCCGCGGCACGAAAGAACGCACCGAGCCAAAAAAGGGACGAGCGGGAACAAAAAGTTCTCCAGATAGATTGCGCTACACCCCATTGGCGGCGCGTTACTGTATGTAACTGGGTCCCCGCGAGATGGGGACTTAATAACGCAAAATCGCTCGCTTCGACGGCGACGTGAGCGGAAGGGAATTTAC
The DNA here is from genome assembly GCA_963942575.1 of Priocnemis perturbator. Taxonomy (NCBI): domain Eukaryota; kingdom Metazoa; phylum Arthropoda; class Insecta; order Hymenoptera; family Pompilidae; genus Priocnemis; species Priocnemis perturbator. The sequence continues at coordinate 10,307,138 of OZ012649.1, forward strand.
ATGAGGACGATGTGCAATGCGAGCTATGCAGCGCTAAAAAGCCGACTCGTGAGCAGTTTCGGTCATTCGCCGTCGGGTATATGACGAATTTGTCGTCGAACTCTCTGTGCACAGTTTGGCGCGATCGGACTTCTCGCGCATTCCTCGTTGGTTGAGTTACGTAGTTGGGTGTTTTTAAGAATGTTCTTGAAACAAGTTTTTTTTAATGAGTCTATCATTTTTAATCCACTGCACACGTTAGAATAATTATGCGCGAGTATTGAAATTCTTATCGGTTTCTGATACAGGAATGAGGTTCAATTAGGTCACTCGGTTAATAAATTAGTATATTTTTAGCAAGCGAATTTTTGTTTAGCAAGTATATATCTACGAACACAAGCGTACATGGATTCTAACACTGAACGGGATTCTCGTGATTAAACGCCTTCAATCCTGACAACATTTATGATCGCGAAGAACAGTTAAGAAATGGCATTGGACATAGAGACAGACGGATCTTGTGCACGGGGGTCCCACTATCGCGGCACCTTTTTTCGGGAGATCAGGAAGGACTAATAGGCGATCCTCCCGATTCCCGTTCCGTATCTCGATCCCGTTACTCAGGAAGTCTGGGTCCACGAACTCCGATAAAGCCGACGAGACACCTTCGGCGTCTAGACTGGTGCAGGAGGTACACAAACGTCCTATCACTTTCAGGCAGCGAAAGAATTTGTACCTGCATTCCTGCCGCCTGACCAACCCGACCGATGAGACGCGCCTCTTAGGACCGTTTCCCAAACTTCCGATCGCTCACTACTCGCATTTCACTTAGCGACTCATCGCGCGTCAAGATTTCTTACCGTCAACGCTACACTTTAACAACCTAGTTCGAATATTACCAGAAAACGAGCACCCTCCACCCGAATCGATATCCCAAACACGATATATCTTACACCACTCTCTTCCTGCACCAAACAAGTGAAACCTAGACAACCTTCTTAAAAAATCATATCTATCGCGACCGACATCGACGGATACGTACGCCCGATAAATATCCGTCCGCTTCGTCCGGACAAAAAGTCCACTCACCTAGTGAACACGTCCGGGTAATGAGTCCTGGAGAAAGCCTTTTCGAGTTCTTCCAGCTGAAAGCTGGTGAACGTTGTTCTGTAGCGACGCTGCTTCCTCTTGGGCGCGAAGTCGTCGACCTCCGCTTCGCTCTCAGGGCTGGTCGGCGCCGCCCTCGGGTGGCTACCCTCTTCCTCGGGTCTGCTCACGTCCTCCGTGGAGATACCCATCTGCGCGGACGACACCGTCGGCGTTGTTGTTGCTGTCACTACTGTCGTGGCCGGCACCGGCACCGGCACCGTATGCTGATGATGCTGATGTTGGCTCACCTGCTGCTGCTGGTGCCCACTGTTTACCTGGCTCGTGGCCTGGCTCGAGCTGCTCGTACTGCTGGTCGGACTCGTTTGTGGGCCACTCAGCTCACTGCCACGGGGCGCGGGTGGATCTGCGCAAATCAAGTACGGAATTTCTGTAATTTGTTTTCCGGCGACACGTATGCTGCTTTTGTCTGTCGATTCGGTCGGAATCGAGGTGGATGGAAGTGAAGTGTGGGAATTATTGGTCGTGGGTTAGGTGGTCGGTGTGCGTCGGGCGCGAAGATTGACTTTGCGTTTATGTACTTCGGATAGGCGTATAGACGCGTCGGTTCGGCGGATCGTTAAACTCTAAATGCCTCGTTACCGTGTTATCCGGCAACCGCTGTATTATCAGCGAACGATGGGATTTTACGTGCAGACAGGAAAATCACTGTGGTCACGTTTCCGGTGCGAAGCGGATTTCGATCGTTTCTTATTTGGCGCGCCTCTCGACCGTAAACCGCTTCGAGATTTTCAGTTTCCGTAGTTCGCCCCGAGTTTCCTTGTTCTACCGAGAGCACTTTACTCGATTACATACGATACAGCACGGTGTAATATTATGCAACGTACAGTTGTATCAATAGAAACAAGCAATCGTCCTGGTTCAAAATCAAAGTTCAATACTGCGACTTTGTTACACAGATAGATAACCATTTGAACGTCACATGATTAATTCTCAAAAAAGTTAACAACTGTAAAATAACAATTTTGCAAGAAGGACATGGATCAATTCGTCACGAACACGTAATTGGACGGGACATTGTTAACTTTGCTCACGGATAATGACCCGTCCTTTTTCTCATCCTTTTTTGTTACGTTTTCTTACCATCCTCCGAGGGCAACGTGAGCAGAATCGTTACGCGCCTCGTAAAAAGAATTATACTCGGGACCGTGATGCATGCGCCGGCTGATCCACGCGCAGTTGTGATCGTTTCGCAGAAGTTTATTGTGAAAATTGCAGAAGTTTCAGCCGCTCACCTGTCAATGTCATCCACTTTACCGGTACGGATGCGAGTGAAAGAAAACGCCGGGAGAGTGTTGGCGAATGAATGGAACAGTGAGAATGTGGGAGAGAGGGAAACCGTGCCAGTCGGCGGGAGAGAGTGAGAGAGCGAACGAGAGAGAGAGAGAGAGAGAGGTACTATATATAGTAGCTTCTGGCACTCATTCATACACAGCCGCGCATGACGCGTGTATGTGTGCTTAAGAGAAGGGCAGAAGTATCATTCCTTTCACCCGTCCTTGCCGCATTAATGATTCGTTACAGTCCACACCTCGGCACTTTCGAAGCTGCTGGTGGTCATGTTAACAGAACTTCATTCGCTTGTAACGACTAGATACGATTTTCACGGCTGATTAATGTCACGCGTTGGTATACACGCGAAATAACACGCGGACGAATTCGGCATCCTGCGATCTGAGATCTTGGAAGGATAGCCATTCATTTCATTCGAGTGTCTGCTTTCGGAATCTCCTATCAACACGATTCGACAGATGTCATAATTAGCCGCGGCTAATAGATAAGCATCGACGTTCGCCTGCTACAGAATGCAAACTTCGTAACATAAGACACTACCGTGCAGAAACCGCAAAAATTGGAGTACGCAGCAACGGTTCTCCGCAGAAACTGCCTGTCGAAGGTACTTCTGACAGCGTGGCCGTCTCAAAGAACGGAATAACGTCGATAGAAGACGGAGCAGAAAGAAGGTGGAGCGAGGAGAAGACGGACGAGTAGGGCCGAAGCAGTTTACGCGGTCTTAAACAGCAGTTTTTAATCGAGTCGATTTATCGGAAATGAGTTTATAATGCAGGTAGCCTCGGAACTTAATACGAACGATAATGCGAAGCAGATCTAGTAGGGGTCTTCACTCGCCCCTGGCCAACGCACACGCGCACAGCGTCGGCGCTTGTACGCGCGAGTCCGCATACACGTACACGTACGCTCGCGCGTCTGTTCACCCGCACGATGTGCAGTTACCCGCAGTACCATGAACAAGGGGAACGAAACTGAGAAAAAAGCGCCGGCCGACGGAACGTATAGGGTATAGGTAGCCCTTTACATTATAATGGCATTAATGGCCTCCGGAGCCGCACTTTGCCTTCGTTCGCGTTGCCCATTCCGCTTCGTTATTAACTGAAAATTACCAAAACCGAAAATCTAATTCGCGTAAACACTGTAATTTCACGGTAGATAGAAGACGCTCGGCGTACGAGTGCGGATGGATAAGAGGGTGAGCGAGAGAAAGAGAGAGTGAGAGGGATGAAAGCGGACAGAGAACGAGGCAGCCGAAGCGATAGAACGGCAAGTGGAAGTAAAAAGGGGAGGAAGTGAGAGGAGATAAAACTGACGGAGGCTTGTCGTGTCGTCACCCGCGCTATTCTCTCGCTCGAAATTTGTCGTCGCAGTCTAAAAAAACTGGAACCTTACGACCTCGTTAAGGGGACGATTTGCGTTCGCTGCAGTGGTCAGCGCGGATGCACTGCGGCTGCATCTCGGTCGACGTGCTCGAATTGCACCATTAGAATAACGACCTGGATATAGGTCCGATTTTGATCGGCGTGCTTACGGCTAATTGCAGCCTCGCTGCACGGTCTTTTTTTCAAAAGCTTTCTTACAGCCGCGTTCTCGTTCTTTTCAGTGCGATTATGAGATCTGATCGTTTCTTGTGCGTGCAACAGTTGCATTGGCTCACTTTATGCGGAGATTGAGGCTTGTTGTTTGTAATTTTTCCAGAAAATACCTTGAATACGTGACACGATAGCGTGTGTAGGTATATGCAGGCATGTGTATGTATATGCTCGGAACGTACGAACAATGTGTCGCGTGCACGATCGTAATTTATGAACATACGAATCAGCATGCTGCAATAAACTAATTAGTCAGCCCATCGAGGCGGTTTACACTTCATATATGTATTTTGTACGTGCTTGCGCATAGCATGACGCATCACGCGCGCGAATGTACGTCGTTAGAAAACGGCACCGAACACGCCAAATGGTCTTCATTGTGCTTTTATACATACATATGTCACTGCCTCTGATTTATGATATTTCGAGTGTCACGCGTCAATCTTTCGTGCTTCGCGCTCGACCACAATCTGTCAGCTTCCTTCGAAATATCTTTTATATTCCGCTTTTGAGGCCGGCTTACATACGACTGGTTCCGCCTGTCGACACGTTAATCACCCGAGTGCGGTTCACCCTTCCGAGTTTAAGTTCGTGCACCTCGGCAACGAAGAAGACAAGCACCGCGGCGGAAGGTGTTTTTACGTCCAATCATACTTGCAAATTCGCCCTAATACACGCATCAATGCATCCTGTGACAAGAACCGGCGACGCTTCTCCGACCGTGTTCGATCTCGCCGTGCGATAATGTCCAGGCAATTATGAATTATCGGCGAGACTTTTTATACGGGACCATGGTGCATCGAACATCATTCACGGCACGCCGCCGATAGCCATTTAAATGTTTACTTTGCCACTTGAATCGAAAAGCTGCATGATTCCGTGCCAAATATCACCGCCTTGCGAGATTTAGACTTTTGCCTTTTCGAGCGTTCGTCGTGACAGTGCATAAATTAATATAGAATACTTTCGGGTAATTCGGTACGTGACGTAAAAAAAAAAGCAAGTAATGCCATAGGTCAATATAAACGAATATAAAAATCGTGGAGATAATTGCCAGAAAAAATCGGTGAGCCGCATGTATAATTGCAGCGTTTCCCGGCGCACCGACGAGAGTGCAGAAAACGTCGAGCGTAGTTTTCCGCGAACACGATCGTCCGTCTCCGCGCACGGCCCGGTTTCCCATTGAAATCGACATTCATAGCGCCGATTGGTATCCGTTAATTAGAAGCCTACTGACAGCGCTCAGTAACGTTCAATTAGAGCGCTAATGGATCAGATTTCTCATGCCCGCGTGGCCACGCATACTCTTCACGCTGAAACGATAAAACCTATTACGTAATGGTAGTATAATTAATTCGTAACGGAGTGTTTGGCCAAGCGACGCTGTGAAACGTTTTCTCGGTAGGAATGATTAGATCGGCAGCACGGCGCATTTTTATTATGCCACCTCCCACAGATTGATTCAGCTCTTGCACCGGATTCGTCGGAAGCGTATATCGTACTTCGACCATTCCGCGCTTCCGTGCGAGAATGTCGAAGTGTTCGCAGGAAATGTTTTCTTGCCGAAATTAATTAAGCAGCGACGGTGCGTACATAAGAAAGTGAATGAAGGAAGTAAAAAGCGTTAGTATGCAATCGTCGTGGTAAAAACAAAAAGACAGCCAAGGGTTCCACGTTCATCGTGAAATGGCAATATTAGCTCAAGCACGACTCTGTTTCACCGATTTGAGGATATGTATGTTCAGGAAGGTGCCAGTTGTGTATACACGCGACAAATCATGCTTGCCACATTTAACACCGACGCCAATTAGCGGCTTGACGGTATACAGGCGTGACCCTATGCGTCTGATTTAAATCAAGACATACCTACGGTTGCGGCACAGAGACTTTGCATCGCAATAACTGCAATTTATGAAGTGACCATAATAACCATTTTCTTTTTAGACTACTCTTTATCCAAGTCCGCCTATCCTCTCTATAATTGCTCTTCGACAGGTACAATTTTGTCCTGTGCACGTAATAAGCGTGCTAATCTCGAATGCAATGTATCACCAAAATTTATTCCCGCCCGAACTAACCGACAGTGACGTTAAGTGGTTGACGCCGCTAAAATCGGTGTATCGTAGTAGAAAAAATGATTTTCAATGCATCATCAATTCTTCCACGTCCACGTCTGTATTGTTCTATTCTTTGACAGTCGATCAATTCTATACGCCCATATTCGACGTCAACACGAAGACAATCGCTCAGTTGCACTTAGTTCTCGTAATGTCACGTGTGCACACCACTTTTACTTTTTCCTAATAACAACCCCTCATATTGTACCGCCAATTACTGCTTCCTTCGTCGAAATTAATCATTGCCCGCAGCTAATTAGAAACGATGATAATGACCGATCACACTCTGTCTCAATTTGAGTAATCACAAATTTAATTTGGCATCCCGACTCTCCGCGTGCTGGTGCGCACACGCGCGAGTGTATAAATTTCAATACACTCAGCGCATTCGCATTCCCGAGGTTGGCAGCGGAGGCGAGCATCGTCGGGGATAGCGGCAAAGAAGTGGACTCGCGGGGCCTCTTGATTAATGGCGAGTAATTACGTTTTTTGCCGTCCTTGTAATCGTTAATAATTGAACGTAATCGTTATGCCTTTTTAATCGCATTAGCCGGCGCGTCCGCGTTGCGCAACGGAAAAAATTGCAGGACGTCCTCGAAACGACGAGCCGACCAGTCGGCAGCGACGACGACGACGACGACGACGACGACGACACAACGACGACGCGGCCGTGTTATTTTCTGCTCCGGAAGTCCGTCGCCACCGTCCGGTTTTTCGACGTTCCGTGAACAAACGAATTACATACCCCTCGCTTCGTAGTGTCGGGCGCGCTGACTCAATGTAGCTATCGTATCATTGCTTCGGACGTGTGTGCGTGTTAGAGCGATGTCGGCACCGCGTGCGTTCTAATATATCATCGCCATCCGGTGTATGGTTAATTGGAAGATTCAACTGTCAACTTATTGTTACCTGTCGCGGCTGGGCATGAGCTTGATGCCAAAATCTGATCTACGCATTAATTGTTAATTACTTGAACATGTAATGTTCCTGCTGTACCTGCTGTGCCTACAGCACGATTTCGATTTTAAGTCACGGCACTGGCCCATGATAGATGATATCGCGTTGAGTGCCAATAAAATCACGCGTATCAATGTCTCGCGTGTTATTACTCGGTTCCCACTAATAAATCCCGGCGTTTAGCCGGCGAGGGATTTAAAATCGGAGCTGATTGTGCGATCGTTTAAAAAATTGTATGCAAGTAATGAGGATGTTGCAAATAAGTTTATCGCCCTTAATGTCGGGTATTATCCTCGTTTGGCTTCTTGTCGATTTATAAGTAGCAATGTTGGCCCCGGCCAATAATTTTAGGCCACTCGTCGTGCTATCTTTATTACTGATATTATTGCGCACTCGCGACGGATGTGCTTGTCCTTCGTCCATAACTTCGGTTCGTGGATCCTCGGCGCTCCGCGCTGGAATAATAATATACTGTTTTGCCGCGATGCACCGGCGCGGTGGTGCGAAGAATGGGTGGACTGCTTTGCATAATTGTCGAAGCGTATGCCGACGGTGTAATCAAGAAATGAGCCAGCGTTTTGGAAGCAGGGCCTCGGCAAATTTTACCTTGTATGCTACCGATGATGCCGCCTCTTTGCGGGCCGATCTCTCGGAGTTAATTCGACCCCCGCTACGCGACGATTACTCAAAGCGCTCGTCAAGGCCGAAAATCGCTACTCGCAGCGGCGAGGTCCGCCGTTCCTTCGCTCCTCTTCCACCAGCATCCGCGCCGTTGCGCCACTTTCAATTTCGAGAAACCGGTTGAGTTTTTCGGCCCGCTCGCCGTTTAACTCATAAACGTATACGGCTCTTATCGGGGAATATTTTTAATGCGAGACGTTCCTCGATGCTGTTATGATAGGATGTCGAATCATTGCGAACGAGCGACGATGTGGACTCCGAGTTCCGAGTCAGTGCGGTGTTGAAATAATGTTTGCCTGGCGAGCGTGGAGGCTGCTTCTTCTTTTCGATGCACCGACGCTTTTCGGATAATCAATCTTCTGCGTACTCGAATGCGTTGTCAATGTGATTTTCACTTACAATGATTCAATTTCCTTTTCAACCGACCCATCGTTATCAATCAATTAAATCTGTATGAGAGACTTCGTACTCCCGCTTAGAATGCCTGGTTTTTGCGCGTGTGGGACGGTAAGACACAAGTGGATGGAAGTAAAGTAAACGAGGGAATAAATATGGAATAAATGAATATTTAATTCGCATTCGACAACGCGCGACCTGTCGTATCTAATATCGTTTAATAATTGGACGAGTGTGTGAGATACGGTAATTCTTTTGAGTGTCGCCACTATCTCTTAATCGCTGTGTCGCTCGAAAGCAATCAAGGCAAAGAGGTTGTCGCAATAATGTTAGTGAAATATCGCGATGCCGAGTGGCGGAAAATGTTTCAGCCGATCAAAAGTTAATTCGCGCCTTCGTCGTCTGCAAACAGCTTCGTCAGAATCGCAAAAAGCAAGTACGCAAATGCGCGCATGACGCGTGCACTTACGCAAATATTTTCATGTGTCGCGGACTGATACTGACTCATTATCGCACGAAAGGACGATCATCAATCATCTTTTCCTATGATCCGTGATATAATTGTGTTATGTAAGAGTTCGTCCAATAACACAGAAAACTTCGCGATACAATAAAAAAAAAATGGTTGGCCTATTTGATATCCTTCTCGTTAACGAAGCTTTAAACGACGCGCGTCGCACATGTTTACCAAACGTACATTCATCTGACATTTTACCAAACCCAACACTAACTGTCCCCAAAAACCTTGCTGGGCTACCGTTGTAAAACAAGCTTTTCATACAACGCGGCCACTTAAAGACGTCAACACTTGCTATGAGATTCTTCGCGCTGAAAAACACTCACACAAGAAAGAAAGAAACAGAGAGAGAAACCTTCTTAGATCGCGCGACCCACCTCGACAGACACAGAAAGCTGCTGCCCATTGTTTCGCCTTTTCAACGGAATTCTAATTAAGGAGATCGGCGGATAAGCCGAGCAAGAGAGCATTCCATCAGCGTGCTCAGGGTTATTAGGCTTTTCCCTCCGAGGTGCACGTCGCGGACGAGGAGAAGGAAGAGAAGGGGACGCGCGGGCGGAGGAGGTGAGGCCAGAGTACGAGCGAGGTCTGCAATTATTATTCAATTTCCGTAACTGCACTTATCTTAACCCGATGTCACAACCGTGGCGTAGAAGGAAGGCGCGAGTATCGGTGTGCGCGTCTACGTGCAAGAACGCTCACCGACGGACTCCACGGTAGGTATAGGATGCCGGCGACGGAGAGGAGCAATCGCAATTGCAGGGGGTCGCAATTAAAGCCCATTAGTGCTCCGGGTTATACGCTGGCGTGACTGTGAAGTTGCGCGGGCAATTTTCGAGAGACGCGGACACCCTTGACATTCTTACTGCTCCTGCCTCTTTCACCAGCCACTCTCACAACAGTCAGATGTCTACGTAGGTGTGCTTATTTCTTTCTCTCTCTCTCTCTCTTCCCATGCTTCACACGGTGCAATGCTTTAATTTATATGAGCGAAGTAAGTTTGTACCGTAGCACTTCTATATTATCGTTATATTATTTAGTGATTTCAATTAGAAAGGTGCATACGTGGTTTCTAACGACGGATTCAGTAACTACGGTTCGATGTAGTGGCTAAAATCGAATTTCCAACATTGGCAGCGTTCTCGACGTGACGATCCGCGGGTAGTTCGGCGAAGAGTCCAGGGGAACCGTGAACCGGTTCAAGCTGGACACTGGATAACAATCGTTGTCGCCGTCATACGCCTCCCGGTCGTCATCATCGTTTATGCCCCTTTCAGTCCTTTAGTCGCGTTTCAAAAGTCCCCGAAGCGCATCGAGGCGAGATACCCTCAGGTGACTTTGCACGTGCTCCGTAAAACTCCTCTGTACGGGCCAGTGATAATTAGTCAGCGCGACCATGAGTCATCGTTAAGTGCATTGCGCAGGATATCCTTTGTCCCCATGATCATCGACCATATTCACGGTATGCACGTGGTCCTCGCGAGCAAACCGATTCTCTATCCGCACGACGCATGGGAGTGTTCGAGATTCCGCGGGTAAACATCCAAACGATTTGAATTCTTCGACGAACGTTGACATTTACCTAATTGTATGCCGATTCGCGTGGGACATTTTTGAAAACACTTTTATTACCGTCAAAGCCGTCAGATTGGCTTGCTTAATATTTTGATGTAACGATGGCTGGAATCATGGTTGAAAGCTTGAGAGTGAGTTGACGTCGGCGAACAATTAGAGGACATTTTTTTCGTTCGAGCACGTTCTTGTCGCGATTCGTCATGTTAGCGCTCCCGCCGTTTCTTCGGACACGCTTGAAGGCTCATTAATTCATCATTGAACTATTAAAACACTACGGCAGGAGATACAATTATGCTCGCGGAGACTTACAATGATACAGACGTTATCATTTAATTATAGGTTCGCGGAAACGGCCGCGTAAGAACAGGGCAATCGTACGTGTGGTAGTGTGGCCGTCGGTGTTGGCGCATAAAACTCGGCGGAAGTTATGCCATTCAACTGCTAATTACCTACGTCAATTAAGTGAAATCATCAATGGAAAAAGAATCCTGCGCTAACTGAATATCGGTAGCAACGATGAAATGTATAGCATGAAAACGGTCTACAATATACTGAAAGAATAAAAAATAAAAAAGAAAAAGTAACAACGATATGCAAATATTCGCATCCAAATACCTAATCTTCCAAAAGCGCATCAATAATCGAGCAGAATTCCCCTTGCCAAAATCGACGCAAGTTCTATCCGACGACAGCGCAGACTGCCGTCGCGAGTCACAAGATTCTCGCTTCCAATCGGCGCGACCGACAGATTCGAAAACAATGACATCGCTGGAAGACAAACGGGCCGATCGACGAGTGAGCGAAGGCAGTAGGTGGGACGACAAAGAGCGGAGAGAAAGAAAATGACGCTTTGCGCTGATCGGGCACAAGAACGACTCCGGTTGCCCGGTCACAAAGCGGTCCAATTCGTTCTCGCTGTTTCGACGATTCTTAGGAGTGGCACTCTCCTCAATTCTCCCTACCCTCCCTCGGCGTGGCGAGCAACTTTTTCTTTCCTGCTTCCTGGAAGCTGGGAGGATTAACCCGTCACAGATTCGGCCGGTTGGCCTACCTCCAATTTACTCTCGCCCTCCCCCCGCCTCCTACCTCCTCGCCCGTCTTCCTCCGCTCTCCGCTTTCTCCGTCTCTATATCTTTGGCGGCTAAGAAGCCACTGCGGCAGCGCGAGGCTTCCAAAGAAACCCGGGTGTTGGGTTCTGAGAGTTTCACGGTGGTTCTCCGCTGGTGCTATCCCACCGCTATCTGGGGTCCGCAGTAATGTGCTTGCCTTGTCCCTGATTAATCCGAATCCGCAGGACCACTCTCGGGTCGGTCGATATGCGCGCGCGCGAGCACGTCTGCGTGGCCGTGCACGTTGAGGCATCAGCCGGACGACAGCGGTGGCCGGAGCGAATGTACGTCCGTCCACCAGCCGTTTTCGTTTCTTTTCCTCGTTTGCCGTCCCGCCACGGCCGCGCCGACGCCAAGGAATATATGTCGCGAGACAAGTGTCGGACATACTGTCAACTCGATCTTCTAATCGATTTCTCGTTCATGCCACGGAGTCGGCCACAGGCGCGCATGAGTCGAACGTTTCCATTGTACCCGCTGCTGCCGCGCAAATATTTGTCTCATTCGACCGCGGCAGGCCGAGATAAGGCTGAAAGTAAGTCCGTCGCGTCGAACCTGACAAAATCGCATGAACGGCTAAGACTGTTTTCGTTAATGGTATTCGCGGTTATCGTGGGAAATTAAAAATATCGCCAGTCTACTGATAATTTTCGAATATAAAACAGGTTTGTATGGCTGTGCGCGGTAGGTGTAGAGGGAGAAAAATGGAGGTAGCAATATTCCAGTGCTATTATCGATCCAGAACATTCTCTCTGCATTGTCATTTATTGGATTCGAGAAGTTCGGAATTTGCGCTGCAAATTGATGTCATTCACGATTATAGTTAATGGTCATGCCACGGATTGGTCTTACTGCAGGACGGTAGCGCTAAATACAAGGTTTCACATTTCGCTGAACGAGCCGATGGATTCTACGGGGAGGTCCTCGGGGGTAACGCTTACAGGCGCAAAGTCCCGTGGCGCCATGTCGTTTCTGTCCCACCGCGGACAAAATCAACGGGCGTTATCTGTGATCAAGAATGTCGCCACAGGCATGAAATACAAATAAGGGTCTGCGGCGTCACACTTTTAGAATTAGGATCGAAATCCTCTCAGCCTTTATCGATGGCCAGTCTCCGAAACCACGTGCCAACATGTGTACAGGCTTGTCAAAATTCATGCTGCGCGAAATTTTTTTTTAAACAGTCCACCAACGATCCTGTGCCACTGATACGAAGTGCAAGAAGAGTAAAGAACACTTACTTCACTTTGCAAAAATTTGTACGCATCGGTACAAAACAAAATAATTGTGAATTTCCGATTTTATGAAAAAATCGGAATACGTAGCGACGCGCTCGCTGGTATTGGTAACCGAAATTTTGTCGAGAACACTGGCAAGCCTAAAGTAGACGGTCAATGTACGCGATCGGGAATTCCATTCAGTGATCGCCGATTCTTCGAGAGCGTGTAGTTGGAGCACGTGGAAACGTTGTGAGACAGTAATTCGTCGGCAGAGCGCATTCTCCTGTCTAATCCATTTAACATAAAACGGCCTTCCCGTCTTGCACGTCTACCTGATACCGTCTTTTTTGGCCGCCTGTTAATCGTCCCCTCGCTTCGCCAGGAATCCGTGCGCGACGAGTCAATTCCGTGTAACCTGCGGAATGCTCCAGTCCCAATGGCCGCAAACCGTCACCGAATGGGTGGCCCACAGATTCCCAGAGCACTCAAAACGAGAAGAAAGGGGAAGCCGAAAGGTGAGCTATTCCGTTTCTTCCATCAGAGCGCACCAGGACATTCTGCACTCAGTTCCGCCGATCCGTATCCGGCTCAATTGTTTTCTTCGCCGCCATCGACGGATAGGCGCTTCCGAGAACGTTAAATGTTTATTGTTCACTTATTTTCATATTATTTTCTCCGGCGAACCCTGCTCATTATGGCAAAATGTTAAACTGGTCATTTTCACTGCTCGGCTAGTGTTGCTCATGACTCGCTCACCGTAATATGTCTACCGTCACTAACGATGTGTTCGGGGTGTTAATGTACTGTTTGTCTGGAAGCAGTACGTACGGAGAGCGTGGGAATATTTCTTATTTTAACCGGGCACGTCCCGCGAGTGTCGTCACTTTCAGGATCGCATCATCCTAACAATCTACGAGACAAACGTCACTCATTCGGAGTGTCAACTCAGGATCAAAACGCAGCCGAGTGCCGTTTATCAGTAGATTGTCACGCCGTTAAATATTGGCTCGGACGTGCTATAAGGAGAGAAAAAGAGGCGTACAGCGACGTTGAGTGTGACGTGGGATCACGCATTAGCTCGGAAGCCAATTCAGCGGACTATCGACTCTCGGCACGGTTGTTCGCCCGTCGGCGATTTTTTCTCAGCTCCCCGCTGCGATCGGCGGCCGCAGGACGCGGGGATACACCATAAAAGTCCGCACAGGTGTTCGGCCTAAACATGGCAAACCGTCGCAAGAATCATTGGCAGTCCAGATCGCGAGCGCGTCTTGAACCATATAGAGGTCGTCTTAGAGAGAATCGAAGATCGATCGATTCTTCGACCGCGTCGCACCGGCAAAAAAGCACCTAGGCATTATCTGTACAATCGTTCGATCTTCTCTGGCCGGACTCGCTGATTCCACGGCTGATCCCTTTCGGGCTCCCTCATGAATTAAAGAGGGAGGCGCGCGCCATTGGCGACAACACGTTAGATACGATTTCTTGCGCACCCCCTTCGCGAACCCTCTGATTTCCGCTCCGATGAGTTGCTACTGCCGGTATGTCGACGTTCTTTGGCGGTAATTGTCCTCCTCCCCGTCGTGTCTCTCCCGTCTCCCTTTCGCATTCGACATCCACCTGTCTCTCTCTTTCCTCCTCTGCGCCCTTTTTTCTGTTCCTCGTTCCTCGCTCATCACCTCATTCGAGATTTCTGTGCGTTTCTGCAGGTGCCATTAAGTGCTTTCCAGCCACGTATCACTTTCCGTCGTTCCGTACTGCCCGTCTCGTGGATAATACGCGTGGTGTGCGCTTCTTTGGCATTGCAACAATCTTCGATGATACGGAATCGCATCCTTTCGAGGTATACTCGTCTCTTTTTAGGTTACACGCGATTATGCTGCTTTCTTTCGACATACACGGTAAAACATGCACGCACGGCGCGCATGCGTAAAACGCAATACTTCGACATCGTTCAATTATATGTTCTGTATTGAGAAAAAAGTAGGAATGAATGGAAATAACTACTTCAAGGAGATTTATATATTGCATAAGTTGTGGTCCCGGAACGAAACGAAATCGAGACAATTTTCGGTTTCAATTGCACGAACAATTTGCATGAATGCGGTTGAACTGCTGCAAATGCTGTTCATATTATTCTTTTTCTTGAATTTGTAGTAAAAGAAATAACTATCCACACTACGTTTCTAGGATGACGATAAATTTCTATTCATTAGATTTCACCGAACGATACTATATTTCTCGCAGCAGAACGTATCTGTTCGTCAGTCAGTAATTCAATTGTTTGTTTTGCCTATGTACTTCCCCCGCTGTCCTTGTTTCACTCTATCACTCCGTTTCTCACAGTATATCCTGTTCCGCAAACCGCTCGAATGGCCTGTCCACTTTTTCCAAGGAAGTACAGCTCCCGACAGGTGACTCCTTGATGAAGACGTCCGGAGAGAGACAGTAGTAGACAGTCGATAAAACTCACGGTACCAGTGCCTTTAATCGCATTAGCGAGTCTCAATCGGTTACCCGTGATTGACTTCCGCTAGACGATCAAGAGATTTCACAACCTACAACCGTCTAACTGATACATCAGCGGGACGCATAATTCTCATCTGGATATGAGTTGCAAATAAAAATGAACGGCATTAACGATGCATTTATTCGACGGATATACGCCAGCAAGCGCATCAACTGGTTTTTCTTCTTAATCTACATCAATTCACACCGAGAACTGTTACGAACTCTGCAGCTTGGTCTGCAGATTTCTCATTTCTAATGACGAAGACTTTTATTTCCCCACCATTCCCCAAACCATATCCCGCTGACGGTTCCCTCAACCGCTCACAAAAGTCCCGAAACCCCAAATAACAGCAAACCAATCCACGATCGCACCAAAGTGTCAAAGAAGCAATCCTGACCCCCTTACACCAACCGGACGCGTTAATCGAGAAGCGTACGCCACAGCCGGGTTGATCCTGAATGAAAGAAAGAGATAAGAGGGAGGAGTGAGGCCGACAGACGGGCATGTGTGCGGACGAGCGGCGAAGAAGGAGGCAGGGCACAATGCTCGGGCCGCCACACCGTCGGCGCGGCCAGAAGCGCGCGCGTATGCGTGCGTGCGCGATTCGGCGCCGAAGGGCATACTTTTAATTTCGCGGGGCGCCCATTACGAAAAGTGATATGCACCATTCGGAAATAAATAGCCAGCAGGGAGCTGACGTGCTTTTTGCGCCGGGGCGAGTAGCCACTCTCTCGCGCGGCAGTGTCGGCGATGGGGGAGGCGAGAGGGGGGGGAAGTCGAGCGAGGAAAATGAGCCCCGCCGCGGTGGCAGGTAGTGGTTATCTCCCGAGTGAGCTCCCAGTTAATGACAACCCCTCGGTACATGGCGCTCTGCCCTGCCTATCCCGTGTCTCTCGCACTCTCCTTGCATCTTCTTAGCAGCTTGCTCCGTCGCTCCTGCGCACGCTTTCCACCCTCGGCCGGCGCTAGCTCGATCCTGCGCCCGCGCTCGAGAGCGTAGCTATGCTTGCCGGCGCGATAGGTCAATTACGCTATTTAGGAGTCATAACGCTTTGAACGCTGCGTTACGTTATTGGCGTGTCGCGAACTGCGGCCCGACGCGCTCGCCTGTACGCGGCGTCTTGCACCTGTACGCTGCTGGCGCGAGGAAGGACAACGTTTATGGAAGCGACTTCGGATGCCGGGGAATATGTTATTAAGGCTAGGTGTCGGTGTTTCTTTGGGCCTGATTGCGCGCGGATGTAGCAGCGAGATCATGATTGGTCGTTATTTCGAACGAGAGAGATAGGTGACGCTGAGGTCGAGGATGCGGGAGACGTGTTGGTACCTCGGGCGAGCATCGTGGTGGCCGATAAATCGGTAGTGCGGGAGGATTATTGTTGGGTGGTTTTGGAGTTATGGAAGAGAGTCGTATGAGGCTTGATTTTCTGTGCGTCGTGAATTGTTCCATTAGAGTTTGTCATTGGAGAATCGTGTGTTTATCGTTCGGTTGAATAATCGGTTATTAAATGGTACTAGTTTTGTCGCGAGACACTCGGTGTATCCAATATGCGAATGATCGTAAACTGGGTGTAATATTTGTACAGTCGACGATCTTTACGGCGTCGGAGTGCATTCCTTTCGTCAGGCTGCCCGCGGAAAATTAATTTCCGGATAGAAATTAATGTCGTAACTCAAATCGCCGCGCCGTGACTTTCTCTGCAAAAGGGCTGATTTCCA
Source organism: Priocnemis perturbator (assembly GCA_963942575.1). Classification (NCBI taxonomy): domain Eukaryota; kingdom Metazoa; phylum Arthropoda; class Insecta; order Hymenoptera; family Pompilidae; genus Priocnemis; species Priocnemis perturbator. Next base: position 10,323,969 of record OZ012649.1, read on the forward strand.
TATTGGAGGGAATCGGTCGGGCGATATCGTGGATTATCGCGCGCATTCCAGGCTATCCGCGAGGCTGCGGAAAAGCATGGTGGACTCGTTCGACCGGGTGAAATTAATTGGAGCCCTAAATAACGCGACTTTACGACATCGAAATTTACAGCTTGCCAGTGTCGGCGCGACGAGCGGTGCCAGAATGCAATTTGTCATGCCGCGCACACATTCGGGTTTTTCCCTTTTCCTCGTCTTCTCTCTCTCCGTCTCTTTTTCGATCTTCGTAAATAAGGAATTTATCACTCGCGTAATAATCGCATGCACGAGCTTATACGTGAACTGATGCGCGTGCGATGTTTCTACCTACTTCGTGATCATTTTTATTCACTTCTTGTCCCTGCCGTCGTGAGCACGATTATGCACCTACGTTATGCATCTCATTTGAACACTTATGACGGATGTCATGGATAGCGTGAAATCGAGTTCCGATCAATTCTATAACATATTCCACAAACAAGGATAAATGCAGCAGGCATTAATTGAACTTTATTGAATAAACCTCAGACATTGTGTATTCGCGTAAATGAATTAAAATTGAATGTAGCGGTGATTATCCGCGGGGGCGTGTATGTCTTCGAACATGCAACATTTCTGCTCGACGTTGCTCGAGTGAATCCAGTTTTTATTTGCGCGGTTTTAAAAAGAACACATCAGTTCGACGTCGGCTTGTGCTCGTTTCAATGTTATCTCAAGCACGATCTTGCCATTTAGTATCTAATTATCCATGCACAAATCGTATGCTCATCAATGCTTCCCAACCCAGACATGTTTATGTGATACACGTAACGTAATCATAATTATGTTCCACATTGCATTTTTTTGCGCCCCCGGTTACGCTCTGAGGATTCCTCGAGCTAACGCTCGGACGTAATTTCAGCAGTGATTGGTCGCCGCGGACGCTCGAGCCTACGTCGACAATACAAACATCGTTATCGACTCTTCGCAAATGGCCATCAATCGTCCAAGTTGCAGCGTACAGGACGTTTTTACTGCGGACAAGAACGAATGTGTGTCGTTGCACTTGGTGCAATAACTGTACAATGTCGTGAGCCCAGTGTAACTCCTGGCAGCTGCTTGAACGGAAAACGAGCCGGCACGTACGACGACGAGTATAATTACCTGTCGTGTTCCACTTCGAAACCCGCTCGGTGAATTCTCATTTAATTATATTCCCACTCGGCTTTAGCCTCCATGCATACTTTGCGGACGCGAGGAGAAGGCGAGTCTATCCGTTTAGTCGGGAGACAATATAGGTATATAAGTATGTCTGCGCGGGGACTGTAATCATATTAAAATCATCGCAAGTAAGTGCCCGGCCGCGTATTCGATAAGTCTATCGTCCGCCACGCTCAACGAAATCATCGTCAGCGACACTGGGTGGAACTCGGTTCATTTAAACCAGTAATATTTGGTTCCGTGCTGGCGATTAGCACCGTGTGCCAGGGAATATTAATAAAATATAAGCCATCACGAAATACATGCTCGCGATATTTTTATTCCTCGTTTGAAATATTCCACGCACGAGTTAAAGATGCATGGGATACGAGGACAGGCGACGTCAAAGACGAAGAGTTTTCCGGTGAGAAAATTAATTAACACTTGTAGCCTCCTCCATTCGTTCTATTTTATCGCCCTAGATATGCCCATTAATTATGAACGACATCCTTCCCAATTAACCTTCGCAATCGCGGATAGGCAGCAATAAAACAATTAGCCCGTGAATATTATATAGAACGAACGCATGGAAAATGTCGTGTGCGGCACAATTTATGCAGTGGTACGAAAATGAGAAGAGCGAGCGAAACACGCGCTGCTGGCTGAAAGAAATTGCAGTGCCTGCATACGTATCACAGGGTTATCAGTCTAGGAATTAAAAATCGACAGAATGATATGAACATTTGCCAGCGCGAATTTCTGCCTTGAAAACTCATGCTTATTACTATTAACAGAATTGAATTCTAAGATCTAAACTTTTTCGACCACCGCTCAGCACTTTATCGCTAGGAACTTTAGTTGATAAGAACAGCAAGAAGGCACTGTCCGTGTCAGGGGCAGCGGAGGGAAGCAAGCCTAGCTCGCGACAACATTAAATTGGGACAACGCGCATTTGCGGTCACGTTATATTGTTGCCGACTGATTACGATAATTGCCACAATTCCTTTAATTATCCGCGGCTTCCCATCCGTCGCTGGCAAGCTGTTTCGACGTTCGATGGCACGCAATTGACTCGCACGAAACGCTGCGAGTCGAGAGTTGCGTCGGTTGCTTAATTAAAAGAATGACAGACAAATTACGTGTCACGCACGGCAAGGTAGGGAGGATCGTGCGCCAGCGAAACACGGCTTGCTTTTCGTCCAGGGAGCAGGCAGTTTTATAGCGACGAGAAATAATAGCGAAAGTTTCGCGACTAATTTGCAAGTCCGTTCCGCTTGGGGTTTGTCTCTCCCTTCTGTCCGACGTCCGTTCGTTACTTCTCGCTCGTCGCATACTTATCGAACACAAATCATTACAAGCGGCGCCAGTCGACACTAACGAATTTGAATAAAGCCAGTCCGGCGGCGCGCCTGTTACATTTTCTAGATTCTTCCTTTTTTTCCACGTGACAATTTTCCATATTACAATGCCGTAGATCATGCGTCAGGATTATGACAGTTTCGTTAATGATTCCACGAGCCGCCGCGATGGCTGTTGCAGCCTAGCAAGGTGCGCTTTTCAACAGACGCGCTATTAATTACCTAGAATAGGGGTACGAAACATGTTCGGCCTAATTGAGTATTCAGCGAGCAAGGTAGGTGTAATATTACGCGGCGCGTGTATCCGTCCGGCGAGGAAAGATATGACCCGCATATTCTCTTTTCGTTTCCCTGCACCTGGACTCTCGGGAACTATCGTCGAAAGGTGAATTCATCATTTTCTCCGTTCGCCATTATTTCCTACTGTTTCATGCGTTTTTTATCATTTCCTCCTAACCGTACGCGTTGCATGGGAGGACTGAAATGACCGGCGGATTAAGGCTCGTTTTTGAGTCATCTTTTTTTACCGAAATTTTGCCTGAGTTTGATGTATCGACGATCAATAAGCTTTTTGGTTCGACAGAGACGGTAATTACAAATTTGATCGAGATATGGTGGAAAATGTAACAATATGCTGGAGTCGATCTCCCAGAGTTCGATCTGGTAGGGATAGGTTAGTTATTGTTAGTCATTTTCCTACGGAGCTGCCTTGAAGCCATTATTGCATTGAAAGTGATATATTCAATGATGGTCAGATGAAGTATATTCCTTTTTATAACAGTCATTACAAAATAACGCGATGTAATCTTATGATGTTACATATGCTGTACGATGTTACCATACGTTTCACGATTATCCACGTCACCATTTATTGCAATTGTACGGTAATGATGGGTTAATACTGTCCGCGTAGCAATCAGTAATTGAAGTTGACTGCACTGTGGCATTATGCTAACGTATCATTTTCTCGATGCATGCATAAATTGTTGTCCTGCGGGTGTTAACACCAATTCATCAATGAGTCACGGTTGTATAATTTTATAGTTATACATTTGGAACTTCCGCGCTGAGGTCTCCTTTTTTCCCGTCGTCGCTTGCTTTACAATCATGGCAGATCCGAAGTATACGTGAACAGGTGCGCGATAACATATCAAATTCAACGCAGACAAAACTCGACATGCAATATAATAATCAGTATTTGACCACGTTTTAAAACGTCCAACATTCAGTCACGTTCATAATTCGCTCGAATTCTGTGAAGAATTTCTATCGCACTGGCACTGAACAAAGTTTCATGTTTGATTGAAAAACGAAATGACTTTGTCCTTGAAAGCTGCTCTATTCGAAAATGCTGATGTCCCTGTGCGACGGAATTCTTCTCATAAGCAATCAACATAATGTATAATCCGTAATTGTTAATTAAGTTATGCATTGCTTAATTAGCGTTCGCAAACATTGCACGCTCCAGTTTTTATAAATGCAAATTGCATGAGCGCGCATGAATTAAGCAGAACGGTAACAGCTAAGCAAAATTATTCCAATCGCATTGACAATGTAATATAGATATTTTCATTGCCGGCGTTAAATCAAACTTACGGCAAAATAAAATCACCACAATTCATTTATTCAATATTACGTAAAAAAAAAAGTGGGTAACAGAAAATAGCACATTTTACCACACGACACAGCGAAAAAAACGAATTCGCTCGCTGACGCTGACTGCGCAATATTATTATCCGCGTTAGCTATTTTTTTCAATGTTGTGTTTTTTCTGTTACCCACGCGAATTATTCTAGGTAGTCAACCGTACGGCGCGGCACACTCAATGAGGTAAACCATATACGTGATTCATGCGAAATAATGATTTCACGCCTCTGTCGTCATATTTTAGCAGCCGATCAAGGGATCGTTGCGTGAAGATCAATAAGGATTTATACGCTTTGCGGCAATATATATATATTAGATGTAAGAACGTGAAACATGAAGATAGATACGAGCAGACGGATGCGATGCATGAAAGAGAGAGAGAGAGGCGTATAAACAGGATAGTAACAGATAGAGTAACTGACAGAGAGTGAGAGGGAAAGAGGGGGAGAGAAAGCGGTGATCGTTGGAGCGTGGAAAACTGCTGTATAACCGTGCAAATTATTCACTCTTTCCTTCCACGTGAAATTATTATATCGTTTCGTGCCTGGCGTAAGCTCGCCGATAGCTTTCCAAACGATCGTCCCACGTATCAATGACAAGGCTAATTAGAGCATAAATACGTCGAATTTATATCGTCTCAGCGTTCGACAATCGATGCCTGACAACCGTCGATTCCCTTCTTCCTTTTTTCGTCCTCTATCTATGCGAGCTTTCCTGGCGCAGCAAAGTGGGCTGATTGAAATTAAGGACGGGCGTCGGAATAGTTACATACGGAGAGCGTGATTCGAACCGCCGTGAAACGCATGTTCCGCGCGTACGAACATCATATTATTAGACTCATCCTCTGCCGGCAAATATGCAGAAATTATAGACATGGGATCGGTCGATGGAAACCAGTGAACAGTTGACCGAAGCGTGTTCCTCCGTATCCGCGAATGGACCAGGAACGCGAGAAAGAGTAAACGATGACGATAAACAAATAGTTTAACGTGATTTCTGTCCGAATATATCCACATGCATGCGTATATTATGCACGCTTACGCTCATGTATAGCATACCTCCGCCTGTGGGACTATACATTTTTACGCCTATGCGCGCACGTTTATGAATGCACCTACGTGTACACGTATACCTACCAGACTTACATCAAAGCGTGAGTAACAAGTACACGCGAATTATACGCGCAGCCGAGCTATTAAGTGGAAAACGTGATTTTGTCATTTTCTTCGAACCCGGCGGATTGTATAAAAGTTAATAGAACGGCCAATTGGTATGCGCGTTCCCAGCGCGTTACAGTAAACGCGTGTTCGTACACGAGTACACGCTTGCAGATGGGTGTGCGCGGTATTTCGAGCGAGACAAATCGTACGATATTACTTGAAAGAAAAAGCAATTTAATTTCGAATACTGATTATTCGCGCGAATTGCGACCGTCGTTCCGCGTTCGCGCGCAAAAACGCACCGCCGCTCGGCGGGCAAAAAAGTTTATTTGTGTTACGAAATGGCCTGACAGTAATTGCAGAAAATGATTGTCAAAAAAGTTGGCTCGCGTAAAAAATAATTACCTCACCGCGGTCACTGTCATCGCAACGGCAGCGGCGGTATCGGCTTTTAAATTAAACGGAAAGGAAGAAACTTTGGTGAGAGCGAAGGATGGCTGTGTGTGCGTGTGTGAGAAAGAGAGAAAGAGAGATTTGGATTTGGTGCCAAATTGACTCGTTATCGGCAAGACCGAGCTATCGTTTCTTTTACATTCCGATTACACCGGCTGGCGCAAGAAATAAGGAAAACGTGCTCGCGCAAGACTAATGATTAATGTTGAACGTAATCAGTCCCGGCAGGACGCGACTTTTTCATAATCCTGTTACTCCCTCCGCCGTCTTGATTCGCAGCCTGGGGTATAATTCACGTGTTTCTCAGGTGTGCGACGTCGGCAGAGATTACTCACCCGATTCGTTACCCAGAAATGCTCAATGACAACAAAGTTCAGCTATTGTCTATCGTTAAAATCGGCCACCTATTACACTTCAAATACCGCTTCGCGAATGTTTTTCCTACGCAAATTGCTCATACCATAAAGTAAAATAATTTATCTGACACAACATTAATATTGTACATCAAAAGCATACTTCAATTACGTCGCATCGCAAAAATATGGAAACGTTAAAAAATCGTTCCACTTATCCTAACATTGCCGAGACGCGTCCCTCTCGCGTACGCCGATCCGACCAAGTCATTAATGCGACAGTCACCGGCGTCGTACGCGATGCGTTGTTAAGGTCAATTAAGCGATCCTCGCGAAGTCGCTCCGCGGTCGTCGGCGAGAAGGTCACGAAACTCGAGCGTCGACGGGCCGTAAAGCCGTGAACGGTAGTTCGAAAACCGGAAGTGATGCAGTTGGGTAAGTGGCAGTTATCGATAGCCGGTGGTTAACCTATACTGCCGCCGCCACCGAGAACGAAAAGAGCAAAAGGAAGAGAGTGATAGGCCGCGGCGGAGAGGACGCAGTCGGAGCGGAGAAGAAGGTGGAGGACTGCTTCTCAAGGACCGAACGTGAAGTTATCACCCCCGCAAATGACAGGGCGGTTCCGGCGGTTGTAAAACTTTTACGGCCTTCCCCCCGACTTTTCTTCCCGGCGTTTCTTGCGATTTCGTTTCACGTCCGCCCGCTCTCTTCCGCTAACTCGCCGCGCCCGACGTCTCGATCCTGGAACAGAACTTCCTCTCATTTTCGAGCGGCCGCCTACAACGGCTCGTCCGGACGCGGACGGTTCGATCTTCTTCGTCTTCTGCCGATCGTGAGAGCGCCGGCGAAGGAGTGCTTTCGTTAAGCTGCGGACAACTCGCCGCAGCGTCGTCGTGCTTCATTCTTATTATATGTACGGAGCGCCGAACTGAAAAGTGCGCTCGGCACTCGGCTACTTCCGTTATTCCGCGAGCAACTGACAAAACCACAGACGCGATAGCGGAAACCGTGGAGTCAGTCTATCTGCGAGTGGCTCTCGCTCCGCGTTATTTACCGTTCGATATTTCTTCGATCCGGTCAGCACGCTCGCTTCGATATAACTTCAATTATAATCACCTCGTGCCGCGGCAAAAAGCTTTCACGGAGCACATAGATGTTCGGCACTCGCGCTTCAAGCTTGTGTAATGATCGGATTAAAGTAACGACGAACACGCGCTTGCGCCGAAAAGTTGCGCCTAACGGAGAGCCGTAAATTATGTCAAAAGAATATTCGCCGTGAGGTAATGGCTGTCGAGTCCTCGGCATCTTATCCGTATCGAATAATCCCGACCTCTTCAATGCTCAATAATTCCGCCGCGCGCGGCCCGCCTTAATATCTGCATTAAATTAATTCCGTCAGTCGCTGCGTTGGGCGTCGCGGACTATCATTACCGGGGAACGTAAGCGCGCGTAAATTATCGTCAACGACGGTAATCGACGGCATACTACCGACGTAATAACGATTATCGGCCTTCGAGTAACGAGACATCGTGCGATTGCGATTTCTGGTTGCGCGCGAGTCGTGCCACTCTCAGCTTCTTTTGTTTCGTCGTCTCGACGCTGCACCTTCATGTGGCCGTGTGCCGTCAACGTCGAGGCTCTTTCCGGCATTCGATTTGTATTTAACCGCGAATGGAAATCACGGCCAGATCTGCTTTCTCCGGCGCGACGCGTTCGACAGATGGAAAAATGACGTTTTGCAATCGAAAGAGAGAGAGAGAGAGAAGGAAATCAAAGAATATTTCATGTATAATACAAGTTAATGATGTAATAACGCAAGAGCGATCAAATGACTAGGTATACTACCGCGGAAGAATGTCACGCCGATAGATAATGCCACAGGAAACTAAGTATGCAAATTGAACGTAGTCGTCAGACGACATGATAAGTGCGAGGCGTGAAAGTAAATCAATGCGACATGAAGCGTTATAAATCTCCGACTACTTGGCAGATGTTTGCAGTAACGAACGTAGCGACGAGAAGAAGTAGAACGACGTCGGGCGGAGCTTAATGTCGCCGTGATAGGGAATATTTTGCCATCGTTAAAGCGTGAAACATTCCGCGGCGCATTATTAACCGTGACTTAACCGGCGTAAGACGACGTGTAGCAAATTCATAATTCCCGGAGGTGCCAGCCGAGATTGTATTCTTACTTTGATGCAATAAACATCCATTTACGAGGCCTGGACATCATCCGGCTCGGAGTGGATATAAAAATCTGCACGACAGCCACGCATCCCAGTATCGTTCTGTATCATCACTCTCGAAAAATGTGAAGGGTAAGTACAGTGATCCGATCGCAGCGAGGAAGAATGATTCCGCGGGTGGCAAGCTTCTCGGCAATTACAGCAACGGGAATAACGAGACGCGGGGGAAAAGAAGCAGGCCTTTAACTCAATTCGCGACGGACATCCAATTATTCGCGGTTCACCGTAATTAATTGAGAGAGTAACACAAAGTGCCGTGCGCGCGATCCCGCGAGCACGTACACATTAATGGCGCGCATAACGTCCGGGCGGCGTTAAACGACGGCCGTTTCACGGGGAACGCTTTGCCAAGGCTTTAATCTACTATTTCCGCGATTTCGAAATCCCCATCCACTAACGACTCCGTCCGCGATCCGGGCCGGGCCCGTCTACGAGCGCGCCTATGCGCGCGGAAAAGCGGCTCTCTCACGGCTACGCTCGCTCTCGCGGCCTATCGCAAAAACGCCCGTTGCAAATTTCTTTAATTACACGCGACGCCCGGCCACTTTTAAAGAACCCCGAAGCGACGTCCGCGCTCGCTCGATCGCGACTCCGAAGGATCCATCGGCTAATCACGCCACTTCCTGTTTTGCCAGAGCCGCGGATAATCGGATTGTACCGCGCGCTTAGATCTTTAGAACGTCTCGAGTCTCGAGCGAGCTTCAGAGCGCGATCTCGCGCAAGACATTGCGACGCGCGGCTCGTTAACGGAATTATCATGGCGGTATGGAGAGCGGGCGAGTTTGCTGCGCGTGCAGTGCGTTCGATGAAAGTTTTAAACGGCCGCCGCCCGGTATAGTCGTGCCTTTGGCACATATAAATAGGCGCTCGTCCAATTAGGCCTTTCGGACGACTGACTGGTCTTGCTCGGCTTCGCGTAAACGGCTCTTTAAAAGAAATCCGCGCGCGGCTAATCGATTCCGCAATTAGCGAACACTTCGGCGCTGCCGCTTGTAAACAAAGCGCTGCATTCTGCGAGTGTCGTTGCGCCTTAATTGCGCGTGTCCCGCCGGCTTTCCGCGTCTGTCCGATGTTTGCGGTTACTTACGCCGAACCGTACTCGATTTCTTGTTCAGATGCCGAGTAGAGAGCCGGGACAATGGAAAGGGTAGTCTGGCGACGTGTCGGTGACGGACGAATCGGATGGTGAGAATGAGAAATGTATAAACTATTCGATTGACATCACCACGTTTTCTCGCGTTACAGGCGTGTGTACGCTGAGAGTCGAAGCCAGGTGAAGGATGCGCGCAAATTCGAGCGCGGCTGGACGAAAAATCGAAGAGGTCCGGTTGCCGACGAAACTGCCGTTGGCCACCAACAGCATCGGTAAGATGCTTTTAGCGGCCAGAGGGACAAGTTATTTATTGTTGCTATCTCGTGGTTCGCGAGAGGGAAAGAGCCCATCAGTTCGTGGTAGTGCAGGTAGGTACAAGGAGTTCTCAATCCTTCTCTTATTAAAACCTGCCCTCCCTATCAGAAGTTAAACCGTACCTACGGACAAGAAGTACAGTCCGCGGTAGAAGTGGCGGAACAGTGCTTCGATTAGCGAAAGAAGCTCGAGCATTGGGACGCGTGTCAAGCTGTTCTCCTTTTTCCGTATTTCCGTACGATAAGTAAATGCTCGATGTATGTAATAAGAAATGCTCCGTTGCTCGTCGTTGACGTATCGCGTGTCGTTTAACGAGTTGCGCCGAAGAATACGGACGCGCGAGAGAACAGAGAAAGAACGGACCGCAAAACTGCGCAAGAACGTGCTATGTAATACGTACACCTTCATTTTCGAAACGGTACTGTGAGAGTTAAAATAAAGAAACGAGACAAAGATAGACTTATGCTGTAAACATAATCCGTTCATAACATAATTCATTTATCCAAATACTCCCCCCATCGAGCCCGTGTCTCAAAGACGAAAGTGCGTAGTGCACATCGAGCATCGTTCGAAGCCGGAAACCAGACTGGAAGGTGGAAGAATAGTGAAGCGAACGGAATTGACGGCAAACGACTGCGGATCTGCGAATTTCTGAGCTAAATACGAAGACTATACCGCGAGAACCATTACGCTAATGGGACGACCGAGCCGAGGAGAGAGCTGGTCTCTATCAGCGTCCAGAAAGGACAAGAGGGAGCAGAAAAGGGCAGGCAACGGCGAGGAGGAAGGAAGAAAAAGAGGCGAAGGGGTGGGGGGGGGGGACGTGCCGGAGAACGCATTACTCATAATCTCACCGAAGGGCAGGCTGATCCTGCCTAAAAAACCGCAGCCCAATTATTCCGTGGTCCTTCCGGCACAAGCATACACTCTCCGCTTCTTCTCCCTTTTATTATATCTTACTCCTTACGCCCGCGAACGGCTTATCGGTGACTTATTTGCAATGTTAATTTTCGTCTGTGGCTCTCAGCGGTTCTGATATAGAGTTCTCGGCCAATCGTGACGGAGAAATAAAAGAGATGTAGGTAGGTACGTATTGATGAGGATGAAGCGTACACGTATATCGATGCTACGTAATTTATGCATTTATTAACGGGACAGCTTCGGCGGGCATACTATAATAAAATATGCTTTAGTATTATAATGCACGAAAAAGATCTAATAGTATACCTTGCGACGATGCTATTACATCTCAAAACGCCCGGCAAGACGTTTATGCTTATCTCAATAGGATGTGTCCCCGCAATTGTGTTTAATTATCCCTGTTACCGTACGCTCTTTCTGCCGCACACTGTCTGCGAGTGTCACATAACGCACGCGCATAGTCGGCTTAGCTAACGATTAAGAGCACGCGCGTTTAAATGTACAACTATTTGTTCGACGTATCGATTAGCCAGATAAATCTAAATTGGGTAACGAAATACTTAACAGCCGTCCATAGTTCACGAAACGTGGAGTGCACTAAAGTATGACGCGACGACGTTATAGGACGGCACTTCTGCGTGCCGAGTTTCATTGGGTGGATTTTCTGTTCTACAGCGCGAACCTGTCGTATATAGTGGCGACGGTTCACAATCCGACAGAAACAATTCGTGCGGGCAATCGGCGCTGTCGTTGTGTCATCGTTTGCATTACTGAAGTGGGCCCCAATTAAGATTACTTATCGTCTCCGCGGCCTTGCGCTTTCGTGGTTACCTTATCAGTCGAACCTATTTGTCGCTAACAGAATGCGTGTTGTGGTTTACGTCTTGGCCAACGTCACCAGGAACGATTGGCGTCACCGAGGGCACAATCGCGCACTGCACGCTGAGAGAGAGAGAGAGAGAGAGAAATAGAGAAAGAGTGACGGAAGTGCACGGCGCGGGTAAACGGAGACGACGATCGGCGCTCTCGAATCGGTACGGATTTGTCGGCAAGCTCAGAGCGCAGAAATTGCGTAAATTCGGAGCAGGTGCGACGCACTCCGCAATTTTCGCCGGGAAGTGGTTAAGGTTCCGTTACTTTCGGCGCGAAACTGCCCGCCGCGCGAAGTGTACACAGAAGTTGTATTATGTGCCGTTACGATTCGGTGCGCGATTAAAATTCGACACGCGCGAAATACAGCCGCTAACGTATGCAGGCTCGATGGTTCGCGGAATTGTTTTTCGGAGACGTTCGATCGGCGCGCGGCAGCTGATAGCGAGAACACCGTGTCGCGTTGTCGTGTGATGTATGCCTCTTTCGTTTCATGGTACGCTCCGAACTCCAAACAGAAGTTTCCGGGTTTCAAACGCTGCTCCTCCACTTTTTCCTAATTCTAGCTTTGGGATCGTATGCCTAAAGGCAAAACCTGGACCGCGAACTATGGTCCAACTTTGATTGCCGTAGAATAAATGAATTAGATGCTCCTATCGGCCCCCGTTGAACGTGCCGTCTGAGAATGAACGTCAAGAGCGCATCGTGCGTCAACGTGTTTGTTGTAATTATTTATATGCAAATAAGCGATCCGGGAGAAGATGGGACACGCGCCCTTCGGGCTGCGCGGGAAATCGCAGCGACGGCTGTGCGGACGGGCTAACAAAGAAGGGAGAAGCCAAAACGGAGAGGCCGAAGGTAGACAAATAAAATCCAATTAGGAGCTGACACGCTCCAAAGGCCCCGGAAGGAAAATTCTGATTGTAATAGAGCCTGTCGGCGAGGCAAGTAATATATTATGCATGACGTGCCGCTTTAAATGGAGTCAAATTAATCTCTCTGATGCAGTAGATGCATAGGTCTAGCGCTGGCGATAGATGCATTTATGGAAAAGTGAGCTGACACTTGCGTTTGATCCACATTATCCGACGTATTTATCATGTAGCGAAATGATGGATTGAGGAATATCCAATTGCGCGGCGGTGGTCCTAAGCACCAATTATGCGTCTCATGCTAGGACACGTTGAAGATGGTGCGTACTGAGTTTGACAAATTTTATGATCAAATATTGAAAATCGACTGTCACTTACTTCGTTTAATTTATGCGTGAATAGATTTGTGTGACGGATTTCAGAATGAATATTTGTGACGGAATTATTTGTATCTTTGAATCTTTAGGGGAGCGCAACCGGCTGTGCAAGAAACTCTTTTCCTTACGTCCAATAACTTGTAAACGACTAATCAGTACTTATCGGAATTATAAAGATAGTAACGTGCCTTCGCACAAAAATCTGATGAGAACATAAAATGAATGAAATATTTTCTCGAAACCGACACATATCGCAACACAACACGTCAACTTTCCGCACACCTTGCACTGCTTTAGACGTCGAAGACGTGCACCGTAGGACGAAAAAGAGACACTGACTAACCTTGATGCGCCGACAGGGTTACACTTGACGAAGGGACAACCTTCTCCACAGTGACGAATTTTCTGTGTCCAGTTGTTCGTCGACACACGAGACGTGGCGAACAGTTTATCGTGTTCTCATGCAACGGGACGCGCACACACTGTCCCCGCGCGAAACACCACCGTGCCGCGGATTAGAACCGCATTTCTGTCCAGCAGATGAGAAGACAAACGTGTATCGCGCACAATTGTTCCGCAAAAAGAGCCGACGAGACGCGCACAACCAGGAACGAACCGTAGGCGAGACGCGAGTGACAAGTTCCAAGACGGAGCACAGCGACGGCAAACCGAGCGACGCAAAACTCTGTCCCCGCACGGGGCAAATATTATCGATGCACTGCCGTCGACGTAAATAAAGTGTCGGGATCCGTGGCGGCGTCCTCGGCGATTCGAGCCGGCCAGAACGAGATGCTGAGAATGGAGCGCACGGATGGGAACAGGTGTTACGTCGGCGAACGAGAGGAGGAAGTAGTAAACAAAGAGAAACGAAGAGAAGGGAGCGAGGAGGAGAGGGGGCGGAAGGGGCAAAAGCAAAGGCAAGGAAAGGAGCGGCCAGAGGAGCAGCACGAGGGTGGAAAGAGGACGAGGCGACGCGTGCGTGCGCGAAAAAGGACGGAGACGAGAGAGGAACGCGTCGTCGACGTCGTCGTCCCCGGCGTCGGCGTCGGCGTCGGCGTCGGCGTCGATGCTCGCGACTCGCGGCGACAGAGACGCGCGCGGCAATACTTTTCTCAACGGTGTTTCGAGTGAGTGAGAGGCGTACGCCGCGGCTGCGCGAACCGGTGTGCAGAGCCGTATTCCCTCGGACTGGATGAGAGAGGAGACGTGGAAGGCAATTTTGCCCCCACCCGACCGTCCCGTCGCGCCACTCGAACTTTCGAATGGTTCGCGCCCGTTACCATTCTCCCGAGGCGCGCGCCGCTTTTCAAACGCCCGCCTTTGCCTTTGAACAGCGACCGCCTCGATCGCCACGACCCCGCCAATAGGAGGAGAGCGCGCGCGCGCACCAATCGCGCTCAAACCCGAGCCGACTACGCCTCTGATTATTCCCTTTCTTCGATCTCCGCTGGAACAGGTAAGCGGCGAAAATGAAGAAAAAGAGGAAACGGCGTTTGACGGAGGCTAATGGAGAAAGAGAGAGAGAGAGAGAGAGAGAGGCAGAAGAAGAAAGAATAAAGAAGAAAAAGGAGAGATACCGGTCGGCGCGGATACGATCGTCGGTTTTCATGCAACTATAGGAAACGGTTGAGAAAAATTATAAGGAGGGAGTCATTGTCAAAGGTGCAAGTGTGAAGAGCTTTTTCTCATGCCGTGCACGCGCTTGTGTTGGAAGAAAGTTTTGCATAATAATAACGGGTGGGATAGATTGACCACCGTCAAGAAATTGTTAGAAATTGAACACGGAACGCCTTGGTCACGCCTCATCGCACGGGATTGGGACTGCTTCTCCCACTTCCGCGTGGTCCGTCCTACATCACTTCCTCTCGTCGTGGTCCACCTTTTCGGACGATATAATAGATGGTTAGGCTATTTTTGTTCGCTGGAAGTGATTTCGAATTGACAGGATCAGGTATGCGAGCATTAAATGGGCCCGTTGAGAATTTCGTTCCACTCACACGTTCGCGTCGGTCGACGTGTCTTAATGTTTCGCTGATAAGATTCCTGGGCTGTTATCATATATTTCATTATTAGCACACATGTATGTGTACATTATTATGTACGCATACCTAATTACGTTAGAAGTGATCCTGTGTATTCTACGCTCAAAAGTGTTGGCGATTTCAATACCTACGGACCGACTCCTGCCATTATTGCACAGGACACCATACGTATTATAGTTCGATATTTTATAGCCAGGACTCTCGCGTGCGGCATTAATATCGAAAACGAGTATGAAAGCTGGAGCAAACAAGCTCCACCCATCCCTTACACGAGATACGTAAAGTCCATTGAAATATGAAGTTACCAGCCCACGACTCTAGACTCTAGTCCGCTTTTCACGCTGCCCCGCGTACATTAAAACATTCGTACCATCTCGCCGCCAATTTCAACGCCTGTTCATCATCGTCATTATCATCGCGAGCGGCCCGCTCCGATAATTTCTCTCTCAGCCGCGACTCGTATTTCAGTCGTCCCTGTAAAACCGAGCCGATGAGCCTGCAGGCGACTTTTTCCACCGATTCTCTTCTCTCTCCTTTTTTTCCGTCTTTTTTTTATCGAAGGTCGACTCGTAAATAGCGTTCGCGTTCTGCCCGTCCGATCCGTGCCGTTAACTGCCCGGCATCGGAATCTCGAGAAACTTCGTCGGGGCGAAACTGCCGATCATCGGCACGTCCACGTCTCGATGGTTCATTAACCACGCCTCGAACTGGTAACCACTTGGTTAAACTGATTTATCGCAGAAAATCCACTTAAGCGAAATTCGTTCTTGAGCCGCGCAGAAGTTGACCGAGGAGGATATCGTCTCGCAGCCGGAAGTGATTGCTCAACCATGTTCTTCGCTACCATCGATCGCTAACCTTTACCGATGGAGCATCGTCTCGTCAATCGACGCTGTTATATACGAGTGCGAATTACTCGAATGCTCTATCAATGTTTTCGTAGCTGCGCTAAGGCATCGCAATTATTTTCTAGTCTAACATTATCGATAAGCACACGGCGTTCGAATGGCATTCTTCGGGATGACTGTTGCGTAATTGGGGAAGAATTTTAAGTGAGTAGATATAAAACTTGCATTGGTGACGAAATTGAAAAAAACTCATTATTGAATAAACTTCTCACACCGTATTCGCTTTCACACGCTCGCAATCAGATCTCATGCTACAGCTACATATAACTAAACCAACACCTAGATAGCCTCTCGTTCGATAAGTCAACTTAATTTGTCTGACAGCCGCCTGGAAGTACGTTCTGCGAATAGTCGGCCGCGGAAGAGCTCGAAAATACTGTGCAAACAAGTATACCTACGATCCGTTTCTTTTTTCGAAGACGCTTGACAGCGTTTGAGCGGCGAGGCGATCGGACGTCGTCGTCGTCGGTGATGCGGCAAAATAAGTGACTCGGTGCAGGATCATTGACCGTTCTTGTCTTGGTAATTACGACTACCCCATGCCGCGCAGGCTTATCTGCGGCCTCTCGCCGCGCTCCTCGCGGTGTTCCACCTCCGTTTTGAAACAGCTCCGCTATCCTCCGGGCTTACGTATCTGATCTCGATGATCGATTGTTGCTACCGGCTCTCTCGAAATTACATACGGGTTAACCATGGCTACGAATAATTATCCCGCGTGCTACTTTCGGCCTTTTCTCTCTTCTGTTATACGCACGTGATCCCTGCGGACTCCCCGAGATTACCGGCCGCGTTATCTCACGGATCTCTCATTACGTATAATAAATTACCGTAAGCGTGCGCGAGCGGCTTCGATAATTTCCTTCTTTGCGCCGCGGCCGGAGATCGACGCGCTCGCGAGAACAATGGGCGCCTATGTCTACCGTTTAATTGATCTGTTTGCCGTGCACGTAGATAGGTACTTCCGAAGAATTTACATGCGCCGTCAGATTGATACGTTACGTAAGAACGCGCGGCGGTGAAGGTGCTGTACGAGTTAAAAATTAAGCGAGCAATCACCAAAGCAAACAGTGCGCTGAATAGAATTCTTTTCGAGTGTACAGCCGCGTCTCGACGAGGGCCTAGATTCCGAGTCACAGTTTCCATTGTAGTAGACAATCTTCCTCTCTCTCTCTTTCTCTCTGCTCGTCACGATTCAAAAATAACCGTGAAGAATCCCGGCTGGCTCGCGACGGATCGAAGTATCGTTTCGATGTCAGTGGTTTCCAGCCAGCTCCGTGTCGGAAGCGACGACTGGCTCGACGCACTACTGAAAATCTATTCCGAAATTCGTTCGGCCCTCGACGCAACGTATCACGGTGTGTGCAGCACTGACAGAACCATTACGGATAGGTGTACCAATGGTCGATCACGAAGTGTACCGTCGATCGGACACGTCGTCTCCTGTCCATTGTGATCTCGTTTTTACGGCGTTGTTCTTGCCACGTCTCGGCACACAATGACTGAAAGGAAACGATTACGTCACGATGATGTCATTAGCCGGGACCACGCCCCCTACGGCGCTACCCCATTACGCCGAATCATCGATCGGATGAGAGGGCAAAGCGGAGAAGAGTCCCCGGAGACAGCGGGACCCGTTGTTCTCTTTTCTCGATCCGCCCGGCCCTCGATCCTCCTCAGAATCTCGCCTCCGCGCGCGCGGATAAGAAGATCCGAGGATAATTCCTGCCCGGCGACCGCCGGCTACGTACGCATCGATACCTAAACTTTTTCCCGCGCATAATTGAATAAGGCTTCTTTCGTATGTAGGCATACGCGCAAGAACGTAGTCCGCGCTAAGAAGTCCACTCTTTCACACCAGCCGGCTTCGAGTGCGGCTTCGTTGTTAATTAGATCTTTCACCGCTACTTCTCTTGCACCTCGCACTCATTTCCTGGCCAAGTCCAAGACGGGAGATCGGGCTGACGGGCTGTCGAAGCAGGCACCACGTCCTTATAACTAGGATCTAAGTGTTCAACGTTCAACGTTGGACGCCAAGACAGAATTCCACACGGGCTATCGCGTGTATGTTGCTGACGACTGCTGTTGTCATTGTGAACGCGACAATTTTTGCAGCAAATGGGACGGAGAACACGGAAAGGGATGCACGCGGGTTTACTACGCTACCCACATTCTGCCGATACCTTTTGCAGCAGTTTTTCTTACTCTGTGCTAGGCTAGCTAAAAGACTGGATCCTGGCTTCTGGCGAATCGCACCTCCTCGCCCGTTTTTCCCTACGCCGTCGTAACTGAATAGGCTGCGATATCGTGGAGGCGAGGATATAGATATTGAGCGGCATCCGCTACCAGACAGTGCTGTTATGCCGTAACGCTGTAGGCGGGTGCAAAAGAAAAGAATGCATGTAATGGACAAAAGAAGAGGAGATAGAAAGCCGTGAGATCGCCGATCGGATCGCGGCTGATCGATAAGGGATCTGACTAACACTCATTAAGCCGGCCATTGTGCAGTGGCAACACCCGTTTGATTGGTTAATCTACGCCTTCGGTATCTATACAGGCCCGCTGCGGACCGAACGCCTTTCTTAATGGTATGCGCAAGAAATTTTCTCGCGTTGTGTTTCTCTCTCTCTCTCTCTCTCTCTCTCACGTTCGCGCATGTTGCTGGTTGTCATTATTTTAAGTTTATATTTCTGTCCGTTTCCCCAGTGCACTCGGTTTTCTGTGTTCTTCGAGTTCATTCATTTTTTTGTATTGTATCTATACGTGGTGTATACAGTCGGTGGATCTCTGAGTACGAAATTTCGGTGTCACTTCAGATATATTTGCTCAATGAACAATTTGTCCAGCCGTCGTTGTACCACCGGACATAATAATTATTCAGTAATCGGTTTAATGATATGTGATAATGACATAAACATCTGAACATTTTCCGCTACGCCTTTTCCCGACGGCTGTGCAGTGTGCACTGCAAATTAGACAAGACGTACTTCCGCTTCGCTTAAATACGTATCCCGGATCCATTTCTTGCTCGTTACACAGGCCACGACAACAGAGAGGTCGTTTTAAATCACAATTTCCGTTCTCTCGGCCCATTACGCGAGCCTACGACACTCCCCCTCTCTATAATTTCCCTCCCATTCCGTCTGTCCGTATATTTCTTCGCTTCCATATCTAATCGTACCCCTAAACCCTAAACGTTCGCCGATAATCCTATAATGGACTGTGCACGTTCGTCCGCGCATCTGCCTCGCTCGTGTCGTGTTATTTTTTCCCCGGTGTATCAATGATCCGTCCCTTAGGGGACTTGCGGACAGAGTAAGCAGGGCCTGCGGTTGAATTTCGATCGAAGAAATCGAGAACGAATTGGCGCGAATCTCGCATCACGGGACATCGAGGATCTCGTTAAGGACGCTCGAAGGAAGTAGCTTGCGGTTGCAGCGAAGAACTCGCTGGCCATGTTCGCGCCGAGCATTGTTTGTTTAGCAGTGCGAAGAAGCCTCTGCTCGACACCCGGCACAGGATGCGCAGCTTTTTCTTTCTGTGCGCTACCAGGACCCTCGGACTCATTATGTCGGGATCATTGAGTGAGAAGTGAGACACAAAGTTCCTTTGTGCCGGTGGTGTTCAATCGATTGCGCGCGCACTATTGTTGGCAATGCGAATGGTAGATGGTAAAGTTTGGAAGTTAATGGTGTTGGCGTTGAGTTTAATTTTGGAAAAACTCAGAAGCTGATTTCTGTGGGTCGACTGATCTCTGTGTCATTAATATAAATAGATAAATAAGAATGTTAGACAAACGTAGTATGACAGAACGTTCGGATGATTTTAAGACTGCAGGAACATCATCCTTCTTCTGCCTGAAGAATACGCGATGTATAAGAAGAACGCTCTGTCAATAAGGATAACACGCACTGTTACCGGGTTCCTCGGAAGAAACGAACGAGCTCCAGGAAGCATTAACACAGTCGCACAAAGAGAAAGGAACGAGAGGAGAGCAGCGTGTAATGCTTACATGCAGTTAATGGTCAGCGAGGAGCGTTGTTCGGAGTTGGTGCGGTCGATTGTCAAATTATCGATAATATCGCTAAACCAACAAGATCGAGCGTCGGCTCCGACGCTCCAAAGCGCGAGCGTGTGGCTCGTCGGGCCGGTCCCGGCGAAACCGCAAGTGAGGATTACGCTGATCGTGTGTCCGGGGCGAGTCGTAACACAGCGAACGCCACGAATGAAGATCACGACGCGGCTCGCACACGCGCAACTTATGGGCCTATACATTGGATAAATTGCGCCCACCGGGGCATAATGCGGCTGGATGCGCGCGAAAATTTATGCCAAGATCGCATTTGCATGCACACCACCTCCATCGCACGGTCGCAATGCACACTCGTCGTGCGTAATGATTGTGTGCACAGCGAATCGTTTGCGGGCTCTGCAGGTATACGCGGACATTCGGGTAGGCTGCGGAAAAAAGCGAGTGTGGTCGTATTTGACGTAGGTGAGTAGGATATGGGCAGGCCTCGAACGCGTGCACCGGCGCGCAAAAGGAAATGTTCGACGACGCCGAAGCGATAGAGCCCGTTTGTTCTGTGGTCAAAACGTTTTTAACACCGCATTATTCGACGTCGCTCGGACGCTGATCATTGTGAGCCGAAGAAATTGCGACGATCGTGCGTAAGAAAAGGCGAACGCGTGGACCTTCGGCGAAGCATAATCGGAGCACGTACACTGAGGCGCGTCGAGTGGCGAGGAATAAACGGAGTATTGGAAGTGTAGCGTTTAGTGTCGTTATCGGGTTTTCTCCTTGGAAAGATTAGTCGAAGGCTATTGAAATATGATTTATGGCGTGCATGATGTGGACTGGCCGTGCGTCCAGCGATACTCGACTGTTCATTAGAATGTAGGTTTATTGCACTCTAGCTAATGCATGTTTATGAGGAACTGGTAAAAAGTAAATAAATATTCGCCACACGTCGTTGTTCCATGGTTAAAGGCCAAATATGTCACCCCGAGAGTGATTTAGTACCGTGGAAATTGACAAACAGTGATCGAGTTACGATCGACAAATTGTGAAAAAGTAGAAAAATTCCTTTTGCCCCTGACCTATTCCGTTCGAAAGTTTGCAACTCTTTCACAATTTTTTCGACCACATCTGGATCACGGCTCGTTATTTTCCACGATTCCAAATTGATACTTCTGACCTTTGCCCAATAAGCAGCAATAAATTGGAAATAGCGTTTGTTATCGATGACTGACTTCGCTCCGCTTCAGTTTGAGTGGTGTGCCTCGCGCACATTACCATTCCGTTACCAATAACCTTTCCGACTTTCTTCCCACGTAGTCGTAACTCTCTGATTGCCCGATCGTACCGTCTCTTCCCACCCCTTGATCAACTTCTCCATCGCCGTCTCTATTTTCCCCCGATCCATCGTCCGGTTATCGACTAGCAAACCGAATTAATTTGAACATTCAATTCTGCGAATCAGCGTAACTCGTGACACGTGACTAGCCTGGTACGTACAGCTCGATCGACGTGCCTTACGAAGCACACTATTCGCTTATTCCACTCACATTTTCGTCCAATTGCACTTGGAACCCTACGACGTTAAACAATTTTTCTCAGAAAATTTGAATAAACCAAAAAGAAAGGAAAGGCGGAAAGATTAAATGATAAAAGTAGCGGTCCATTCGCTCATGAATTCATTGGACTAAACGGTAACGGGGTTGCGCAGGTATGCTTTTCTTACCGCCCCCGACTGTACAATTCATTCCTTTTCCACCTCCCTCCCTTCTCTACCCACCCCCGTTCCTCCCTCTGCGTCGTCCGTCCGAAAGCGTTTATATTAATTAGCAGCGTCAGAGTCGAAAAAACAATTAGAACGGCAGGTGCCGAAAGCCGTGAAGCCCCGAAAAACCTGCCTGAAATCATCACGGACGAGGAACCCCATGGCGCGTTCGACCGCTATGCTTCTTCTAGCCCGACTTTGTAACCTGCGCGCCGAGCGCGCGGATAACTTCCAAGAGGACGTCCGTATGTTTTCGGCTGGTTATACATATGTATATCCATTATAAGGAGATAGTCGGTTCAGATCGTTGATACAGGGTAACGCGCGGTCGCGCAACAGAAAGAACGATCGATCAGCATGCTCGTGTATCACGTAGAGAATAAGAGAACCCAGACACGTTTCCGTAAACAGTGCGAACCATCGAATTCTCGCATTTCTACGAAATTGTAGGAATTAAAGAATATATCCCTAAAATGCAACTGCGGGGCGTCGCTCTTCGAAACAAGCGTCTCGAAAAGATGCACTTTCCCAAAACGATCGCACTCGATCGGGCTCTATTATTTCGGCCGGACGAGGCTGCCGAGGCGAATAGAGGAGCGTCCGCTGGAAGGAAGACGGTGTTCTAAAGAAAGAGAAAGAGGTTTTTTCGTGGAGAAAACCGGCTTCACCCGTACGAGCTCAATCGGGCACTGATCGTCGAGGGATGAAGAAAAACACGAGAAAGCAGGAGCGCGGTCGGCTATGGATCTTGAGCAAACAGGGAGCGGAGGAGTGCGTCGAATTTCGAGAGGTCTCTCTCTCTCTCTCTATCTCTCTCACTCGCTCTCTCTCCGCTTGGTAAGGTGCGCGTATGGAAAGACGCGTGCATAAGGCGGCCAGTGACGAGCCGATAGTGACGGTGCGAATTGGATCGGGTTCAGTCGGCGTCAGTCCGACTCCTACCAATTTCACGGCAGCTTAACCGCCACCGGGATGAGACAATGCTTTATCTACCTTGTATAATGCGCATTACGCACGGTACGCATCTCGTTGCCAACCACCGCTTGGCGTCCACGCTTATTTGTACTTTTAATAAGTTCATTCCGTGCGAGCCGAGCGCCGTGTGTGAACTGCGGCGCGTCGATTCAGCGAGCGCGAGCAAATATCGTTGGTAACTTGGTAAGTGCGCAACAGAAGTGAAGAAAGCATCCGTGATGATACACAACATTTTTATTTAGGTATGGGTACGCGGTTAAAGATATGCGTTTGCCGAGATGTTCTAATGTGGGGCGGCCTAGTTAGGAAAAAAAGAAAAATGGAAGAGTCACGAAGAACAAAAGAGTGAATTACCGCAAAGGGGCTATCGCGAAAAATGGAACGTCACATCGTATCTTTGCATAAATAAAATATTCAAATTCAAATTGCCAACTCAACTTTATGATATTCGAGCGACGGTGACGAGAAAGTTAGGTTATTGTTTTAGTGTGAGTTTCGAAGGC
Organism: Priocnemis perturbator; assembly: GCA_963942575.1. NCBI lineage: Eukaryota > Metazoa > Arthropoda > Insecta > Hymenoptera > Pompilidae > Priocnemis > Priocnemis perturbator. Next base: position 10,347,039 of record OZ012649.1, read on the forward strand.
CGAAACTAATACCGAACGTGGCCAATGTTGATTAGTCATCGTACAGTCGAAATAGGATGAACGTTGGTAAAATTATATCTTTCAACTGCTTTTCAAAATCAAAATATATACGCAGTTGACTCGGCTCACGCGATCTAAGTTCTAAGTGGTCACATCTCGAGATTTCGAGAGCACGGATTCTTCAACTACTCGCACGCCCTGTGCATGAAGTGATTCTAATAACCAAAGGTGAGAGATATCCTAATAACGCGACTGCGGAAATTGAATGAGTTATCTGCAAAGGTTGAAGAATTTTTAGAAGAGAATCAGGATGAAGAACGACGCAGAACTAGCTCCACAGCCCAGTAGACTGTTATCTCTATATGACCTCCGTGAAACTACGACTAACTATACGTGGCAGGAGTAGATCGCTCTACAATCTCCGCTGTGGTCGTCCGTCGTGTTGTCGTTTGCTCGGCAAAATTACTTTCGCATAATGCGGCGGCAACGGTCGTCCGAGTTATCTATTCAGATATTGGCGTTACACGTATCGAAGCGCAACCGCCAGATAACGTTAATTATATTTAACGACACGATAAATATGCAACAAAGTCTCTGTGCTCGCAATTCGCTTTAAAGTTGCCGATAACTAGGTGACTTTGTAGGAAACATTCTAGGAAAATTTTTACTGTTCTCGGAAATGTCTTTTATTCAGCCCCGTACGGAAGTTCAACGTCTCATTTTCGCGGCAAACGGCACTTTTGTTGCGCCAGTAAACGCCTCCTATAAAAAGAGCACAATATTATTTGGCAGGAATGACGACCTTGAAACTGCTTAAACACTACGTGATAAAACATTCTTTTCCTTTCATGAGTCAACACATTCTTGCATACCCCAACGCCGACCATGATTAGTCTAATGCGCTGTCCACGTACGTGTATACCTCGAATCACAGGCACCGCGATATGTGACGATAATGACACGTTAAGCAGGTGAGTCGAGCTCCCCCGCTCGACGAACGACGGGAAGCAGGTTCGAGCGGTTTGAGAAAGAGTCGCCAAAACGCCGGAATGAGAACCCCGAACAGCTCGCCGATACCTTGATCCCCCGATCAATTCTTTCGTTGAATCACCCTCTCGACGCCTAATTCACCAATTTGAATTTGCGCGCCCAAGCACATGCTCTGGAAATCGGCCGGCGCACACATACCGGCAATCAGGCGGAAATGGCTCTCTGATCGATCGATCTCAGTCCCCCCCCCCCCCCCTCCCTCCGTCTCGTTCTTCGGACTTTCTAGCGTTCGCGCTCACAGTTTATCCCTCGGCCTCTCGCTCTCTCCCGCCACCGATCCTCTCTTGCTCTCTTCCTCTGTCCGTTCATCTTTATGTTCCCCACCCGCTTTTTGCCGTCGAAAGTCGAGAACGACAATCATCTCTGGGGGAGAAACAGATAGCAGGGGAGGGATGTAACTCTGTAGACAAAAATAATCAAGTGTGATTGCTCGTAATGACGGGGCTAAGCTGTCCAGCTTAACAAATGATAGTTCTGCGAGCGGAGAGAAAAGAGGAGGAAGATAGTGTGGGGAGAGAACGAGTGTGTGTGTGTGTGTGTGTGTGTGTGAAAGAGAGAGAGAGTGAAACGATGCGGAGACAGGGTGGACGAGCGAAATTCAGAGGGCGAGTGAGAGGAAAAGGGATCGAAGGAGAAAGAGGAAACGTAAACCTCGGGCCAAATCGGTAATCGATCCAATCCGCATAGAAAACGGTGCCACGATACGCGGGGTTTGTTATTAATAGGCAGCCGCTTCCCTTTTTACGAGTCCGACAGTTTCGTTCCCGCACACCTCCTCGACGCGATGCTTAAAAGTCGCTCTCCGACGATAATCAGCCGATGCCACCCAATCTTTTGCTTCTTCGTCCTTTTTCGCGCTATTTCTCCAATGGGCACTGCTCTGCTCCGGACGTTGCAAAGTGTTGCTGCCGTTAAGGAAATTTGTCATTAGTACTCCTTTCATCTGTACCGGCTTTGGTCTGAATGTGTCATTGCTAATAAAGTACCTGTTTCACATTTCATACCACATTCGATAACGATAAGGAAAAAAACATTAGACCATAGATTTCGACTGACGTAAGTTCGAAAAAAGAAAAGAAGGTGATTCCCCCGATCAATATCATTCAATATAGACTGCCGACGCCGACGATTAGAGATGGCTGGCGCGTAATTTGATCGACGAGTTTTTAGACAGAGCAAAAATTTAGTCTAACCATCGCTCAGCCAATAATCGATAACGTGCCCTGTTCAGCGGATTAATAATGAGAGTAACGAAGCACTTATCCTGGCGCGGCAAGAAGCGGTCTGATGTAGTTGCGACGATCGCATGGTGATAAGATTTGAGGTGCTATCAGCGATATCGCGGAAGCTCGCTGCCGCGAAGGGAACGGGGAGCGCGTTCGCGGCGTTAAAAGGTAAGCGGAGAGAACGAAATGAGAAAACGGGAAGGAGGCAGCAAGGATGTAGCTGGAGGAGTAACAGGCGGCTACCGTCCACGGCGGTCTTAATGAAGGAGAACAGAGGGCGTGCTCGGGTGTACCGGCCAGTAAGCAATGTATCCGAACCTGTAATTATGTAGCTCGCTATACATCTCGTCCATAACGGTTATTAACAGGATCCTGACGTCACGCGTTCCCTTTCTCTCTCTTTCTCCCTCTCATCCTAACTATCCACTAGACTATCGCACGCATTCCCTCCAACACTTCTTTTCCTTCTCACTCTCCTTGTTTCCCTTCCTTTCCGATCTTTTCCTTTACTCCCCCCCTCCGCCCTGTCCATCTACTTTAGCCTTTTTAATACTTTCGTCGTTCCAGTTCGTTGGTGTTACGGGACATCGGCCGTCAACCTGGTAACGAATACAATTATTTCATCTTCCCGTTTTACCTACTGTCCACGGCAATTTCCGACTCCGCGGGAATTATACGGGGGTCGTGCTTCCCTTTGTTTCCCCGGCGAGGATCGCGATAATCGGGGGAGAGGAGTAACCGAAACGCGCCTGGGGAACACCTGGCTCCTGCAAGGTCCATCAACCGGGAACTTGCTCTTGCGGCGTCTTTCTAATTGTTAAATAGGAGAAAGAGCGTGCCTGCGACCTGCTGCACGAACTTCAAGTTTCACCGGAGTCGTTTCGGTCTGTATTCATTGTGTAAGTGATTTTAGCGTGGGTGGCACTTTGAGAATCCATCAGCACTGATGCATACTTAATTTACTATACATGTAACCTGAAAGTGTGAAGTGTGTGATTCCGATAAGACTTGCGTTGAAAGTTGTTCGAAAGCAGACGGCAAAAATGATGTAAATGGTCGATCAATCTAGCAGCGTGTCTGAGACAAATTTTACTGTTACCACGATGTCCGGAACGGCGCCTACCAACGGCCACGCTAATGTCGGCGATAGCGGAGTGTCAACCGCCTGACGAGTCGCGAAGGCGCGCTGTCATCCGTAATTTTCAGGCCGCCATAATGATCGTTTATAGGCAATCAGGATCGCGTTAAAGTCTCAGTTACGACACTTTGTGCCGACCGGTACCGAGCCCCGGTGACAACGGGCGCAATTCTTTCTGTCGCGATACGCTGACCGGCGCACGGCGCGGCGCGACGCAAAAGGGCGTCTCGTTCGTCGTAAAGACGGCCGCGACCTAACGAGTTTTACAGCATGCCTTATCGACGTTAGAGCTCGTCATTATATCCGCCTCGCTGTCGAGATGGAAAACCTCGGCCCTTCTCGCACGGCCGAGGCTGCGGGGTTCATAAGGAAGACGATAATGACGACGACGCTGGTAATAAATTTGACTTAATCGACGAATCATCCTTTGCTCTCCTCTCCTCTCTCTCTCTTTCTCTCTCGATCGACTATTCGCCGATCATTATCAACAGCCAATGTCTCATTATCGGCGGGTATTGCGCACTGGCTGCGTGTCGTAGTGGGTGCGGCGATGATTCGAGCAATTACGAGTGGTAAAGTCAATTACGACGACTGCTGTTTGCTTCGTAACTGATAAACTGACGTACGCGTAGCCGCTCCGGCATCCTTCCACTTTGACCCGCTTCTCTTGCGCGCCGAGAATAAGTATGTGTGATTATTGGGTGTAGGAGCGTGTGGGATGGGATCTTGGCTTGCGGTGCGATACCCGAAAATTAGATGTCCGGATAAATGGGACGGTTATTCGACTTTCAAAGTTGCTATGTAATAATGGAAATGTGGGGATGACGGATAATATGAATATATGACTGGTAATGAAATACGAGAGGGTATTGAACAAATAATTGGCGGAAGGTAATGTAAAAATTAGTGCTGAGAAGCATGAAACGATTATGACCGGGCAGTGATAACGACCGCAATTTCGCTTATGGGAGAAAGTTAATTTATCCGCCCGATCCTTCGTTTTCCGCCGGGCTCACAATTAGTTCACTCCGAGGCGAGAAAGTGCGGTACTTATGAGCGCAAAAAGAGCGGCGAGCGTCGAGTGCAATTCGAGCGATTAACGACTAATTTAATGAATCGTCCGACGTCCAATCCGAACGCAGTTAGCGTCGACTGCGGCGATCGCTCCGATTCGAAAGGAACGAGTCAACGCACGTATCTATATAAACCAGCGAGCGTCAGCGTGCCGCAATGCTTTAAATGAGTTATTCGGCCGCGTGCGCAAAAAGGCGTTCCCACGCGGGCAACTGGAACAAGACATTCTGCGAAGTGTCTTTTTGCGACGCGCTTGCCAGCGATCAAACATCCGCGCGCGCGAGAGATAGAAAGGGAGAGAGAGAGAGAGAGAGACCTTAATGTGCGGGCGAACGCGGGCAGCAACCGAATATAATGATTTCCAGGATTCAACAGGATCTCGCTATAGTGGCTTGCGAATAGTCCTTCGCGTCCTCGCGGTTAATGACGGTACGCAAAGCGCAGGCCACGAGAAAAAGTGGCGGGGAGGGGGGGAAAAAACAAGGATGGGGTGGGAAGAGGACGGAGAGGAATAAGACGAAGAAGCGGCCGGCACCGGAAACCGCGGCCAACTAATTTCACGATATAAAAAGAGGGCCGGAGCGTCTATCTCGGGGTAGACAAAGAACGCCCGACCTGTCATCTACTGCTAATCTAATCTTTCCCCGCGCGGAGGTGGAGACGTCGCTCTCCTGCCACGAACCGAGAAAACGCCACGGAAAGGACCGTCGGATCCTCGTAAAGATTCGCATCTGCAATCTCTGTCCGACAATGAGCGGGACCTTTGTCACGTTAGAACGAGCACGAAATTCATTTGCGATTTTTACGAAGAAAATGAAAAGGTTTCGGTAAGTTTCGAATTAATCGAATTATCCGCTGTAGTAGAAGATGTGCGTGTAGGCACGGTATCTACCGACATCAGTATGACATTTCGACGCATAAGAATGAATCCTCCATAGAACTTGGTTCGACACGCATGCCGCTATGTGCCACCTTTGTGCGCACCTATGATCTTACCTCTACGCAACGACGTCTCGTCAACTTATTTCCCGCACAAAATCATCGATCCCGCGATTCGCACACGGCCGTTTTCGTGGCGCACGATGCAACGAAGCACCTCCGCGCGTATAAGTATAGGTAGGTCGACGTAGAAGTAACAGCACTCGCGAGGTGTCTTATTACAGCTCCGCGCAGGAAGAATCGAGAGATAAGGCTAGAGAGAGGGAGAGAGGAAGAGGACGAAGGAGCGGCGGAAAGGAAGAGACGCGAAAGGGGTGGATGATACTTCTTTTTTCTCCCTTCGTTCGTTCGGCTTTTTTTTTTTTCACTCGGATTCAGCCGGTGCTCCTTGCAGTCACAGCCGGCGCAAAAAACGGGCAGTTACCTAATGAGCGGCAATTGAGTGGCGACCAATTACAGGAGGGGCCGGTCCAGCGCATAAGATGCGGCCATCCAATGAGCACCGCTCCTCGCCGCTGCTGCAACGGCGCAGTACTTCGCTCTTTCTCTTTCCCCATCGAGCGCACTGCTCATCTTCCTTTTCGCTTCCACTCTCCTCTCCCCGCTCCCTGCATCGCGCTTCCTTCTACACCCTCCGCCGTCCCTTGCTCGCACTGCCGTTTCTGTCCGCCTTTCCTGTCTGTCCTGCTGCCTCACGGGCGAGCGCCCGCGACCGGCACCATCAAACGAGAGGAAAAGGCGCATGTGTCATGTTCTCGTTTCACTCGCAAGCCCGACCGGCCGATTAACGTTAGAACGCAGCGGTACCGGAAATTGGTGGTCGTCACGGAATCGAAGGAGGTGCGCGCCTCGCGCGGACGCGTACGCACGATAGAGTCCGTCGACTCGTGGTGCTTGACGAGTGGAACAACCGTGTGTCTGGGGATCGAAATGACTCGCTCGGCAGCTAGCTGCAATCATTTCTAAGTCACCCTGCTCGCTGAAATTTGAATCCAATTTTATGGATATAAAGTCAAGTGCGAGCAATCGTTAGCATAAAATGGCAAGCGAGTCAGTTCGACCCTTCGGTAGTTCAGTGCCGACCGGAAGGTATGTACGCGTGTATAGTCGCGACTTACGACCGCGGTAATGAAGTACGTGCGTCGGGCGTATTTCGTAAATTTCCTCGCGATCGATCGCCGACGAACGATCAACCTGCTGCGTGTAGTCACCTCGCAAACGCCCCCGCTCGATCAGCCGTCCGGTCACGGAAAAATGCGATCAAGTATAACGACACGCGTTGGTCGCGTTACTCCGCGACGACCGAGCAGTAGATAAATCCACGTGTAATGAGGGTCGACGTACGGCGTTTCTCACCTCCAATTAGTCATGCCGCGGATGCGTCCACGCTAAACTCGATCCGGCAAGCAGACTGAGGGCACTATAAAGACGGGCAGAAAACATGGGAGAAAGTAATTTCGAAAAAAATATCCGACGAGCGCGAGACGGCAGAATCAGAGACTGGTACGCCAGGGAAGGAAGAGCAAAGAAATGGAGTGAGATTAGAAATCCGGTCAATTTCCGATGGAATACGGAGCGTTGACAAGCGTCTCGATATCGAAACTCGCTCGAAGAAGATGTTCCCCTGCCACGCAGGTTATATACCGACTCGCCATTGTTCGGGGACCCCTAACAGACCCCACGGCCAAGAAGCGATGACGTTCACCACGCTCGGTGACGGCGATTCGTCATGCCACTAGGACATCGCGATCGTTGGCCCCGTGAACAATTTCGTCCTCACGATTTAATCGGGAAAGGAAGGTGCCGTCGGGCCGATCTCTTTCTCTCTTCTTCGTTTTTTTTTCCCCCCCGCCTGCCAGTCAATCATCCTGGCAGCCGTGACTCCCGGCAGCTTTTCACGTAGCACGGCATTCATTATAGTTAAGACGTTAAATACCGTGGCACAAGAAAGGAGTGGACCTAAAGACGGCTCCGTGCTTTCTGCTACATACTCGATGCCGCGATTTCTAGAATGTCGATAGTAAAGAATAGTTGTACGAAGTTCGAGTCTCCCGGATGAAGAAAGGAATTTTCATGAAACTGATATTGAATCTTTGATTAATTTATATGACACGTTTCCTCGTGGAACTAACGAGGTTAGACGTTAGTTACAAGCAACTTTTCGTCATGCTATTCAGTGTCTGATAATTAATTAGTTCTAAGAGCGATGCAAAGGCAATCGCACTGCGACAGTGCACAGCTTATATTACGTGCCTTTTTGCACGAGCCTGCACCGCCAGTGCCTTCTTTTCTTGCTCCTCTCTCGCCGTTTTCCGTCTCCTTTTTTCGCACACAGCCTCATTCCCGTTCTGTCGTTAGCGTGGCATCATTTTCAGTAATCCGTTCAACTTTCCTCGCGAGGTCCCCACATTTTCCGGTTTAACTTGCCGGTCTGCACTTTTTCATCGCCGACACACACTATCATTTAATATGTCGAATAACGCGAGGATAGGTACACACACGCATTCCGTCCTCGAGCGCTCGCAATTTTGGTGTTTTTATGAGTTTATACCATGTACGTACGTACGAACGTGAGTTCACATAATATAATCGCGTACATTATTTACACCGATGCTACATGGCCTAACTGTGTGCCTCGCGTTCACGGCCGCCACCAGCGACCATTAGAGGAAAGGTAATAATATCTAATTGCATTTTACGACATTCTCCTTCCATCCATCCCCGTTTTGCTGTTAATTGTAATTGCCGTCAAACATGGCGGTGCGGTTAGCATACAGTGTTGCCGCGATAAGCAGATCCTCCGCACTTTGTCACGCGAAGCGACGATGCCTTGGGTTCTCCTCCTCTACCGATATCTTCTTCTTGCGCGCACACCTTCACCATGCTTCGCAACGTTCCGCTCCTATCTCTGCTCTCGTCCTTCCTTTCTCTCTCTCTCTCTCTCTCTCTCTCTGCGCCAATCATATCAGCTCGCACGCTTGTCCGCAAGAATTATTAGAGAAAAAGAAAGACCTCCTCGTGATGGAAGATTAATTAGAATTGAATTAAAGCGCCACTCCCAATCAGTGACCAGTGTTACATGGCTGGCGGCGGATCAAAATTATGGAAGTTTCGGATTCATTACCGTTTCCTTCAAAGACTCGACGAAAATTAGGCTCCGTGCCAGGAAAGTACTTTTTATCGAAAATGATGATGCGAATCGTTGCTTTGTATATATTCAGCGCGCACGGGTCTTCTCGCGTGTGATCGCCTCTCACGCAAATTTTGTGTCACCGGCGAGGAGAGTGGGTGAGACGTGTTGTCTCAATCAAGTCACGTTGCTCGTAAATTATCGAGCATGAATCCTTTTAAAAGACCTCCGACGGCGCAGTATAATTCACGCGACATGACACGTTACGGTTTGGCCGGATTGTCGGGGCTTTTTAAAAAGAATCTTGTTAATGTTGGTATTCATGTGTAAACGCGACGTCGTCATTTCGCATCCACTTCTTGTTTCTGTTTCTCGTCTAGTGCCGCGCTTAAACATAAATCAGACGCACGGACGAACGCGTTTCAAGGGGTGCTAGAGCTGTGCTGTGCCAGTCGTAAATTAAGAGTATCGAATTGGGAAAGCGTGCAGTATTCACGGGTAATAATGGTGATAATCTCAGGTAAGGCTGCGTGATACGGTTCCGCGACGATAGCATGCAGTAATGTCAGAGTGAAATAAAGCATAAATAGTACATAATGTGTACTTGGGTCCGGGTGCAGTGTGGGCGATGCAAACTAAAGCAGCACTGCAAGCCACTATTTCATTAACTATTCATTATACCATACACGGATTAATTGACGACGATGGCTGTGCAGCAGAATTATGCCACACTTTGATGACCACTTTATCCGAAATTGATATTACGACCGTGGACAAATTGCTGAACGAACAACGAAGTCCAGGATTCGCCTACACACAGGACTTTCATCGATTACAAAAATCGTCTAGCACGCGCAACGCGTCGGCACGAAAATCCGTGCACGCCCAATGCGCGCGGCGGATCTTGCGCTAATCTCGAAGTCAGTAGAGCGAGACCGGGTGGTAGCAGACGCGCGCCCGCCGGCGTCAACGGGCACACGTTCACACACGCGTGGAATTCCGGAAATTTATTATTAAAAATGCCGTGATCTTCGCTAGATGCCGACGCGATAGCGGGGTAATTACACGACACGTACGTGTGAGGTGCAACGCGTTTGTTCTCTGTAAGCAAGTGGAAGCGGGCCTCAGCCATTTTCCATTGTCCTGAAATAACTCACCCGCTACCTACGTACACGTCCGTCCGTAATCGTGCCGTAATTGATGTGGACACGGCACTTTGTGGAGGCACGGGGAATTATAATGTCAAATGACGCCGCGTCACTGCTCGTGAAAAGATTATTTGTAACGCGTACGATGCACCGATTTATTCATCCCTTCCCGATCCCAAGATATGACGTCGGGTCATGGACACTGTTTCACGCGTTGTTACCGCCCGGAATCGTACACCTGACTTATGTCAACGCAGCGAGTCCCGTTTACGATATAGTTACATATTTGCGTATAGAGAGTAAAGGTGGCAGGGTCTTATAATGGGGGAAAGTAAGCAAGCTTGGACCGGATTTCAACTTGGCCCATTCTATTTATATCTGATAGTGGCATTATTATTTTTAGCTGCTTTCTTACACGTTACGTCGACGCAATTGTGCGTATCGGAAGAGATCGTAATCGCAGTTGGTGAAGAATTATCTTAATACAGGTATAAGAAAAGAAATCAAAATGAAAGCAACAACAAAATGTATAAGGATCATTTTGTTCCTAAGGATCTCTTGTCGGAAGTGAAATACGGGTACCGCAAAAATTGGCATTATTATCGTGCACTTCCTTCGTGTAAGTCGTGCAGTTTACAAGCCGCTCAAGCCGATGTACTATGTGTTAATTGCGATTTTACTGTGTTTATACTATCGGCATGGATCCCGGCTGATTAAGACACGCGATGAAAACCTTAATTAACCAAATTTTTTTTCCGTCCGCGAAAAAAATGGCGTTCATTAAACCCGTAACGTTTAACGTCCGTTTAATTACATCATTATCGGACTGTTTATTGCCATTACCGTCAACGTCGGATGCGGATCAATGTGAAGAAAAGGAAACGGCGCGTTGATTCGATCATATAGCGATCCAAGATTGAATTGTTGCTCGAATTCCTTTAACGAGTATACTAATTTTCATGAAGACCATCGGTTTCTTAATCAAATCTCCATTCGTTTTGTTCGTTACACGACTAAAGTTGCCGAGCGTGCTGTGAGCCTTGCGTATATGTGAATACGCGAATGTTGAAAATAAAAGCGCTATCGATAATCCAATGCACTTCACAGGAGCATCAGTGTTTCTCACACGCTTGTATTATTAGTAAATTTAATTATTATCTATAACTATGAAAGATCCCTAATTCGCGCTTATTCAAATACTCGAGTACGTGTGAACGAAAAAAACAATTTCGTCACGATAATTTGTGTCCACGATGACAAGAGTCTGGGTTAACATTGGTGTCAAAAATCGCGAATCGTGTAATAAAAATCGCACCGATCACAGCGCGGACACGTTAATACACGCGAAATAAAGACCTCCAGTTCGTAGACTTAATAGCGCTTCCTTTCGTACCGTCAAAATTGCCGAGTGCTACGCCGATGACCTCGCGTGCGTCAGCGAACGTAAGGCTGCCGACGCCACTGTGATATATGCTAATTGCAATTACACCGCGTGTACGCTATCGCTAGTACTCGGTGCCCCGCGTGACGTGCCACAGAGTTGCGCCAACTTTGCGCTAACTTACTAAACTCAAATTTAACTGGATCTCATTTGCCTCCACTTGTTCGAACCGCATAGCGTTCCTAGTTGGGCAGGTAGTTCCACCTGGAATTGAATTATACCGTCGTTCCGAGGCGCATATCCCTTTGGCTGTGTGTAGATTCAGCTGGTGTTGCATACACACACAGACACACACCCACACGCGCGCAACCGACCATAGTCTATGATGCACGACCCCGCGCACGTGGTCTACGTGCAACGAAAGAATACGCTCGCTCGAAGAAACTCATTCCGCCGGCGAGCGTAACGTGACACAAGCGATCAAATTGCAAAATGTCCGCGTATGTGCTCGACGCAAAAAAGGGGCACCATGGGAAATTTCGGGGTCACACTGAAGCGCAACGAAACGCATTCGCGTACTACGTTCCAGGATTCCTTACGATTGCTCGAGACCGTAGTACAAATTAAGCTTGCATCAAATATCGCGGTGTTGCGCTGAGTCATTATTCGACTATTATTATTTACACTATTTTCACTTTCAGAATCTACTTTCCTGAACTTCCGTGGCAGAATAAAATATCGGGTATCTTAATACCTCGCCGGTTGCTTAATATGAACGTGTTCGCAGAGCCTTTTCATAAGCACGCCATAAGCTGCGGCAACGTCGAACACCTCGCGTACGCGTGTAATTAAAAATGATGTACGCGCGCACATTTTTATAAGATACTTGATTATGCATTCAAATCGCTAGAAGCGATTAATTATAATTGACACATTGCTTTTACGCTGCTCTGGGCGCACTTAACTCTGTCCGCTTTTTACACCCCTCCCCCTTGTTCTCGTTTCATCTTGCCTCCTATAATAATAATCTTAATTACTACCGACAACACTATTAAATTTATACACTTGACGGAGTCATTACCGACGCTTTATCGCGCCCCTGATCAACATTTTTCTGGGCTCTGCTCGAGGCAGCGTTTGTTCCTCGCTCGGCGGTCTGCGTGTCTCGGAAAAACATACAAACCCCGGGGATGGTAACAAGCAGCACTAGGTTGATGTGTTTAAGGTGTAACATAACACGCGGAGGTGGGGATTGCATAAGAAAATATCGAATTACCGTTGAATAGTCAGTCTGACAACTCGCGAGGCGTCGGATGGAAAGGGACGTGTATGCATTTTTCGTGCTCACGCATCTGCTTTCGTAATTTTCATTCTCTTTCCGACTCGTGGCACGTGAGCGTGAGATTGTATTTAAATTAACAGTTGCAGATAACAGTAACGAGAACATAACTCATACAATAAATAATAGGGAATTACGAGATCGTGTTGTGTATGAAGCCCGTTCACGCGATCATGCCGACTAGAGTTTTGATATATAAACACGCGCGATACGGTTACAGTGAACAACTACAGATCTCATTGCCGAGACGTCTTAAGTCCGCGTTTCGGAAAAGGAGAATTTTGTCATATAAAAAGAATTCCGCGTGGACAAACGAAACGCTGAGTAAGTCTTTCACTGCACGTAACATGCTGCCCTGTAAGTGAGCACAAGAACATCGCAATTATCCCAACCGAGTATCGAACAGCACACAACTGTACTACGGTATTCTCAAAAATATTTCTTCTCATTGCCTATACAATGTGACGTCGCCGCGCGATTTCTCTCATTTCGCCGTGCGTTCAACGAAGGTAAACGATCGCGCGGCGGTGTGGCAGGAATTATTGTATTGCGACAGTGTGCGGCGGCACGGCAAGAACCTTCCCCTCCCTGCTTTATATGAAGCGGAATGACAACGTGTTGTGCGTTCGTGACTTTTTGTCGTGCGAGCCCCGCTCGTCGATTAATCGATTTCGCTGTTCCATGTGACCAATCGTGAACCAGATTGCGCGGCATGGCATGGTCGCGCTTGTCAAGGAGGTCGCTCGGTAATTACGCGGGGTCAGTAATCGAGCGCAAGGATCGCAGCTTCGATTGCTAAGTACTTATCACGTGTCGACCCTTCGTCGCTGCTTCTGTCGTTCACCGCTCCGCGCTCGTGTACGATTTCGTACGTGAGAGGTAGACGTGAGAGGCCCCGATTGAAAATCGAGAATTTCTTAAGGGATATGTTGATTTTCTCGATTTTCAATCGAGGCCTCTCACGTTTTGAAGTCGGTGTTACTTTTCTTTTTTAAAGCTTTTTTTTTCTGTTTATTCTCCGCATTAGAATCGCTCGTCTGAAGCGACGCTCACCTTTTGACAGCTGACTTGAGGCTAAGGGGAAACTTATCTACTAATGGAACGCGAAAGTCATTAGCCGAGATAACTCATTTGAGGTTTTCAGAAAAAGAAGACGATAGCAGTTCGCCTTCTACAGCCTGACTTGTTTATGACTTAACCCAATAAATGTAAACGGAAGCACGCAGGTATATTACCAGATTACGCTTCGGATCGCTCTTCTTAGATTTTCCAACCCTCTCGTACGGGACTGTTCAAAACATAGTGTCTTCCATTAGGGTGCCCTAGGATGGATGCTGAAAACTACTTTATACGCCGGCACATATTCTCCTCAATAAGAAAAATAAATTCTTCTTCCGTATCAATCTATCTTCAACCCACATATTTTTCGAAATCAACTCATTTAAACGTCATCCATTTCGATGCCCACCTCCCGACGCCCGACGAATCAGTCTTCCCATCGACGTTCCGCACAGCGACGGAAACATTGATAGCCAGGATGACGTACGCGCGGCAGGATCGCACAATCAGCCACCCTTGCAAAAGATACGGCGCAGTGAGATCAGCGGCCACTGCAAATTGCTCGATGAGGAGAATCGATTTACGAGCGAGCATCAATCAACCCGCCATGAAAGTGGCATTGTCGCGCCACGATCAGCGTCTTATGCTAATGCGAGACGAGGCAAGGCGAGGCGATAATGGTCGTGCAACGTCCTCCCATTTTGTCTAACGATTACGAGCTACTGCTCGCCATAAAGATCGTTTCGGCGCGGCTGCAGGAGGCTTCGCACTGCCAATCGCAGAAGCAGCTGGTTCGATGATCGCGCCGAATCACTGGCGTCGCCCGACGGACGAGCGTGTATAAATATTGATTGCGAAAAATATCTGCATTCCTATGTGACTAATTACAGGACCGCTGACACGGAAATGTCGAAGTTATTAACGCGATGACGTGGACAGCTGAACGACTGCGCGCGCGCGTATTGTTTATAACCGGTGCCAGCCGGCTTTGTAATTGGGATATATTCGAGGTATGCTGAGCGTACGTAATAGCTTGTTATCGTTCGTTTATGAAATCGTTCGGACGACGGGCGTAATGAGCGCACTGAAATGCAGAATTATACATTCGCTGATTAGATTTGATGACAAGTCGGAAGAAGTTGACACGGCGAATGGCTCATCGGTAATACGCGCTGTATATCTGTATGCTGATTAAACGTCGTAGATTATATTGGAAACCAGTGGACAGGGATGATCAACAGCCGTGGCTAACTTATTCCTGATCACATTATTATGTATCCGATAAACGACCGCTGCCCGTGTATCAATCCCATCGATCCTACCCACCGTCGAAAATCGCACCTGGAGGCATACGCATTTCTGCAAATTACTTCCCGCAAAATCGACCTCGGAATCACCGCGACCTCGGGGTCCCGACATGAAAAGACGAAAAAGAAAAAAATGGGGGGAGGCGGGAGGAAAGGTTAAGAAGGTAGAGCGTAGCGGTAGTGGAAGGAGTGAAATGTGTAAAGAACACCGGTAGGGATCGAGGAAAAGAAACAAAAAGCGAGCAAAGGGGAAGTGTGGAGAAGGAGAATAGAAACGGTAGGCTAGAAACGGGGGGAAGGGTGGGTGGGAGGAACGAACGAAGGGAGAGCCGATTATACTCGTACACTGACACGGTCAACACTAATTCACGTACAACGAGCTTGACTATGAATACCAACGCTATCGCGAGGCACGCAACCGTAATAGATTTACCGCGATTTACCCTGCGTTACCCACACCCGCAGTTCTCATTGGTCATTAATGAAATATACCTTTGCGGTCCTACTCGACATTTCCGTACCGTTTCTGACCCACCTCCCCACCCCCCGTCCTCCGCCTAAAAAACTTGAACGTAATTGCATCCCCCGCCATTTCCTTCATTTTACCATAAAAATGATGAGTATTTCATAATGCCGTCGCTGTTCAGTTCGCAAGCACGCCCCGCGATCATGAGGCATGCGTGACTTTCTATTTCGATGCCATTTCGGTCCGGCCGATTTATACCGCGATTTTGACGGAAAAACTGTCGGGGGGTCGAAGAGTCATTCGTTCGTACTGATAAGTTCACCGTCCATGCTTATCTGTTCATAGTCCATTCAAGGGAACGAGTTCAGTGGGTTCCAGTTCTCGGGGGTCCGGCCTAATATGGCTAACCACTTAGACATCCAAATGGACTGTACTTCGTGCGCGGAGATAATTTCGTAATGATTTACAACTTATTTTCACTAAAAAGGCCCGTCCCTCCCAGCTCATTGATCTTCTATCGTCACGTTTCGGTGGAATCCAGTGGAAACTACCGCATAAATTCGGTTTCTTATTCCCGAGCACGTGAGCGCCAATAGGTGGGTGTGGTGAATGTTTTCGGCAGTTTTCGATACCACCTTTACATATACCTGATTTCATGCGTATAACGTTGAATGATTATAAAATTAGGGAAGGTTTTACATTTTCTGCGCTGTCGGCCTCGCATCGCGATAATGATATTGGGTTGGAAAAATTTGTTAAAGGTAATAATTTCTTGGAAGCATGCAAATTCTTTCGGTTAGCTATTTCAAACTCTTTTAGTCTGGCGATTGGGCTGAAAAAATCAAAGTCTTCCGATTGACTGAACCTTTCGAGGCCTCAAAGGAGGTGTGAGGAAGCAGCACGTGAACAGTTCTGGTCCGTGTGCACCCGGTACATGAAACGAACACGTTTGCCAGGCCGATTGAAAGAGGACAAAAAAACACACTGAAAGGAAAAATCGAGAACGACTTTTAATTAGCTCGCCCAAATCGCGGCGATAATTATCCGCGCCCAAGCACCGGACGCGCTTCTTGTTTCGTTATTTTTCAGTAGAGCACTTTCGAGCGCCGCTGACGAGATCGGATAGAGAGATTCTTGCTCTATGAACATACACGTGTCACATATGTGTATCGACATGTCCGCGCGCGCACACGCGCAGGCGATCGGAAGGGTGTGATGTATGTGCACGTAACGCACATTTGTAGCTATCCACGCGATATGTACATAGATTATAAGAGAAATCGACTCCTGATAGATAGGAAAGTCATAGTTGAGTAATTAAGGCGGAGCTCTTGATTGGCCTGCGAAGGTACAACGGTGACGCACGAGTGCACGCGCGCGTCTTTATAAATGTGTGTGCGTGTGTAGGCTTGTGTGCATGAATGTACAGGTTAAAATAAACCGTTTTACATAAATTTAAAAAAAAAAAAGAAGCATGAGAAAAATTATGCCCGACGCATATTTGGAATGCCAGTATCGGAGGTCGGAGGACGCGTCGGACCGAGAATTATTTTCTCGACACAATTAAATGTCATGCAAGACTCTTAAAGAGATGACTCAATATACCGAAGTAAGGGAATCAAATTTCTCGCCAACACCCACGCAACTCCCTTTACCAAGCCAACGTTTATCGAGATCCGATTAGAATTCGACGAAATCTTCAATGAAGCCGGTTAAAAACGTCGAAATGCGGACTCGCGGACCATTATTACCTAGATCGGTCGACGCGCATAACGCGCTTCCCCTCGCGCAGGGTTAAATTCACGAGACTCGTAATAATTAAGCTACACCCATCGAGGCTCTGCCCAGGCCTGGCTGCATGCGGCACATAATACGTAGTAAATAGACTCGTAAGTACTCTGCGTGTATCGTCCATCGTATCTCGCGAGCACACGCTCCCGCCGCCGCCATACGAGCGCGCACGGCTGCTTGTACGTGGCCGCATACGCACGACCACGCGCACGCATCGTTTGCACGTATGCATACACCTCGCATAATACGCATAAAGAACACGGTCGGTCCCTTTGAGCCGCGGCGCGGCTGCGTAACTCGCATAACCGTGGCTCGCGCATGCTACTCGCCCAGTCTCGTTCAACGCTTCAGACCGAGGGCCGTGATAACAATAATTAATGTGGCCTCGCGTTGATTATCCCACACGCGAACCGCTGCAACCCTCTCCCGCCCCGCTATTACTCTATGACCATCCGCAATCAGTCTACCTGTCTCTGTCCGCCGACCCCTCCTCTCGCCTCCTTTCGCCATCTCACTCCCTTCCTCCACCCCTACCTTACCTTTCCACCCCTCTTCGCTTCTTATTCGCCTAAACAAACTCATATTTTTTTTTTTTATGCGCACTCCGATACCGTGCCCTGGTCAGATAATTTATGGTTAACACGTCACGACTCACGGTCGTCAGGACTGTTTTCACGCACGGAACAGTCTACGTTTTTATCCCCGATGACCGACAATGCGGTAGAGTGCAGGTAGTTGTATATTTGATTTCGTTCGGTCTCCTCGTATGCGCTCTCCCAGATACCCGTTTTCGGGATCAGAGAAGCGTTTCTGATTGAGATATAAGACGCGACGACCGTAACGAGGGAACCGAATAAATTGATTCAATTCTATCCTACAACGTGACGCTTCCGTGCTACGGTATTGTCCATTTTTTAGTTCAGTCAAATACATGACGCGCCTGCCATGCGACGAGGCAATGACTGAACGATACAGCGAACGATCGGTGTGAGAGGAAGATTCGAATATTAAGCCGAGAGACGAACGCGTGTATTCAGAATACGGGATCGCGACCGACCCGCTGAAGTAAATAAAAATCGAGCGAGGCGAGTGTCGTTGCCTCTGCGTTCCTTCGCGGCGCGTAGATATATGTATGTTCGCCCCGCTCGACGCGAAAAATTAATCATTCGAGGTAAGTTCTGAGAATCCATTAAGGATGCGCACGAGGCGATGAGAGACGAGTGACATAACCATATTGGTCCACCACCGCGAGCGCCGATATCGTCATTAAGAATCTTAATACGGGGACCAGCTGTGGCCACTCATCGGAGGTGTCCGATTGTCCACTAAAATGAAGATAAATCAAGAGCCGGTCGTCTTAGCGGCGAATCGGCGCGGCGTAATGGCTCGATGATTGATTCACGAGTAATGGTACATCGGCGATGTTTGTTTCGAAATAAATGTGTACGAGTAACAGAAGAAAAGGATATACGTCGCGTGATTAATCACGCGCCCGCTCATTATTACTACGTTCTAGGACCGGCGTGGTCTCTCGATTCGCGTTCGACAATGTCGTAGGAAATAATTGCAAATTTCTTGCAATGCAGATTATGTCGCAACGGCAAACATTACGGTAAGTGGCTGTGCCGACAGTTAAGTAAGAAGATTAAAAAGAGGACACAAGGGAAGTAACTTACTGACGCCGTCTAGTGCTCCACAAAATTACTGCCACGATATACCAGTGGCGTTCCTCAATGACGCATCTTGCTCGGACAGGCTAGGAAGAACTTTTCTGTCAAGGTCGACTTACGAGCACTGTCAGCATTCAGTGAACTTTCCGCGTAAGTAGACCTTCCGGAGAGGTCTCTAATCGTGAGTGTATCTTCATCGCTCGTTCGTGCACCCGTCCGGCAGATAGGGCAGGGTCCTCCGTGAGGTAAGGAGCGAAGGAAGAAAGAGGAGGACGGGTGCAGGAGAAGGAAGAAACGAGAAGGAGGGTGCTCTTAACCGATCGGGGCCATAACAACTAATGGGTTCGCCCCGTGACTCGCTGCCTAATGCGGGTCTGCAGGTGATGATGAAAAGGATGAGGGGACGGAAAAAGCTGGCTCGGTGTCTGTCGTCGGTGACCGTCCCGCGTGAGAAGCACACGGACGAGGTACTTTGCGTGCGCAAATGCACGCGCACGCACCGCTCGTTACGAATTAGACGGAATTTTTGAAACAATAATTCTTTCAAAGAACTTTTGCAGAAAGGACATGCGAAGCAGTCGCTAGAATATTATTTTATCTAGAAAGATCAATGTCTCCCCACTATATGCGAAAGAGAACGAGCCGATGTTCATCAACTGTGTCGATCGAACAATTATACCGACGTTACGCATCGTCAGGTGACGGTGGCTAAATAATACCCCGTTATGCCTGATTCATGCGATACATTTACATTATCCGTGAGCTATACCGTAGAGCCGACCGAAGACACATTCCTCATCGCATCGACCATATGCGCCTCGACCCATACGTAAACACCCACACATCCTCGCGTCCAGCTGTTATCAAGGCCTACAAGACGGAGGTTCGCTTCGCGGTGGGCGTCCTATCTTAACCGAATTTACGGAAAACACTTTGCTCCGGAGGCCACCGTCGCTAGGAATGCGTGTCCTGCCACCGGTGAACGATCGGCATTCCTGGCATGTTCTTTTTCGTCAGGACATACGCCCTTTACGTCTCCGCATTCGGAATCCGGTGTTAAACCCGTGTTTTCTAATGGATTCTCGGAATCGTCGTACTGCTTCTAAATGTTCCAACTTCTGTCGCGAGAATATCTGAATTCGTCATAGTACAGAAGACAGAGAGCATTCATCGAGCGGGAGAACTTGTTCAATTTCTAGCGTAACGAGTTCGTTACACTGTGCTGAACTGGTAATATGTAACTGTGCTCGTTAACTATGCCTCATAATTTGCTCGGCCAAATATGTGACAGAGATCGCATAGGCAGCGCATAAATGTGACGTCGAAAAATGTGTCGCGACTCGGATCCGACACGTTTTCTGGTGGGAATGCTGTCGATTTGTGCGGCACACCAGATAAAGCGGCATTTATCGACCCCCGGCACGGCAGACACGCGCATTAGCCGGCTTCATAGTAAGAAGCAAGTGATTGGAAAATATCATTAAGCGGCTCTCAACACCTGAGGCATAATTTCATTCTCCAGCGAGCACTCGACTCGCTCCGGCTAGTCTAATTCTCCCTCCGCCTTCGAACGGACATTCTCCCCTGCCCGCCGCCTCCTCGTTCTGACTACTTTCCGTGTATACACCTTCCTAGAGCACGACCTCGTGAAACGTTGTCCTTCGTCTCTTCGCGTGGAACTAATGGCGAACACGCCGGTGACGGACGGCGACAAAGAACTTATTTACTCCTCCCTTCCGCCATTCCCGCCTCTCCTCCGTCCTTTTTTTTTCCTTTTTTTTTGTTGCCTTTTCTTTTACGGACATAGATCGGTTCGATGGCAACGACATCGGCACGAAAGAACTGTTTCGGTGCGTTGCGTACTGACAATTGCTTAGCAGCTGCGTCTATTACGGCGGGCGGACGCCAGCGATCGACTGTAGTTTCTGTTAAAGTCGCCGTTGGCTTCGAGTGGAGAATAGAAGAATAGTTGTTTCGTATTCTGTTTGTATAGGGTGTGATAAAAACGGAATCGGAAGCAACGGGAGAAAATTCGATCTGTGCGCCAGATGGCGATCTAACCGCATATGTAAATACAAGTTAAAATTACGAAACTCGGGATAAATATATTTTTACGACGCGAACTACGAGAAGATGCGAGAGTTCCTCTGAAGAACAAAGAGCGAGCTGAGGCCAACGGGAAATGCGAGCAGAAGTCGTTGTCACTTTGACACTCGCAATCGGTGCCGCGACCGGAAAAGCGGAGTGTGCACAACCTCTGGCGAACGATCTGTCAGCGAGAGGAAAACAACAGCGGCGCGAGCAATAATTATCGTAGCTTCCTGCAAACGTTCCAGCTGGAGCTGAAAGATACGCTCCGTTGCCAGCCACTTTACCAATGATGCATCGGTAAAACCGTCGACTCCGCTCGCTTCCTCTCTCTCTCCGTCTCTCTGTCTGACGAACCGCGACGAGCGAAGGCAGGAAGGACCGGGAACAAGACGCGGGAGAGAAAAATACGCACGCTCCGTAAAGCCATAAGCTGTGTCGCACGATGAAAACAAACAGCCGTTGCCTCGATCGAATCGGACAACAAAATTAGTCGGCGGCCAGGCAAGAGAGCGAGCAGAAGAAGCGCGCGACAGAGAGCGCGACTCAAGCGGACCGTGATCGACAGAACGAGTTACAGCCCCGCGGAAAAAGAAGCTCGGACTCCTTCGAAACTGCCGAAGCGTGTCGATATGGCGCAAAAAGGATTCGCAGAAGATCGATCATTAAGGAGCGTCCCGATGTAGACCTCAAATTCTTGTGCATTCGTAAGCGCTGCTTCTTCTCCGCTGCAATCATGCCGGCTTTCCCGTCTATAGACGAAATTCCTTTTTTGCCGACGCCGCTTCTTCGGATAGAGACGGCTGACGTTTACCTAACATTTTGAAATGCGCGGGTCGCTCGAACGTCGCCGCCGGAGAACGATTTTTCAAGATTTTCTAGAGTGCACGCGCTGCCGTCTTATCACGAACATAGTGGCCGGTATTAATTAAATGCTCGAGGCCTAATATCTTTGACACGCAACTTAGCGTTGTTCCAGTATCTTTGACCGTATAAGTGGCTGTACGTAGATCTGTGATAGCATGAATATGAATATTTATTCAATATGGGTGTTGCGTGAAACTTGGTAAGCTTGTGTGCATAAGAAAAATAAGACCTCAATGGATACGCGATTAATGCACATGTAGACAGAAACAATGAATGAGGTGTAAATAAATAGGCTTGCTATAACAATCCGTCACAGTACGACGCGTCTCGTACGGATGTGTGTACCTTGTAAGCAATGCGGAAAAAATAATTTTGAACGACACTTCGCACGCGGTTTATCTTGATAACACATCTCTTCGAAATCACGTATGACACTCGCTCTTTCATTGTATTATTCCCGGTGTATTTCTCAGGACGAAAGTAATTTCGGGTATAATTTTACCTGCCATTAAGATGCGCACCTGCCGATAATCTATGTAATCTTTCAGCGTATAGAGAGAGAGAGATCTGATAGCGACATTACTGTTACTCGTAATGACGCGTTATTGTGCCGTACTAATGATATTTTAAATGACAATACCACTAGAAAGTCCACCGAATTCTAGAGACAAGCGCGTCAGTTCTACCCGTCACGTGACACTAACTCACATTCGTTCGGCGCTTAAAAAATGACCCACCCTACGCGCGCAAGCTCACAATTCTTTGCACAGATCGAACGACCTAATCGACTGACAAATAATTTTCAAAAAAGAACAAGTTGGACGAATCCTTAAAATGCTTTGAAGTACCGCCTACTGCACCGATACCGACTTCGCAATTTTTCCGACAGACGTTCGCGTAGGCAGATTGAAAGGGCGTCGCGCGCATTATTGTTGCCAAGCGGACGAACCGCGATCGGTCGATTTGCTCTACATTAATTAGAGGAATATCTAATTGGCGGTAGTACGCAGAGGCGCACATCCTCGCGTCCCTTTTTCCATTCTGCGCCGCCCTACGTTTCCTCCTCCTTCCACCTCGCCGCGCAGGCCTCCTCGCCTCTCACACGCGCCCTGCCATCTTTCAACAGTTATACTCTGAAGCAGAGAACAAGTTAACGAGGTGAACATTTTACGTTTGATATTTACACGGGGCCCGCCTTGGGTCCCGTTTTATTGAGTCATATATCAAAGCTGCGGGCATGAAAAAAACGGAGAGGGAGCGCAAAAGCAAGAGTGAGCCAGGGGCGGGAGGCTGGAGGAGCGAAGGGGGGCGGAAAGAGCAGTCGCGTACACGGAATCGAAAAGGACTGTCCGTGGACTTCTCGCCTACCAAGGATTCGTCCGCATTTTTTCCACGTTTCCAGACAACCGAATTCCGTTTATTCAAAAATCAATTTAATACAGAATATCGACGACTGCGAACGTTGCGAGAGAAGGTGCGATCGAGGCATACTTCTCGACGCGGTTAAGGCGTAATTGAACAAACCTTAAATGCTGCAATCAAAATTATTCACCCGCCACCCTTTTTACCATTTATTCTCGCTCTTATTCGATTTCCAGCTATCACAGCCTTCGCGGCGTAACCGTATCTTTGCATTTTCCCATTCAATTATATTTAATAACCTCTATAATTTACACTCTTGCAGCTGCCTTACGACACTCGCAGAATTACATTCCCACGAACACTCCACTTCCCAATACCATACGTCGGCTATGATCGGGAACAGATTTGGAGCGGATTGAAACGTTGCGCGCACATCGGCCGGCGTTGAGGGCAGCAACGGGAATCTCGGAGAGAATGAAGAAGAAAAGGAAGCGTGGGTTTCATGCCACGACCGTGCCGCCCCGCATTCCAATAAATAACGAAACAAAGGAGCTGGAAACCCTCCCTCTACGCTCATTCCTCCTGCCTCACTCGCCGGCCGCCCCATCTGGTTCAGCGCTCGCCGCCATATTTACATCCGATAACGAGCCGCCGGCAGATATTTACATTTTTAATGGCATAAACCCACAGAGCGGGCAGCTCGTTCGAATAATATTTCCTCCCTTCTTCCCGTTTCGCTCCATTCCACCATTCTTTCTACTTCTCCCTTTCCTCCCTTTGCACCCTCACCCTCTCTCTCTCTCTCTCTCTCTGTCTCTCCTTCCCTCGCATTCTGCCCCTCACAGCCGACCGCCATCAGCGACCCCAACGCGGACGCCATTTATTAGCCCTAATTGATCGAAAGGGGTTTCTCTCTCGCTCCCTCACGCCATCCTTCCCTACATTTCTCGCGCTTCCACCTTCACGAACCAGTTTACATTTTTCTTCGGAACGAAATTTCATTAGCGTGACGCGGGGAGGGATGAAGGAGTAAGAAACTGAGGAATCGAGGAGTCGTTCGCCGCAGAACACATGACGCCGGCGCTATAACGATCGTCGGGACGCCGTCGAATTAACAGGTGAAATCGACGCGAACCGATGCGTCCGCGTCGAGGGGAAAATGCGATTCGTATCTATCCATTGTTTTGCTCAAAGGTAGGCGAGATAAATGTGCTCCGAATGTTCCGAAGGTATCGCACAGGTATGCGTGCGCGTACGTAGCGATGTACTCGTGCCGTTTGCACGGTCTCACACTGCCGCGCACCAATTTCGACGGCTGAACATCAGCCTTCCATCCGTTACACACGTTTCAGATCTCGTAATTATCGGTACTCTTGTAACTGTCCCCACCGCACCCATAATCATTTTATTCTGCACGACTATACCCGCGACGACGTTGGAAGGAAAAAATCGCCAAAATGAAGCGTCGCGCGGTAGCAATCTATCATCGCGCCTTGTCAGAAGTGAAAGCGAGCGCGGCCGCGTCTCAAGGTACCGTGCTCACGCATTTCAATACGAAATACAATATTTAAGCGTACCACCGGAACCGTTAAAATCGCGCCAACAAGCGCCTCTAAATGTTCCTCAAGACGATGCCCCGGACGCATCGTCTATCGTCGCGTATTCGGAGTAACTTTACACACAAGACTGCCGCGGTCGGGCATATCCGAAACAAAGTAATTTAGCTTGGACCGTATAAAAAACGTTATTTATAAGTGGTCGCTCGCGGCGCGAGGGTAGTTCCGGCTGGCAGGCCGATCGGTCTGTGGGCGGAGGTGGCTGATGGTTTAGAGCACGAAGGAAGAGGGTTAATTGGATGGAGTGTTTGAGCTCGCAATTAGCGATTAGCAATTACTTCCTATCTAAATGGTAGGCGACGCGGCGGTGGGAGGCGAAGGGAAGGAGTCGAAAAAGGGAAAGAGGGAGGGAGGGGGTCGGTTCTTGCCTGTCTCGGACCGACGGAGCGATTAATGAGCCAATCGGCTAATAACGCGTCACGCAAGAATACCCGGTAACCGTTTGCGTCGTGCTCGCCGTTTGTTGATATTGTTGCGCGCTATTATCCGCGCGTAACTCAAAGCCGGCTCCGGCTGCCGTTGCCACATCGTCACTCCCACGAGGATCGTGCCTCGTTAACCGATTGCAACACTCGGCTAATAATACGGAACACTTTCCCGCCGGCGAGAAGGGGATCTCTTGGTGGTGGGGGGCGTCGCCGTCGAAATGGAACGATCCATTGTATGTACCCACTGCGCGGACGATCGATCGCCGGCGGCCACTTTTATTTTCCGCGTAATCGCGTTAATCGCGCTCTTAATGTTTCGCGCCACTTTTTCGTCACCCTGTTCTTTCGATTCGCCGTGAGACCCAACGGACCTGTGTCGGCCGTGTTATTTTCTTAAACTGTAAATCGAGGGGTCGCAGATGCTTCGACTGATGAGGGAAAAGTTTCTGCTTAATTTCGATATGCAGTGCTCTTTGCGGGGAAGGTGCTGCTCACTTTGAGGACAAGTGATCGCGGCGCGCACATGAAATTGCCGAAACAAAGGAGGGGCGAGGGGCCGATCGGCAGGTTGAGCGAGCGAAAAAGGAAGAGGCGCGAGGTCAGGAACCGATCATGGCGGTCGGCTGCGAGAGGAGAGGAGAGCAACTACGAATTTCTCGGAAAGCGATATACCGGACCCAGGTGAAATATATATAAGGCCCCGCACGGGATAAAGCTCCGCTAATTGGTGGCGAGGACGAGTGGTACGAGCGCCTACACTACCACCGGCTCAACGCAGGCCCGCGTAATTCCGACTAATTTATTTGATTGCACCAGCATGCCCGAGACTCTCCTCGGCGTAATAAGACTCGCCCCTTCTTCTCTCCCTTCCAGTTCACCCTTTTGCTACGTTGATGGAGAAGAGAAAGGGAGGTGAAGAGAGAGAGAGAGAGAGAGAAAGGGTTGCCAGACGGAAAGCAAAGTACCGAAAGGGGAAAAAAAATCTTTCGGTATCGTACTTGCTTGAAGATCCAAGTTTGATTTTATGATCACACATGTTGCGCGATGTTCGGCCGTATGCTAACTACAACGTCGGTAACTCTGATTATTAGCGGGCTGACGTAGGTACACACCGTATTCCGTAACATTTTTACCGTCTCAATGTATGACTGTAGGTTTTATCACGGCCGAGGTATAAGATACGCCCGTCGTGCGATGCATATTTTTTTTCAACCGTCTTGGGATCTTACTGGCGTTGGTCCTGGACAGTATTGAATGAAACGAACTATTAATTCTTATAATTAAGTAGATTAAAATGTTGTAACTCTTATTAAATCACGTTTGTCCGTCTTGAAAATCACTCAAATAAATGACCAATACTGGAATTAAAAAAATGCCTCTTCCTAAACTCATCATTTGCATACCTACGTGTCATGTCTAATAAATCGAAATATCGGTGCATGCAAGCCGTGCATGTAAAATATAAACATTTGCAAAACACAGTCTCCTGCTCCCGCACGGTTAACGTAGCAGAATACTCCTACATAAATCTGAATTACAATCTATTACGTTGGCGACAAAGGTGTGCACGCGAGACGCTCGTACGTGCATCGGGCGCACGCATACCGGGTGCGCGCGGGAAACTATCAGCCGAGGTTTCTAATGTCGCACCGAAACGTATCATCGTTAATCACGTCTCTACCTGCGAGCCGACGAAAGCGCTGATTTTCAAAGGTGACTCTTCTTAACGGCTGGCTAACGAGGGTCAGAAGTACGTGAACTAAACACGATATGTGCTTGTCGCGCACTATCCGAACGACTATTTGTATACGCGGGCGACTGTTCGCGGCAGCTCGTTCCGCGCGTAAGGATCGGCTCCGCTCGCGTGTGTTCTACCTGCAGCGACGTACACATGTAAGCCCGCGTAACGATGTACATATATGAATATACGTGTATCGCAGCGACTTTAGACACACTGTAAGGCCCCTTCGTAACAATGTCGTTTATAGTTAGTACATGGGCGGAGGTTAGTTAGCTAAGATCGCAGATGTTCGGTGGTACGGAGGAAGGGTACGCTAATAAAACACAATTAGCGACCCCGCCAGGCCGACCAATCAGCGGTTGCCGCGGCACGGCATACGCACGCGTAAAACCCCGCGCAACATTATTTACGAGCCTCCCGGCACGTATTATTGGTAGGGATCTCTTTGTTTTTTGCAATTAGCCCCGTTGTTGCGGGCGAGCGAGGCGGAAGGGCGACCGCGGGGCGAAATCTTCAAGACTCTCTTATGCGCCGCTCGGACGTCTCATGGAAACCGAGCCAATCGCACGGATCGAATTAATCAGCGCATTTATTCCGTGTAACCGTTTCGAGTGAGAGCCGTGGCTTGGCTATTTTTACGCCCGCGGCGGGAGTATGAAATTGCATCCTTCCACCTTCGTATTATTTCATAGTATGTTACGCCGTAACGTTGCGGCCGAAGGAACATGCGCGAGCGAGAAGAATTATGATCATAATGGAACGTTTATTTACTTTCAGTGGACGGCCCCCTGAATTTCTGCGGGGCGGCGGAAAACCGCATGAGAACCGTTTTACCATAGTTTATCATCACTGTCAATATGTTGTACTCTATTTCTTTCAATTTTCGTATATTATCGTCTGGTGTTAAAAAACACTGCGAACCGCATTCGCTGAGGAAGCTGGCACCGACGAGGGTTGGAATATATCCCTCCTCTGGCAAGCATCGCCCCGTAACAGAATACACCGGAAACCAATCGTGCGCGAACAACCCTCCATCCCCGGACACACGCAGTGCCCCATTGGTCGGAGTCACCCCAATTCCATCCGTACCCTTTGTTGGGGACGTTTATAGCATTTAATCGACCTAACTCGGGAACAGTAATATGGCGTCGACGCGATTCAATTGCCGGAAACGTTCAGCTTTTTTATCTCTAGCCTTTTCCCAATTTCAGTACGAATCATTCTTTCCATCGACTTTTGTGGGAGCATTCAAGTATTTCGATGTCTGCGCGGAATTGTCATAAAGAAAAATCACTGGGTGATGGAAAATGTTATTTTTATTATCCTCAGCCATGCATCGTTGTCGGCCGCTAAAGACAGCGTTCGCGCATATTGAACAAAAAATGCCGGTACTGTCCACCAGAACGTCGCCCGCCGAGTTTTGCCTTATCTAACCTCGTTCTGCACATCTTCATTAGGAGAACCATTTTCGTCATATTCTTATCGTGCGCAGCGCCCATCTATCTAGACCCGTCAAACTATTCATAGTTCGCCGGTTCATTATTTTCATACTCCGAATAAACTCGCAATCAGTGCGCCCGTCGATCATACATTATTTCTCTTTACTGTACGCTTCAGCCAATATTTTTCTAAAACACTACCAACATGCTAGCCAGTTAACTGAATCGCAAACAACGAGCGCGTACGTTACTGCCCAAAATGTTCTTCCTGACTCATTTTATATATCGTGGCATCGTTTTCAAAGGATTGCCTATGCAACGATATTTTTTATACCACAACACGCAATATTTCTGTACGCGCCGCGCTAGTGACAAAGAAACGCACTTTCCCATATTGACTTTGACTGGTAAATATAACGCTATCCAACGTATTCGGGCTATGTAAATTATAATTAAGCAGTTCATTTGTCTATCTGGCTTCCTCTAATCTCCATTCGATTTTGTCTTTCTAGTTCTCAGTTTACGTATCTCGCACTGTCTGTCTTTCACTTAGACACTCTACCCTGTAATTTGTTAATCGACATGCTATCTGGTTAATTAGCCGATAACACGGCCTGATAGCGTATTACTCGCGGAATTGAGATTCCGTTATCGCCTGCCCGCTCGTTTCGGTTTATCGCCAACGTCTAAATGGTAATTTACTATTTATTTTCCACGGGAAAGTCGAGTAATGCGCGTTATCGCGTCTTGGCAGCCACTTTACATATCAGCCGACTAAAAATTCCGCCGCTGAGGCAACGCACCGTATTCGGGGTTTAACGAAAAAAAAAAAAAAAAATAAAAAACATCCGCTTCTTTCGCGTACAATTCACGCATTATGTTGAAGCATTGCAACAGATGCGAGCTGCGCGTACAGTTTTAATTGCAACTATACCGTCCTAATGTATGCCTACCCTGCTTTAGAATGGTGTCGCTCTCAACGGATAATACCCGCGTCTGGCACTTAGTGACTAACCATATAATAAGGTGATACAAACAATTTCACTAACGTGCCTGGTAATTTGAGCGAGATAGAGTGCTGTGCAATACGCGTATGATGAAGGAAGCACGTTAATGCCTGCACAGTGTTACAAGACAGCATTTCCGAACAGCCTGCTTAGCGCTGCGACTGTTTACGTAAAACTCTAATTGTAAGTAGGGCTTTAATTGAAAGCTAACGAAATAATCCCTATTAAGACCTCAAACGTACGCCGTGTGCAAAAACAAATGAGCTTAAGACAAAGCATAACAAGCAAGTGGATATCTGAGTCACTTAATACAGTAATTAATTACAATTCGAACGTTTCCACGCTCGTATTCTCGTAGTTCAGACTGCAATTTCAACGTTCCTTATCTGTTTAGTGATGCGCAACAACTTTACTATCTGTATGACGCGCAGTACTATTATTGTAGTGTTCATACATAAATAGCACAAAAAAAATGAAAAATACTCGTATTTGTGAATCGATCCGCGTGCTTCGAACAACTCCATTACGACCGCTGACAAGTAACTAATTTCGTAACAGCACGAAGATCGTGGACGGGAAGACAGAATAAACGTAACGCCGACCGCGGCACTTGGTTATTCAGCTCACAATCAGCGACACTAACTGCCATCCTAATTGCTTCTGTGAATCCGATTTCTCAGAATACTTTCGAACAATTAAGTTGCTCATTTAAGGATCTCTTAACGAGCAGGACATTTGATCGTGACATTGTTTCATAAACGTTAGTTGAGAATTACCAAATACTGACGCAAGTATCGGACCCGAACGACTTTACACGCGTCATATTAGGCGAAAAGTCTAATTCGACAGAAGTCATGTGTATCCTAGAGAATTATAATAACACATTCTCCGTACCGTCAGAATATCGCGCGGAATTTGCGTTCCGCATATCGGAAACAGTAATCGACTGAATAGTACGTGTCCTACCTTGCGAGGTGCCATTGTCCTCCACCGTCGGCAGTTCCGCCTCCTCAACGTCAACGAGGCTGCGAATGCTGAAGACGCTCTTGGCGACTCTCGTCTTCTGCAGATCGCCCACTACTCCTTCGGTCGCCCTCCTCGGCGTCGTGCTGAGATCCATCGTCTCGTCGACGCTCGCGTCGTTGCCCGTGCGTCTGGCTCAAAAACGGCAAAATGTCCCGGCGAGCGCGCGCGCGTGCCAGCCAATCCTTTCGATTGAATGAGAAACGTTGCTACGTTCTATCAACGTACGCGTTTCGGTCCCATCGTCGGCACTACACTCTTGCCCGTGCCGTCCGTATTGTTCTGAACGCGTCATTCACGGTCAAACTCGACGCACACACGCACACATGCACACGCGCACGATCCAGCACTATTCCTCCCTTCACCTTTTTCCTCACCCTCTTCCACCTCTCGTATCGTCCGAACTTAAAAATGACTACTTTCAGGCTCTCGGCTCGCGAGCCAATACTGCGACGTCCTAGTCGACGCGATCGGGATGTCGTATTGCTGGTCCTCAGAATGTACACTCTGAGATCGTCGGGCAGTCCGCTGTCCGCGTCACGACGTGATTGTCAGTTGTGAATTATCCGCGACCGATTCGAATTATCCTGCAGCACTACTGCCCGCGCCGCTCTCTAAAGTTGCCGGCCGTCTGCGACAACGAAAGGACTCTTCGCACCGCTACGAACATTTGATTCTTCGGCACGGATTCCTCTGCAAGCTGTCGATTGCCTGTTTTCTTTTGTTCCGTCTTGCACGATGCGCTCCCGCGGTCTTCGAACTCGACAGAGCGTCTTGTCAATCCTTCCTTCCAACGCTCATACGCGAATGCGCGGTCATTTTTAGCTTGTCACAGATCTCTGTCTTCTGGCAAATCGATGCACCGTCGAGTTCAGAAGAAACTTGCTGGGAGGATGTATGTGACACGCCCTCTCTCGTTGCCTTTACGGTCGCCAATGTTCGAATGTTTTCTCGTCGTCTAAGACAAATCGCCGGATCAATGGTCGCGCCCGTGTCGTACTATGTACAATCACACTGACTCTCAGACTCGCCAACAGAGTGCACGTATCAGGCGGACGATCTGTGTTGCGCGTCACTTAACTTCAACTTTCAACTAGCTCCGGGCTGAGAGTCGAGCGCGATTCGCGACGAATGTACGAAGAATTCCAAACGATCGGACAGACCGCGACTTTCCCGGAGTATTACAAATGTCGCGTCACTGAGTCGACTGATGCTCGACACGTACTACCGAACGTCGGGACTATCGTTCAAAACTCCTTGTTGTCGTACGCGTACGTAAGAAGTCACTGTCGGCGGTAGTATTGCTTGTTGTGTGCGTCTACTGCTAATTACGTTAATCTTATTATTCATACAGATACTCATACAACGTCTCGCTTTCACAATAAACACGCTCCAATGTTCTGATCCTAGTACACCGTACTTACGTAAATTGACGATAGGAAAAAATTAGGCTTGACGTAATGTCATCGCTAAAAACAGCCGATCGATGTCATAGAACGTACGCGCTTCGTCGTTACCGAATGAACAAAAAGAACTGCCGACGACTTGGACGCGAATAAAATATTTCAACAACGAGCCGTCCCAAGTATCTCGCCGCATACCGACGTCACCGATGTCAATATTTCATGCATCAATTATCTATCCCAAGTGAGACGGTCTCATTTGGCGTGCGAACCATATATACATCAGTTATAAACGTTCTCGACGCGTCGGCAGTAGCAGAAAAATTGCTTTCTCCCTGTACGCAATATTGAGAATACAGAGATGCTATCGGCACTCGATTCGCGAGATGCCGAATTATAACGAGGAACCGCGCCGATTGTTCAGCTGCCGGTAACAATCGAGCCTTGCACCAGTCCGGTGCACTTTGTTACGATCTTCTACCTCGTAACCGCAGCGTTTTTTGCAATTCGAGCATTTCGCGAGTCGTCCCCGTCATTCGATCTCCACTGGCCACGTTCACCAATATACGTATCGGCGCGCGTGTCTCGTGCTGCCGTAATCGGTCTCGTTAGTCGGTGGAAGCAGCGGCGCATCGTTATTGAGCCGATCGTTATCGGTTCCAAGTATCGACGCAGACTGAAGCCGAAGACAGCGTCGCGCTCACGTATCGCCGCCCGTTTCGCGTATGTCGTGCGAATCGTGCGCTAATAATAGGAAAAACCACGCTCGACGGAAGTGTAAACACTTCCCCAAGAAGCATGTCCTGACCTTCGCTTGGAACGATCAATGAACCCGGTCCGGCGGGGGTCGGCGTGTGTGGCCTCCTATTTTGTTTACGAATTATGATCTTATCTAATTGGCGAGTGTTTGCACGGATTTCATCGTAATATCCCCGCTGATACAACTTGCTTGCTTCATGAATCGAATCGTGCAGTGCGCAATTGGAACACGCTGTTTTCTTGAAATATCGGGTATTTAAAATGCTAGCTGCTGTATATATGTTTAGCGCGTCGCATTGGTCGACGTAGGTGATTTTTCTGTCCACGCCGTAATCGTTTAATGCCAATCACTTGTAGACGGTAGACGGTGTGAAAAATGACGCGATTCGCTGCAATTTTGCGCGCGTTCACCGGTATTACTGAACACGTGAGATGATTACTCTGGCGTACCACGAGGACGAGGGTACTTTTCGGTTGACCGCATGCTAGAATTTACCGTCACAGGTGATAAGCAAGTTACGACGCTCGCTGGCACAACGCGCGGGTCATTATGTTTAAACGGACAATGCAACGTCTCTTGTCTACAAGCGATTCGCCCGTAAACTGGTTAGTTCTATATTAACAACGCTGGTACTTAGGCTGTTTCATTAAATACGGTGCGAATTCAATTTCACAATTTTGCTAACGTTAACGGGACGTCGTTGAGAAGCATTTCGAAACGTCACAGGTAATGTTTATTCTACGTGTCACGTACAAAGGGGACAATATGTAAATTGCATCGCTCCTTGCGAGAATGCTTCGTGAGTGCCCAATTACACTTAAATAGCATTTGTCTTAGTGTATATCGCAGTCGTAAATATTCTACAATGGTACTGATATTATGTCCGGTTTGCTTGGCAAACGGTGCAGTGGAAACGATTCGGCAGGTGTCAAGTGCGTAGCGATACTAACAACCTGTGGAAGTAACATCTCGACGTGATACACGATGTACAGTTGTGCCACGACCGCAACTACTTCCTTACGAATCATTTAATAGTAATGAGGCTTCCTACGGGACGCATAATTTACGAACTTCTCCCGTTCACCGAATAATCGATTAAAAACTATACATTTCCTCGTCACTATTCGATACAAACAACCTATCACAGGACTAACAGTTCACGTCGACGTAAGATTGAATTCTGCACGATGAAGTGTCCTGACAACTGACACCTGACAAATTCAGAAAAAGAAACGGCACTTGTCACACGAAATGTCTCCTTTTTCCCACCGAACGTCCTCTGTACCAGCGAACAATCTCAGTACGACCAACTAGCGCAGGTGGACACCTCGACGACAGCGCTAATCCCAGTCCGCCCACATGCGTCCGCTATTCCTCACGGTCCTCAGCGTACGCGCCTCCCGACTCGATGACACTGTGCACTGTAAAAATGCTTCACATCCGTCAACATGAAATCCCGTTCGCCAAACAGCCGGACTCTCGAAATTCGCTCACACGATGCACACTGCGCGTACGTCCCCTTGCGTGGCCATTTAATACATCAACAGATACAGCCAGCGGAGGAGTCTGCACCGTTTCGCGAACAAATTCATATTCCTTCGGGGGCCGAGCAGCACGTCGTCGTCGGTCCGTGTGCGCGACCGACCACGGCCGGCATCTGAAGCTGTCAGTGTGATTTAGGAATTGACAGGTGAGTCGCGCCACCAGCTGACGGACTCGCGGCGGCGGCGGTAGGACTGGTCCCCGGGCGCACACCACACCACGGTGCACACGCGTATCACGAACTCCTGCTCGGCAATGTGCGCCTCCGCGTTCCCTCCACGGCGTCAGGACGCTCGACGCTGTTCACGAGGTGGTATCAGTTGGTAGAGGGGAAGATGGTACCGTCGGGGAGACCGCCCTCGACGAACAAAATGGAGTTGAACGGAGGTTGGAACTCCGCCTATTCGCGTTCCACCCACACGAACCGGAGCGAATTGAGAGCGCGCGCAAGCGCAAGCGCCGATCTACGTGTAACGTGTACGCGTACTTTTATCGGAGATACGGCGGGTATGTGTGCCGCAGCGATTCTCAAACTATTTCGCCGGCGGACGAGTCGAGGCGTCGACGCGACTTGTTGCACGCTTTCTCATTACAATTCGCCGCTTCGATTCCGCCGGATTTTGTTTGATGCATGCCAATCGGCAATGTACGTTTCGCAAGCAACGTTTCGGAAAATAAGCGTTTTCTAACATGGGTCGTTGCAGTGCTAACGTTCCCGGTTTCATGATTTGAAATTTGGTAGACAGGTTAAATGTATGGGTATTTACGTTCGCTGATAGATAGTCTGCTCTCGCGTCTGCGTCAAGCAGCTCACAGGACTCAGGACGCATGGAGAGCAGTGCGAATAAACGTCGAAAGTTCTGCGGAAGTTTTCCTTGCTCGTCAATTGTTTCCAATAGTCTTGCGCAAGATTGCGTGGAACCACACGGCACTCACATTTATTTCACTGCAACTTCAACAGAGACAAAAATCTGTAGGTTAGGAAATTGTTTGACGCGTCTTATTAACCTTACTTTAACACGATTCTGTCAAATATTGATTAGAGTAAATCTATTCGCAGTCAGTACTCGCGTGATATATTTGTAGACACAGTAAAGCAGCTAAATGCATATAACTTACCTAATTTATAAAGACAATGCGACGCGTTGCTCGCAACACTTTAGTAGCACAACACTAATGACTTGAACAAAGTCACGCGCCCTCTGGTACTGTAGTTTAAAAATCATTCGCGCGCGCCACCTCACCCCACCTAATCCCGTAAGGGCCAATTTACATGATGGGTTGAGCACTTTGTTGCGACTTATTTCATGAAATGCTAATTTAATCCCCATACATTTCCATATATAGCGCGCCGATGTACGATATCGCCTGATTACTATTTTGTCAGATTCGTGATTGCTTCTCTGAAGATTCTTTATGGCAGTGATAGGCGCCAGCTGGAGAAATGGGGAAATTATACGCTGTTCAGCGTATAAATATCTGGTTTTATGAGAAACATCAGGAAGCAAAACACTAATATTGAATGGAAAGTAAATTTCATTAGAGAATAGAAACTCACAATTAGGCGCGTAGCAACCTCGATGGAAAGAAAGGAATGGTGTAGCACAGATATATTTTAAAGATCAATACCTGGCAAGTTGAGATGCAAACATTGTAATAGTTTTGAAGCTTGTTTTGCCATATGTTACGCATATATTAGCCACACACTGTGCTTCAATGTGGTTACCGTTTCCGCCGTTGCAAACCGGGGGCGCTGTAGTTTGCTTATCTTGGAACACGCCTGACGTTAGCAACTAGCAGTAGTCCATACTTACATAGTTAAAATTTTGAAGTATGTCCTTTTTCTGTTGATGCATTTATTTATCATTTCCGTTTATTTATATATTTATCCAAATAATCTCAGGAAGTGGACGGAAAGGAAAAACTTTGACCTCAAAGGTATGGTGGAGTAAAAGATCAACGGCGCTCGCTTATATAATTTGTTTCGCTTTATTTTATACATACTATTCGATAATTTTTAAATACAATATACGTAGTGCACATAGTAATTCGCCAAGGTGACCAGTCGCTTAGAACGAATTGACCAACAGACGCGAATCAAGAGAATACGAGGGGCATTGTGAATTACATTAAACTATGCGAAGTGAGAAGACACGTCACCGGAACACATGCATATGTGTGCGTCTGTAAAGCACACGAAAACATAGTCGAACAAATAATGTATGTTTCGATGAGAAAAATTGTATGTAAGTATGCAGAATGTCCGTAGAAACGTTCTGCGGAGCCGAGAACGCGAAGTCTTCGTTTGTAATTCAGTCAAATTTACGAAACGTCAAATAGAGAAGTCTAAACGATATGAGTAATACGACGAAAGAGATATCGCGTTTGATTATTGACGAATCGTTACATCGACGAGATACGCTTACTTTCCGTCCTTTTTTTAACACGTAACAATACACTTATAAGTAACTAAACCTAACTGTAAGAGAGAAAGAGAGAGACAGATTAATGAACAAAAGTGTCAAGATTCATCGTTCCAACGAAAAGCACATGATCCATCTTCGGCGTGGCAGCGAAGAAATAACGCAGATCTTTGGCACAATGAATACAAATATTACACAGTTTACATAGCGTTTCTAGCCGCATGTTCGCGCGCCCAACGTGCACGGACATTTGAGATCCTTCGTGTTCGTCCTAAATCTCGATAATAAAGACGCCCGAAAACAAACGATACGTGATAATGGAATTATCGGCAGTTATGATGATATATTTGGAGAGCAAATTTGCGTAATGGTATTAGACTTAGCACCTAGTGGGGTTATCGCATTTTAATAATTCGAGGATTGCTATGCCGTCACGAGAACGCAATTATCATGAGTCGTCTCGACGACAATCGAATTCGAAGTCTAGAAATGAAAGTTATCGCTTAGTCCGTACAATTTGGTAGCTTGAAACGTACACGACTTTCAATCGATTTGATAGCCACGTATAGAAACGAAGTGCTGTCTTAAAAAAAAAAAAAAACAATCACCACGCACCGTTGGCCTCTTAAATTTGCCGAACACCATGATCGACACTATCTTTGGTTAGCCAATGAGTTATCTCCCCCCTGTAGTTGCAGCGGACTGCTATCGACGAACGAGGGCAAATGAAATTAATATAAAATCACGATACGCTCAATAAAATTTATCTTGAACATCTAGTCTTTATCCTTAATTAATCGTGCAAATACGGTTCTCAGTATCGATAATCGCGTGCTAATTATTCGCTAATAGCTTTTTCTCTTGTTCTACGGAAAAATGATATTCTTCGTTTAGAAATTGTAGCTTACTCAACGTCATTTACTTACACTCACCTTAAGTAAACAGTCTCTAATTTCGCGAACCATAAAAGATATCTTATAAAAATCGTTAAAGAATTTTCACTGTGTAGAAAACACACTTGTGCGCGGTCTTCACGACGTTAACAGAGACACGCTGTATGCGTCCGAGCAATACTTGGGCGTTAGTTAAAAATAAATTTAATCATTGAACGTCTATTTCACATTCATTTATCTATAAAAGAACATATTATTAAATAATATCAGATATTATCAATCAAGTCCTGAAATACAGAGTTCCATATTGCTAATACCAAAAATGGTATATGTAACAAACAATGACGTTACATTATTATTCCATTTTACTTACAAATGCTGAATAAATGAATAATTTTTGCCTTTCTTCTTCAAATAACAAAACGTAGCCGAAAACGATTAGTTCTTATTCTCAAATAATTAATTCGCACTATTGGCTGCGTTTTATTAGTTATACAGAATAAAATCTGCTGAACTCTGTACGCAGTCACGGTTTTCATAATAAATTTAAATGCGGTTCATACCGCAGAGAGCTGATCCTGAAATTTATATAATAACCTTACAGAGATGAGCATATCGTTTTAATTAAACGAATTTAATTTCTTCGTTCAAATTACAGCAAGCTTATTACCGCCGACAATGGTTACCGATATTTCCCGTGACCGATTGTCGATGTTATTAAAAAACTTTCTACCTAACTTACCGACTGTTCTCGTAGAAATCTACCTAACCTGCGTGTCCTTGAAATTCGAAGGGTAACAACCGTCACAAAGAACCCATTCTCACCCCGTTCCGCGCTCATCAACGAGCTTAATAAATTCTACGAAAATCGACAAATAAATACTTATAAAACGCAAACGGTCTTTGTCAGCTGGGATCACGCGTGAATTCGTTGTTATCCGTTGTTTCATTCGTCCGTTATCTTATTATACAGTAAAGATTGCTATCCTTAGTCGTGGCTCGCGATTGAAGAGTCCGCAGTGAAAATTAAGGGTAAAAAGAGATTAAGCACTGTTCACACGATAGCTTACTTGTTGGAGCGAACATATTGTGGCCGTAAAGTACATCCTATAATCATACCTCCAATCCAATGTTATACTTAACGCTAGTGCTAATACCAATTCAATTCCATACTTTCGATTCACTCGACTCTTCAACTTTGAACCGTACACTCTTCCATGAATTTTGATTTTCTACTCGCGACCAGATATGCGTCACCGGTCACAATGACAAAACGTCGAATTAGAGGAGCACGTTGCCTAACAGGTCCTGCAAAGTGACACAACGGCTCCCTTTATACGTATAAAAGACATCCATACACAATGTTTCGATATAAGGATTGCCGATCTAATCTACAAACTTAATATTAGCGGTACATGCATGCCTGATATCGATCGCTTGCGAGCGGCTGTCGCCCAAGACTTGACAAGACTCGTTACTGTTTTTCATCTCCTTGAGTAGAAATGTCGAATATTACGCGATATTTTGTATTCATCGCTTGAGATACCTCTACGAATGGGTGGCGGACGAAGAACAAAGGAATACGCTTTGTCGCGAGTGCATTTTCGGTTTAAATGACTCCAAATCCATCGCGGACTATTAATTACTATTACAGTTTCAGCCAGTTCTTTTATCTAACTGAAAATTTACGTGTGCGAAGTCAGTGCGGTTAGATAAATAAAGTTTTGCATCGTTTGTTCTGAAATATTTCGTTGCGAATATATGTTAATCTCGTTTGATGAGTAGCCAGCGAAG
Source organism: Priocnemis perturbator (assembly GCA_963942575.1). Lineage (NCBI taxonomy): Eukaryota > Metazoa > Arthropoda > Insecta > Hymenoptera > Pompilidae > Priocnemis > Priocnemis perturbator. Next base: position 10,386,143 of record OZ012649.1, read on the forward strand.
AAGTTAATGAGTACAACGCAGTAATCGTAACTTGTAATCAACGCGGTGCACCGTCCGAAAAAAATATTTTCCGTGGGAATACATCTAATTGAAAGCTCGGCTAGCTTCAATATTTGGTTAAGCGAAGCCTCTTAAGCCTCGGTGGTAGCAAATTGGTCCTAGTCTACGGTTCAAGTTCTCCTATCCTTTCGGTTATCCTTCGCGTTAGCACGATCTTAGATCATGCCGATTTATTTAGGCGGCTCTCCGAATCATTCGCCAGAAGAATCGTCCGATACAATCTTCTTTGACGATCCGTGTCCGTCCTTTTTCTACTCCGCATTCTTCGTCTCTACTTGCACAGCTGTTTCGTTCAGCCTTTTTATTGTTGTTGCTGCTAGAACAAGCGTCGTTGTCGGGGCGCTGTTTTTTTTTTTCGTTTATATAAAATTCGCTACACCTAATCAACTGTCATGGTTGAGTACAGACCTTCTCTGTTCATATTCAAAATTAAACGAACTCTCTCGAATATTGAGTTGTATCGCTACGGCTGTCGATTGCATATCACATGGGAAAAGTATAAAAGACTTGTTCGAACGGTTTTATGCGCCGCCCGACTAATGTCTCCTAATAATCGCTGAACAGTTCATGAGTTTGTGTTATCGTAATGACGGATCAAATCAATTATGGATACGTGGCTGAAATGGCGCAACTTGTGCAAAGATCTACATCCCTTGCGAACTAAAATCATAATCTCGTATCAATGTGTATAAAACTCTGGTTTAATAAAAAGAAGAAAATATGTTTGCCATTAAAAAATCGTTGACAAATTAATCTATAGTTGTGCTCTATCGATTATTATAATGGCATGTCAAAGACACATTTTTTTTCAACATGTTATACGTTACCGCCATTCGAAGATCCCGAACTTACACGCGCAAATGTTCACCGATCGCCTGAGCAATTAGTCGAGCGACACAGAAATTGTTTCGACTTCGAGAGTTCAGTGTTCGGACACACGTCTATCCGTTGAGTCCTTCATTAATTAAAGGTGCGTGCGTCGATCGATGTAATCAAACCACGGGCTCACCTTAATGCCTACATTGCACGGTGACAAACATATTTAAAAAAAAAAAAAAAAAAATCGTCTCCGTTACGCGATTAAAATCGAACGCAGCCAGCACCACGCGCAACATCCTCGAACAAAGATCATCGCTCAATAAAAAGTGACCACAATTTGACTTCTTAAAACGCACTAGAGTCAGCATGACATTTGTTCTAGCCTAAGATCGAAGATGTCGTTTCTTACGTTTACAAATATAAGAAAAAGGCACTCAGGCGGTACGTCCGTCCACCTTCCTTGCAACACCTTCGAAAACTAAATGTTAGTTACGCTTGCTGATCGATGATCTTCGCGCGAAGTTCTCATAATTGGCGCAAAGTACTGGCGGGTCGAAGTGAAAATGAACGCGCGTAACCCCGTAACGGATACGTTTTCGTCTTGCAACGCCTCTGCTGTCTGTCACCATTCAAGTGAGACACTTTCCTCAAATACCGAACGATTTCGGTAGATACTGTTTCCTTCCAAATCTGTTGGCACTCAAAGTGTTAGTCGCGATGCACTTCAGTAGCCATCGACGCGTGCGACCGTTCCGAGCGACTCGGACGATCAGCGGGAGCACACCGGGCGTTTCTTCCTCCTCGTCCTCGATCCTTCCATACAGCGAAGTGGTGCGCAATGGAGTTAGATCGTTTGGCGCTAAGCGGGCACGTGATTCGTCATGGCCGAGGACGCCTGCAGGGGTAGGCGAGTCTGATGGAACCTTAACAGTTCTGAGACCGTCACGGCAACGCGCACGACACCCCGGCCACCCTCCAGGACGTCGCTAGCACAGCATACGAGGTTCTGAAATGTGACAAGAAACATCGGACGTCCGTCATTCTCGTTCTTGCGTCTTTCTTTCGAGCACGTTATCTCGTGCGTTCGAGTGATATTTTCGGGTCCGGCCGAAATTTTTGATACGAATATTGCCGGCACGATCGATAACCGCGTTGATTGGTCGACGACAGATGAGAAGGAGGTCTTCTGTACAATTCTGATGGAACGCGTTTATCGAGAAGCAGAGAGAATATTGCTGGGCTACATTGATTTCGGAATCTTGAATTATTGTTTTGAAAGAGAAAATGATGAAAAAGCTATTTATATTATGGACAGGAATTAAACGTAGTGTCAATGAGTATCAAGCGCACGCAAGCGATATTTATCTTAAAATGCTATTTGCAAGCTAGTATTGCCTGTTTATTCCGTCCATGAAGATTTTATAAACAACGCATATTGACTCGTGCAATAAAGTTGACAAATTTGTGGTCTTTCTGCAAAACGTATAGTACCATTCCGATTTCTCTATCTGTTTCTTTTGTTTTGTGGAACAGCAAGTTATTCAATCAGGTACTGAACGAATTTATGAAAAGAATATTTTATTATAAATTACGGTAGTATTACAATTGTTATATTACCCATACAGTCGACGTTACAAAGTACGTTTATCTTTCTGAAAATAAAATTGTCAGTCATATTCGAGTTCGAATAGCGAGTCCGCTCGGAGATGTCTCATTCTATTTCAAAAACTTGTTCTTGCTGAAACGGTGGTCTTAAAATTAATCAATTTCATCTCTTCTCTGAATCGACTCGCCGTTCCAACTGTTCTGATTTCATTTCGTTCTCCTCAGATACAAAGCATCGTAGGTGGTAGACGAGTTTCGTGTTGCAATTACAAATAAACTACGAAAACAAAAACAATATGCATTGCGAAGACTCGAAGATGCAAAAATAGGATACAGATATTAACTTACATACAATACGTGCCACTACGTCGGCACTCGACGTTAAACTGAATTTTCATATAATCTCGACTCAATTCCACCCTCCAGATTAAGTTTGGTTTAGTAAGTCGAATTTCCCGTACACGGTCAGTTTCTCGATACCAACTGTGTATGTGTATGTATATCGAATTGTCTTATGCACAACCATTGGAATACTAGATATTATTTGTACTACAGATAGCTTCTGATAAATTGTCGATGAAAGATGTCGTTAACGGGATACGAGTTTGTTAAGAAGATTGTGTATGACTTTCGTAAGTAGGCCAACACTTTGAACGATTGTTTGCGGATATCGTGAAGAACAGATGAATGTGCGTATGTTGTTTAGGCATATAAAATTACTTAAATTCATATGAAGCATTAAGCGTCATCGACCAATGTGACGGTCACACGTATGTATATTATAAGTGCAAAAATGACGAGTGTACAACCCTATCAAAAGAGAACACATACTGTACGAACTCCTTATAGCGGAACAAGTTAAACAAATCTGAATATGGCACCGACAAAATTTATAACTCGTGGTCATTAATTCTGGCATCGTAAAACGCGTCTGCTATGTGCACGATTTGAACGGATTAGTCGAAGAAGCGTAAATTCAGCGTAAGAGTCCAAACAGTAATAATATTCCGTTTGCAAGTTCCGTTGCATGGAATAGAAAAGTTTATAATACCGATGCGACAAATAATTTGTTCTAGTTTCGATTAGTAACAGACGACCAGGCGTTTAAGCATATGACACAATTAAGAAAGAAATTAAGGTTTACCGCATGTTAAGCATAGGTACTGGTAAAGCAGATAAAATTTCGAACAATACTGAATAAAAGCTTGAATAAAGAGAGAGAATTCCGAGAGATTAGATGCAATAGAACATGAAATAACAGAAGCGTAAAATAAAAACATTTAAAATTCAATAAACAAGTTATCTGCTCCTTTTTTTAGATAATAGTATAATATTATGTGATATAATATAATGTAATGTAATATAATATAAGATAGTATGATATAATATAATTTACATATATAAATCTATATGGACGCTTTTTGACGTAATTTACAAAAATTATACAATTATACAAAGTAATACAACGGAATGCTTTGCTGTTGTCACTCCTAACTCCGTTACAATCATTATTATGCTTCTTCCGTACTATTAGTTTTGCAAGTTTTTCACGTACTCGTTCTAGCGGTTGCACGCAGCACAACGTGACTTTTCGGCAAAGACATAAACTGCTGTCTACGGAAAATGGACGAAATCTTATATCCGTTTGCTTGTGCGTTGACAACTAACGAAACCGGCAAAAAGCAACAACCGTGAACTGCTACTATTTAAATCCAGTCTTAAAAGTTCTGCATTTTTAATACTTTGACTGACCGGCCGTAGAAGCAATTTTTTAAATAATACTGACGTATGTATGTAAATGTGTGTGTACGTATATGCCCGTGATGTGATATCACGATTGGGTTGAGCCACGCTCACATGATCATACAACCCGCTGATTATGCATCTCTATCGTATCAAATAAACCGTCTTTAAATAATACCTTCCCGGTCCATTTAAAATAGATATCTCGCTTATCATTCCTTCAAACAGGCACACTAAAAGTTACCCGATATTTTGTAACCTGTTATTACTTCTTAAGCGACACAATCTAACCATCCCTTAATATAACCGACTGACTGATACTGTAAACAAATAACAAAGAAAAACCTTAATTAGGCGTGGCTCGTTTATGCTAACGAGCTTTGACCGCTTTTGATACTAACGCTAATAATACTAATGATAATGATATAATAGTAACGCTAATGACGATGACGATGATAATTTATCGGCAAACAAGGAGTAAACAAAACGAGTTGTGACTAGAAGTGATAGTAAGATTTACAAAATTAAGGGTTCCTAACGAAAGACTAGACTCTGAAGTAATTGTTCAAAACTGTGAACGTGGATACGGTATAAAATTCAGGCATAACAATTATCACGCGGGCGAGAATGTATTACGAGAGGTAAAAGCACTTTCACTTTCGAAAGAATTCGGGGCAACACAAATACAATCGAAGAAAAATGCTAGCATACGGAACATTTTAGTTAAAAATTCGGAAATTCTAAAACATGTCAACTTTATGGTCTACGTGATGTCTTTTATAGCGACTCGTGTGAATTCATTAATCAACCATATATGCGAACATTTTTGGATAGTCTCGGAGTTACGTCGAAGTCTCAGTACAGCGGCGTATTCTTTTTTTTTTTGGAAACCGATTTTGTATGCATTGTGAACAATTCATTATTTTTGGGATCTGACTATGAACGCAATAGAAATTTGAGGCGATTCGTATGGCAAAGTGAAATAAAACGAAACCTAACAAACCTTACGACTATGTAGAAAAATGTCAAAAATGGAATTTCATTGTATTACAATTTTCCGCAAGTGAGCCGTGCAATAAAGTATCAATTAAAGTTTTGGATTCCTGTGCTTATCCGATCGCGTCTTTGGGATAATCAACGATGTTGACCACTGTACTTTGCATACCGCAAAGTAAAACCGTTTGGCACTGATTTCAAATAGGAAGCGAATGCTCATTCGAATAACGGTAAAAAATTCTATCCCATCTAATTGAAACGTAGAAACGCCTACTCGACGAATGTGCGGCAAAAAAGACTATCCATCGTAAGTTCCACGATCCCCGGGTGTACATATTCGATCGAAATACATTTGCATGCCTCGAGAGAAGCCGCATCGTTCGCTATTCGACGCCCGATGCTCTCCGCGCTGTACGAGGCATAGATTATTTGAATACGCGTGTATAGCTGTACGTATTTATATATGTGTATGTGTATATAATATAGACAATATACGCCCCCTACGCTGTTTTTTTATCGCGATTTTTATGAAAATAAATTGGCAGGTAGTAGGCACCGTCTCGCTACCGTCATTTACAGCTTATGAACCATTGTGATCTTAGGCTACGATCGACTCCGTATGGTCGCTGAAACGCGCGAGTTCGTTTTTTTTTCTCTTTTTTTTTGTTATTTGTAATTTCCCCTTCGTTTTGTTGCCGATGATCGACGGATATCGTTCCGTTCTGTTAACGCAGTTAACGCGTCGAGGAAGAAGTGTCGTCGGAAAAGTCGTGCAATTATGGATGTGACCAGTATCCGAGTTCGAAGCCAATTACGCTGCAAAGCGTAACCGCGCGTTGTTCATTAGGCAGCAACGAGTGAGGAACGGAAGCGAATCCGCAAATCCAAAAACTTGCAAATTACATACGCACGGGGACGGGCAGTAGTTCGCGACCGGCCGATTCTCCAGTCAATCTTACAAAAGTAACTAAAGCGACATTAAATAACAAAATTACAACGAAGTTAGATTTAACATCGGATGTAAGCGCGACGTGCATGTGACAGACGGATGAATTAACGTTGCCTATGTTCTTTTTGTAAAATTGGGCTGACGAAATTGAGTGGCCGGAAACTGTCGCACGTCTCGCCCGTATGTAATTCCAAGCCCTTCGCGCCCGTTTAATGCTCTCAATTGAGTCTGACGCGCCTAACTTGTCACTACTCGGTTAAGTACCTGACGTACCAAAATAGAAAATCTTCCAACTAAAAGAGATCGTTAGCACCTTTCGTCGTTTAAATCGTGTAGTTATCTCGCAGGCTACCTATCACAGACCCACCTCAATCCCCAAAGGAGCTGTTTGCGGTTCGCTCTGATCGAATTGTTTGAACAGAATGCTACTGTTGAGAACGTCGTACGTAATTTTCGAACAACCGTTGCGCGCGATCGCGGGGACAGTTTCGGACATAACATACGGTAAGGATCGCGTGGTAATATCGATTAAAGTGAAACCGAGTATATGTGGAGCACGTAGGATAGAGAAGAGCTGATCGTTTGGCGAGAAATAAGTTCTGAACTTCTTCTGAAACCCGACAGAGTGTCAGACGGATCATAAACCAAATTCATGGTCCGTCAATGGGATCAGTTGTATTCCTTTACAGTCTATATGAGATGATTCACGTAACAGAATCTGTTTTAAGCCGAATATTACATCACTCAAGCCGATCGTGATGCCAACAAATATTTATATATTTCCTTGAATTCCTTATCCGTGGGATTTTACTCTAACACCTACTTATTATCGAATATTATGATTACTATCTTCGCAAATTTATATTATCGGATTACTGTGATGTATAAACTAGATATCAAAATATAAATCGGTATAAATTTAACGTGGAAAAACCAACTCTTGTTGAACCAAATAATGCTTTGAGAAGATAGCACTCTGATGGCACTTGGAGCTTAAGCAAAGAAACTGTTTGAGGAAAACGTGTAATAAAATTCATATTTCACCGCTTTCCCCCAGTTACCTGCTTTTTGCTGCAAACAAAAAGTGAACTGTAGATAGTGATAAGTATTAGCTGCCTTCTGGGAAAAATTGGAAATGGAAGAAAATGTGAACTATTATCGCAATCCGATATGTAAAAATTGTTTTCGATCGATACTCTGAACGTCAGTCTCTCGATCTTGATTACAACTTTCGTCCGTTCCCTCTCTCGTAGCAAAATATCATTTCCAACAAGCCCCGTTACATAATAAACTTGCTTGGTCGCAAGCTAATTTCTCGAACAGATAACCCGTTCTTTGTTAAGGTACATTCGCATACAGATGATCCAACGTGATATGCGAGCGCCCACCCATATCTTTGATTGCGCTCCTTCATTGTATACGTTGTTCATTATCAGTAAATGCATAGCGACAAGTGGCGAAAAATCGAAAGAACATCTGACGCTATATTTGTAAACACTGTCCTCGTCGAATTCTCGCCTGTCTTTATAATATATCAAGAAGGATGTTACGGACTTGCCAATAGCGACAAAGAGAAAATAATTGTCTCGAGAACAAGTGAAAATAACGACCTACGCACTAAGTAGCTTTGTACTAATTCTAAGCGAATTCAACCAAGCTCCCCTTTAAACGGAGACAATACCTTAACGATGAACTATTTATAATAAAATTAATGATAATTTTGGTACAACATACGTGTTAGTAGTTTATGGCAAAGTATAATAATTCGAAAGCCATTAATTCTATAAGCATATAAAACGTTGAATAAATTCTGCTTTCTATAAGTCGCGAGCTATTGTTTCCGAATAAACGATCTCACTCAATTCAATGCCGTGAACGCACACGACAGACGTAATGTATGAAAAAAGGTAAAATAGCAAGCAAGGAGCCCTATTATATCTACTTTTTGCGGTTAATCGGCCGTTTGCAATGAACAATCGTTGCGAAAACGAACACACCTTGCATCGTATGAGTGATGCTAGCGGCAACGTTCATCACGAGACCAAAGTCTCTGCAATGCTTAGAGTGTCTTTTTACTGCGACGCTCCTGATTTAATTATGTACTGTCGGCACGAAGCAAGAGAAGTCCCTTAACCCGTTGCAGCACACTTTTATTTGATGATCGTGCTCAGAAACACAAGATCGGACGGCTATAGCCGTCATTTGCGGCAACGGGTTAACAGGCGAATTGTGCGTTTCATACATTTTTCTCAAAACTTCATGCTCGCCAGTTATTTAAAAATGGCAAAAATTGAAGCAAAAGAGGCTCGTTAAATGCGGTGAAAGAAAGTCGATGCAAATCGTCAAATTAGTTCCGCGTCAGAGCTTTTGATTTTCGCGTCGCCGCGGTACAATGGCATGGAAATAAATAAATAAATAAATATATAACAGACTATATAAATCTGAAAGGAAAGAAACATCGGCGAGACCATGTCGATCTCTTTTTCGTTCTCGAAGAAGAAGCATGGAGAAAGTACATGTTCCATCGCATCGATTTTAGGACTTCTTTCAATGGCACACACACGACGCTCCCGTTGATTATATCAGTGAAGCCAACAGAAACGGATGGAAAGAAAAGTTGAAGCCTGCCGTTACTATGAAAGCGCTAATATTTATAAAATTCGCTTCGAAAGCGTCGCGCGGCGTTTTTCAGAGAAGACGGTTCCCACACTTTTAATGAAAATAGCTGTTCAAGATGAAAGTCTGACAACCGTTACTCCGGTGTACTCAATCGCGAGGACTTGTGCTATACCACAACCCTCTTCTTATGCAAGGAGTTGGACAGTAATCAATGCAAACAGATGCATGCGCCCCAGGCGATAATTCTCAGACCGAACATTCTTCCTTCCCTTTTCTAACGCTTTCGAACGTTGTTCGAGAGATTAAAACAAAGCATAAAGCTAGACCTATACAATAACGTACTAAGAAATTTCGTTATGCGAACGACAACAGACCAAGTACCACATGCTACAGCTCTCTGATATTCGAATAACAAAACAAAAAAAATAACACATTAGAATTCAAACGATTTTTAGAAACATCTCTACGATAAATTTCATTCATTTCAAATCCCAATCGTACGCAAAGCGCCCTCAACGGATAGTGGCCAAGCGAGTTCCGCCTTAATCGATAGAATTGTCTGAGAATTGCCATGTTTTCATGACGACATTATCCGTCTCCTTGCTCTTTACTCTGCCGCGCAGATCGGTCTCCGGCCTGCGCGCCCGCGCCTCGACCTTAGTCGGGAATCGGAAAAAGATAGAGCAGAACCAGGGTGGACAGGAGTGTGGCAAAAAGCATCGCGGACAGAACGCGGTCCTGAATCGTACGGGATGAATCTGCGGCCGGCTCTTCGGTGCCGTTCTCCCCTTCATCGCGAAGAAGGAGAAGAGCGGAGACGAGACGCGCCAAAGCCTCTAGCCCGTACGCGTCCATGTAACCCACGTCCATGATTGCATCCGCGTCCATTAACACCTCCTGCAACACCAACAACGATACTACTCAGTCCCAGTCTCTACTTTTGCGGACTTGAAACCAGATGAGAAATAGATAAATGGAGATGGAGGAAGCAAGAGCAAGGGTAAGTGTCCCGTCTACACAGATATATGTATATATGTATGCATATAAATATACATGTATGCATACGTACACGCATACACGCGGCTGTATCTGTAGAAGTGGATCGGAGGAGGGTAGCGCAGAGTAGAAGAAAGCGAAGGATGAAGATAAAGGGAAAAAATTGTGAAGCGAACGAGCCAAGAATAGATAGAGAGCGAACTGGAGAGAGAAAGAGAATGTTATCCCGTATCTGGCATTGTCAAGCAAAATCTTATGCTGCCCTGTCCCCTGTTCACCCTGGTTCCGGTGGTATGTATTATTACGCGACGAAAAACTCTGGACGCCGAAGTAGTTCTCCATATCTTAGTGAAATATTTCTCGCTTTACGTCTATAGTTATTTCTTTATGTGAAATTATATGCGGAGTTTATTATTATAAATATTTATTGTTTCGTTAGTGTGTCATATGGAGTGCTACGGGCAATTGTTTGTTAAAGCAATTGCGGCGTAGTATTCGGATGCACATAAACAAACCGTATCGAATAAAATGATTAAACATGTTCGATCGTCCAGACATAAGAACAAATTTATCTGGGTACGTATGGAAGAAACGTTGCCCAACTCTCATTGATAGAAGTACGAATAATGATGAGTCGTTACTTGCATCCGAACGTTGTACGTTTAAAAGTAGGGACTGACTAGTAGTTGTTGGAAATGCCATTCTAATACCAATGCGGTCGCGGTACCATTTGCAGCGCATGTAATTCAATCTTTTTCGTTCAACAATCATGTACGTTGTACCGATTATACCGAATAAACGAGGTATATATTTTCGCCACATAACTCGTACATAATATACGCAGTGTCCTACTGTAACATTCTCACGTAAATATCGTGAAAGTGTCCAGTGATACCAGAAAGCTGTAAAATAAAAGTTGAATGATTGCCAAGGAGATATCACAGAGTGGCATGTTGAGTGACAAAAGTAAACTGTATACCTCAAACAAGTTTTTACTTGTTTGCAAGCTGCAATGTTGCGTGTAAAATTGCATGTTTCTGTGAAGAAATCGTGTCGCACGCAACTTAACCACGTTATATCTTCTGATTTGCAACATTCTTCAACTTTAATTCAAAACCCATTTTGATATCACTGATACGCGCATAAACTGGCTGAAATGAAATACCTTACGTATCCGTCCGATTTCTGTGCATTATGATGATTGATACATGGTCATAAAAATCTTATTTATTGCAGCCTTTTTTGAAGGCCTGCAAGGCATTGATAGTTCCGCAAATCAGCTTTTGTTCGCGACATATTCAAGTATATATGTCGCATGCACACCGTATTTGTTTTGCACAATAAAACATGCTTTTCCAATAAGATTTGATGTAGTATTACAATAAGAACTTACCTCATCGACACCAATCTTCCGACAGGCTTCGAGAAAGTTATCCACATTGCGCCTACATCTCGCCATTGTCAATTTAGGCTGCAAAAAAGAAATGAAATGTTCTGTTATTCGTTGCGATTATTTCAATCTCAGTCATAAAAAATACAAAACAATAGAATGTCATAGCAGTGCGTTGTAACGCATGATTAACGTATTGTAGTAAGTCAAAATTCTGAACATATTTATTTAAGTTTGCAATGAAAACGGTACTCACAACAGCTGGAGAAGGAACATGTATGCTGGCAACTGAACGCGGCCTCACGTGATTCGCTAGATGACACAGAACTACACCGTCCGTTAACGCTGGAGCTAGATCTTCCGGTAAAGCCATCTTCAATCTCGTCTCTATATGCTGTAAAAACATTCCGTTTAAGCACATTTTCATATTGCGTCTAAACTATTGTATGCATCAGAAAAGATACGCAAGAAAAACTAACATTTCGGAGTTGCTCGATTAAGTCAGCCTCTTCTTTGGCACGCTCAAACTCCCGTCTCATAGTGAACGAGTATTTTTCAGGCAGGTTGCTATTCCATGTAACCGATCGTGACGTTTTTGGACTGTCGCCATTTCTGTTTGGGCTCTTGTTACCTACAAAATGATTCCATAATATTAAAATTCAGCTCAGTTTTCATAGCTCTCAGGTTATTAAATAATCCATATTTTCTATTGGAACTATCGATCCTGAAGTGTAAGTGACAACGTGCAGTCAGATCTGTGTAACTCAAAAAGCGGTCATTACCTTCTACGTAACCGACAGCTGTCTTGACTAATCTGGGCGTATGTCCGGGACTTGTATTCGATGAGAGTATACTGCTGGATGTTTTTATAGGTGAATTCGGTTTCTTATACGGCTGCTCCAGATATTTCCCGTTCTTGTTGTTGTACTCGCTGTTGCTGCCGTTGATAATCGGCGTGTTCTGATAATTTATTCGCGACGGAGTTACTTTCTGGACTGGCCTCTTCGTGGCATTTTCTTCATTAAAGATCTGCTTGCCGGTCATAGCAATGCTCTCCTTTGAGCCGGTCGAGTCAGTCTCGTTGCTTTGCGATTCGTTACCGGGAGGTGTTACTTGTTCTCGAGGTCTGTACACGCTCGGTCCTTCGTTGACTCTCTGTTGTCTTAACGCTTCCTTGTATTCCCTATAAAATTATATAAGTTCATGACCGTTCTTACCTACGTCTATCTTATTTCGTTTTCTCGTTAGGCTATTCGAAAATTAGTTTTGTCAAAGTTATTAATAAGGTCGCATAACTGATCTAATAAAATTACCCGAACTTCACCGAATGTTTGCACAGTTACAATCTGTCGCACATAACGAATCGTATTACTAATTGTGATACCAAGTAACTATATATACTTAATACAATTCGCAGCATTAACTAAATGTTCCTTTCAATCAGAACAATGAAAATATAGGGACTAAGGAATCTGAGCTACTCAACATTATACACATATTCGTGACGGAAGTTCTATACTATTACCATAACAGAAATCATCCTAGTCTCCCGAAGTACGATCATACCAGAAGCATTCTTTCTTAAATTATAATCATTAATGTGCTAAAGCAAGGGTAAAAAAAAATCTTTCTAAAACAAATAATTCGTACGAAGACATCAAGGTGAACTGGACACAACGGTGAAGAGAAAAACGTAAAAGGGGGGCAGAACCGGAATGGTTAGCACATCACGATCAGGACGAATCTCATCCGCACCAATCAGGTTGTTCGTACCTGTATGTCTGTATATGATTGAGGGGTCTCTTATCATCGCCGTTAATAAACGTCATGGCAGTTGTCGTCGTCATCGTCGTCGACGTTTGTTGTGACTGGACTGTTGTCGGTGCCATCGTTACTTGCGTCTGATTCGCGTGGCTCGTCTCCAGGTGGCTGGAAGAAAAGAGCCACACGCGGTAATGCACATGCAAAAACATGCAAAATCATCCATGTGCGTGAAACGATCAAGGTAGGGTCGACGTTGACATGGGAAGAAGGAATAAACAACAAAAGATCACGTTTGACTGCAAAAAGAAAATATTTGGAACGGGTTCTGCGACGTGGATGAATACTCACCCGGGGGGTGTGATTGATGTATGATGAAGAACGGAGGTCATTGTTCTTCTTATGTCGGCCCCGTTCTCCGATGTACTCCTCTCCAGCCGCCTCTTCTCCAGCTGATCGTGCAATATTACGGCCTGCGCAGAAACGCGGAGGTAAGAGAATTGAGTTCAAGGTCACGAATCTTGTGCACTTGGCAGATAATCGCTCGTGTTACCAAGTACGCTGACACTTCACAATTTTAAGAAGTGACGCTATTGAAACGTTTTACTCGGTCAAGGCCATTAAATAAGAATTGAACGTTTGCCAGCGGTGCTCTTCAGTGGCAGCAGAGCATCATTGTCGAGCTTTGCGTGGGAGCGATTAGAACGCTAAATATAGAATACTGAGTCAGGACCACGAACAATCGTACCCTTCAAGCTTCACTCTTACATTAGTTTTCAGAATTACTCCAAACTACTGCTGTAATTATGCTCATACGCGGACAAGTTCTTCAAACGTCGCGGTATGCCATGTTTCTAAAGCGACAAGTATTACGACTGCAAAAATTCCTGATAAGAACAACGCTTTCAAGATTTGCTTCGACATGCATATGTTACGCAACATCTTATTGATACGGAGCTTTAAGCAATATTGTTGGATACCGAGGACTGAGCCACGTTAATTAACTGTGAATCATAAATGAGATACCTTGCCCAGTTCATCCTCAAGAGACGTGTGTTCCCCGGGTGAAATAGTACTTGGCGTCGATGTGCCACTGCATGAGCCATTTATGCCGACCTCGTGGGGCAGTGTTATCGAGAGTGGCGAACACTCCTGACGCCACAGACTTCGCACCTCGCCGTCGTGTACCTGCGCGCAGAGAAAGGTGTGTCCAGCAGGAGGTACAGGATGTTGTTCATACAGCGGATATATTTCACGAGTCAGTGTGCGATGCAACGTTTATTTATGTCGCTATGTACATATTTGCAAAGTTTGCATGGATTATGTCGCGTATGGCTGTGTGCTCTCTATGATTGTCATTGGTCAAATAATCTTGCGACATTGTCATGTTCGTCGAAATAATGTAGAGGAATTTTAGTTTTGTATGTAGGGAAGAAATAATTGATAGCTTAAAACAAAGTGTATCAACGCATGGAGACAGAGAAACAACTCTGTATGAAGGAAGTCAAGGAAGATAAATCAGTATCAGTCTAGAAGAGACATTGAAAGTGCAAAAGGCAAAGCAAACGGTAATGAAAGGCAAATGTAGCAGGAACTTTACATTAGCGGCTTGCCATTATGAGTTACAAGCAATGCTAAAGTGTACAAAATCTAGCACAAACGATCTCTTAGAAATATCTTTATACATATTAGATTTTTTTTATCCCACGAATATTATAGTATACAGAACTCAATCAAACATTAAAACATTAATAATTGCAACAATAATTTAACATATATTTATATAACAAAATGTTTCATAAACCTGATAAGGATAACCCATATTATGTTCTTCCATCTGAAGACGCTATAAACTAAAAACAGTACCAAACCATACGCCGCTAAAACACCAGGATTATTGTATTACAACAATAATTTGACGTGGAAAGCAAAAGCTGTTACAAGAAAAAGTTGATGAAGTCAGAATGTAAATCGGTGCATGTGTTACCAATTACAAGAGTAGAGTCGTTGGTTAAGGTAGTAGCTACCATTAAATTGTACCGTGAACTACTCATTCAAACTAGTACTACTACTACTACTACTACTACTACTACTACTATTACTACTGAAGAAGAAATTTGATACTGGCAAGAGCAATTGGAGGAAGAATGGCAGGGTGAAGAGTAGGACAAGGAAACTAACCGCGCTGTGGATCTCTTGCGACCAACGCTTGTCTACGCCGTCGCTCGTACTGTAACCGCTGTCCACGTTATGACGCCTGTGTGATCTGGTGTCCAATGTCGCATGACCTCTCGCGTCCAAAGGACCTCTTCTAGCTCGACCACCCCTCGCTCTCTCGTGCTTCGCCGCCTGCCTCTCTAGATACTTGAATATATGCGTTCGCCCGCGAATGCATAGCTGAAAACGTCAAAATAACCCAGATTGTAATTAAATGATCGATATTGATACGTCATCCGCTGAAAGTATACTTCTTTTTTCATCATTTATACATGTACAATATTAACCAATGATCTGCGTGTGCCTAACAGTGTTTGCGGTGTAAACGCGGTGTACATGCCCTGGTCAATTTTTACTATATGACACAGAAAGCCGGTCAAGGCAAAGCAGTCGCTTTCGTCCAATCCTACGTGCACTTAGGATAGGTGATGTCCAATATTACCGTTGAATTTCTGGAGTAACGAGCTAAGCATCAGCTAGGTTAAAATTCCACGTATCGGTATATATTTACGATTTGCTGAGAGACGATTAGTACTATTTCGTGAACGTTAACAGTACTTACCGAGGCAGGCGGCGACGTCAGAGGATTGTCGGACAGTCGAAAGTCGACCAGGCTCTTCATCTTTCTCATCTCATTTGGAAGAACGGATATTCGATTTCCGCTAATGTCCAGCTTTACGAGCCTCAGGTACGTAAGTTCTATCGAGCAAAGTGCGTGGCATAGGTTGAATTAATTCGTTCACACTCGACAACTGTTCTTACATGAATGCTATGGCATATGATAAATGGGTCGACAGGTACCAAGGCTTAAGATTACAACGAATTACAATGTCCCTTTCACGACTGCGTGATGGGAGGATACAATACACGCGTGCACACATCATCGTACCTATAGGTAGGTGCACCAACATGTTGCTCCTCAGGTCCAAAGACCTGAGCCGTGCAAGGTCACCCATTCGTGGCGGAAGGTTCGCTATTTCATTACAACCCGCATCCAGTTCTGCCAATGCTGACATTCTGCCAAGCTCATCCGGCAAAGACGCTAATCTGTTGTGTGCTACTAATAGCGTTTGAAGCGGTAGCCTGCAGATTTCTCGAGGTAGCGATGTCAATTGGTTGCGACTGCAAATAAATAAAATGGCCCCCGTAAGACCGCTGTACTCGCTTTGAAGCTGAAAGAAGCGCATGTAGCAAAAACTTACCTTTGTTCAATATAAAAGCAATTAATTAAATAGAAACACCGAGATCCGTGTTAAAAAATTTTAATTCCCACGATTTATTGGAATTGCGGTTAAAGAAGACCTTTAAAACATTTCTGACCTAAGATCGAGGTAGTTGAGGGATTGGAGCATCACGACAGTTTCCGGTATGATTCTTATGGCATTGTGATACAGATGCAGTTTCTCCAGGAAGGAAAACTCCGTGACCTCTTCTGGTAATTCTGCAAATCGATTCTTTGACAGATCTGCAATAATACGACGACAATGCATGTTAATAAGTTTTCAACTAATAATAGCCTAATTATCATGTGTTCAGATTGTATATTATATAATATTATACATTCTTATTAGCTACATTGCTATTGTCCATACACGACAATCTCAATAAAACAGTTTTAATTCCCGATAAACCCAAAGTCCCTGAAGCACTTTCATTGAGCTCGACATATCCGGAAACGACCTTGACTCATCGTTAATTGTGCAACGCACACGCTTTCACCGCGAAGACCAAAATTGCCGGTGGCGATCGGAGAGATCGAATCGGGAAATGTGAATTACAAAATCGAGTAACAAGACTGCCATTCACTCTGATAGATCTGACCACGTTGCAGAGATGGCAATGCCTTCTGGCGAAGAGGACTCAATATCGACATTACTCGCACAGCCAGTCTTTGAGAGAATCGTTTGCTGTCGAAAACGAACAAATACTACCTACCTACAATACATATTCCATGTTCGAACAACAAGAATTCCTGGGGATAAAAATTGTATCCTGGGACAAATATTTGTTCGACGCGATTCGTACGATGTGCAACTCCGGTATCGACGAGACACTGCGCTGTTGCTCCCATAGCAACAGCTGTGCTCCAATTGGGGAAGTCTTCGGGGAGCCGTGCTAAGGGATTGTTATGAATGGGGCGCGACTGCCACGTGCGTGCACGGGGAAACGGACACGCACACGCCGGCTATGAGTATGGAACGTCGGCAAAGGATAAGGGTAGCTCAGCTGCTCCCAGCTAAGAACCTCCTTTCTGATCGATAACCACCAACGCCCTCCGTTTTTGCGGCTGTTTCTACCTCGAAGTCGAGCCTCGCACCCAGCAGTTTGCCTAACAATATTGTCTATCCGATTAATAAACGCATATCGGACTGTATAATCGTAAGTATTTGTATCTTCTCTACGGAATAGCAATTAATAGCATGCCGTGGTCTATCTGTACGTTACATACAGCTGGAAAATCGTGAAACAGCAAAGTGCAGAGTAATGCCAGATGAAAAAATAAATTGATAAGGTACGGCAAATATTTTTGGCACGTTGTTGATATACCAATAAAATTGCAACCGATAATATGATTTATATGCACCATACGTACATCTGCGCATGACAGTCGCACGGCTATCAATATAAAAGATCCAACAAAATGCAAGTACAAGCGTATACGCGATCAATGTACGTAAAATAATTATCAAGTGAATCATCGTACTCTCAATCCGTAAATGGATGTGTGGTAGCGGTAAGTTCGCGGTTATCCTTCTTCAAAGAATAATGCGCATACCGTTCGGTACGCGAAATTATAACGTGTGTACGTAGAAATATTTAAGATTGAACATGTGCATCACTTACAATCACAGGTGCATAGTACATAGTATGTACCAAAAATACTATGTTTTTAAGTACTACCCGCCATATCTCATCAATTCGAAATATGTCATTTCGTCCGCATTGCTCCGGCACTTTCTGCGCACCGAGCAAAATCTTATCCCACGTACTTTTTTTTACGTCTCACCGAACTTAACAATTAATCTTATCGTTGACGTTTACATCTGCTACGGAGGCGGCAGACATAAGGGAGACGAAAACTATTCAGGCACAGGAAGGCGAGAAGCTGTCAGTACCTATACACGGTCGATCGAATAACCGTCGTTGTATAAGGGCGTTGGCTCGTCGACAACCCAATGAAAATGAAGATAGAACCCCTTGTTCGGCAATTCCTAATGTCATAGCAACACCCACGGAGCACGGCCGATCAAATCATTTGTCCGTTTTCGTCAGTATGCACATCGTATATGCACGATGAACATGCGTCGCTGACTCCCATATTGCAGCACTCGTGGTACGATCGCGTAAGAACACGTGCGACATATGTGACAAGGCTCGATACGCCGCAATGATCGCACAAAAACTTCAAACCTATTTCGTGACAGTGACCAAATTAGGGTGTGCTTATTTCAGGAAAAAAATGCCAAATCAATCATTTGTCAGAAGGTAATTTGGGATACACGTATTTCGCGTTCTATCGAAACTGTCGGGGGCCACAGAGTGACGTAAGCCTGCCTGTTCACGGCTGGTAGACACATAAAACACAAGCGCACTTCCGTTTCTAACGGTTATCATACCACGGCTTCATTATACGACCGATAAGAATCGCGATTTAGCCCTCGCTCCTCGCTGCTCGCCCCAGCCAAGAACAACGGGATCCAACTGCAGCGTTTCAAAAAAGATATATGCACCGCGACGTTCCGCGAACCGGAATTAACTTCCTACCCCAAAACGTCAATACACCCTTTCGCATACATTCGCGCGCACATAAATCGCAAGGAAACTAATCTAATCTAGTCATTCAAATTTGAAACATCCAGCATTATCAGCTTACCTCGGCTTTCTCACAAGCGATCCGAGACAAACTGTAACAGCTTTCGAGAATTTGCACCTGCCACCCATAATTCGGCGTGCAAGCCTCAGCTTTCGGACAACGAAGACGGATGCGCGAATGATCGAATTATCATTGACGACAGTCCGCGTGGGAGGCCGCTTAAGAGCTGCTGCCTCGCAGTCGTGGAAACAGTGAGAACCGAGCGATCGATACTCTGCCCCCATGGCGATATTTGCCATAGGGGATAGCGCTGTCAAGCGCGCAAGGTGCCCCCATAACGCTTCGCAACTTTGCGAACGATCGACCCCCCGACTGCCTTCGTTCACGCTCGACGCATCTTTTTCCACGTAAGCGGACAGTGCGGAGAAAGCGTGACCGTGTTACAGCACAGAAGAGCGATGCAAGGTAGACTCCTGCAGGCACGGCCTCATTATCGGAGTAATTATCCCATTACCCGTGATTCACGATCGGGATGTCTGATGTAACTTGGCGTCGAGTAATGCTTACGATTATGACTGTTTAACGATGACGCAATCCGCACGATAAGAGATCGTGCCTTTTTTTCAAGCGATCTTATTATTTCGGTATTGTACGGATCGGTGTACTTGGATGTCGCTATGAGGGTGTCGGGGAATCAAAATGTATCCGCCGTGTCTGTATTTCTGTCGACGATGCGAATAGTCCAGCAGGACGTGACGCCAAGCTGGATCGACCGAACGATCGGACCCCACGACGAATGATGAACGCATACATGCACCACGCGATATAATCAACTTTCACCCGTCATCGTCGCGTGTGTCCGCACGCCACGATATCGCAAAGACGGAAAAAACAGTGTGTGTGTGTGTGTGTGTGAGAGAGAGAGAGAGAGAGAGATGAAAGAGGGACCAAGAAGAAATTCACGACACGTCCATTCACCGGCTGAAAGTACTTTTACGCTGCTGCAGCACCTGCCTTTGAACGGTCGTTATTGTCAGGTTGGTCGCGAAGTGATCCAAGTCAATTATTGAGGATCGCGGAGATTCCGAGAAGCGGAGTGAAGGACAGATGCAGATACATAAATGGAATGAGACGATCGGATCACTGCGCGCGTACAGCTGCGTGATATTTCGAGCTTACGCAGTTCTAATTTCGGTGCCAGGACTGTTTCAAGGCATTTAATATTCAAATAAATACAGACATGTTAGTGTCACGAGGATCGAACAAAGTGGAGCGTTCACAAGATTCTCGAGTAAAAGGCAGATGGACAAGAGCGTGTTTCAATATTGAACTGTGGAAACCTTAAAATATCTTGAGCAACAAGGGAATGGGCATGTAAACAATTGTGTGCGCAAGAGAAAGCAAAGCTAGCGTACCGAAAAAGGAGGTGTTTGTTGCCGCTTTTGTGAGAAGAGACACCGCCAACACCACCGCAAAGCTACTTCCGGCGAGATCGACGCAAGGCGCGGACAAGACTCGCATGTACAATGAACACAGGATCGAAAACGATTTGCCAACAAGCATTTTGCCGTGCTTCAGACCAATGCGTCGCAAAGCTTTGTGGAGTTACTCGTATTGGACAGGCTATTACTGACACAATATTCTGTATATAACATAATAATTTAACACGATAATAAACACAATAAATTGTGGTCCACTGCAAATGGCCGACACTGATAAACCTCAACATCGGTCTGAATTCCGTACTAAAGTCGTCATACAAAAATGGCAGAAGACCAGTAGCACAAGATGAGAAAGTGTGTTAAAACAAAGAATCGGACTCGCTTATCGATAATAACGAAGCAACCGGCACTGGCACCCTATATAGCATTTCCACTCAAAGAGCCTTCACATCCTCGCGACGTCGTCCACACATACATGACATGTCCATGAAACCAACGGAGCAACTAAAACGCGACGCGACACTCTCTGGAGCGTTCGAGTAGTGCCAGTGCGTTAAAACCGGAGAGTTTGAAATAAAAGTGCGCAAAAGACGGGGGACGGGGGAGAGAACGCAGACTAAAAGGAAGAAACGAGAGAGAGAGAGAGAGAGAGAGAGAGAGAGGAGACGGTGGAGGTTCGAAGAGCCAGCCGGTTTCTACGCGCGCGGTCCTCCCGTGTTGCTGCCGTGCGTGTCAAACAGTGCGTCGCATTGTGTGCGCGTCTAGGGCCACGCGTCTCGAACGCGCACGCACGCACCTACCGTGCACAGGATGGTCCGTAATTCGTGGCGCCATTAACACAAAGTTCACCATTAGCGAAAAAAAAAATAAATAAAAATCACACAATTTTTCGTTATGACTGTAAGTTCAAGACTGGACATGTAGAGAGGGATCCAAATGTCTCCTTTCGTCGATTAACATTTCGCCGTAACGACTCGGGCCGTGAATCGTTGCGGGCCACCCCGTATATATGTTCGCATGCGTGCGATTAAACGTGCACGACGGGAGACGCGTGCATGCACGTTGCGTGTCCGTCGTAGGCGTCGTACGGGGTGGCGGCGGTGCGCGTATACTGTCGACTTTCGATGATATCGCAGTTCCGTACAGAGTGCCGCGTTTGTGGGAAACACGACGGCAGAGGCGCGCGCGGTACAAAGAAGTCGTTTGTTCCGTGTCGACGGGAACATTTGAATCGCGGTGGACACGGTTCGGCCGCTTTTATCAACCCGATGTAAAAGCGGAGCGTGATCTGCGGTTCGATGGTACCAGATAACGTTCGTGTAATCGTCTCAGCAGCGTCACACGAGCACTGAGCCGCAAGTGCAGACGCGTATATAGCTTCACGTGCGATATACTCTACGACGCCTTCT
Organism: Priocnemis perturbator; assembly: GCA_963942575.1. Classification (NCBI taxonomy): domain Eukaryota; kingdom Metazoa; phylum Arthropoda; class Insecta; order Hymenoptera; family Pompilidae; genus Priocnemis; species Priocnemis perturbator. The sequence goes on from OZ012649.1 coordinate 10,407,963, forward strand.
TGGCCGTCCTTGCAAAAAGCTCTCGAGTTTCTTAGAAACCTATCTATTTTGCGCGAGCCGAGGCGAGGAACGATCTAAGCTCAGCTTCCAGTTCCGCTAATTCGTCCTGCCGTACGACGCGTCTCTCAATCGCAATGTTGTGCCTGCTAGACACGTTACCGATAAATCCAAGCGATTGGTCACGAAAATGGCTGCGCAGTTAAAACGGACGTGTGGACGGAAAATCGCTGCACTCATTTCCCATCCACACGTCCGTTTTAACTGTGCAGTGAAATATCGCTCGCATTCACTGTAACGTCTGTAGCAGGCTCTATAATTGAGAAATTTAAAAAAGAAGAATAGAAGCGTTTCGTCCTCGTCGAAAGACAATGCCAATCGAACGTGCTCCGGGCTGGAATAGAGAAAAGGAGGTGAGTGCCCGGGGTTTTCCAACATTTCTCGACCTATCCCTCGTACACCACTCTCATTCTCGATGATCTCCATTCGTCTGCGTGTCGGGGAAAAGGTTGAAGCACGAAAACGAACAAAAAAAAAAAAAAAGAAGAGAAAAAGTACCCATTAAGGGAATAGCTTCTCTCGTTTACGACTGCCGTTCCCGATCCACTCGGGAAGCGCGCAAAGAGCGTGCAACGCGAATTTCCATCCCGCGGCAACGCCATCATCCTTGACCCAAAAACCAAATGCTCGTGGGGGTGGAAAACGGCAGGAACGAAGCCAGACACGAGTGCCGGCCTTTTGAAAGGTGCACCGGGGGGTAATGACTGCGTCTCACAATGAGAGAGAGAGAGAGAGAGAGAGAGAGAGCTCGCGCGCGCGCGGTCAATAACAGGCCGAGAGGATTGTGTTACGCCGCGACGACGACGCCCACGCGCGCCGACGACAAATTTTTCATCCAGCCCTCGCCTTCAATACGTGCGAGCGCTGCTCGATAATCGCCGCTTCGAGTGTCCAGGGCTCGACATGACTTCTTCGATATTTCGCTATAATGAGAGCTAGACCAAGCTTTTGCATTTACGATTTCCTTCTTCCAACACCGAAATATTCTTAGAATTGTGAAAAATAACGGAGAGGTTTGCGGAAATCGTGTTTATAAAGTATAGGCCGGCCGAGCGAGAGCGAGACATCGAGCGCAGTGAAAATAAAAAGGAGCTAACAGTTTTTATTTCCGATTCTCAGTAACGCTGAGCAAACAAACGTCATTAAAGATTCAATAAGAAAAGCGTCGCGTCGGTAGTGTGCAACTAGCACCGGATGAAGAAACAATCTGAAGTATGAATACGTGAACAGCTTCGCAGGCAGGGCAAAACAATCGGCTGACTGGTGGGAGCGAGGATTCCGAACCAGCTACTCATTATCGACATTGTGCAAAGTATTCCTTTCGATCGGAGCGACGAACAGAGTATTTTTAACCGCCAACGTTCCTGAGACAAAAAACCTTCAAAAAGAAACTAACGCTTACTTCAAAACAGCATTAAAAAGGATAAAATAATTTTTCCTTGTTGAGGTCGGTGCCTTTTTACTATCGCACTTTCGGTATTTTATAATTTGTTTCGCTTATCGAATGACTAGAATGCAAAGTGCACGGTGCACGAAAATTGACGTACGACCAAACGTTGCTAATTAATAAAAGCTGTGGAAGAAAAAGCGTTCTCCTATCGACTTCCCTTTGACTCCCGATGCAACTAGCACGATACAGTCGCGCAACAACGTTAGCGGTTTATCCAATATACACTTTACCTCCTCGATTCTCGGCTAATGGACAGAGCCAAAGGTCCACACACTGTGGGATTTGTTTCCATCCGAACAATCAGCTGCGCGTTTGCGCCGCTCCAATTGATCCGCGCATACAAAGTGGCGACCCTATAGATTCAGTTAGCCTTAATCAAGCGCCGACCTACTAATTATCCGTGTCGGACGACCAGGCGCATCCACGCCTTCATCAACCGAGATAACGTTTTAATACGCCGAACGTTCTAACAATAAGATCAAACCTCATGCGGTCTCCACGGACCGCGAAACTTGCGAAAATAGAGACATAAATGCACGGATGACAGACGAGCACGACGTTACACTTGGCGGACGTGTTTGCCAGAAAACGTAATTTTAATATAATCTTACGGTAGCATTTCGTAAACGTTGAAGAGACGCGATTTAATGAAAAACTGAAGATGACAATTGTAATCAGCATCGTGACGGCATTGTAATTAGCAAAAGTAGTAATTTGGCTGATTAAAAAAAAAAAAAAAAAATAGAAATATATGAATGGGATCTCCAGGCAAGATGTGTATAAAAGATGCGTACGATAACAATTTTAATCCCGCCTAATATATCCTTTGCCGTGCGGCATATCGCACGGCCGGAGTACATCATGCTTGCCGACTTTATTGGATGTCGCATAGTCGCGAGCGGATTTCGCCACGTCTTTCGTCATATCCTTGCGTAAACTATCTAATACGTGGAATGCGTACGCACGTGAGATGAGACTTTAAGGTCTTTACAATTTAGCGGTAAAGTGGTGAGCCGCGCGGATCTAAAGAAGAGTTGATGCGAATGACAGACATTACGTTGGATCAAATGCCTGCTTCTCTGCCTCGAGTGACTGCAGAACCTGAGAAAAAGTTCATGGAGCGTCTATCTAAAAAAACCGAACATTTATACGGAGTTGATGTAGCAGTGAACAATGATGGTGCATATATAATAAGACTGCCGCCGCTGCCGCGTTTACACCGTTCCCATATAACATTTTATAACACAGGTTCTTCGCCATGGCAACTCGCCCCTGCGATAAAGCTAATTATAACTTGACGACGAATCTCTACCATATTGCCTTGCATATGCGATACACACGAGAGACGCGCGCGTACGATACTTTAATAGTGCGTACGCGTAAACGATGTTAAATCCATATACTGTGCAAGAGACAGAAGTGTCATTTACGCCTCTAATCAAACAAATATCCGTACATCTACTGCACCGATATTGTGTTTCAAAATTAGCAATGAATTCAAAGTGTGGCATTCAAAGTATTAAACCGGGGTAGATTATTATGAGGTGTAAAAAAACAAAAACAAATTCTACTCAATCTGCGTCGCGTCGATTTATATCACCATATAAATGAAGAATTGATTTTCTTCCGATTTTTCGCCCATTCCGCTTTCATGATCGTCGTCGGCATGACTAGCGGCAGAAGATTTTAGCAGGAGATTTTTCACTTTCCACCCGACGAAACCAGTTTCGCGACCTGACATCTCCCTTTTCAACCATTGTCGCCCACTTTTTCTCGTTCTTCTCACAACCCGCACTCTCAACGAGCCGCTAATTGGAGCCTAGAGCGCTAAACGTTTGCATTTAATTGCGCGTTCTCACGTACGCGACCCGTCCCGCGTACGCACGCATCGTTCACGCGTGTAGTATGTATTAATTGATGAAGACGGGAAAATTCAACTCTCCCCCTCTCCCTCTCTCGCGCATAAGCAAGTTGACGTGCAAAAAGACTTATGTTAACCCCGTTGTTTATTCACACCATGCACGTTCGCGTTCAACGAGAATCGACCGCACCGATGGCGATTTCGATTAATTAACGGCAGATCCTAATCGTAAGTTGCATGCGATGTACGAACAACGATCGTGCGGCGCGTAATGCAGCGTATAATGCGAAACGATTAGCTCCACTTTCGATTTCGTCGTACTTTCCCGCAATTTTCCTTTACACGTGTTTCCCTTCTGTTTCGATCTCGCTCGCTTAGGCCGATTTATTACTCGCGCCCAACATGGTCGACGGACACTTCGTACGCCTCGTACGGATTTGAGTTCGAACGTGGTGAGATTTTTGGATGCAGATTGCGTTGACGCGCGAGATTCATTAAATCTTATAAGAGGGATGATATTCGTTAATGCATCATTCGTAGAAACTATGTGCTCTTTTTGGCCGGCGCTTGGAGACAAGTGCTTTGGCACGAGGCATGTGTTGGAAATAAGTGAGAAGATGCGAGCGCCGGCGCCACGGTGGTGAGCCAGACAATATATTATATGTTATACGGAATATCTATCGATCCGATAGCGTTCCTGAGTTCTCTCAGAAGAAGAAGAAGAAACGAGTCCTTATCTTCAGCTAGACGCAGTCTGCGCAAGCTGCACCGATTCTCTCGCGTTTCGTTTAAAATTCGCATGCGATGTGCAATTGGAATGGCATCAGTTCCATTATGCGTCACAATTTATGCCGTACCTATAAAACTATTTCTTGGCACAGTCTACTTCCTCAAATTTCTTGGTTACACACGGTTAAGTATACTGGCAGAACACATTTATAACCGAACTGTGTGTGGGTGCGTGTCATAAAACAACGCCGATCGTATCAACTGGCGTAAATAAATTAGGTTTTAGAACGTTACTAACAAGCGTGTCGGTAATCAAAGCAAGAAATAAGTTTTCTAATCTTAAGCAGTTTCATATTTTTCTCGGAAAATTTTCATATTTTGCTAATTACGCGAACAGATAAAGCGAAAACACTGAAAACCGTATTTTTGTGTACAATTTTATGATGGTTAAAAAAAAGATACATTTGTTCCCAGAAAATCATTTCCACTGCGGTGGATGTACGTGTCGTTAGTTCTGAACGAAATGAATTCCACGGATACCGCTTAGTACATTCATCAGAAATCGTTGCACATACTTGGGTGGTACATTATGCCAGATAAAGATAAAGGTGAGCACAGTAACGACGTTCTTCGCTCAACTACCAACCAATGCATCCGTAACACCGATCTACGAGAACGCGTTCCCTGCACACAGTCCGCCGTTTTCAATTTCGTATAAAGGCTTAATATTGTGGCTTACGTAGCGCACAGTTAGCAGGATTGCTTTCTAGAAGATTGGAAGCAGGGAAGCTATCACGCGGAGTGCCAAAATATTTCAGACGCTCCAATAATCTGAGGTTTCTGAGAAGTAATCCGCGCGCTCTCGAACAATAGCTCTGCCAGTGTAACATTGTATTTGTCGGAAGTCCGGTTCTAGTAAACGTCATGAGCGGAAACTGCGTGCAATCGGTGATCGACGATACGTAGATATATGTAAGTGAACGGACAGTCATTTGTCTCGAATCGCGTACCTATGTGCACCCTCATATCGATCGATCGAAACAACAGACCTTGTCAGACGCACATATAGAGTCTCCCGTCTGTCGGCTGACATCTGATCAACTGACCTGGGGTTCGTTAATGAAGTTATACCCCCCCCACGTTGTCCACACTCGTAACGGGCCGGGTCTACATTGGCCAGAACTCGTCGCAAACGATTCGCGTGCTGTCGTAATTCTAATTACGAGTACAAAAGGAAATGTGTCAGATCGGACAAGCAAGCTTCAGAACATTCATATTCGAGCATTCTTTTGACAAACGTGGACAGGAAAGAATGGAAATATTGATGAAATCGTATAAAACCATTTACATGTATGCCATGTATGGGAATAAGAAACATGGTCAAGAATTTCTGTTAAATGTGCACTTTTTCGAGCACCTCGAAATTCACAAATGGGCTTGAATGTCTCACTCACGAATGTGTACGGAATGGAGTCAAAGCAGCCCGTTGAAAATCTGGGTCATCTGGTTGAAACGTTAAGAGCAGTGCATTGATAGCGACAGGCTGAGTGTAAAGAAAACAGATGGGACGCGAAAAGCAAATACCAATATACCGTCAGGACAATCTTGTATCGTTCAATCTTTTGCGTATCTCGTTTTATGGACGAATATCGCGCGATGTAGTGCAAATGGAGAATGTTCGTGAGCGATACAGAGAAGACATTCGACACAAACTGGGTGTTACCGATTTATGATTCAACGTTATCTGTTCCGCTTGCCCTGCCACTACTTACTGGTGCAACGTAACCAGAATATTTTAGCATTCGAGAAAACCTAGATTTTCTTTTGTAGTCATTTTCTGCGATAATCAATATTATTTCATAGTTCACTTTGTAAAGAGTGTCGTAAGAGCAAGATAATCCAATTTTTCTCCTCTCTATTTTAACTTTACACTGTGTTGTCTACTTTTCTTTTTCTTTCAAACATATGCATATTAAACACAAACTTAAGACAAAAAATACATTTATAATAGTGCAATCGACGAAACGTACCCTTGAATTCCTAGATACACATAGAATTGCACTCGCTCTCATAATCACCGACCGTCAACCGCATAATTATCTAGCTAACAGGAAACACTGGGGTAAACCGCGCGTGATAACGTGATCCTGTTGTCAGAATAAGCATGAAACCTATCACCATAATATGTTGCATTGCTTATAAAAATAATAGCAAGACAATAGGAATTTCTAACATTTTACTACAATGCAAGTTACATAAAATGTGTACATAAAATTGTACTGAAATTCAAGTACCCAAGGAAGTCAGATGAACCAAGAAATGAACTTCCTTCACTTTTCGATTTGGTTCCTGTAATCGATAGTACAGATGTATGGATGCTTGCCTATTCAAGCAACAATAATCAGACACTCAAGAAAGTTCGCAAATTACTCGTGGCGTTCGACTGTCAATAGAAACAATCTAATATCGAATTATTCTAATAGCACCAGCCTTAACAAATTTGTGCATCCAACCTGTTTCCTGCATTTCTAGGATTAATGAGTGCCTGCGTGTGTGTGCGGGAGTTTGTAGATAAACACAGATTTGTATACACGAATTGCGTAACGGTTGCAGATCGTTCGACGGTCATTGTACCTACAATGAATGTGCTCTTGCGTACGGGTGCATGGACATTCTAGTTTGGTTATGAACTTTTACTCGCGGCACGTAATCGAGTTGCAGTCGAGACATACTTTTTCAATCGCGCGACAGATCGGTGTGCTTGCTTCCTGCCCGATTGTTTCCACATACGCACGTACATATTTGCCGGTGATTATAAAGTGGTCTAATAATGAGTCAACTCTTTGCATCGACTTATTACATTACAATGCATACAACAGAAGCATTCCATTTTTTCAGATTTCTCACTTACAATTAGACAACCTTAATAATTGCCGGCACATATATTGCACCCCAAGATTTTCCAAGCCCCGCAATATCAATTGATAGATTTCATCCTTTAAACGAGGAAGACGTCATTCAACGGAAGTTCAAGTCTCGGCGTATTCTTAGTGCTTTTTTTTCACAAATATTAACTTTTTACAGCTTTTTCCCTCATACTATATAAACACCAAAAACAATATAACATAACGAGAATATGAAACAACAAACACACGAAACAATAACAACAGTACTTCATTCGCTGAACATTTACAGTGTATTTTCTCGGAAACGTCGGATCGTGCAGACACGTTTAACGCCGCAACTTCGGGCCACCGTTTCGCAACGAATCCACCCCCGTTCGGTTCTATCGCGAATCACCGGACTACCCTGCACGCCGCCTAACTTAGCGCAGGATGCCACACACAAATATACATATGTCATTCGGATTCGGTAAAGAGCTCTCTCGCGAAGCGTGCAAATGCATAAAACGAGCTGGACTCCTAGTCGTCGTTCTCGCGAGATGTGCCGAGAGTATAAACAAACGACGAGAGGAAACGTCGGCCGCCCGAGCCGAGCGCACGAGTACGGACAAGAGCGAAAAGGACTTACCGGCGATCACGGTGTCCTGGAGATTGTACTTCGCCGAGCCCGTTTTCCCGACTTTCGGGAAGTCCTTCAGCTTGCGCCCGCTGAGCTTCAGCTCGCCGCTCAAATGGGCCTCCTCCAGTATCCGCTCGAGGCTCCTGGTGAGCTGTTTCTGTATGTGGCCGCTCATGTTTGACGCGACCATCGCCATGTTACATTTTCGGGAACACACGCGCGGAAGAGGACGACGGCGACGACGACGACGACGACGGCGGTGACTATGAATTCCTTCTCTTTCGCTGGCGCAACCGCCCCACACTCGCAAGGGACACACACATCCACCGCGAACGGCAGGAAGGTCCACGAAAGCACGCAACCCCAACTTACGCCACACACAACCAACGCCAGTGCGCTACTGATCCGCGCGGCGACTTGCTGCGAGGCAATGCCGGACTAATATTTTTCTGACCTGCGCAGTCGTCGGTGGATGGGCATTGGTCGCGAAAGCGCGCGCGCGGTATGTTCAAGTCAAACGATCGCTCACGACGGGTTTCGATGGAAGGTTTTCGGTCTCGAGACTGAATTTCCATTTTTTAGGTATTTTTATATGAAGTAGACGTCGCTTAAAGTAATGTACTTGAAGGAACAGGGGGAGGGACAATACATTTTATTAGCGTTGTTCTGTAAAAGTCCCAATATTCTGCAAATGTTCGTATATTAAATATCAAGTTTTTGGCGGTACAAGCATTTGTTGGCATTCACGACCCGACTGAAATAGTTGTATTTGTTTTCGCTGTAACAATGAAATCACCATTGACCTGCCATGGTGATAATCTCCTGACTTAAAAATTAACGTGGTATTGTTAGTACATCACAGTGATCTTACACGTAAAACCGTCTATCACTAATTAGATCTTGCAATTTACACAGACCATACTACATATTAGTTGTACTGTTATAAGTATATTCATGTGTTCCTACCATGTCACATCTTTATAATTAAGTTAGCTTGATTTTCGTATTACACCAGGAGGGGAGGGAATATAATTCTCTCAAATATATTATTGTGGCAAATAAATGGGACATACAAAATGCAATACTAAAACGTGACTAAAATGTAATATTGAACCTACTTATACGTTCCCATGTTTCATTCCAAGTTCGACACATAGAAGTGGTAGACAATTTCATATCTTTAAAGACGAATAAAAAAAACCATGGTTCTACCAAAGTTTGTTTCTACAATATGTTATTAGGTATATTTATATAAGAAATGATTTTTGTTATACATTCCTCATTGAACATAACTTTTTAATGTTGTGTCCAACTCATCAACCTAATATATACGGGGTATGTCATCACAAGTGGTACATCGGACAAGAGTGCAAATCTTCATACCAAAACAAATTGAAAATGCGAAATAAATATGTCCCTTCTCGAAACTTTAAGAAAAGGATAAATTTAGTCAGATTCTTAAGTATATATACCAAGATCTTGTACCATCTTTTTACATAATGTAAATAATCAATCATTTTTCAATGCTGTCTTTTTGAAAACAAAGCCTTCTGCAAAAAGAAAATCTGTTCTGCATTACAGACGAATTTTCTCTGTACATTATATATGTACACATATACCGGTGAATATTTGTAACAGAAAACCTTTCTGTTATGATGAAATATAAATAAATTATTTTAATAACACTTACCACATGTTTCCAAAAGGTAATTACAGTGCCTTTCATGAAGAAATGAATGAATGGATAAGGGATAAATTATTGAGTAGATATTGCATATCTATAACGATACCGCCTTTTGTACATATCAGTTCGATAAACATTGTTCAACAATTGTTCAAGTAAGAACAATATGTCAATTCTGGTCTATGATGCGTTAATGTTTCCTCTGCGCCCGTTCTTTTTCTACAGTTTCTTGATATTGGCTTACCAACTCGTCTTGTAAGGATCCTATACACGGACTGTATTGTAAAAACTCCATAGCATATTCACCCTTGCCTTGCGTCAATGACCGTAATTCTCCGCTGTATCCAAACATCTCGTATAATGGTACAGTTGCCCGTAACATACACCAATCATCCATGTGATCTGTCCCACTTACGAGGCCTCTTCGTTTACTAAGCATCCCCATGATAATACCCTATAAAATAAAAGGTATAAAATGCTTCCATACATCAAAGTTCATACAACGGACGCTTTGGTAGTTAAAAATATTTCACCTGGAATTCTGTTGGTGCGGTCACTTCGACATCCATAATTGGCTCAATAAGATTCCAAAATCCTTCTTGAAATACTTGTCTCAAGGCACCGTGGGCCGCTAAATAGAATGCCAGTTCCGAAGAATCAACGCAATGGTTCATTCCATCAAGTAATCGGAATTTAATACCCGAAACTTTGAAGCCAGCTAATGTTCCTTTCTCACACGCTGTCCTAAAGCCTTTCTCTACGCCAGGAATAAATTGCTTCGGAACGTTAGTTCCAGTGGTCTCGTCCGAAAATTGAATGAGAGTATTTTCGTCGGGCGGTAGTGGCTGTTAAAGAAACGAACCAGTTCTATAGACGAGCAACTGATATGGTAGCAGCATAATGTATATATTATTTATCAGCTGCAAGTATTACCTCTACAACTCCAATAACACGAGCAAATTGTCCAGCACCACCAGATTGCTTCTTATGTAGGTAATCAAAGGTGCATGGTTTTACTAACATTTCACGGAACGCAACTTTTGGCTTTCCAAGAATAATTGGACAATTATATTCACGCTCTAATCTTTGGGCGTATATCTCCAAATGTAATTCCCCCATTCCGGAAACAATAGATTCCTGTAAAATAATTTGTTGACGACAATTATAAAACGTACCATGCCAAGTGGCACATCTTAGCATATTAGATTTAACATATTAGTATTAACCTTATTGTCAGAGTCATAGCTAAAACGGAATGTAGGATCTTCTTTAGTAAAGCGTCCCATAGCTTTCGCAAAATTATCACGGTCTTTTGAAATCTTTGGTTGTATAGACATCGTCACGACCGGTTCTGGTACATATATGGACTCCAGCGACAGCTGCAAGTTATTAGAATCTACGAAGGTGTCACCGGATGCACAATCTACTCCAAATACTGCAAAAATGTCGCCCGCATAAACCTCAGTAACATCTTCCAATTCATTTGCATGAAGACGAACTAATCTCGGTACGCGAATCTGAAATTGCACAAATTTATTCAACATTTGTTCCGCGGACAGAATAACTCTGAACTTAGAATTATAGCATAATACCAACTTTTTTGTTTGTTCTGGTATTATATACTGAATCCGCTTTCCTCAACATGCCTTGGTAGCAACGGAAATAAGTTAGTTGACCAAATTTTCCAACTTCTAATTTAAATGCTAGACCTACAAATGGTTTCTTATCGTTACGCGCGGGATCTAGGACCACTTGCTCCGATTCCCCCTGCTTCCTGAAACGAAAAAATAAAATCGTGCTTCATTCATCGAAAGTAACGATGAAAAAATGTTTTTTTTAAGTTATAATAAATATATAATCATACGTTTCGCTATTCAAGAAAGCTACATTCTCCACTTCTCCTGGGTTCGGTAAATACTGTATAATGCCATCCAACAACGGTTGAACGCCTTTGTTCTTTAGAGCGCTGCCAATAAAAATTGGTGTAAATTTTCGCTGTAAGCACGCGCGTCGCATGGCGCTTTTTATGTCCTCTTCAGTCAGAGTCTTTTCAGACAAGTAGATGTCTCCAAGTTCTTCGTCGACATTACTCAAATGTTCAATTAGCTCTTGTCTCCTTTCCAGGGATTCTGATTAAAATATTTAGTCATAAAACATTGTACAGTATTCTTTAAAGACAGCAGCCATATTTAGAAATCAATACATACCTGTTCTCATATCTGGTGGAATTTCATCTTCTCTAATGGTTTCACCAAACTTTCCTTCAAAGTATAATGACTTCTGAGAAATCAAATCTATAATTCCACTAAAGTTGCTTTCTAAACCAATAGGCAATTGAGTAAGCGCAGTGTAGTGCCTCAATTTAGTTCTCAATTGATGCAAGACTCTATATGGATTTGCAGACATCCTATCTAATTTGTTGATGAACGCTACGCAAGGCACATTATACCTTGCCATTTGCCGATTTACAGTGTAGCTCTGGGATTGAATGCCACCCACCGCACACAGGACAAGTACTGCTCCATCCAAGACACGTAATGCTCTTTCTACTTCTACTGTAAAATCTACATGGCCCGGTGTATCGATAATGTTAATGTTATGATCTTTCCATAATGTGTAAGTTGCAGCAGACTGAATGGTAATTCCTCTTTGCCTTTCCAATTCCATACTATCCATTGTGGCACCAACATTGTCTTTACCTTTAACCTTACAAAGTATATCAAGCGTTAAACAAGAAGTTACAAATAATTTTGATTAAAAAATAAATAAAAGTAGATTTATTCTAAACATTCTATTGCCAAGCTGGAGAAACATGTTATCTCATAATCTGCCATATAATATACTAAACACAATGACATTGAATATGATTGATATTTACAAGTACTTATTGGTCTCTATTTATACATACTTAAAATAGCAGTTACATAACTACGTTTTTTATTCAATAATTCTTTACTTACTTCGTGCATCTGATCGATCCTTCCTGTATAAAATAGCACGCGCTCCGTCAGAGTAGTTTTGCCAGAATCAATGTGAGCCGATATACCGATGTTTCTTACTTTTTCTAAGAGTTTGTGCTCAGCAAATTTCTCCCTCGAGGACCACAACCGCACATGTTGCTACAATTATAAAATAAGTCTCAAAGGGAGAATAACTTACATAACCTATAAAGTATTAACAGTGAATAACGTTTACCCGATAAACGGTCGGATACACCTTTGATAATTTTCTCAGCTTGATGGAATGATTTAAGATATTTACAAGAGTCATCGTCCTTTTAACTTCACAATGACATATACAATATACTATTAAAAAATACAGATTATTTGATACTTTTGCAGTGCTGCGTGCGACACGGTTTATGCTTGGCACATGCCTGATTTTGTAACACTTACGGAGGCCATGGCGGCCGGCTTTTAAACGCCTTTTAATATAAATCGTGTATAATATCAATGTGCACACACAATATACAATTATCGAGAAAGATTTTGTTTATTATCAATCATATAACTATATATCATCGTTTTTTAATCGTGATAATTATACATATATTGCGATACAGTTGTGTAAATGCGAACATAATCGTCACGATAAATCGGAGCTGAGAGCAAAGCATATTTTATTTTTCTTAAGTAGATCATTAACATAATAAAGCTTCATCAAACATACGGTCATACGTCATTTTATGCTACAAATATTTACATTCATTTTAAGTGGTCTGGAGTACAGTTTTAATGTCGTACAATACGCTATGTCTTGTGCTTTTAGCCTATCCTTTAATGTCACTTATATACCATAATTCTATAATTATGATTTTTGAGAATAATTATCCTCTCCTACAACAAAATTATATTTTGTAGTAAAGCATACTTCGTGGGGTGAAATATCTCGGAATCTATCCCTCTCAAATAATTTAGTGTATTCGTCGTTGATTATAAAATAAGTGCTCAGATACTATGCCATGCGTAAATATTAATATGGCATATTTAGAATGAAAATGATATCATTTTGTATATGTGATATGATTTTGTTGAATATTCTATATTCGTATCAAATTACAAGGGAATGACTTAAAATTCTGAGCATAACTTGTTACTGTTATGCAAAATCACATTGAGATGATGTTTTGCAAGAAAAAAAATGTATAAAAGATTATGTACTGCATCTTCTGTACATCAAGTTGAATCAAGAGGTAACTGCCAACGCTAATTATAGTCAGCACATCTAATTTACTACATTTAAATATTCGAAGTATATCAATGGAATCTCTAGAAACAAGGTAATACATATATCTTATGCATATAGCTAAAAGCGCTAAATATATGATAACTTTTGTTCAATTCTTTTACGTTCGATAGCAATGTCTTATATATTCTATGCCTAATTTAAAATAAATATACAGTATGGCATGTAATTTATATGTCCAAGTGGAATCCAGTGTGTAAATTGAAGTATGAGCAATATACAAAACATACTTGTAATATAATATTCCAAAAGTACGTACAAAGTGCGTCAAAAGATTCTGTTGCAACGACGCATACGATGATTTTACTTGAAAGCGTCTCGAAATGTACACGAACAAAATTATTTATTCCCATACGCGTCGTGTTGTAAAAAATAAAGGTTACCACTGCAGGGTAAATTTACATTATCTGCAAAAAAGTAATGAACTTGGGAAAAAATATTAGGTTTCAATACATTGCTCCCACAAAACTGCCTTAAAACCCGATCACCGCTGTCTGATGCTCGTAATAAAAAAACTTATATCGTTGTCTTCTTTAGTTCCCCAATGTACCTTTTCAAGTAAAGTCTTTCTAGTTTCCGTTGTATCGCGATTTCTTCAAAACTGTGCGTATATCATATAAAATTAGTCAGTTCTCAAAAATTCTGTTTTCAATACGTTTTTTTCGTGTAGTATTTCTTCGTGCCGCACTCTGTACCTAATTTCTACAATAAAATGGATTTATTTCTGAGTTTGCTTCGATTTTCTGATTGCTATCGCACCTACATCTTAATAATGTATTTTTTAATTAATATGTTTGCATTGAGTATAAAATCTTACATACTTTTATAAACAATTTCTGTACATTTATATGAACTGAAGTTATATTGCAGCTTATTAGTATCACTTATTCACACACAGGGACGCTTTACAGACACATCGACAGTATACCCGATTAAAAGCATGTAACATTTTTGGTACTTAGTTTTGTTGGCGAACCTTTTCCGTCACTGTCGCCGAGATCCATGCCGAAAGGCACCGAGTTCCAAACGGCTTTATCGTTACGGTCATCTTCTTCGCTCAGAATGTTGCACATCATTCGGTCGTCGTACAAGGAAAACCTCGCCGTTGATTGAGCACGGCCGCGAACTTTTCTTACGGAAGGCGGTAGATCACCGGGCGTTTTTATCCTCATGTGTGGATCTTTCAAGATATTTACGTTCGATCCAACGTTAAAGACTTCATTAAATTTGTCAATGCTCTCCTGTCGACTAAGATTATTCTCACTCTTCTTATTTCTCAAATTGACAAGCGGCAACGTGGATGGGCGAGTGTTAGCGAGGCCATCGTCGTCATATCTTTGTCTTCCAGCTTGGACATTCTTTTCGTTCTTGCCTATTGGCGTGGTTGACGTGGAAGTTGCGCTAATGATACCATTTACATATTTCCCTCCGGAAGAGATTGTAACATTTGTTTCGACAGCTTTAATTTGTACATTTTGCTTTGATAATAAGTTTGACTTAGAATCTTCCCTATCTATTTGGTATTTACTGTACGGATACATTTTCTTATTAACAAGTAGCTTTTTTATATTTGGCCAGCCTGCAAATATTTTCTTTTTTGGACTTTCTTGCATATAAGTGTCATGTACATTTGTCTGCTTCTTCTTACTGTACGAAGGCGCTCCATCGTCAGAAATAACATTCTGTACGTATGGTATGGGGGTAGCTGGTCTGAGCTGTGCTAACTGCGTTGTGTGTTGGCTTAAATAATCATGAGAGACGAGACCTTGTATCTCAGTAGTAGCCTTATATTGATCGTTGTACGCGTGTTTTAAAGATTTATCAACGAGGATGTTTCCATGACAACCTAATTCTTCTAATGAATCAGACTGCAACATCAAATTTCTTTCCATGCAAGGATTTCTACCTTGATACGGTTGTAGCGTTTGAGTGTGATTGTACATCGCTACTTCGTTTGAGTTCTTAACTGTAATAGAAATATTGGTCAAGGAAATTCTTTAAGTCTGTTCTATGGAACGTCGGGTAGAACAGAAAACATGTTTGAAACGTATTAGTCACTTACAACTGTGTTCATGAAAAACGCTGTCCGAAGGCGACAGTGTAATTAAATTATCAGTTATACTTCCGTCGTTGCCAGAACCATCTTGCATCATATGTAATGCCAGTTGAACAACGTGAACGTTATCGTGATGAGAAGATTCACTATAAAGACTATTCGTAGTTGAAGGCACTAACGCGCAGTGTGAATTTACCATAGGACTGCCATCGGTGAAGTACATAGTTACTAAAAATAGGTATTTGTATACAGATTAAATTAAGTGTATGAGACATATTGTATTCAACGTGTATTACATCACATAAGTGCCATCATACCTCGATGAGATTGTAAGTCGGATAAACGCTCCTCTATGCATAAAGCTGTCAGCCGAGCTTCTGCGTCAGCATCCCAACAATCTTCCATAGTTTCCTTGATCAAACGTACCCCAGACTTATCAACCAAATTACCCTCTAGCAATGGTCTCGCTTTGTTACGAGATACTAAAACTTGCATTTGCTCAAATGTTGGGTGAAGACCTGGGGATATCAAAACGTCATTGATAGTAATAAAAGTATTAATTTTCATTTCGAAAAGAGGTAGTAAACTGTAGACTTTTAGCGCGTTTCAATTTTACATTATTCGTAAATTGTACAAACCAATTTCTTTTTCATACGGTTGTCGATAGGGAGCCACTTCCGTTCCCGGCATGTAAATATCAGAACACCGAGAAACCAGTTCCCACAGCACCAATCCCATTGCATAAACATCTATCTGTTTCAACGAACTTTCACAATCTCTTAAATTGACAGCTCCTTCCAATACTTCTGGTGCCATATATCTCAAAGTACCAACCTATGTTAACATATGCAAACCAAATATCATCAAACTACAAGTAGTTAACACCTGCATTCAAGATACCAATACAAGATGCTTACATCGTTGATCGATTTTACTTCAGCATGTTGCTCCTCTCCATTAGAATAATATTTAGATCCCGATATTTGAACAGCGAGTCCCAAATCACATATGCAGCAAGTGCCGTCTGCTTTGATTAATATATTTCTGGAATTTATGTCTCTGTGCGCAATGCACGGCTTGAATTTATCTGTAAGTGTTTCACGTTTCCAAGATTTGAAAATGGTATCCTTTCATTCGTGCCAAATACATATATCGCTTCATAATTACCTCCTTTACGCACATCGGTATGCAAATAAGCAAGCCCTTTAACTACAGAAAGCCCCATTTTGCAGAATGTGGTCCAATCAACAGTATGTACACGCAAAAAATCTGTTAGTGTACCTCCTGGTGCAAAACTGAGTACTAAAAGGTACTCGACGCTACCTTCCATGTTGACCCTTTCATCTACACCTGTTAACAAGTACAATACGTTACAAATTACGACAACCTTTATAAAAGAGCAAAGCTCACGTTTTGCGTTGTACGACATACTAACCATAGTAGTTAAGTAATGATGGATGTTCCATGAAAGGTAAGCAGTAAGTATCTCTTTCGTTTTGAAAATAATTGCGGTAATGAGAAGGAAATATTTTTACAGCAACGTCTTGATCTCCCATACTCCCTTGCCATACTGAACCATATCTCCCTTGTCCTATAATATAATCGTAAGCAAAAATGAAGCACAACAAAATGTCATAAAAAGTGGCAATAAATTGCAATCATAAGTTGTCAATAAATACGAAAGTGTACTCACCCACAATTGCACTAAGTTTCAGGTGATCAACTGTATAAGTACCAGTTCTTAAAGCTGCACTGTCCATGAGCTGATCTGTGTAGGACAGCGGTTTTCCCAATCGCCCCAAGATATTGTTTTGATAAGTTCGATATATCATCATGACTATGGTACATATTATCAGCAATGTACAAGCTAATGTGCTGACTATAATAAGTACCCATCTCTCTGTATCTGACTGCTCTAAATATTCAGTTGCTATAAATATTTAGATATTAAAATTACAAAAAGTATTGGCATTGTGCTTGGATTGCATTTAATCTTACTCGGTTGATTCTTTTGTGCCGGAGCCGCACTTAAAATTTGGTTGTCCGAATATGGAACATTACTGCTTGTAATATTTAAATTACAATTGTTTCCATGACAGCAGCAAAATTTAGTATTGTTTAATGCCTTTGTGGAACGTTGCAATGCAATACACTCTGTATTTTCACACTTTTGTTCCCCAGATTGCTTCCAACAACCTATACATACACAATAACCAAATATGTACATTAGAACATGTCACAAGGGTGAAAGACTGAATATAAGAATGAAATACATACCCTGAGAAAGAATCGTAATTTCTGTGCCATTTGGAGTCTTATCTTCCTGCCACAGTGCATGACAAAAATTAGTACAAGTCTCAAATTTTACTTCATCATCTCCCTATAAGAAATCAAGAATATATAAGTGGGTATAATATGCCATTAAATATGTAGAAATACGAAACAATTATTTCTTAAATTCTTATATTAAATACACACAATATCATAGATTTTGTATCCTAATTGTTTAAGACAATTTAAAAGATCTGCTATTATTTTATTTGCAAGCTTATAAAAGTATATGTAAGAACAATTGCTTTTGATGGTAATTTATGAACTTACTAAGGTATGAATTATGTTATTAACGTTGGAACTATCTTCAGGTACACCTCCTAAATTCTGTTTCAGCGATATATTTCCAATATTTTTCTTTCTACTCGCACATGTTCTACTGGCATTGATGGGCGCTGAGTTTATCCCATACAGTAGTAAAGCCAGTATGATAGATACAATGACTCTCATTGTGCTTTAGCAGGCCTCTTGAGGCTAGCCACTTCAACAGATGCCTTGATCCTTAAGAATTGGCATCTTTCATCGTATCTCTATGTGGGACTGTTACAGGTCATGCTCTGTTCATCTGTTTTTCATACATATTGATTTAACATGTAAAATTACACATGTTTTACTGATGTTATTAACTACTTTTTCAAAAACTTTTTACTTATCTTAATATTATAACAGCAAATCAAATAAGACAAAACAATAAATACATACAAAAAAAGATATTAAAGAATCACAGTATATTATTTAATTTCTTATATATCATATATACTTCATACTGTTGAATGTTTCATATGTTGCAGTAGATGGATAAAAGGACAATATTGTTATCACGTTTTATAGCACATTGTGTTTTGTTAACCAATATTTATCAACATGTGAGGCAAACAATTCCAACAACAAATTCTTACATTTATTCTAATGCTATTCCTACACAAAGTTATATGTACTGCACTGTACAATCGTTCTCACTGTATATAAATAAAACAGCAATGTTATACATACAATGCTAGTTTAATCCAATTTTGGAGGCAAAAAAGAACTCAATCCTTAATGTGTACATCAATCAATCGTTTCAAGAGAAAGAGTCCTGATGTTCCCAAGAAAAGTAAATTATACTTGTGTGTAAATAAAATCTATTAAACTTGTACAGATACGACGCGCCGAATATTGTCGCCTGAGATGCACGAAATGAGTAATGCTCGCATAGGAGACGTGCCGCCGTAAGTTAGCGATTCGAAAATGAAAAAGAAAATATAAGATTTGCGTTACGCACAACTATCGAGAGTAATGAGATTCGCACTTACGTTTCGATCGAAAGGCTCCTCGCAGCTTGCACGATTGATCTGTATATCATCGATAATGCCGCTGAAGATAACATTGCACAATATTCAAGAGTCGGTAGTACGCACTTTACGGAAAAATAATGCGTTAATGTTCATATACATTTGACAGCCAAGCCGTATTCACTGGTCGCGACCCAATCGTGTGTTCACAAACGCAACGAAACCATAACTCCTCTTGTTACGGCTATTCTGCATCTGGCAACGGTTGGTAACATGACAGAAGAGACGTACCATAAACCATAAAGTCAAAAAGAAGTCGCCATTACTTTGTCCAATCGTGCAGAAAAAAATTAACAATTTGTATTGTTGTGCATCAAGTAAAACTTTGTGCAAACACAGACAATTTTATTTGGACAAAGGAAAAGGAAATGGAATAAAGGGAAAACGCAAATTTAACAAATATTCAATATTACGGAATTTGGAAAATTGTTGAAATGAAACTTAAGACGGTCTTATGCAGTGATAGCAGACGGTGTCTGAACACCATCGGTGTCGACAGGGTGAGGGAAAGAGCTTTCAGTATGCGTGCTCGTCTGTGTGCGATTCGTGCACAGCTTGGCCGTACCTCGTGCCGAAAAGGACGGAGCTATATTCTGCCATAAAACTCATACATAATGAAAAATTCGATTGAAATTGATTCCATAGCCTATATACCTACTAATCCAATCGTCTAGGAAGTGTAACATTTCTTAACGTTTAAAATGTTGGCTGTGAATCCGCCCAGTCGAACGTATTTTTACGGGCGCAACGTACTATTCTATCGCACATGCTAGTGTTCAGTGCAATATGTTTATGCACATCAAAAACCAATATGTAGGACATTTTATTCAAAAATGCTAGTTATCACTTACCATGAAGTTCACGTTAAGATCACTGCTGTCACTGAACCCTCTTCAATTCGATTTGATTTTCGATTTGCGATTTCGAGCAACATGAACGCGAAGATACTCCATTCAAATCAAACCTATACTGAGCGACGTTACCCGGACATAATGCTACAAAATTGACAGTTCATTGTCAAATATGCTCCTAATTTTAAGTAATAAAATGTAATGCGCACTGCATTAATTTCGAGAAAAATTTACTGTATTGGGGAAGAAATTCTTCGTGATGGCGCCTGGTGTTGAATTACTTGCCACTCCCCAACCGCATCTTATTCCAAGGTAATTCATCCTACTCCTCATTTTCAATTACAGTACAATAATTCACACAACATGGTAAAATGCATTAAATTCGGTAAATATAATTACTTTTCCCAGATATGCCGGCTATTGTCCACAGTATCGATTCAGATGTGGGGAAACTTATGGTAGCCTTACACACAAGATTCTACTTGACCCGACGATAAATCATGCGGAAACACTCATTCTATCAAATCGTGCAACCGATGAATATGAAGTAACTTCTTAACGAACTACCACTTTCAAACCCTCATGTTGCATTGGATAATCGATGTTGTATAATCTAACAGGTAACCCGACCGCCAAAAAATGATATCGACACGGTGAACGCGCGATTCAAAAGAACCGATCCTATTTACGCTCATCCGATGTTGCCAGGATACGAAGGTACCCGGCGGGATACGGAATGTCGCATACAACATTTGAAAAAACATTATTATCAAGTCCAACAATTTTTAATATAACTAAATTTTTATGTATATCTAAATTTCTATACTCTTTCTGCTGCAAACACATAGGCATTTATATTTGTCCACAGGTTTCATGCCTAATATGAATGCTAGAAATGGGCAAAGGTTTACCGTACTGGCCACGGAAGGCATTGCGGAATTTGAAAGGCAGCAATTGAAAAGCAAGGCAGTCCTTAATCAACTGAAGACCGTAATTGCCGTACAAGGTGGACACGGTGATCCGCGAAATGTGAAGGAGCGTATGGTAACGATACACTCTGTTCTGCATACGAAAACTAGAAAACTATAATCAGGATTATGGATCGCCGTATATGAACGTTATTTTTAAATAATATTTGATTTTTTTAACTATATAATTCATGTATGTGATAGTTATTTAGAACATAATTGAATACGTACATAAACATCGATCAAATTATTAACACGACAAGCACATATGCTGTTGTAACAATGAAAAGGTACAAACTGTGCATTTTTATTCCAGTTTGTGAAAAATGAATACAAACTGCCAATGGTAATAGTGCGACCAGATTACGCAGGTTTTGTCACACACTTGGCAGTGGACGAACAATGTGAACGGCCTAAAGATCACTCTGCTTCACCGTATTTCATGGAGAACGGCAATCCTAAAAAATATTTCACCAGTGGTGAGTAACATACGACTTTTAAACAACTTTAACACCAAGTATTCTTTCATACTGCAACTAAACCGGTTCAGATTGAAGTTTCCCTCATTGGTAAAACAGTCATTTGTTTTAATATAAGATGAGGAAGATCGTCAACTGAATTGATCGTACATGATTTTGACATTCGGGTTTTTTGGTATCATTATTTTGTAATAAATTACAAAATCTAAATTCCAGTCTGATATCATCGTAACACAAATTACATTTGCCAAAATGAGTCTTACCGATAGTGAAAATCGCTTGAGGTACTCTTTTGTTCGTCAAAGTGCAAGAAGTGAGTTTGGACAATGCGCTGTCTCATGAATTGAGAATATCGTAATTACGTTCAATAAACATAGTTATGTATCTTATGTATGATAGTGCAAAACCATACATTAATATTAATATACTGTTACCTTATCAAGGATATGCTGGTCATATTCCGGGTCAAGACGCGCATTTTGGTGCATCAAATGCAGCGGCAACGAATAGTGCTCTCTGTGAGTTTACAACAAATCATCGATCACGACAGGGCACAGAATGGGCTCCGGTAACGATGGCACGACCTGATCCGCCAGCCGTTATTCAATCTGCAGACATTTATCACAAACATATTGGAATGTTGCCGAATTACGGCGGACACGTACCGGGGGAAACATTCAAGTAACTGTAACATTAGAAAATTATATAGATGACGTATTTGATGACGCTGACCTTAGTTAAATTATGAAATTACGAAGTAGTATTGATTCTTAATATAATGATGAAATGCCGGTAACCCTGTTATTCAGTAATCATAAGTACTTATTTATTATACAGATTTGGAAAAACCTTTGGAGCGAACACGGCAGATGCGAAAAGATGGCTGCGTGGTGATTTTTCTGTATAATTAAGATTCGAGATGTACAGTCATGTAAAAAAATATTATTTGCTCATACCCTTTAAACAACGCATCGAATGACAATACTTGCGACTAAAAATAAAAGACCCATTTAAGAACAGTTTGTTATCAATGTTTATACGGAAATATACGGGATATACAAATATTCATTTACAAAGTGTGAAGTAAAAAGAACATAATATGTACTGCATATAAGCTGCAATATAGTTTCTGTACAGAGTGCAGGCTGATTTATGTACTCATTTCTATATTTTTCGGCTTTCATTCGAAAATAAAGTATATAATTTATTGTTGTGACTTCCACTTTGTTAAAATTTCAGCAGCTTTCTTCAAGTTCTCGTCTTTCTGCGGTGGAATAAAGCATTGTATTTTACTGTTGCTAGATATATTTTGCTTAAACAGATACACGTATAAGGAATGAACTTACCTTTATAAAACAATATCGTACATTTTCTTCGCCCAAATGTTTATGTTCAGGACTATAAAAAGCAGACGGCGGAATACCTTGTATTCCAACGTTCTTTGTCATCCATTTCGTAAATCTGTAGTCTTTGTTAGCATCAGTCTCTTCGTTTAATTTGACCTTATTTTCTAAAGCTGTCCAATTAGCGATCATAAAGTAACCTCCTTCCGGAATCGTCGGGGACATGCCCACATCACTTAGAAACTTTGCCATGTAGTCACGTTTCGGTTCCAATTCCTTCGCTAAACTTACGAAATAACAATCTGGTTGTCCAAACCTTGCCAACTCTTCCTCAAACCCAATGGCAACCGCTTCCTACACATTAAGACAACAAAAATGACCCTAAGTGTAGACTGGAGTTTTGATACAAAAAAAAAACAAACAAATTACTTGGATTGGTGTGGAACATGTGTACACACTGTTCTGATGTACAACTTGCAAATTGTATAACAGATTTGCAGGACCGTAAGCCCACCCGATTTTCCATCCGGTTACACTGAAAGTTTTACCCGCTGACCCAATAGTAATAGTACGATCATACATGCCAGGCAATGTAGCTAAAATTAATATTACGATACATTTGGGTGTTACAATTTTTACGATACGGTCAATGTTGCAAAACCGTATTTACCAATTCTAATATGTTCGTAAGGCTCGTAAACTATCCATTCGTACACTTCGTCAGATACAACGAGTGTGTTCCATTTTTTAGCGAGGTCAGCGATAAATTGTAGTTCATCACGTGTGAAAACTTTTCCTATAGGATTATGCGGTGTGTTGATGAGAATTCCTTTAGTTTTTTCATTGAAAAGGCTCTCCATTTCCTTCCTGTCAAAGACCCAATCTGCTGATGACAGAGGTCCACTTTTATTTTTCTAGACATCAAAAAATATTGTATCAGAATTCACTAAATTGAATGTAATATTGATATTAATAATTCATTGAATAATATCCAGTTCCACAACTGCAACTTACTGGTTTTAGGGGAATACATCTTGGAATACCCCCAGCCGATTTAACAATAGGTACATAACAATCAAAGTAAGGTTCAATGATGATCCATTCATCTCCAGGATTGGTATGCCCTTGCAATGTAATATATAACGCTTCATATGCACCAGCAGTCACAAGAACTTCCTTATTTGGATCCAAGTCACGTTTCAGTAACTTTGAATATAGTTTTGCAATTGCATTTATCAATCTGGGATGACCCTAAAACAAGTATCTAGAAATATTTCCCATGCAGGTGACAAAGATATCAGAGGACATACATGTTATCTGCCAAAAGAAATTTACAATACACTCAGGGAATAAATACTCAAGAACAAGTAACAAAGTATGATAGTGTTTTTGTATTACCTGTACATACTAGGTCAGAAGATAAAGACGTATAGTGATAAGAAACATTTGCAGAATACTCACAAATCCTCTTGTGTATTGATTAAGAAGAGGATTTTCACTAGTTGTTGAGGCAGCTAAAGCCTTTGTTACATTTTCTGGTGCATGAAAGTCAGGAAACCCCTGACCTAAATTTAATGGCTTATATTCCAATGCAAGTTGAATATATTCCACCCTACACACAATAAACAAAGTAACATAACCATTTTTATTCACAAACAACTGCTCAAAAAACTATATTACCAAACAGATTTCTCAGTGCCTTTTAGGCGAGATGGAAGATCGAACTTAGACATCACAGCAGCAGAGCTTTGAATATTTCTGAGCGTAGAAGATGAGATCACAGGTACCCTTAAAGATGTGCCAAGAAGACAAGTACGTGCTAACATCTGTAAAAAATAATGAAACGTTAATACTACAACGGTAACGCATGTCATTGTGTCACCATTGTTTACCATTCTTAAGATAAATGCATACCCTGCGACGCGGACTAAAATACTTGTTCAAACGAAATGCAGTATCACTACGTATGGACATATGTGTACGTTATCTGCGTATGGAAATTAACATGGTAAATTTACATAACTTACGAAACAATACCCGGTCAAATAAAAACCATGATAATAACTTACATAAGCCCGGTTATATCAATCTCGTCATACTGGCGGGAAAATTAAGATTACGGCTTGCATGTATTTACATCGCGGACACAGGCTAGAAGATCTCTTTAACGCTACTAGCAATTTGCATCAGGACGCAACACGTGGTTAACAGAAAGCTGAGGAAATGACAGGTAAAAACATTATTCACGATGCAGTTTACGTGACGTTATTTGTACGAATACACTAACTGCTGTAATATTGAGATTGAGGATGGCTGAGACGTGTATTTCACGTCTATGCACTTACGGAAAGAAATAAGAGCAGAACCAAAACCGAGTGCACCACGTTTACGGAAGCGTGCACGTTTTCTGATAAGACAGCTGACTTACGCAACAAGTTGTTGATAAGGAAAAACCGCCGAAAAGAATTTCCTATATAAGTACACACAGGAACTTTGTGCGATAGATATTGGTAATTGTATTACTAGTTGCCGTCACAAGATAATCTATGTTCAAATCGATTTTGTCCGTCCTACGCATTTAATTTGTACAAAAATCTTTTCTGTGCTGCGCGTATACACAGTACGAAATCGATTAACAGGATAACATATGTCTATTAATTGACCTATTCCGAATATGACATGACTTTGTAATACAGGATAAATGTAAAAAATCTGAGAAAAAATATAAAATTAGATATATTAGTTAAACATTAGTATATAACACAGCTGACAATCATACAATAATTATAATCCTGAAGGCGTCCTGGGGGCGTCCCTGTGCTATCCGGGTAGTAACAGTTTCATTCGCAAATTCAATGACACATATAATTTCAAGCCATTAATGCTTAAAAAATAAATCGAAAGAATATTTTTAAATTTTAAGCCTGCAACTTACCGCAACTAGCAAAATCCTTATGCCTCTCATTTCTAACACTGTCTCTATGTCGTTTCTGTCTGTGGCATGAAATATTCTCAGTCTACAATTTGAAGGTTCAACCGTCGAGAAACTTTCACTTACCAGGGCATTCCACGCAGAACAAGAGTATATTGGGCCGGTTGGACGTGTTGTCGCCAATGATCTCAGTCAAAGGGTTCAAGGCAACTAAAATTGTCTAGATCATGCGAAAGGATTTTAAGAGGGTGATATAAGCGGCATCTGTAGCGGACATATAAAAACATTGTTACACAGAAGTGTGATTAAGATAATTGATTAATTTGAGGTAAAACACCGACGAGATAATATTGTTGAAGACGGCCAGGCCTGTGTAGATTGGTAGCAGAGTTTGCGGTTCGGCAATTGGGCCGGACGCCGTCGATAAATGGATCTAGCGCCGTAGGTAATAGAAAAATATAGGGTGCTAACATTCTGTAATTGCATGGAAAATAATTACATTTTACTTCGACGAGATATTCTTAATAATAATATTAATAATAATATCTCGTAGTGTGCTTCTGGCTATTCTATACCAGTTGTGTGCTGTCGGTAAGTTTTAATGGAACCGTGTACATGATAATTTATCGACTATACCTGGTTGAGTACCATAACTGAACATATGCGCAACAGTCTCAACCTTCTGTTTCACCACTTGAAAACTACCCTTATTTCACGCAACAAATTATTTTTATTTGCATTGCTGCCATTACTGGGTACGCTTTAGCACATTCAGCATTATCGGCAGCTTCCGATATAATATCACATTTCTGCGTACAGTGGAAATAGGTACTGAATTATTTGACACGTATTTTCGACAGAGAGAAATTAACGATTAATTCTTATAACTGATACATGTAGTTCTCAATATATTAATATAATTAGAAAATGCAGAGACTTTTTACATTCTACATTCTGGTTTGTCCTATGTATTGTGTCCTATGGACAAAGCTCAACTCTATCATCTCCAGAGTGATTTAGAACCGTGAAAGATGGTATACTGCGCTCGAAATATTGCCGAAAAATTGGAAAAAACTTTAACATTTTGCCCCAACGTCATTCGATAGAGGGTGATACACGTGCTGTATCTCTAGTATTTCTTCTATTAATAACAATGCAAAAGCTTCGGTATCACGCGCAAGAAACCTCGTACCTACCACTAATCCAAACAACGTCCGCATAATTTAAAGTTCGGTATTGAAAAAGGTGGAACAGGGGAAAGCTCAAGACATTTCCGGTTAGCATTTCTGCCATAAACTTTCGTGTAGTGGCATAGTAATTTAGGCGTGAGAACTCGACGCACTGCGCAGGCACACCGCATTGCTAAGTAACTGACATCTGGAAGCGATTTTCATGCCCGTAAAATGTAGGTACCTGCTCTATTCGCACGTCGAGAGAATGCAAAGGAACTCATCGAAGCCCAAGAAAATACGATACGAATTTAACGTCGCTGTTCACAGTATATTCTTGTTTACACGGCCATTAAAGAACGTTCCTTCGACAATACACGGAGCCTGCATAAAAACCACGTGGAAGATAAAATGAACTTATCGTAAAAAGATGCCGACCACATCACAGGCCGAGTCATCAAATCAAATTAGTTTCATACTCAACGCCAACTGATCGCATATACGACTTCGATTGACATAGTATTCCCATCGGACGGTGTCTAACATTTGATCCGCAGCCAAACGGTTCCATTAGCCAGAACTTTGGTGCTACATCTGACTTCTGGCGTGGGGCTGCTGCTTGGATAAATCAACGAATTGGGAGAGATAGAGGGAACGAAAGTATACACGTCCCGTTGAAAGGAGTCGACCGCGATGGTGGCAAAAAACGTTCAGCTACCGATATCAACTGTCCGTGCATCGGAGCAATATGTGCTTCTGCGCAGAGACGTTGCATTAAAGATGAAACGGGAACCGAGTGCCGAGGGGGGCTCGATAGAAAGAGTGACAGAACTTGCGGGTAACACAGTAGGGGGTGAAGAAGGAAGAGCCAGAGTTGGAGGAGGAACGGAGCGCGCAACGAACGCTAGACAGGGATAGGAACGGACTGATAGCAGAGATGCGCGAATAAGAGAAGCGAATAGGGGGAGAAAGGAGAAAGAGAGAGAGAGAGAGAGAGAGAGAGAGAGTAAGGAGGAAGCAAGAGAAGGAAGCTGAGTGTGTGGCAGTACATGCGTGGGCGGTTTGGAGGGGACCGTTACATAGGCCGGCACGAGGCGTGGCGTTTGAAGTAGCCCGACCGTCCAATGGGAGCTGGAGGCGTTATCTGAATGTGTACCTGCGGTGCTCCGGAGGCACATAGGGTCCGAAGTCGCAGGGGTACGCGACTGCGTTCGCGCGACCGGCTTTATACATGGCTTTTCCCCAGCGGAGGAGTAGGAGAGAGACGATGGCGGGAAGAAGAGGGCGAAACGGGTGGGAGCGAGAGAAAGGGGAGGAAGAGAAGATGAGAGAAGAGAACGAGAGAGGCGATGATGAAGAGAGACAGACGAGGGAGTAGGGTGGCGCAGGTTCGCAAGCCGTTGGTCCACGCTCGGTGGGGAGTCCGGCGTGCACCGTGCATCCAGTTGTATACCTAAATGCGTACGGCACTGTTTTAAATAGTACACACGTGTATAGTCACGGCAGGCCCCGATTAATTAATTCTCGCGAGGTGGATCACCTCTTCGGGGACGAGGAGACGCGCCATCTTTGAGGCATCACGACGTGTCTGGCTCGTCGAAAGTTCGCGCGCGCTTTCCCCGGCGGACGAGACGTTCGCAGGATTCTGGCGGAAAATGTAATAAATGGGCCCTGCGAGCTGAGTAAAGCGTTCGACGGACTCGATACTGTAAACAAGTGCTATGTCATGCCGAGTAATCTCATAATCGGTAATCGGAATTTCATGGCATGAGCTGTGTCGGTTGCTTCGAGTGCCCGACGGATTAAGGGGGTGGGATTGTAAGGCATACACCGAAGTATTCGTCATTGTGCAGCGTACGGACACGATTGTGCGGGAAACTGACTCTCGATGCGCCTCATCGAACGCACTTCGCCAGAGAAACTGCTGATTAGTGTGGTCGAGACCCGTCGGATGACGAGTGTTGACTTTAGTTAGCGAAATCTATTTCAACGATCACTAAGTTGAGTCTCTCGTCATTTCTATAATCGCCGATTGCCTAATAGAAGTTTTGAGAAGGTATGCTCGCACGCGATTAGAAGAAACGAATAAAACTCCTTCGACACGTGTGCATGAGAACTCTCATAATGAATATACGCGACAACCTCTGTAATGTTCGCGCTAAAACCATTAAAATTCCACCTGCACCTCGGACGGACGAAGATCGCAGCAGTGCGGGAAGGAAAATGTGAAAATCGGACGGACGCGATCGGCAAAAACTGTTAGCGGGACATGTCCGACGAGTTATGTTAAGCGCATCTGATTTTGTGCCGAGCCGAGTGCCGGGCGCCGCTGAGACGCGAAGAACGATGTAGCCGTAGGGACGGTTTGTCAAATCGGGGATGACGATAATAATCGGTGGGTTTTGCCTCTCGTCGTCGTGAAGTGTGTCAAGCACCGACGGCTTGATAAAAGTGTACGCGTCGCCTGAGAAGTTGTCGGGCGCCGAAATCACTTTCACGCCGAGGGAGACTAATTGGTTCTTCCCCCTCCCCCCTGGCCATCCCGTTTTCACCCCCCAATTCCTGTTGGGGGCGCCAATGAGAGGGTGGCTCTTTCTCAAGGTTCGTAAAACAATGCGATCGATTCTGTTCCTCGTAGTACACATAAACCGAGATTTCGGTTGACAAGTAAGGAGCCTGAAATCAATGTGTACCACTCGGGCAAAATAGGTGAAGTAATACAGTTTCACTACGTTGCAACGTATTCTCATTGATACTGCGATGTCCGTGAGAGAACTTTAAGATCATTCGATTAATCGGAAAATGTGTTATTAAATTTAGCGAATGCTCCAAGTGCAAATTTATTCAAGTATACGGTACGCTAGTTGGTGTTGTTACCTCAAATATTATCAATATCTACTGTACGGACTGCCAGTCGTCACCTGTCAGATGTCGCTTGTCATCCATGTAAATCATTGAGCGTGAGTAGAAATGGTTTAGGGCGCATTTGCACGCCATTGCCGCATCGATGAAGACCGATAAAAACGCAGTCAAACGTCGCACTTGCAGCTAACCCGCATCTATCGATGCCCGTCGAAACGCCGGCTGTCAATATCGTGGATCTTCCTAAGCGAAGCATTGTTTGATACGTCAATCTATTCTGCATCTGCTGAAAAAACGTGTGAGAAAAAAGAGTTTCAGACTGGCACACGTTGCCAGCAAATCAATAGCTACGACGCATACGGAATCTTCTTTCAGTATCTTGCGATTACATCCGATGCGAATTCACTTGAACTCCCGTCACGATGCATTCGCCTCCAAAAATGAGACACTGTCCCACGATTAAAAAACAAAAAATCCACGCAGCCCTTTTTCCGTAGATCTTTGTATACGTTGCGCGGTGAAGGGTTGAAAACCGTAATTCATTCATTCGAAACCCAGCCAGTCACGGACTGTGCGTCAAAAAGCGGATCGGTACTATTTCGAGTTCACACACGCGTGGGCACGTGTGAGCGTGTGTGATGATTCTCGTGCTCGGGAAGCTGCATTTTCGCCGCAAAACGGAGCTCGAACGCGCTCACAGTCGACGTAATGTAAATACACGAAGAGAGAAAGAGAGAGAGAGAGAGAGAACGAGAAAGACAGTGCGTGTAACGTGTCGCAGCAGCCGCGAAGGGGCGTGCCGTTTCCTGAAGTCATTTGTAGGGAAAAGTGTCGGGAACTCTTGAACGTGATCCTTTTCCGTGTCCTGTGCGGGCGCGTACCCTTCCGTGCGTGTTTGTCCCGCAACGGAACCCAGAGACTTATGTCCAGATGCAGCTGTCGCGGGGAGCGTAAATCTCGGGAACGTCGGGTCGCGTGCTTTTTCCGACTTTTTGCGCTCGGATGTCTATCCTCCCCCGAACGTCGGCGCGACACTCGGGTTGTGTGTTTTCAAACTTACTTTTTTTTTTCATCCACGTCGAACAAGTTTCTGATGCACGACTAAACGACGGTGATTAATGTCGCTCTTCTATTCGGTGGGAACGCGCGTTGGTACCTGTGGATCGGGACGAGTTTTAAAACGTTACAGTCAGATCGCAGAGTTCGTTGTATGGGTTCACTTCTGCTGAGTACGCGCACGTTCTTTCGAGAATCCTGAAGATTCGTCGCTTTGGCGATGCGTGGTTATTCGATCGGAGAATTATACAATCGGTAATAATAGTTGTTAGCCAGTAGAGCCGATTCGGGCAGCTATTAATAGTGAGATTGTAATGGCAATAGCCAATAATTGAATGAGCTGCACACGAGTGCACGCCTTACAACATCCTGGCACGTGCGTAAACAGCTCTTAGGTAATTCAGGGTGACGGCCCGACGTACGCGAGCGTAGGGTCGTCTCGAAATATCCGCACTTGCTCGAAGAAAATACTAAGAAAGTAGCTGGCACGTACTTAAAGGGCTGTTTTACGACGGCAGCGAGCCGTATTTAATCGAAGAAAAGGTTCAACTAATAACGCGTCATTGCGGCTCGTAGATTTATTGTCGGTAGTTACGGCGCAACGATTGGCCGGCGCGCTAAATTGTTTATGGAAGTTGACATCTCGATAACACGCGGTCATATTCATTTTCTATGCCCGCACGGCCGATGGGAGAGCGCGACGGGCGAGTCGGCGGAAAAATGATAACGCTCGGACCACTGTATTTTACAGCGCGCAATTACGAATGTCCGTTCGAATGCGCGCTCGAATTGTCCCGCAACTGCATTGAAATGCCTGCTCGATAATTTGTGAAAGCCAATTCCTTGACGGCACGTTACGAATCGCGCCCATCGAACATTTTCGCGTGGCGTCGACATGTGCGCGCAACAAAATCCGAAGCTTGCGTTCGACGAGACGTATTTTCTCGCGCTACAATTTGATTCTGTCGCATGGCACCGCTCGGTTTTGCCGGGGACGGAAAAAGTGCGAGAGAAAATCAGGCCGCCCGACCGAGCCCCGGCAAATCACTTCAGCTACTTAACCCCGGACATAAACGAAGAACGGAATAAATGTCACACGCAGGGTGACACCCCGCTCTATTACGCTCGGCGTCAATAACGTCGAGACAATTTATGCGTCAGGACTCGGGGCCCTTTCTTTATTTTTCTACGCCAAAGGAGCTGGACCAGTGTACATTGTGCTCGGATCGGGCGCGTTTATGTTCCCGGGTGGAATCGAGTGACAGAGCACAATGCCGCTCTCTGTTCCGAGTCGAACGGCACTTTTCGAAGGAGCCGATCAATTGATTTTACAGCGCTGAGGTAATAACGCATAGACGCCTACATCAGCCATGTACGGCCGGAACTGTGAGAATGACTGAAAACTTTCAGTAAAACTGTCGCCCGTTAATGCACCCACTTATTCAACTTTCCCATAACAGCGAGAATATTGTTTAAATTTCAGTTTCCAAACTATCAATTGCTAGCTATTTACAAAAAATTGTTTTAACGCGATTATCGATACTTCCGCAAAGTACAGCGTTCAACGTTCGACAGCTTCTACTGAATATCTTGAGTTTTTCGCAGTCAAGGAGACGGGCTAGACAAGTTGACGCCGGAAAAGGTATCGTTTTTTGGGTGCACTTGTTCCGCTCGGAAGCGGGCGGGTGTGTGTGGGTCCTGACAAACGAGCGTGACTTTCTTCCAATGTCCATTGGCCACATTTCCCGTGGGTACGTGTCCACTGTTGGACAGGATCAGAGAGACCGCAAAAGTACAGCTGTGACACGCTCACTTTGGAGGCCGGATAGGTGAAGACGGCTTAAGCGTTTGGACATGTGTAGAAACACGATATTCGATACTTCCTACTGATTGAGATTTATGACACGATCTCGCCAATGACCACCGACACCGCAGTTCCTCTCGAACGCAATCAGAAACATTGTCGCTTCAACGTTATATCTCTGCTGACGGTGTATTCTCTGATGCGAGCCACGCGATAAGCAGGCAAAGATACTTTGAACTTTAATCCTGTAGTACTGGTAAATGATACAGGTACTGTTTGATAGCGGAATATTATATTCCCGACATACATTTTTTTTCTTCGGGGAATCAAAGGTTTCAGAAGAAATGTTCTCTGGAACAAAACGATTTTCCTGTCTCACACTGCCGTTTCATCCTTATAGAAGTGTTCGAGAATCAATAGCGTCGCGTGCGAGGTCGGCAAATGTTGCTGCCGATCGTTCGATCTAGTCGATCCAAAGTCGACTAGACGACGTTACGCATTCGCGCGAACGTCGCGACGCCTTAAACGATTGCCTTTCGTCAAACACGACTCGGGGGGTCCGTTTGTAAGAAACCCGTGCTCGCTGCCCGCGGTACGTGTAAATCCCACATGACTGAAAAGAACCCGATGGTGGGGGGATATGTGATACTGGGATGCCGAGTCAAGACTGAAGTTTAGTTTTGCTTACGACGACCTTAAGTTCCGCCGCTCTTGTCCTCTGACCCGAGTCGAGGAAAGTCAAAGATGCCTCGTACGTGTCCGGTTTCAGGCAATTAAGGGAGCGAAGGTCCACAATTTTCGGGGTGACACTCGTCGTTCAGTGATTATGTGCCATTCCATCTGAGATACGGATCGTACCGTGAGAGTAGACATCATGAAACGTGAGTTTCTTTCACTTTTTCCGCACGCCTCATTGCCTTTCGTCGACGTTCGATAATGAAAAAATCGGAAATCGTACGCAACTTTTGCGGCGGACGTCGGCGACGGGGGAAATACAATAAATTCCTTTCATGTCGATTCTTGTAACCGTCCCGTCGTCGTCCCGCTGTTCTTTTTCGCGATCGCCGATACTCGGTAATCCGCAGAAATTGGCAGAGTGACCGGTCGATGTTCGGTCGATGTGTGTCGGCGGGTTAGCTTAAGCGAAATGAGAGAGAAATCATTAAATAAAGGAACCCGACGGAGCCCGCTGGAGCGAGGGTACGCCGAGGGGGGAAATAGTAAAAAGAGCAACGTGCAGCTTCGGGTCGTCACGGCCGGCAACCCCCGCCGGGACTTATGGCACTTTGCCACGCGAGATTTGAAAATTTCGTCAGGCCCTTTGTGCGCTTTTGTCATCGGCCCGGCCTGAATGCGGTTCGCGATTCGGCACGGCGACAACTCCAAATTATTCCAAGACTCCTTCAATGAGTCCGCTGCCTAATTGACCAGCTCGGTGGTCAATTCTCGGATCTGCTCCGAGATTTCCGTTAAAACGTTCCGACGCATACGTTCTCTGTCACTTATTCGCGTACCAATCTTGCAACTCGGTCAAACTTTCCCGCACTGTATTACAGCAATCTTTTTAACTCCTTGCAATTTCGAGTCACTCCCAGTCATACGAATCGCTTGAAGGGTATTTAAAAATCGACGGAAATGATGAAATATTGAAAAATTGAGTCGCATGTCACTTGGTTCGACGCTTCCTGTAACTCGAGAGTTAGCGTGACGACCGATTTGTAAGTACACGTGTACGGATCGCAAACAAACTGAATCGTTTCCCGCAACAATAGGATTTATTTCTCCGACCGGGGGAGATGACATCGCGCGCAGTGGTCGACGTTAAAGTCGTGCATATTTTTTAGCTCGCGTGTCGCCCGGTGCTTCTTGCGTGCTCGGCAAAGTCTGATTACGATAGAAGTTGCCCAATCAGCACAACAGACATCCTTCTTATCCTGCCGTCGTCCAAGGTTATGCAGTTGGTACCCACGTTGAGACCGTTGCCGTTCCTTCTCCCACCTTCGGTCGACGGACGGAAGGTGGACTAATTCGATCCGTGTTGCTTAAATTCACGATTACTCCAATTGAACGCCCACGCGTGTGACCCATTGATTCGCCTTTGCGCAATCGTTACGTCCGATCGACTTCCTTTCCGTAAAGATTGCTTATTTTATGTACGCCGCGCAAACAATTAACGAAATGTCGGTACGATCGTTCATTGATAAGTCACGCGTGTCGAGTGGCCTAATTTTCCTGCGGCTCGATTTTATCAATTCATTCGCGGCAGAATAATGCATTCGATGTATATATAGCTCAGTGCACCGTTAGCAGAGAATCGTTTGAGAGCAATTATTACTTTCGTTACGAGCGTAATCTGATGCCGTCAGCCAAGTTCAGTGTCGCGAAAGTCGTATGATTCACGACGAACTACGCATAGTTTGTGCGTGAGAGATAGAGATACTCGGACGAAGAGAACGGCAGAAAGGAGTGGAAGGAGGGGAGGACGAGGCAGGAATAAGAAAGTGAAGAAAGGCCGACATCGAAAGACAGAGAACTGTTCTCACATCAGCGCGCATACGAGTATGCAGGTCTCATTCTCGGTTCTCCTTTCTGCGAGCCGGTGTGTGCCCACGACGAGACGAGTCGTGGTTTAGTGGCGAGTCGAATGGCGAAGGCAACGAAGTCCTGCGAGTTCAAAAACTCACCGGCACTCCCTTGCCTACGCCAATAAATTCTATTTCGCGTTACTTTGCCGCCAGCCGACGTCGTGCGAATATTACGCTCTTTCTCCTTACATCTTCGTCTACCTTTCTCTCACTGCTTCCCAATCACACTTTACCTTCCGTCCCATTCTTCCCCTCTATCATTCATCTCACTTAGCCTTTTCCAACTCCGATCATCAATCAATGCGCACAATCTCGTGCAGACTATTTCAAAATCTTCCTAAATATAAAACATCATCGTTTCCTAGATACGCATAATATGACAGACCTGTCCGCGCGACTGATAAGTAGATTTATTCGATCAGCAAAACGACGCAGCGAATTTGCACTTTGAAACGTACGCGCCGAACGACTCTCGAAATATATCCCGTCCCAATGTCCTTCCCTCCTGCCTCAAGGTTCTCCGCTCTCCCGCTGATGTATCCTCCGGGGTGAGAGGGCAAGAGCGTGTAGGTGATAATAAGCCGTAAAGACTGTGAGACGCATCGGGAATGCGTGAAGTATTTACCCCCTTTACTTTCTGCTGACCGTTCGTCCGGCCGTACGGCCGGAGACGGATGAGAAAAGGACGATGCCCAATCACACGGAGATACGGTCGTAATTCAGCGAAATTACGGCGGAGGAAGATGTCATTTCTGCGAGGATGCGCGAACTCCGAACGGCGATCGTGCGTGGGGCGGCGCGAGCAAATAGGAAACTTTCGGCGGATCGGCCGCGTTAGCGGGCCGTTGATAAGGGTGCAACGATACGGGCGAACGGACGGAGATGATATTTATATGAGGCGAATCGACGAGCGTCCTCGCCCGAGCAAATATTTGCGGCAAACATTTTCATACGCCCGAACTGAGTCTCCCGACTCACCGCCGTTCGCTTTCCGCCGGCCCGATTCGTATCGCGCCCTTCGTCGTAATTCTTATCGGTTACGGCACCGCGACAAGCGGAAATAATGTAATTAATCGTGCGCCGGCAATTTCGTCCCTGCGGAGCCGTGGGTCTTTAAATGGGTGCGATGATCAGTGACGTTTCATTACCTTCGACTGCTCGCGCACTGACGGCTGATTAAACGAATATCGTTGATGGTTCATTATCGGATTTGAAGAAATCTAAACGCTCGCTTTCAAATCGTCCGTTTAAGTCTCCGCGCGCCGACGAAACGACGAAGAAATGAGAAGGGAGAATGTGCGCAACGAAGGGAGAAAAAAGAAATAGAGGAGTCGTTCGTGAAGTTCGTGACGTCAACGAATCACCGGAGAAGTCGGTTCGGCTGGCCGAAAGCCAAGTTGTAAAATAATGGCGCGTTAGTTTCGGCTCTAATCGCCAAATCGACGTGCCTTAAATTACAGGCTAATAACGTTCTCCTCGATGGCCGTGAATATACACAGCATGACGTATATCTACGGTACATTACTTGCAGATGTTTTTTTTTTTTATCTAAACTGCTACACAGATAGTATTTCTATGATATTAGAAAAAAGTATGAAAGGGTATTAAAATAAAAGAACAATTAGACATTACGATCAAACGAGAGGCAGAAGGGTATAGCGGGCGATCTTCATCATTGTTGCAAATCCACACGCCTGTTTACGTGGGTGTATGTGCGCGTACGTCCAGATAGGCGTACGTAGCGCGTGCGAGAGGCGTATGTAGCATATTATACTTTGCGGAGGACGACAGTGTGACATCATCCATAGCCGTGTACGTGCCCAAGTGGAAAACACGGCCGACACCAATTATCCATTTTTGCACGGAATTATCGCTGTCGGCCGAGATAACGGTATCCGAGTCCGCGGCTGTGTACAAATCATCTGCGAAGATTACATACAAATTAGACGAGGATAACGCGAGCGCGACGTAGGTTTCGCGAAGGTCCGGCAAGAGGAAGAATGGAACAGGGAGCATGACAGTGTGGCGTGAGAAACGAGAGGAGGAGTCACGGCTGAAATTCCAATGCAACGTTGTCCATCGACTATCGCGGTGAAGAACGGCGCGTTGAAGCATCCCTGCGAACTGCAAGGTCGATGAGTAATCGAGTAATTGTGCCGCGCATAATTAATTTTCGCGCGGAGCCGAGAGTGGTCGGCGTCGCGCTGATATACGCTACTTTCGACCTCTGCTTGAACCTCTCTTCGTGACCTACGGCTTGGCCAATGGATCACGCTAACCTTCGGAGTAATTAATGTAGGTAGTCCGATGCTGTTCATTTGCAAATGTATTTAGATAGGGCAGTCGATGTTACCAAGGACGCCCGGTAAGGAGATCTGACGTAGAGGGCGGGTGTCCAATTTAGAACTTTTCCGTACAAGATAAGAATACGCGAGGCATCGTACATATGATGACGATCCTTGAGGAGACAGTGACGTCCTCGCAGCTAGCCTACATCTATCTTCCCCGAATATCCGCCGATGACGACGCAAGCTATTCGTACGTTCAGTGGCCATTTTAAAAGCACGCCTGGACGATCAGTCACACTTAACGTCAGGGCTAAAGTGACTTAGTTTAGGGCTGTTTAAGGGCGGGGGCTGTTCGCGGATGAAAGGGCAAGGGCCTCGCCCATTCGAGACTGTCGGTGGGGTTGGCGAGAGACCCTTTTCCTCTTTCTTTCCCCTATTTATTTCATTCCCTCCCGCTCTGTCGCACTCCCTGTCTCTGTTTTGCGTACGCGACCGTTTCTACCCTCTCCACTCGTTTCTACCCTCACCCCCGACTAGGCACGAACTAACAATGTGAATGAGAGGGGTGACTTTCGTTTCCGACCCTCCTCGTCCTTTTTCTCTATCCTCCAAGATCTACGCGTCGTCATGTGTGTGTGTGTGCGAGAGACGTACGTGGGACACACGCGCGACGGGGACACTTTTGCTGGCAGAGGGCTGTTAGATTTCGTATGCGACCGGGGTGGACCGTCGTTGCGCTAATTGTTAGTCGTAGGTCCCGGGTCTGACAAAGTGGCTTGATTTAACTTTCACTTGGCCGCGGGCGATGAGAACTCTCGTTCGGCTCGGAACTTTGCCTCGAAACTCGTTATTATTACTTCCTCGTTACCATGCTATACTCCCCCGGCGCGCGGCGAACTTTTTGACGCCGCGCGTTTGCCGTGCTCACCGCGGGACGGAAAATGTTTTCGTAATGAATTGACTCGTTTATCCAGTCCGCGATTAACGAGAAGTTCGAGAAACACTTAGTCACTGCGAATGTGGAATTCGAACCGACGGATTACATTACACCCCGGCGCTGATACGCGTACGCAGTCTTCAGTTCGAAGTGAACGAGCAGCGGGATCGATAGGAGAAAGGTGGGAAGAGAAAGAAAGGAGCGGAGAGGCGCGCAAACGGCCGAATCTGTTGCGTTCAGCCTCGTTTGCGGCCTCGCTGCGCGACATTTAACAGTTTAGATCGGTTGTTGCCTCCTCACGGGTTACGGAACGTGTCTCAAGTTGCAACGACGCAACGCTGGCGTCTAAACACGTGCTCAAATTCGTAACAATAATTCTTGACACCGGCTTACATTGCCTTATCCCCACAACTATCTCGATCACTCGAATTGCTACACTTTGCTCGGATAAATCGCTATCTATAATCTCAATATCCTGCGAACGTCAACGGCAGCAGCGGCCAGCACTCTCTCTCAACTTTGAACTTACTTAACGCCAGCCATTACCGTCGCCGTTACTCATCCCTTCCACCCCCCTGCACGCACACATACACACATATGACATTAGCTGAAAAAAAACCGCTCGCTACAATATTACAGCTGCCAGCGAGCGAAGAAACACACACATTATTTCGAACGAAAGAAATGGAGTTTACGATATTAGGTCGTCCGAGGGCATGACCGCTCTTTCAAGCATGAGGTCAGCCCGACAGAGCGACGACGTTCGCTCGGCATACCTATACATAGAGTGACTCGCAAGGAAGGGTGGTATCGCGGCCGGCGAGGGGCACCGGGTATCGTGTAGAATTTCACGTTATACATATACGGTCCGGCCCCGGGGCCTCGCACGATCGCCGTTTGTTGTTTGTTGCATTCGCAAGGCAACATTGTAGGTAAGTGGAGTACATAGGTGCGCCGTCGCGTCGCGAGATGACGCGAGAAGTTGGTGCGGGGGGGAGGACGGTGGCAGATGCGGGGGAGTGCACGGAGGGTGGGTGAAGTCGAGAAAGGTAGTCGGTGCGCCGTTTCGAGCTCGTTGTACCGTCTACACGTCTCGCACCATACCGCGCGCGACTGCACATACAGGCTGCTTACGGCGACGTTACCCTGGCTGCAGCCGACCGAAGAGAGGCGATCATACGTGGTCAGCACAATGCGAGGGGGGAGAAACATGCCTCGCGGTGCAATTTAAACGCGCCACAGTTCCAGGTATCCATCGCTACCGCGTGCACTCCACGCGTCGACACACGTGTGAGTCGCAGAGGCGATTGTACGCCGGGGGTCTTTAGTACGTTCGGATGATGATTGTCGAGCTTGCAAATGGCGGGAGAGGGAGAGAGAGAGAGAGAGAGATTGTTTTGCTTGGAGGGATCCTTGACTGCATGTCGTCGCTAAGCGTCGCTATGGGAATCTGCGGCTGTGAAGACTGATGCATTTTTTTTTATTTATACATAGGACAGGGGTTGGGAGAGTAGGGGACAAAGCAAGGGTCGGGGCCGAGAGCAAAAGTAATCGAGATTCGGTGGAATCGGTGGATTGAGAAAGAAACATTTTCGGGAAAATGTGGTAGTGTTACGGGTTCATATTTTTAACTGACACACGTTGCACGGCGACGTAACGGCGCTGCGCGGAAAATAATGGAGGGGTCGTGGGGTTCGCGCACGAGAGATTAACAATAAATGTGCGATCGGTTTTCGAGCAAATAACACAAAGTCCGTGCGCGCAGTGAGCAGGCGGCAAAGATAATATTTGTCGGGATTTACACGGGCGTGCTGACGTTATTTTCATATCGTAATGCCACTATCCTTCCCACTCGGCGGGTTCGCGACGCGTGCATGCGAGCGCAATCCGTGAATATCTACAAGTAAATACGTGTGTATTGTATAATACAGGACGAAGCGTTCCGCTACAAATGCCGGTATTACCCGAATTATGAAGATTAGGACAACCATGCAGTGCACGCCTGTCGCCACGCGCGCGCCGTTTAATTTAGTAAACAGAGCATCTGTATCGCGGCAATAATCCGACTGCAACGTTGATGACAGGGCGCTGACGTAAAACATTAACACAAATATGATTTTGCGCAATACAAAATATTTAAAAACTATCGCTTCCTTGTTCTAAACTCGGCATGCGCAGGGGAACAATAGCTTGGCCAAATGTCGGCGATCCGGTATCCGGTTGTGGAGGGCAAGTTGCGCTCGGTTGACAACTGTTAAAAATGACATAAGCTGAGCGGTCTGCGCGTCGCGCGAGTGGCCAACGACAAATCGTATTTCTTCGTCGTTCAATCGTCCGCGAGGAGACGCCAGCTATGGCGGGGGATGGGAAACGATGCTCTGGCAATTCGGCTATTTGTTCTCTTAGTACGATGGGCCCATGTGTCTACGACCCGCGGCATCCTCTGCCCGACATAAACTTCGCGTTGTATGCTTGGACACGCAGTATGCTAATAATTTAGGCCGTTGCCGTGGTAATCTTGCGTCATTCATGTCGGGCGAAGAATCGGCCCGGGCCAATGAAATAGGGTTACCGTCAAAAAAAGAGGGAAGAGGAGGAGTATAAATAGCGTCCCTTTGACGACATGTCATGTCGTAACGCTGGTAAAAAAAAAAAAAAACAAATTGATCCACACGCCGTCCCCCGAACGAATACCACCTATTCGAAACTACGATTCAAGTATCACATGAACAGATCAGAGCGTGCTACAGGATCCCGCTTGATTGATTTCCGCTTGAACGTCATTCACCCCCATCATCCAACAGTTCCCACAGAATTATTTCCGCGCCGTGCGCGCATAATTGGCCCTTAAATTCAAATCTCGGACGTCGAACATTCCTCACGGAGCAGCCGCGCCACCGGCAAAGCGGAATAGAGATCGCGTGAAATGGCATCGATTTTCTAGCCAGGTAAATCCGCAACCCAGTTCATAGGGCAGAGCACGTCCCGGCCATCTACGACCTACAGCAACCGTGGCGGGGGCCTTCATCCGGTGCGTTAAAATGCGTGAGCACACGCGCCCTGTCGTGTCGTGGAATCGGTGAATGGATTTCCATAGTGTGCCTCGAGGGGGATGATGAATCGCGCGTGTACCGGCCCCCCCTTGTCTTTTGGGGCTTGATCTGGGGGGCGGGTTTGGACGGTCGTGCGGGGGCGGAGGAGGAGCAGGAAAACAGGCGGCGCAGACGTCAGGGGGGGCCGAGGGGGTGGCAAAGAACGGCAAAAGTCTCGGGGGGTGGCCGGCCATTGCGTCGCACGTCCAACGAGGACGAGGGCCGAAAATGTAGGTGAGACGAAAAGTTAAGCCGCGCAGCGGTTGCGGACTCGCGCGCCTCTCCACGATGCATTGAGACGGTCACGAA
Source organism: Priocnemis perturbator (assembly GCA_963942575.1). Classification (NCBI taxonomy): domain Eukaryota; kingdom Metazoa; phylum Arthropoda; class Insecta; order Hymenoptera; family Pompilidae; genus Priocnemis; species Priocnemis perturbator. Next base: position 10,449,907 of record OZ012649.1, read on the forward strand.
CGACAAAAACTTGTCGTTCCTCGGAGTAACCCGCCCGCACGTTCGTAATATGCACGGGGCGTGCGCACGCGTCGGTGTGTGTGTGTGTGCGTGCTGTTATGCGTGGATCGGTGTGCGAATCGGTTTTCATGCGATCGTAATTTATCGTTTGACCCACTGCCGCGCCTGGCGATGTTCCAGACATGCTCGGGCTGATTTACTCGCCGACGATGTATGGGTCATAATAGGTACGATTCCGACGGAACGGCGTGAGGTAGCGAATAGGTGGGCGACTTTGTCCTGAGTCTGCTTTCGGGCGTCACGATTCGGCGATCCGTGTGTGTGGCAATGCATTCGTCGGGATTCGTGAGGGCGTGAAAAGAAATCCGAAATTCGTTCGAAGCGGGTTTTATTATGTGTTTAGCGTAATATTTGCACGTTCGTTTGCGTTGGAAATTGTTAAATATTCCCGACAACGCGGAAGAAAAATGATCGGAGTATGCAATTATTTATATGCGTATTGCGTATTGTAAGCGTATTGTCACAACACGCTTTCTTCCTTGTTTTATTCAACATTGTATCGTTCAACGCACTGCGGCTCGGTACGACCTTGATTATGTCTCGTTATCATATCATGCGGGTTCTTTCGTTGCCGCCTTGATATTAATTTCCGTCCCAAAGTTGACCCACTCCTTTAATTTTACGTTGATCGCCAACGCGTACGATCGACTCAGGCAAAACGGGGAGGCCGTGTGTGAATTCGCGAGATTAGAATAAAGATCGTTTAATTGGACGTCGGGGCAGAGGTACATCGGCGTACAAATTGGATTGCCTCACACTCCCCGGGCTTACTTACCGCGGATATCGATTATACTCTGTAATAGCGTATATATAACAGACGTATGACAGGAGTCAGGACGGCCAGACTTTTCAATTTTAATTTAAGTCCTTACGCAAGAGAAACTTCGCCACGAAGCTCGAAGTTCCCGTCTATTAATAAAACCCACCCGAATCGCCAACTGACCGTCAAGTAATATCCACCGATTTTTTATGCGCAATTTCCACTGCCGGAAACGACGGTCAGTGCGGCTGAAGCTGTTAAACAAACAGCCGTATTGAAGATTCTCCGAAGCGTGGGCCGACGTTGGCAAACATCGTACGGTATACATTCGCATTTTCTCGTCACCTTTCCCCGAAACATCTGGACTGGCTGCGGAACAAGTTAAACAAGGTGCAACAACCACGAGTGCACGTGGTCTCTCGCAGGAAGCCTCCCGACGGACCTCGAACCGTTATATCGCGTCTTAGCCACCCTCCTCCACCCCCTTAGGGTAGGACGGTGACGTGCCAGGGAAGAGACACATGTTTCGTATTAGATCTTTTCTACCTGTCGACCCCCGAGCGGAAGGTGTTTAACGAGGAATCCCGGCCAGAAGACGGTGGAAACGCCGGGAGAGAAGCGGAACACGTGTTCCCCGTAAATGCTACGTGAAAATGGCAGGTTCCTGCGTCGGCGAACATGTTGGCAACACATGTTCGCCCGGAGATGCACTTTACACCGTGGAAGGTGCACAGCAAGGTGATTATACAGCCTCGTCGTAAAAGTCAGGTTCGGACCTGTTCCGTTCGTGCGATTGCGGATAAAGGCACGGGAGATGGACTGGAGGAACACGTGTGACGAAAGTTGGAGAAATATTCCGGATCACGAAATCTGCGCGGCCGCCGGCACATTGTACCCGCGCAGATTCTCTGTATCCCGGAGTCTCGCCTCCGAGATTAGGCAGGTATGCCCGTGACAAATCCGTGACTGACGGAGGATAAGGCCGAAATTGGCGTAAATCGGACTAAGTACGAGTCAGCCCCGAGAGATCCGGATAATCAAAGTTTTCCCCGAGCCGTCGAGCGGCGCTCGATCCAGTTATGAAAGTGCAGTATTACGGAAGCGTCTCATTAGAAACCGATCTCCGGTAGCTCGGGGAGTTTCTCGCAAATTCACCTCCATATTCCGGCCGACGCGCGACCGGCGAGCACAGTAGTCTCTTCCAGCTCTTAATCTGAATCGCATTTTCGTATCGCCAATTATGAGCCGCGCGAAGAATAATCGTCGAGCCGAGCGGGGTTAACGCTTCTAATCGCTTTACGCAATCAACCCTTTCAACTGTCATCGGGCGAGCAAATCATCCCTTGCCGCCCTCCCTTTCTGGCTCCCGGTCACAGTCTCCAGTTCCGAGGAGTCCTGAAATTCCCAGGCCTCGGAGCGTTCCCATTGGTCGGTTCGGAGTTGGACCCCCGACGGGTGCCATATCCTGCGGCGTCTCGTCAAGCGAACAGTACCGCCACCAGCAATCGCCTTTACTTTTGATTTAGCCACCCGCACGGGGTCGTGTACGCGACCCTGCCGTCGTGACCGTCATTCGAATCACTTGGGCTTTCCCCAACAACCCCTCTCCCTCTTCCTCGCACCACCCCGCTGTCCTTGTCTCAATCCCAAGCATCGTACTCATCTACCTGTCACTCGGCCGTCTTCTACTTACCGCTTCATTTATTTGTGTTTTATGCCCTCCTTCTTGGATATCCGTCGCATTGTTTCAGCTCGTATTTCATGCCAGCAATACGTTTCTGGCGCGACAGTCGAAAGATTTCCGAACTTCTTCGGCATACATTCGTACGTGTCTGGAGACTTTCAACTTCTCGTTTTCGTTGTCTCCTTCATTCTCGTACTTTGTCTCCGTTCGTACCAGTTCACGACCTTTTAAACGTTTCATCTTGACGTTATATCCGAGGACACAGCCAGCTTAAATCTAACCCCACCCAATCTTGTACTATTCAAAAACAGAAACTATTCCCCCCCCCTCTCTGTCCTTCTCTCGTTTTCCCCACCCCGAGCCCTTATCTACCCATCCCCATCCCGCTCTCGTTCCTTTCCTCCCTCCAACTTGACGCGTCTCTCCCTCCCTTTTCTCGTTCTCCCCAAAACGAGGAACACCGGCGACTGGAGTGCGTGTACTGCGAGCGGCTCCCTTTCGACTGACCCTGCTCCAAGGGTGGAGCTTAAAATAAGGGTGGCACCTCTCTCCGGGCTTACCTACCCCTCGAGAAAGAGCGCTCGCTGGTGCAGGAGCCAAGCGCGCTGCAGGAGAAGGACGAGCAGCGGCGGGAGGAGGGGGCGCGAATGTGGAGGTGTAAGCTGACAGAGAGAGAAAGAGAAAGATCGAGTTCGGCAGAAGGTTGCCCAAAGAGGAGAACTCACGGCGTGGTGCAGTCGGCTGTGACTGAAGTGCGAACGACGCCGGGCAGCAGTCGGAAAGTCGTGTTCACGGGGAAACGAACGTTTCGGTTTGGCAGGCGGAGCAAGTTTCGTGCGAAGTTTCGAAGGAAATCGAAATATATTGCCACGTGCTCGCGGGACTTGTATAGTTTAGCGCGCGTCGGTAGGGCTTGTCGGTATATCCGCGCGTGGAAGTGTGTGTGTGCGTGTTGTCGGAGGATACGCGGTAACGTGTTTGGATCGTCGAGGGGGTGGCGGAGGGCTTGACGGAAAGTTTTGATATCGGTCGCGACACGTGGACAGCGAGATGTTGTGAGGCCGACGCCGGTCTCGCCGCCTGTGTCGAAGTGTCAGGAAGGAAGTTATCGGGAAGGGGTCTCCCGCTCGCTCTGACGGCGCGACTTAATCGGGATCGATCTGTCAGGGTAGGAAGGTGGGAAGATGGCGCCCATGGTCGAGAATCATTCGCGCGGCTCCGCCGTCGTACTGGAGAGCGATCCTTATATCGGAAGCTGGAAGCGAAAGCAGGCGGGCCAGAAAGGTATTGCGAGCGATTGTAATACGTTCGTTTTCCATAATTAAAGGCGACAACGATTTGCTTCTCCGCTCAAGCTTCTTTCAGACGTCGTCACATAATCCGGTTCATGGAATTATTATATAAACGTAGAAACTACGTCTTCTTGTTTCCGACACGCGTGCTTGGGAATATACATTTTTTATTACTAGAACGAGGAAACGCTGGAAGAGACAAATTCAATCATGCGCGTTGGATGCTTCGAAGAAAAGCTTTGACGTAGCCGTCACAACAGGCGTCTCCCAAAAACGAGTGTTTCGCTCCCCGGCACGTGGGTGTGTTGCCGTTTAGTCAGCCAATGAGGAAACGACGCCGACCAGAAATACATTTTCTGGATCCATTCCCGACGCATTCAGCAACGGGAGAAAGTCCCGCAGTAGTTACGTCCGTTGTGAGCCGATGACGAGCGATCTTTACGTGCATATTCCGAGAATATATAAAATGAGCACGGCCAGCTCTGCGTTATGCGCGTTAACTCCGCTCCCCGCGACTTCCCGGTAACGCGACAATGCATTTTGTCCTCTCCCTCCACTCATCTCACCGCCATTCGCGCGCCGATAAACTCGAAGGACTTCGCGACGTCACAATGGCCGAAAGTATCAAGTTCACGACGCTTCTTTTGAAAAGTAAAATCATCGCAGCTATCCGAATGGAATCCATCTTCGCCGTCCGCGATTCTTCACGCGCAATTGCGCAACGCGCTAGTTTGAATATTGCGCTGCATTGTCGCGCGACAGCCATGCGAGCCTCGGCCAGTGTCGGCCGCACGGACTGCCCGACGAGCGAGCCGCAAAGAGCTGTCGGCGAAAAATGGTTTCGTTGCACGAGAGGCGCGCGAGACGTTACATAAATTCGACGCGGCCGAAGGTGGAAGGAACGAATCTATCGGAGTGTAAATTGACAGTCGAGTTAGGCGAGACGCGGTAATGGACTCGGGAGCCGGGAGATTTCCTCGGCGCCCCGGCTGGGAAGCCGTAGGTGCCGCGAGAGGAGCTGAACGATTTCATTCTGTTCGCGCGAGAGATCGAAGGGCATTTTTCCGGCGCCGTCGCGACGAGATATCCGCGGCGTCGTCGGGACAGTCGTCGAATCGAGAGGCGGGGCGGGGGAAAGAAATGCATTATTCAAGCCGAATTTCCATCCATGAGAAGTCTCGGCAGATGGGTAGCTACGTCGTTAGGTTGCTCTCTTACCGGCGCTTTAATGATGGTTTGCTCCCTTTTGCTTTCGGCTGCTCGTAACGAGGAGAGCCCCGACGTCGTTACGAGCTTTTCACGGCGAGCGGTATCATTCTCGCCGGTCGAAAATTTCTGCCGCGCTCGATCGTCAGCGAGATTATTCACGCCGTAGCAGGAACGCCGCCGAGAGAGGCTGACTTCGAGGAGAACGTTGTCGAGGCCGTTGCAGCTGCGATTCGAGAAATATGCCTGGCTTTGGTCAAGCCGATACGTACGTTCGTTCGAGTGGTAGAGAAAGCTAGGCCAATTGTACGACTCTCTTGAATGTTCGTCTCCTAACGAGGTTTGCCACGAACAAAGATTGCTTTATTCGTGAAGAAAAAGGATTTCGCGGAAAGCTTGCTTCGCGGGGAAGGGAAAGTTGTTTCTTCAAAGTCTCTATGCAGCTGCTAATGCAACGCTGCGAACAATTACGTAGAAATGTTTTGTTAATGCGCTATTGATGCTTAATGAACGAATTATGTTCATTATTGCAGGTAACAATTCGTCGTCGGACACCTTGGACTTAAGATCCCACCACCATCTGAATAATAACTCAATCAACATCGGCAGCCTCGGTTCGCCCGGCCCGCAGGAAGTCGTCATGAAGGAAAAGAGTAAAAATGCGGCGCGCTGGCGCCGCATTAAAGAGAATCAGGAATTCCTTGAGCTTGCGAAGCTGCTACCACTTCCGGGGGCCATTACGACGCAACTGGACAAGGCCAGCATCATAAGGCTAACTACGGGATACCTGAAGATGAGAAGAGTCTTCCCCGACGGTAAAGATTGAAAAGCGTTTTTCTACGAATTTAGCAGACTTCCATCAAAGTTTCCGCCCATCTCCCTTAATCTCACTCTCATTCCGCCTTAATTCCAATCTAATCGCCACTCATTTCTCTTCCGCGCGCACAGCTCTATTCAGCTGCTATTTTTCCCACCATCGACAATTACTGCGCGACTCACGCGCCAGCCAGCGTTCTCAATGTCTCGTATGACGATGATTTTTCAAGAAGCCGCGACTTTGCACTTCGCTCCCTTTCCGTCGACGGTGGTAAACCGGCGTAACACTATTCTTTGTTAATTCAGGCACCGGACACTTACGCGCAAAGGGCAAATAGTATCGGATGAGATGGATGTGATTGCGCACTTAATGCATTGTTAGCTCCCGGTGCTTTGTAAGCAAAGCATGGGGGCTGTTATAGTGTTACAATGGCCTCACTCCCCCTGCTCTCTCCTGCCTTCCCTTCTCCGCCGGCATCGGCGAATTGAATTTCAAGTGGCCGCATCCCTCTAGAGTACAGCCGCGTCTTTATTCTTGAAAAAAAAAAAAAGACACGACGCCCTACCTACGACACTTCAGGGGCGTTCCCTTTCTCGCCGGGGAAGATTATCGGGCGCCGTGTAAACGGGCGAAAAATTCTCGTGGAGTGCGCACCGACGTCGTGTGCGGCCAATCTTCCAGAACCGAAACGAAACTCTCGGACAGGAAATATTCGCGTACGAGATCTCCTCAATCATGCGACGCGATCCCTTTCATGCGAAACGATAGAACGTAATTCTGTGTGCTCGCGATCGTTCGGCAATCGTTTCTGTCCAATTTTGCATTGGTCCATTTTTATGTCTCATTAATGTCAGCCGAATTCCGTAAAGAATTCTCAGTCCTTTCAAACGCGTCCTCCGTTTCATCGGATACGGTATTGTAAGCTTCGGAGCGCGGTATGTTCGACGTGTGCTCTTTCATTGAAACGTCCGATTGACAGTTCCTTGGAGAAGGCGCGGGGGCGAATGATAATCGAACAAGGGTGGGACGTGCTCCAGAATACGTGACAGAACGAGACTCTAAGCACGTGAACGGTGACTGACACGCGCGGACGTTCCGTCGCATCGATACAGGCGAATTCAAATATCGAAGACGTCGATTTTTATCTCGATTCATCGAACTCGCCACGTTGGTACCTTCGTGCCCAGTTTTCTTCTTAATATTCGACACGCGAATCGAACGATGAAATAATCCCAAACATTCGTTCATATAAGTCTTGCGCACCACACTATTTTCCAACAGTGAATTTAATAATTCCGAAATGTCACTATTCTGCATCCTAAGTTTACGTTCAAGAAATTCACGAAAGTAACCCGCTATTAGCCACAGCGCTGACGAACGTCTTCCTTATGACAGAAGGCGACCGGTAGCCGATAATATAATCAAGTCATCCCTCGCGAAATGTCGTGCGACGGGCAGAAAATGCTTGCGTGCGGGCGAACATCGGCGTGCGACGAAGTGGGCTGTAATTAATGCGAGGACACGAAATACTTGTGCTGTAGACTTTAGTTACACGTCGCGTACGGAACGCGCTAGGAACGTGTATATCGGATCACCGGGGATAAAGAGGCGGCGCAGGTAACAAGACGTCATTTCCGACGCGAGTGTTCAGTCGGATATAACGAGGTGTCGGATGTGTTCGCCTTAAACGAGACAAGGTTCATCTTCACGATTAATCCCAAATCTTCCATTCCTTCCTACTCCACTTAATTCAGACATAATTCGTAGATAATATAAAACTCTTGTATCTTGCGGAATTCAGAAGTACGCGTACAAATTTTAGTCTCGTACTGACGCATAGAATGATGAAGGCCTATTTTTACGACTTTTGAGATTACATCGTCCTACTTTGTGAAGTGACGAAGCGAGGAAAATTCACAGCGACAAATCAATTTTTCCAGGACTCGGAGACGAATGGGGCGCCGCGCCACCGCCTAGCAATCCCTTAGAAACCGCTATCAAGGAGCTGGGCTCCCTTCTGTTACAAGTGAGTAGTGTTCATCGCTCTAGCTGTCGCCTTCCATATATCGTTCGCGAGCGCAAAAGCCACTGCGTGACAACAATAACGAATACGCGGGTCTACCGTATCGTTCGTCATCGCGCTCGATACGCGACGAGAAGGCGTGTGCCCGGCGAAATAAGAAATATCCTGATCGATGGTTTCTTGTTTCAGACCCTGGATGGTTTCATATTCGTCGTGGCGCCCGACGGCAAAATTATGTACATAAGCGAGACGGCCAGCGTGCTTTTGGGATTGTCACAGGTTATATCAACGCTTTCGTTATAAATACACGCGTCACTGACTATTGCTCATGCTATCTTTGATGTCCAATCATTTTGATCGTATCCTTTCGATTTTTCATCATAACTAATTGCGCGACCTACTTGCGTCCATGTACGACTTCTTCGTTTCTGTATGTAAATTGCGAGTGTCAGTCTTCGACGCGATCGAATGGTACTTTTATGCGGAAAAATGGCTAACTCAACCGATTGATGCGTGCAGGTAGAACTGACGGGGAACAGTATTTTTGAGTACATCTACCATCACGACCACGACGAGATGGCATCCGTGCTGAATCTGCCGCAAAATCCCGAGGATCTCGCGGGCTTCCCTTTCCCACCGCCCAATTCCCGGGGCGAGATCCAGCTTGAGCGCGCTTTCTGTCTTCGAATGAAGTGCATATTGGCCAAGAGAAATGCAGGTCTCATCACGGAGGGCTACAAGGTAAGACGCGTATAAAATGTAAAGAGTACGAAATGCCGAGTGTTGCGTGAGACGTGAGACAATAATATTAGACAGCGTTCTTGTACCATTGGATCCGACCGATCGACGATTAGCATAATACTAAGCCCTGTGTTGTACAGGAAATCATAAAACGAATTAAAATTCGAATGCTAAATAAGAGATAAGGACTGGTTAGCTAAGTAGGGACGGCATTGTCCTGGTCACGCGCGACTCCGAAAGAAAAGCGGCCACCAGGTAGATGTGCTCGCTTCTCTCAGATTCGCTGTCTTACCAGCTAACCCCCTCTCGCCGGGGCAATAAAAACATTAGCGATGTGTATAGAATACGTTCCGTGCGGCGACGCAACGCGAATCCGGAAGAGTTTCCTGATTCATAAACCAGCCGTCGCGACGCGTAATGAAGACACATCGCGCACGATAATTATGGCGATAATTGGAAATTTAACGAACGTAACGATTTATTCAGGGGTCCGCAGCGTTCCGCGCGCAATGTATCATTAAATTCGAGTGCGCGCATCGCGAAATCTCGACGCCCAAAATGTTCGTCGACGTTTTCACCGAGACCGTACCAATAATGTTTGGCACGTCACATACAGGGCGTATCGTTAATCGAGCTACGGACACATTGATCACGATCGTTTATCCTAATCCGATTTATTACACGCGTCTGTAACAGTACAACTTTCCGCCCCGGCATACTTTTCGGACAAGCGAGATAAGCTCTCAATTTACGACGAGGTGCCGTGATTCGGGTCAGGAAGAAATCAACCCCCGGACAGCGGATTCCGGAATTATGCGAAAAAGTGAACATATGTTAGGCGAGCAATAACGATTGCCGCCGTTTCGAGCTGATTTCGGGGATCAGTGGTCAGAAGGGTGTTTAGTGGAGTGGGGAGAGGCAAGGCTAGGGACCTGCGACGCACTTTGCACTTGCCGTGGAAGGCGGCCCTCGAAAGGGAAAATGTTTGGCAAATAGCTCTCGTTCAGGCCTCAGTGCCGTGATGACCGTGGCTCTCAACAAAATCGCAGACAGAATGCCCCAATAGACGTCGGGCGAAGTCATGAATGCAACCCCCGTATAAGCTGTTAGGCGAGTCTCGTGGGGTGAGGATGGGTTTTTGTATGGCACTTACAGACACACAAAGACCGTGCCCGTAGTTGGCTTCTCTCTCATTGTGAGTCTGTGAGTGTGCCTCGTGATGATCTCAATCCCTGTACAGTCCTCAACGTAGAGACGAGACTTTCGGGTACTGCTGGTGGAAGGAAGTGACGGTGGCTCGATGAACCGACTTCTTTCGGACTTCAACGATTTCTATTATGATAGTGAATGAGCTGGATTCGGAATTTGGTACTTTTGTGTGGCGCTTTGTTGAGTGGAGTAGACGTCGATGTCTCGCAGCGGTAAAGGAATGTCGATATTGCGCGCTGTTAGATTCTTCCGCATATTACTGAAGACACTGTCGGGGACTGTACAGTGGTAGAAATCTTTCGATTGGCAAAGTCATGCCGGGACCTCAACACGCTTTTCTGATGAAATTGAGTGTGGCCGTGCGCGCCCTTGTTTCTAATAACCTCACATTCCTCGACTGCCAGAGCCCCATCGTCCTGGCTCCCTACGTGTTCACGTATCGTCGATGCACTGGAATTGCATATGCGAGGAAAGGATGCATCGCGGGGGGTGAGATTCGTACGTAAGGAGAAGAAGGGGTGTATTTGCTTCACAAATTCGCGCCGCCACTCGAGACAGAAGCGAACGAGCGCGGCGTGAGCGCGAGCGAGTGCTGCTCAGCGGGCTTTTTTCGTCTCATCGGCCATTCAATTAAGCAGGAATTGTTAATTTGCCCCGGAGCACATTGTTCCACGCGAAAATCCGCACTTCAGCAATCTGCGCGGGGAGCATCCCTCGAGTGTCGCACTTACGCGACCGGCCGAGATTTTCGAATAATTTCGCGAGTAATCACGATCGCGCACGTACGCTGCTTCCGTTTCCTCCTCGCCGTACAGGAACGTGCGTGGAATTGGATATGTGGCCCACTCGCTTTAACCCTATTTGGCTTTTATCGCTCGAGGACTGTTCGTACGGGAACGGCGGAAAAGACGATGACATATTAAACAGTCAATCAGTCATGCATGCCGCACCGATCATCAAAGCCACGCATAACGAAGGAAGTTGGACTTCCTTCGGCGGCAAACATCTCATCCGCACTTTGTCCTCCACGTTTCAGGTCATACATTGTTCCGGATATCTGAAGTGCATCGTCGTTGGATCGGAGTACGAGGAGGGTGGAGGCCGATGCATACGGACCGTGGGTCTAGTGGCGGTCGGCCATTCGTTGCCGACGAGCTCCATCACGGAAATCAAATTGTACCACAACATGTTCATGTTCCGGGCCTCGCTCGATCTCAAGCTGATATTCCTGGACTCGATGTAAGAACCGTCGTAGACCTCAATTCAATGTCCCGGTACACGAACTTCTCGGGCCTCGTGTTCGTTGGCGGTGATTAATGCGTTCCTACGTACAGCGACATACTAGATTATTTATTTCCAACGTAATTACGGCCCGAGATCGGGTTGCACCGTTAATATTTCGTGCCACGGAGATGGGGCGAGCGAGGGAGGAGAGGGAGGAGAGGGAGGATTGACCGAGAAGAGGGGAAGTTCCTGGCGCGAGCCATTAAAATCAGTTTCGTGTTACTGGAGAGGCTCGCTCCGCTTTTTTTTCCTCTCTCTCTCTCTCTCTCTCTCTCTCCTTTCTCCTTTTATCGGGGCCAAATAAATATCCAGCACGAAACGCGCTCGACCGCAGGCGCGCTCGATACGTACTGGGAACAAACACGTGGCGGAATATAAATATAGACGCGGATGAACTCTCGCGCGATGAAATTTTATACATAACGACAGAATCGATTTCGCCCCTGTACCTCCCCCCCCCCCCCCGCGCACCCCGTTGCCCGGTTTCGGTTATGTAAACGTAGAGAACTCGTGAGACTGTAAATCCGAGGGGAAGGGAAACAAATATGTTCACCGGCGCGGGATCGCGATGAAAAAATGCTTTATCAATTTCGACCTCTGTTGTTCCAGGGCCGCGCAACTGACCGGTTACGATCCTCAGGACATGATCGAGAATACGCTGTACCATTTTGTCCACGGATGCGACATGTTCCAGCTCAGACACGCCCACAGGATACGTAAGTGTTAATCTATTTGTGTCGGGGTCACACTGTTGTCGCCGTCACTTAGCGGGAAGTCACTTACAATCGCCTGACCAGCGAAATGACACAGGAATTTTGATATTTTTGCGTTCACGCGTGTAGCGCCAAAGGATGACTGCTGTTTCGCGTGCCTGGTCCTATGCGTTCACAAAAAACGTCTGAGGAAACTCGAGCGCAGTTTATTCTTTTTTAAAGGCCTCTCGCGAGGCGAAAAACAGCTGACGCGACTTAAATCGTGCAACCCTCGATCCGGCAAAATTGTCCTTTGATCTCTCATTTCCCTTCAGCTTTGTCTCTCCTTCCGTCTTTTTCCAGTCAGCGATTTCGCGTCGACACATACGTTACGTACGTGGAGCCCGGTTATTATTGATGTAACAGTGCTCGGGGGGAAAAAAAGCGAGAATAATGCTGCGCTATAATAAGAATAGAAGAGAAAAAGGGAGAGGACGGGAAGCGTGGAGAAGATGAAAGAGGAGGGCGAGAGGAACTTGCAAGTGGCGAGAGTTTGTGTATGCTCCTGTGTACGTGTGTGTGCGGCAGCACGGGAGCGTGTGTATGCGTGTACATGACATAAGTGGTGGCGAGGGAGAAGGGGAGGTCGGGGGTGGCTGTTACTGCTATCACTGTTTGAACAGACTCGCAGTTTCACGAGCGCGCCTCGAAGGGTGCCTGACATAATGCCACTAATGTCTGCGCCTGCGGATCGTCGTTGTGCCCAATTTTTCTTCTTCTGCCCGCCAGGTCTCGCCCGCGACTACGCTCTCAGCCCACCTCGCACACCCGTCGCGCTGAGCTTTCGCGGATAATCGAATTTCCCCACGCTTCCATATTTCGGGATGATCGCCTCTCGTACATTGATAACCTACAGCATTGTATGCTCGAGTGTTTGCCGATTATCGGGCTCTTTGCTTCGATTCGCGGCAAAGTTAAAAGAGAGTGGAGAGAAGCTGTATGTGTGGAAGTGGGAGTGTGAAAATTGACGATGGCGGATCAGAGAGCAATTATCGCATAGCAATTAGGTTTTTCTTGGAACGCAGAGACCGATCCTTAAGGTCACCTTTTGCTCTGTTCGCAGTGTTATGCAAGGGTCAAGCGACAACGAGATACTACAGGTTCCTAATGAAGTCCGGCGGCTGGGTTTGGATGCAGTCGTACGTCACGATCGTCCACAATTCCCGGAGCTCGCGACCGCACTGCATCGTATCCGTAAATTACGTGTTGACCGAGCCCCAGTACACGGGCCTGGTTCTGATGTGCGAGCAGAACTCGCCATCTTCGAGCCCCGGTAATCTACCCATCGCTCCTTTATCAACGCCCACGGCGATTGGCAGTACGAATGATCTGAGCAATTACAGTCCGAGTCCGCCATCGTATCGGAGCGGAACTAAAGAACCTCCGGACACAGATTACACGGACAGCTCTGGATATCCCAGTACAGAGTACATCGCTGGATCGTCGAACCATAGTCCCTACATGTCGTCACCTTATGCCCTGCAAAGTGTTAACGGCACGGGGCATGAAGACAACACCTACTGTAGCGTCGATCTCTTCTATCAATACGGAGGTAAAGTTATTTTCATGTAGAACAATGTTCCTTTCAATTATTCACCCTACCGCGCTACCCTAAATGACGTACCAGCACACGAATAAGCATTTCGTTCTGCTCTTAGAAATGCATCAAGATCCACTCGGACCCGTTCAACAGCCGCAGCCCGAAGCGGCGCAGCACTCGCATCTACCGCACCATTCGAACTCTCTCCCAAGTATTCAGCAGCACAGTCCCCAGAATACTCAACGGAAACGTCAGCAGCAGCAGCAGCAGCACACGTCTCACCTTATTCATCACACCTCTTCGCTAACGAGCCTGCAGCAGCCACAGTCTCAACAGCACAGTCCACAAGGCAACCAACAGAAGAAACCGTACTCGTCTCCCTCCAGTTCCTGCGGCAGCTCCGACACCCCCGACACTCACCTATCGAGTCCGCATAGCCTTCACTCCCTGCCACCTGGAAGCTATCAACCCCATCATCACCTCCACGTGCCCGACTCGACGTCCTCCAGCATAAACGAGACCGGCGACGTCATTCTCTACCCTAACTGCGGTTTCAATAACTACGAAAATTATTCTGGCGCCGCAACTATACCGCACCACGAGGCACCTTACCAACCGCACGGCCATCACGCCAGCAACGGGACGTCCGTGATCGTCGACCCCCATCAGTACAGTCCGAACTCGGTTCAGGATCTTCACGGCCATCCGCATCAAGCGGTTCCGGTGAGCGGCGGCACGCCGCCGTTACATCATTACGAGGCCCACCATCAGTTCGTTCACTGACACCAGCTGGAGGTGCCCGTCGCGTAGCACTTCGACATCGACTCGTGCTGCCGCGGCACCGATCAGCATCCTCAAGCACAGCGACGCTCCTCGGAGAGCAGACTCGACTCTTCGGGCGTCGCGAATGCGGCTGCTGCGGGCGCGACCAGCGTGGACGGAGACTCACAGTGATTTTCATTCACACAACGGCGAGCGAGGCCACTGTTTACGTTTCTGAAAAGGGAACGCGGCGCCTGCGAAAGCTAAAGAGGCGCGCTCAGCTGTCAACGTCCCAGAAGAACGTCGTATGCAGCGATGAAAATTCGTCTTGACTGTTCGTTGACAGGCTCGAGTACGGTTGCGAGTGAGAGGACGATGAAGGATTCGTCGGACTGTTAGAAAGCTGCTCGCCGATCGGGAAAGTATACATCACGAATCGTTCTGTGACTTATTACTGCCAGATCAGTTGTCAGTGTTGCGTGTCCATGCATCGGTATATTTTCGAGTGTAGGGAGCCCAAGAACTCCAGCACTGCCAATGACAATCCAGCTCAAACATAGTGCAGTCGTCGGACGGGATACGGCCCGCTTGAACTATTCAGAATGTTAGAACAGACGGTAGTGCACTGGCGTAAGAACTTACGAGCTATATACGTAGTATGGTATAAAATGTTCATTTCCAAGAACCGTGAGTGACACAAATGATGTTTGACTTACTAACGGCGACATTGCGCTACATTAAACGTCTGCGTGACACCCAACTGGATCGTCTCGCTTGGATAGTCAACGAGTGAACGTTCATTGATGAATGAAGCGCGACGCGACTATCACATCGATAATCTACAAACTCGGATGCAGTTAAGTGTAACGGAGTCGACCTCCGGATGTGACGCTTATTGCGCAAATATTACCACATATCAGTTTAGTTATTTACGAACCATGCGTTGGACTGGTAGCTGACAAGACGCAGCGGCACGGTAGCCAGTGGTACGATAAGAATGCCAACCTTGTCGGCGCTGAACGTTCTAGCGATAGAATTAATTAGAGGTGCAAGGTAAACTTCACGGACGTTTGTGTGGTCAGTTCTCCAGTTACGTACAATTACATATCCCGGAATGTGACGCACTAGTATAACGTTCCGATTGGCGAGTGATTTACGAACGATATACTCTGTGAGTGCTGAAAGACGAAAGTGCGCAGGACAATATTGATCTTGCACTTCTGACACGGTTGCAGAAGCGCGGTAGATCGTATGCGATCGTCAGACAGTTAGTTGAATATTACTTTACGTAATGCGTCGAACGTTGATAGACGCTCCACAGGTAGAGAGTCAACTTTCTGATGGAAACAATGGATTTCAGCCTTTCACGCTGGACGTGAGAAATAACCCGTTTCCCCACGATCATTGTAATAAATTAATGTTATCCGCAGTGGATGAGTTTAAAGTGTTCTACAAGTACGAAATTAATAACGTATACAGTACGCTTGCCAAAACTCTAGTTGTCGGCGTTGTTTCTGTAAATACTAAGTAATACCAAATTGTGCAAGTTTCTACGATAAGGCCACCGACGTGACGCACTGTAAATATCGTATGCATGTAAATGAATCGGTTGTTATTAGTGTAAGAGACACGTGTACATAATATTTCTTATATATCTAGATACGAAGACTGACCGGTGCTTGTGCCAACTGACCAAAGAGACACGCCCTTCTCGTCGAAAGAATTTAATATTACCTAATTATATTTTTATTTGCCCTTTGTTTGACGACCGACTCAGCCGCACGAGTACGTACGTGTAAATAGTGTATCTCCCACCCCCAATGCCCGACATACCGAACGACGGACGTTGAATTATTTTATTATATAACGACACGCCCGGCAGAGAAAGGTCGTAATACTCTTTTCCCGAGGGACTGGGCGCAATATCTTTCAGCGGCGACGCATTCGCACGAACGAAACACTTCTAATATATACGCGGAACATGTGTACGCGACACTATACACGCCCGATTAATTTATACACCAGTGTGAGGTACGAGTGTGAAGAATTTGCAGGGAGGATCACGACGTTGTACGAAGTGTCCGTCTTAAGTTGTGTAAATATTGTACAAGCATAGCGCGCACTGCATACCTATAAGAAAATATATATTTTCCTCTGAACGTATGATTTTTTTATTTATTTTACATTTACGCGTGTGATATGCATAGAATGGACGATCGCGGGAGCTTAACGGAGCCCGTCGACACGCACTTTTCATCGATTCTTAGCACTACCGGAAACACCGTGATCCCCTTAGGGAAACTGTCGTGAAACCCGGACATTCTCACCCAGCATTTTTACAAAGTTCCATCCATCTTCAAGCACAGCTGATTTTCGCTCGGCAGAGCGAAATCTAACGGGCGGCATAAACTCTCATGACAAACGCTCGACTTCGTTCTCACGTGCGCGAACAAAAAATCCGGCGAACGTCTCGCTGCGCGTTCGACCACAAAAGCAAGACCCCCGTGACGTTTTCTGTTCGGCAGGCAAGCAGTGATCCCGTCTCTCGCCGTCGCGCCCCCGCCGGATTGTCATTCGTCCGGCAGCGAACAATAAATGAATTGTACGCTGTGCCGATTCTCCGGCTAGCTTTCGGTGGTCGTGTGTCTTGCCGGCATGGGGTCGTTTCGTGCGGCGACACGTGCCTTTTTATAATCGCTCGCTCTCTCGCTCAGTCATTAAGGCGTCGTCTAACGGGACAGGTTTCACGAGAAAAATCACTAATTCGCTGCGAGCGTTGACGCACGTGACGTATGCCTTCGACTCCTGACGCGCACCGTATTAACGCGTTATGGGGTAAACGCGGCCGCCTGTCATTGCGCTCATTTTCGGAAAACAATAGAATCGGGCGAGGCATTCAATTGAAATGCATCGTGCACGGCGGATCAATAGATTAAATCTCGAATGATGAAACTTCTCAGAACTGTTCTTCTCATAAAACAACGATCAAAAAGTAGTTCAAATTAAGGAAGCGATTAAGGACAAGGTTGAGCTGTGTACTGAACAGTTTAGGTCCCTCCAGAGTTTTCCGTTTTCGGTTAATTTATTCACTAACTTCCGAAATACGTTGAGTGCCGCGTGAGATTCCGTGATGGATCACTCGATGCCACAGGAAAATACTACTTGCTATAACAAGAGTCGCGTTGACAGCGGGGGGCTTGGCCTGCTATTATCGGGTCTATGTGACTACGACCGAGCTCCGAAGGAGGGTGAGTCGCGTGCGCCTTGTTAAATTCTTCAGGCAGTGAATGGGACGCAACCACGATTCTGTGAAATTGTGCGATCACTCATTACAAGAAGCGCCGATCGCCGGGGGGCACAGGGACAACGATAATAATAGTCCAGTGCAGTCAATTTTGCACGAATTGCAGACAATCGACGCTTCTGCCAATCAATTAACTGTTCTTTTTATAATTGTACTGGTGGTTATGAAAGTTGATGTAAGTAAAAAATGTGAATATTCTAATTTTTCTCTTATTTTGTAATACCAATCGAGACAATACAAAACAGGTGAAATATAATTGTTATTTCTACATTTTACTTACGTCACTGTCATAACTTTCATGTTCCTTCACTTTTTTTCACATTCCGATTAAATGGTTATGGTAATTGCCATTCTCAAAGATCAATCTTCACCGTAATCCCAGACATGACACTTTTGGCCGGTCTACTTTACTCGCGCTTATCTGCTTCACCGGGAGATATTCTAATTGCCATGAGTACGGGAAGGTCAGATTTTCCGGAAAATGCAATCGCATTATCGTTATGTACGTTGCGCAGTACGGTCAATATACAATTACGAACTGAGCATTTACTCGGGCCTGCGGATAGGTTGGGCAGTACACTGTAGACTGTGGATAATTGCCATGCCACGGCGCGGTGTTTCGTTTCTTTTCTCGTTAGCCGCTCGTAAAAACATGAGACCTGAAAGGCTTAAAGTTTTATACGTCCCCGGGCTGCACACGACTATCGGACACCAGTGAACGCACACGAATATTGTATAAGACGCTGGGCAGGGAAATAATGAGACAGCGTACGTACATGAATTTGTCAAACCAGATATCCGGCCATCTCGCTCATTTCAACGAACAATTGTCAATCGGCACACCCCTATAACACGCCTTTCATACTAAATCTAAAAACAGCTTTGTCCATCGGCCGCCATAGTATCAAAATACACTCCTCATGATACGGCGGCAGTGAGTGAAGTTTAACAAAAATACCTTCACAATGACACGTTTAATTACGAGCGGGCGTATCTTTAAATTAAACCGCCTGCAGCGAATTGCAGCGCACACTTTCGGGGGGGGATTACGCGCTTATCGGCACGTGCGGTTATACCGCAAGCTTAGAGTAATTTGCCGGACTTTGTGTGAAAGGTTAAAGAACAACATCGTGGCGTTGCGTATGGGTGACCAAATAATAGCATATGTATCCGAGCGCACTGACGCGTCGGGGCCACCCATAAAACTACCCATGATCCATGGCGATTAGGAATGCGAGCGTACATTTAGGCGGCTTTGGCCAAACTAAACACTCGACAGGTTGCGTGCGCTGTGGAAACACTTACATACGTCGTTGATTCACGGGGCGCACGGGTGCTTGGATAATACGAAGCAGATGCTTGCTGGCCGTTTGCACGAGTGCGATCGACGCTCACTCGTGAATTTGGCACACGCTCCTGACGAACCGTACCTCCACCCACACACACACACAATTTCCCACCTACGCGCCGTGCCACGCTCGGCAAAGAAATTTCGGCGAGCGCGTCGTTTCGTGCGGGGTCGATTTAAAATTGAAATACGCGCTGCGTTTTTTTTTCTCCTTTTCAGCATTCATGACATAACAAACAGAAGGGGAGTGTTTAATGAAAATGAACTAAAAGCGAGCGATTAAATTTCCATCCCCGCGATTCGAGCAAAGTCCGAAACCAACAATCCGCGTCGCCGACAGAATAGACTCAATTATGTTTCCGACTTCCCGCATAAAATTCGCGCAGCGAGCCCCCCTCTCCCGAGCGCCCACGCATAATTGCTCCCTATCTCGAGCTCCAGATACTTTTCAAAGTACGGCCTTACCCGTGGGTCTCTGCCACGGAAGTATGCTACCGATTACGGATACCGGCGCGGCATGTGCACACACAGCCACCTGTCCCACACGTACGCCATAAATACATGCGGCTACATACGCGCACAGCCTCGTGCACATAGCGGGCCGCGCGGAAAAAGGGGGCGTACTCGTGTAGTAAATCTGTTATGTACACGAGCCGGGGTAGTCACATCTATATACACCTCATATACGTACCCGCACACAAGGATACGCGGAAAGTTAGATACAGATGAAGAGGGTCGAGCGGCGGGATAGAGAAAGAGGGAGGGATCGCGAGCGAGGGTGGCAAAGTGAACCAGACACATGGACATGCGAATGCAACGGAGAGAGACAGAACGCGTCACGGACACGGCGTTGGAGAACACACGCTCGGCGGCGTACGTACGCGCGCATACGCACGCACACACTGGCCCGCGCATATCGGGGATGGGCCTGTGCACAATCAAGGCGAAGGGGGTGCTTTAGGAGAGTCGCCCCCGCGGTAACCAGGACGACGGCACGTAACGCCGCCCACAACCCTCAGGCTGTCTTGTCCGATGTGTTTGCTCGACGATTTTATACCAATTACGGCCTATCCCCATACTATTGCCTACTCCCTGTGGCACCGACATATCCCACCTCCCACTACCCTCCCCCCTCGCACACCCACATCGTCGTACATCGAACGACGTCGCGTGCACCGCGAGAAGGCGCGTCACTTCCGTCGGAAGCAACCTGGTAAGTACCTGCGCTCTTATACGCACCAATACTTCGGCAGCCGACATATATGCTGTAGCAGGTGTGCGTGCATGTCGCTCGCGGCGATGGGTGGGCAGGGGAGTATGTTGAAGCATCGGAATCCGGGAGTAGGTGTGAAGGCCTATGTACCATGGGAGCCGGCTCTTCGACGTCGCCCTCACTTTATCCTCTCCTCGCCCCTCACATCCTTCACCAGCGTCTTAGGTGTCTTCGTACTTATCCTACTCTCTTTACCTTTCTTAACTTTCCCCCCTTTCCCTTCGTCCTTGCTTCGCGGCCTTCGTTCTTGCTCTTTGGATCTTCCGCCGCTCGACGAGCTTCTTGCCTTCCACTCTTTACCTTTCCTTGATACCGACAGCCCCTCCTTTATGCTACTCTTCCTTTGCCTTCTAAACGTGACGTTCGATTTTGACTTCGTCGACGGCGATTCCGTTATGGGAGGGGAATCGATTTTCGAGAGAATCACTTCTGCTGAGCGGAGAGACGTGTTGGGTAGATGTGACGCAAGGCGTATGTATATGTACACGATATCGTATATTAACGTCAAAGTGCAAAATATACTTTATATTGGTCCGGATTGTCTTTGGCATTCTATCCTACGGCGAACTTATAGTACATATGTATTATTAATCAACGAGTGTATATTATTAACACGGCTACATAATCCCACGAGTCTTACACGTGTACGCGCGCTTATGTAAATGAATCTGAACAGTCACTGTAATCGAAGTAAATGTTACGAACAAAGACCACACGTACTAACGAAACTGTTATTAGTGCCTAACGTTTGGTAATGACAATTTACATGGTAAATTTGCAATGAAGTCCTTGGCACGGACGACACGGGCAACGTTACATTTCCGGACTAGTAACGTGGCGGAACATGCCACACGTAACTACGGTCGAATTTTGCAATCGACATTGCCCTGATTTACTCGTTCATGCGTCCTCGAGAACGTGTGCAAACAATTGCATGAACAACGTTCCGACACGGTGTATCAGTGTATCTTATCGATTAACATCGCCCGAGCTTATTTCGCAAGTTCGATGTCATTCCGAGAAGACAGATCCACGTGGTGACATCTGTTAACAGCTGACAACACTGTGATCGTTGTGAGAGGCATGACGACTCAATGGCTACAATAATGTTCCTGATAATAAATTAACCGACGCCATTGTACGACAATCAAGTACGAAGCTCATTCTTTGAGGACATGATTCCAATAAATATCAGACACTATTCGACACGAGACACACAGCGTCTATTAATACATGTACGCAGAACCTCCCGTGGCGAAGTTACTAATCTATCCGGGAATCCTAGTCATCGGATCGTAATTTGATTGCGTAAAAACATCGTCACACGACATTACACATAGTCGCACCCTTATCTTTCGTCAATGAGCAAATTTTAGCGATCGTACGTTCGCTTTGTTCCGTGCAATTAGCAATGTCCAGTGAACGCTAATGAGCGTGCTTATCGAATGGCAATGAACGACTATCGTGGCCCGACGTCAGGCACACTTGGCATCCGTTCCCGATATTCGTCCTACCAAATTCTAGTTGGTAGTTACTCGGTCGCATCACCGAACGTTATCTGAACAGTCGATCGACGGTCGATCGAGATCGCTCCTCGTCATGGCTCAGAATTTCGACCGGGCTTCGTGGCAGGTACCATAATGGACGTCCTTATTCCTCATACCGAAGTCCTCCCCAAAGTTGTCCGAGCCGCTGTACATCGAGAATCCACGACGATAGAGCTCCTCCCCCGGCACTATCGTCGGATTCGTGTAGCAAAAGTCGGCCATCATGTTCGTCTGTCTCTCCAATTGGTTCGACCTACATAATTTTGCTGAATTTGAGCGTTCGGCCTAAACATTCCGTGTTAAACAATCGTGAACGTTACAAACGAAGACGACAAACATGCCTGGAAGTGTGAGTTATTGTTCGGAGAATTTGCCTGATACCCAGATTGATAATACCCATCGACACGTTTCAACACTCAAGTACAAGGGGAAAGACCAAAATGGTCACCAGAGAAATGTTCCGCCTGCGTGAAGGATATAATTCTGCATGCGACCCCGATCATGCACGAATGTCCCGTGTAAAAGATCCCAGAAGATCCCAAGTAGGAACATTATGCTGAAGAGGTTATTCCGAATATAGTTAATGTAGGACCCATAAAAATTGCCTTTGCGAAACACGAAAGCGTGTTCTTACTTGAGATCTTTTCTCGGTCGTGATGCGATTCGAGGGAAAACACATATATATTTATACATGTACGTCTATCCTACATTCTTCCACGAGATAAGCTAAACAATCACATCGCACGCTATAAAGATACGCTATCAATGATTCCATCGCTTTAATACGGACTAAATGAGTCACAAACGAGTGAAATACGTTTTTGATCGCAACAATCGAACAATTTCCATGCAATAGAAACAAACGTTAAGGATTCTTATGATATGCGTGTCTTACGTGTCCTTAGCCTTTTTCCCCTGTCTCGCTTGGTTACGTCGTAGAGCAAGTGGAATATCCCGCCAAAACGTGACCCCGGGTACGCCACTGGCATCGGTTACAATCAAACGGGCAATGTGTATAATTTTAAACCAGAAATACGAAAATTCATAACGATCTCGTTACTCGCGGTCAAGAGATAAAGAAGAAAAAAAAAAAATTAAACAAAAAGTACGACAACGAAAAGTCCAGCGTGAGGTCACGCACCTTTCACCGTAGTTCCATCGTGCAAAGGAAAGAACAGAATATGAGGTACTAGAACATTCAATTACTGTCTCTCTTAATAACCAATCTATGGACACCGACTTCTTATCCGTTGATCTATCAAGTTCGTGGCTACTGCTCAATCGACGGTCATACTTACTCGTCCTTTGCGTATCGTTTCATTTTTACGCAGAGCACACAGAAGAGAATGAAGGTGAGGAGGAAGCAACCGGCCGCGATGCCGCACACTATATAAAAGTAGAGCGTCAATTCTGGCAGCGTGAGTTCCTGAAAGAATGCCGATCAATCGGCGAGACAATATATACGAAATGTATAATCGTTCCATAAAGTTCGTTAAACCGCACATCCTACTTAACTTTACTCGCGAATCTGCATTGGCGGAGAACAATGCTCGTTCTAATGACGAAACGCTCGCATCATCGGCGCCTATTTCCCAACGATTATCGGCGAGCGTCGTTCCAGCGTCGGCCAGTTGCCTTCGCGCATTTCGAAATTTGACCGCGATTTGACCACGCGACGCCCTCGCCACCCTCGCGCGACGAAGAAGGGAACATGAATTATGCACCGCCACCGTCGTCTGGCCGCCGATACGTCGTCGGCCGTGCAGAAATCAGAATGCAAGAATGTGGAAAGGATCTTGGCCACGCACGGCTGCCTTGCACTTCCTCGACGATTTCGCAACGTGCATTTAACGCGGATGTCAACATGGCGCGAAGGCTGCGAGACGCCTTGACGAGGATTGAACGTCGTTGAGGCTGAGAACGGGAGAGGAGTAGAGGACGAGCACGGCTCGTTACACAGACGCCCGTGGCACGCCACGCATTACTTTCTTCTCTCTATCCCGATTAGAGGCGGCCTAAGGCGTGACACATGCCGCGCTCATTCCATCTTTCCGCGGATTCGTCTTGCGCCATCCGACCTTCAGCGCATAGCTGCATCCGTTCGGAACCGCGATCGATCATTCCTGCGCGATAGATCCGCGACGATGGCGCGTGACAGCTCACTAATAAATGAGCGACGAAAGTAGGCGCGAGGGCGTACGCATATACGCCGAGACGCTGGCTTCGTCGCCTGACTGCACACGGAGAAATTTCGACGACGGCCATCATGCACGCCTCCCCCGTCCGGCCGTAACAGCGATACCGCCGATTACAAAGAATCGCGCTCGAAATCTACCGTTTCCGCATGATCGATCGGCGGCCGGCGCCGATGTTTTTGCACGCGCCCGCCCGTGCACACGGTTAATAGTAACAGCCGACGTTCCCGCCTCTTAATAGCACCTCTGCAGGTCTTTATTACGGCGGACACGGAAATAAGTGACAGCGGAACAGGGTCAGAGTCAAGCGGTCGCTGGATACACGCGACGTAGGAGATTAGACGGTAACGTCGAACGCGATGTGGGAGTCCGTATTGAAAGCACGACTCACTCGTGCGGGTAGCGCACATTATGCGTATTAAGTGGAAGAATGCCGCGGAACCCGCGTCCCGCCTGTGTTTACTAGGAGCGTTCAGATAATTGCAAGACTTCCACGCGCGGCAACATCGAAATAAGGGGAGGGGGATGCGAGTACTCACCATCGTAAATAGTACCAACAGGTGCGACAGCGGGGACTACCTGAGAGACGCGAGATTTCCGTGCGACGAGGTACCGTGCCCAGTCAAGATACTAGTATCAGAGCCTTATCGTCGCGAGTCGGTATCTGAAACAATTCGGTGCCATCGCAGGCCTTTTCGCAATCTACCGTCCACATCGGGCCGCGCAGGAAACGCTTTGTCCTTCCCAGATACGATCCAAGCACTCGATCGCTCGGAACTCGTGCTTTCCGCGAACTAGTTAATCGGTAGATTCCCGTCCATGCGCTGCTCGAAGCTCGAGCGGCTGGTACGATATGCCAAATCGTACTGACACTTTTTATTCAGCTTCAGAAATGAACGGTTTTCGTTAATGCCCAGGGACAGTATGACGGTGTCGGCTTCTAGGCGTGCGATGCCGACGTCCGCGGACGAGAGACGCGGGTTGAAGAAGGAAACGGTCACACGGTAATCGCGCGGAATGCCACTGGTGCTTCGCGGTGGGTAAATTCGAAGACGCCCGGAATCGACGATTTTCGAGAATCGCTCGATGTCACGTACGTGACACGACGCGCGACACCGTTTGTTTTCCTTCCGCCAGGCCCGAGCACCCCGTTCGAAAGTCGAGCGCGACAATCGCGAGTTCGAACGGCACCTGAGCAGCAGGTGCAGGGTGGTGTACGGGTGGATAGTTAAATGAATACTAAGCGGGAACGACGAGAGTCAGGTAAAGTGTATAACAGTGCCAGCTAAGCAATGCTGAATGCTGATAAACCCCCCCAGACCGCGGGAGGCGTATGTACGCGAGCTTGTCACGTGTCTCTCTTACTCCACAATCTTTTTCCTCCTCGTCCTACGTGTAACGTTCACCTGTGTGCGTACGTGAGCCGCGGCTCGAGTTCTTTCTTAGCAAGAGTACGTCTCGTCCTTCGCGCTTGCATCTTGGATAGACGAGGAGAGAACTATTGAGAATGAGAACTGCGTATACATTGAAAATGTATATATACACGTACGTATATCCTTTACGCAGTACCGATGAATTCGCGCGCGTTAATAATCATGCGCCGATCTTTACTGACGCGCGCTGTTACGCGTGTGCGCGCAAAAGCCGAGTATACGCGTTTTTCGTGTAAACTCGACACAGCTGCACGGCCCAGGCATAGGCTGTCTAAATATCGTCGATGGGTGTGCGTCTTCTACGACACTTCTCTGCACGTGCTCTTCGATGACTCCGTAAAACGACGTCACATCTGATGACACACGTCCTAAACGCTAAACTTACGGGATTTTTCGCTATGATCCGTGATCGTTGTTACGCCGACGTCTGACTGCAACTGAGTCGCGTTCCTAGAATTGATGTCGCGGTGCTTGTAATATAACTGCGCTAGCTGTGTATTAATCGGAAGGATATTATGTACAACATTAGGTATGGTTACATAAATTTGACCTTGCTCAAATATGTGAGGGTTGGTAAATGCTGTGAGATGCTATAGGATGCTGTAAAAAAAATTGCAGTAAAACTTCAAGGTGCATAAAGATAATACAAGAGAAAATTGAAACAGTAAAAAGACACGATTTAAGGACACACTTAAAAATGCTGTAAACAATTAAAAAATTAAAACAGTCAAGAATGTTTACACATACTTCATAAATAAATCTGGATGTCATTGGAAATGCACAATTGGACAATACACATGGGCATAAGATATGTCGAGAGTTAATAAAAGAACAGATCTTTGCATACTTAGCACTCTTCATTCTTCTTTCTTCATTCGTCGATTACATTCTTTTATTTATTTCTTCTAAGCACATCAAGAGCACACGGTTGGCGCGACGGAATATTAATTTTTACGTTCACTTAGAAATCAATGTTCGGTATACCATGTCAGTGACACCACTTTCAGCCATGCGGAAATTAGGACAATGTCATGTTTATTTGTATACAGCGAGTTCCTAAGCGAACGTCAGTTTTTAAGACGTGGATATTTGCCGGGGAAAGAATGCACGTTAGAAACGTTCGAACGTCATGAACAGTTTCCTTGGCAATGATTTCTGGGAGCACGTTTCTGCTCGTTAATAAGATTCACGAAAGTGTAGTAAGTAATTTACTGCTTAGAACGTGCCTCGGAGGAGAGTATTGATTGTTTACACTTGTACTATTCAATGTAAACTATTACGGGTACACACATATCGCGATCTATCTTTTGTAAATATTGAAGTCTCCAAATTAAATAAAGCCATACTGATAACTACTACATTTACCTAAGCTGTACACTGGATATACAGATTCAATAACCTAAAATCCTGGCGAGTTGCATAAACCTATTACTGTATGTATACTATTCTTATAAGAGCACTTGGTGCTTATAAGTTAGTACTCCCTTTTTTATCAAAATGGGATAAAAATATATCTTTTCTTAATATGATTAAATTACTTACTGTTATGACTATTGCTAAGGCAATATACACCAAGTATTGTAGTCCTCATATGAGACGTTTGTATAACTATCATATCGTACCTATGTATGCATCTGCATACATACAAAGTCTGCTAAAAAAGCATACTCTTAGACAACAGTCATACAATGTCAATTGTCGTTATGCTATCACTACTTTTTGGTGTAGACGAGTATAAACTCATGAACCAGTGTAAAATGTATGGAAGCGCCATGCTTAAACTTATGTACACGTAATAAGGTAGAGGCTGAGTTGTGCCAAAGTGACAAAACCAGAAACCCCTCCTAGTAGCGTCTCTTATATGATGACTTAAAAAACTTGCTGAAATAATCCAAGCATAGTATGCTAATCTCGGATAGTTGAATACTGATGCACTTAAGATAAGGATCAGCCAAGCCAGTATTGGCACCGTTGTACAGTGCAGGAATGGCCTCTTCTCCAAATGGGTTGCATCCTGATACAAAAGAAAAGTTTGTTCATCAGTACATGACCTATATACGATACACACGATAATGCCGCGTCAACAATGATAACACACGTATCTTTTGCAAAGTAGTGAACTAACGAATTTATTGCGTCACTCATTCTTCCATTATCTCGCTAACCTCTCGAAGACGCGCTCCTTCGACGAGATCGAGCAGCGGACTCTCGCAAACGTAAATTTAACTCTACGTCCCCAAAGATCGTTCTATGCGTGGAGCGAAAAGTTCTCCGACGACGGCTCAACTTACGGTCAATTTCCAGCTGCGTGCCGATATAAAGTGATCGACGTCGACGAGCGACGACAACGAGAAGCACAGAAAGACGCTGTGGAGATTGTGAAGGAGCGACTTTCTCGAAAGATTCAAAATCAACGCCCACGAAAGCCCGCCAACGGCGGCGTGCGTCAGATTGTCAAAAACCGCGCGCAGCATCGCGGTCTGTCCATACTTCAAACCTTTGTCGCCCAGTATCGAGGCTACGCCGATTGAGCCGGTCAATATTATCCGAAGTAGCAGATCGCGTCTTCCGCAAAACATGGCGCGGACAGCCGCGCCTGCGGTCACGAGGAATGCGAAAAGACCTTTCTCCCAAGATTCAAACCGCGTGTTATGACAACTGCTGCATTTGTTGATCGCGACGCCGACTCGCGGCCATGTTTGACTGGCTCGCCAGCCCGACATAGTCCGTGCGCGGCCATACGCGTATGCCGCTGTGCCGTTGCATTCCATTCCTACAGTCGCTTCCCGCTAATTCTTTCGGATTTCGGATGGATCTTATTGTTGATAATATGAGGGAGTGCGGTGCCACGAGACCCGTCAATTTCGAATCCGCTTGTCCGCCTTGTCAGTTGCGACGATACGCTTAGATACTTCTCGTCCCACGCCGGGCACGTACTTAATACTACGATCGGAGGCTTTGCCGTCGGCCAGATACATTACCAGCGGACTGCCTTCGTTCCGAACACTTGTTTATTTACTCCACGACGAAAGTCTGCGCTGCCCGCGTAGCAGAACTTTTTTTCAGCCCCCATTCGAAGCTCACAGTGTCGAATGGTACGCGAGGTATTGCGCCGACCAATTCTGGTAAACAGTACAACGAAGACTGAGGAAGTTTGTTCACGTACCGCGGAGGAGCACGATGGCATCACTTTACACAGTGGTAATTATGCGCACCCCACGATCCTATCCTCTTTAAGAGATAGAGTGTATAAGATAAGAGAAGAAGAAAACAACGGAATCGCGCTGGTATCCCGAACAAAATTCGAAAAGCACGATCGCGCGCACGGCGTTTGTTTCGCGGCAACCAGTTGTGTGGTCGAGGATTATTTATTTACGAAATTGTCGGATCGTTTACGGGCACGTGCCGCCGTTGAAGATTCGCGCTCTTCAAGGAGAATGACCTATGTTGCGGCTTTTCCCGCATTAAACCTATAGGAAAAGAGAGCGCTAATATATAGAAAAACGAAATATGTCGAATTATAAGGTAATCAGTGTCGTTAGTGTGCAAATCGGTTTGTCCCTTGCGAGAAATGTATAACCTGCAGATTACATTGATATTTATCACTGAATTCTGGTGAATGTATAAACAATAGTTATACAGATCTTGCAAGGAATGTTAAGATGCGTAGTATTGGTTGTACGAGTACAGATGTACTACGTATACTGTGACAGTAAGATTGTGTTCATTGAACTGCAATTGCAGCCAATTGATTCTAAGCGAGAAGAGTTTCGAAAGTACCTGGAGAGAGCAGGAGTCATGGATGCCCTTACAAAGGTTCTCGTATCTTTGTATGAGGAGACAGAAAAGCCAGACGACGCCTTGGAGTATCCTTTTAATTAGCTATCAATACCTGGTCTGTAATCACTACTAACATGTTAGTAAAAATTGTATTATTCCTTAATGCAATCAAAGATATATACGTAAAACACTCGGAGGCATAACAGAAAGTACTACAGAAGTAGATGCATTGAAAAAGGAGCTAGAGGAAGCCAAATTGAAAATCACAGAATTAAAGGCCAAATTGGTGAAGTGTGAGCCTGACGAAGCAGCCGAATAAAACAATAACCTTAGTTAGAATTCATCGAATGCTAGTCCTTGCTGAACGCTGACTTCTACGCAAGTCAGACCAATTATGTGCCTTAAGATAGATGGACACTGACAACCTTAATGACAGGCTAGACACTAGGAAAAACTCATTTAAAAAAATTCGTTTACATCGTCATGAATTACCATTGTTAAGTTTCTCAATACATGTGTAAAAAATGTAGCTGCTGATCTCTGCGTCATTTTTTTGCTCTTAAACATTTAAAATTTTACTCTAACATTGTGCTTAACAGATGACATTAATGCTGTATGCAACCAAATATACGCAGCATTACTAGAACTGACATTACAAAGTTTCAATAAATCTGCTCATACAATCGATACAATATTTGTATATTAAATACTGTATATTGGATTTCTCATACACAAGTATACATTTATTTTTTTTGCAATGGCAATAAAAAACAAAAAGAACACCATAGACCTAATAATATTAGGCCTTTGGATAGAAAGGTCGATGTTCTGTGTAATCTAGATATATGATAGTCACAGTGTGTAAGTATACAAAATATCAATGTGATTAAGTTAGAATGTAGATGTATTTGTGATAATATACATAAATATCGGTGTATCTAGCTTAATCCTTAAAATCTTTCTTAGAGTCCTTCATACCGCTGACTTAATTTAACAACACTTTTATTCACAGACTTTATTGTTGAGATAATTAAGTAACCTAGAATATAAAGAATGGTAAAAAAAATTTCTTGAACGTGCGATCAGCGAGTGAGTCATGCAGGTCAACTACCTCATGGGTTTTTAGGCAAACGTCAATTAAAAATGTTCAATTAATGTCCAAAAATTAGTTTCATGTTGCTTTGGCAGCTTGTCTGCGCTTTACATCCCAATTATAAATGCGTGCCATATTCACTTCCGTCGTCGTGAACTGGTCTCTAACAAAGTCTAGATCATGCTCAACGTATCCTAAATTCCTCTTAGCTGCATCAATATTCTTGGTCAACATTTCCTGTGCGTCGTCAAGTGTATATTCCAACATGACATTAGCACCAAGCCACAGACATACTTTGTCTGTAGGTGGAATAATTGCCTTAGCAAAAACTTGCTCAGACAGTAGGAACTGTGTCTCTAGATCGTGGCTGTTACTCTTCTCCATCTGCAATTTCTTGATCATCTCCAGAGACTTCTCCAAGTCTGGAATCTGAGCTTTCAGCCTTCTTCTCTTATTCACCAGATTGTATTCCATGAACTTATACTTTGCATGGTTCTCATCTAACTTCTTAAGGACCTTGTCGACAGACTCATTGTCAGGTCTTGCCATGAACGCGTCCACATCTTCCTAAATTTATACGAAAAAAATATATATAAGGAAACCGCGGAGCCGCAGTCTGCATGTTTCTTTTTGTGACCATATAAGGTTGGATCAAACAAGTTTCTAGTCTCCTTAAATAAATTGAATTCAAGCGAAAGAATATACCAGCGAAAATACAGATTTTTCGTCGTATTATTTATTGTCAAAAGACACCGTTTTATTTGATCAAAGTATCAGTTGTCGTTTATGAGAAATGAAACAGATACACGCTCGCCGGGGTCACGTTTATTTTGTGGTTATGAATGTGGTTCGACCTTATTAGACTTGTAACAATACTCGTGTATTAACGTATCATTTTTAATGGTAATTTACCACAAAATCCGCTTCCGGAATTCCTCCATAAGACTTTTTCTCTTTATCAAGCTCAACTTCCACTTTATTGTCACCCTTCTCCATCTTGAATTACTTATGCGGTTGCTTTTGTGACGGTTGGTAAGTTCCCATGTCACGATTTATGGCATGATAGGGTACACAATTTGTTACAAAAGATTTTTATTTACAGCCATCTAAGAAAAATAACCGTTTTGGTTAGAAAAAGCATTTGAGTTAAATAAACAAATGTGTGAAACATTAAGAAACAAACAATTAATTTTAGTAAATAAGACTCACAATCAGAAAGATGACTGAAGGCAGTGATAGCAGATCTGGCACGAAAACACCGTTGGTGTTTTTTGGGTGGGGGAAACCACGGCAAGTGTGCGTGCGTGTCCGTGAGAGCTGCGCGCGTCGTTTCTCGCCGAATCGCGCTCGGCTTTGAGAGAAGGACGGAACCATGCTGCGTCCTCTTTCAACCAGCAACGCGCGTTGCGTCTTTGTTCGACATGCAGTCGCGGCGTCGCGTCTTCGTTCCGCACACAGGCCGGTGACAGTGGTGCCAGATTTCGCATAAGGCATCGCACGTATCATTGCGTTCTTTCAGCCGGAAGGCAAATCGGGCACCACCGCTGTGAGCAGAGCGCGATCCAGAGAAAAGTGAATCGAGCAGAGTTTGGGATTGACTCGTCGTACTCATCGTCGCTCGTCGACGCGGTTTTTGTTCGTTCGTTCGCGCCTAGCCATGGTTCAATTTTTTTTCACAGAATAATTTGTTTTTTTAATTATTCATCACACGGCATCAAACGATATTCATTTAAAAATATTTTATTACTTACTACGGATAGTTTTTAATATTTTGTCAGCGGAATAGATGTGTCGTATTGGTTTATAATAGATATGGGCAAAATATATATTTCATAAATTTTGGTTTCAGTAACATTAATCTTTCTGTGGTAGTAATAAATGAGAAAGTATATAATAAATGTCAATTATTGCGTATTATGCATTAACCGTGAAACAAGTAATAGGAGCACTTCTTGCACTAGAACGTTCTGAGGGATCTTACTAACACGCGATTTTAACACACGACAGCGTACGTCAGGAAGAATTTGCTTGACACGACGCGACGACGGTGCGAATGTTTTTATGAGTTGTTCTCTATGATTTGTTCTGCATGATTTCTTTTCTAAATAGAAGGTGATCAAATTGTGTATATATTCTAACAGTTCTCAGCAAGTCCCATCACATTGATTTGAGACGTTTTTCTTACTTCGCACGTTTAGTTTAAGAACGCTCTCCCCATTTCGTGAAAGAAAAAGTTGTTCGGTTGAAGGCAATTCACCGTTCATACTGTAATCCATATGTACGTCCATTGTCGCATTCTGCCCACGAAATGTCGCAACGTGCGTATTGTCAAAGAAGGCATGATAAAACAGGACAATAATAACAAAATCCCTGTGAATTGAAAACCGAAACTTTCATTGTGCCGCTCCCGACCGACCGCGGGTCGCAGTTGGACTAATTGAAATATCTGAAAAGTCTAACCATTCTTAGCACGTATTTCACGTACGTACTAGAAATGATTCCCCCGGAACTGTAACCGACTTTTCCAATGTCATTTATTCATCATTATGTACGATATGTATTACATTTAAATGCACATGTACAGGGTGCACAGGTTGTGATAGTCAGCTTTGTTCCTGTAAACGGTAAGTATTACACAAAATTATACAGGAAAGGGTTCGATGGGTTCGTAATATCTATATTCTACGAGACTTCATTCAATTCGAAAGTGCAACGCCGCACCCGACAAATGCAAATGCGTATGTAAGGTTTCTGTTTATAAAATTTAAGATACGTGGACTTCCACGCCACCCATGAGGTGCCACGACTAGCGCGTTCGGTTTTTTAACGTGGACCGTCGCCTATAGCCCTATTGTACCACATTTTATGATAATCATACAGCGTGCGGCATTACCTCTGTCCACTTTGAACGACGGAGATATTCAAGGTGGACAGAGTTATTGCCCCACGCTGTAGAATTAAGGGTTAGAAAAGAAATGAGAGGAATTTTTTTTTTTTTTTTGTTAATTTTATTTCATATTAATGTTGACATTGTATTTTTGTGTGGCGCCCCCCCCCCCCCGCCGCTGGCGCCACCACACAAAAATGCTCTCATTTCTTTTCTAACCCTTACTTCTACAGCGTGGGGCAATAACTCTGTCCACCTTGAATATCTCCGTCGTTCAAAGTGGACAGAGGTATTGCCGCACGCTGTATGATTATCATAAAATGTGGTACAATAGGGCTATAGGCGACGGTCCACGTTAAAAAACCGAACGCGCTAGTCGTGGCACCTCATGGGTGGCGTGGAAGTCCACGTATCTTAAATTTTATAAACAGAAACCTTACATACGCATTTGCATTTGTCAGGCAGAGCCGGATCTAGGGCCTTAAACCCTTGAGGCAAAAGGCCAAATATGCGCCCCCATTTGCTAAATGTTTCCCTATAACTAAGCAAATAGAACAATTTAAAAAAGAATAATATTAAAATTGATTAAATTTCAAAACACAACATTAACTTCATAATTTTTTATTCTAACGGGTCCAATATTTAAAATTGCACTTTCCTTGCTTTAACTGAAGCAAATTCATCAATTACTGACTCATAATTGATAGTTTTACATAGATTGATAATGTTGCTATATTTGTTTCGTTTTGTTAAGCGCTCACGCAACTCTTATACTTAACAGAACGACATTTTTGCGCCCCTTGTATTTTAAACTTGAGGCAAGAGCCTCATTCGCCTCGCCCTTAATCCGGCTCTGTTGTCGGGTGCGGCGTTGCACTTTCCAATTGAATGAAGTCTCATAGAATATAGATATTACGAACCCATCGAACCCTTTCCTGTATAATTTTGTGTAATACTTACCGTTTACAGGAACAAAGCTGACTATCACAACCTGTGCACCCTGTACATGTGCATTTAAATGTAATACATATCGTACATAATGATGAATAAATGACATTGGAAAAGTCGGTTACAGTTCCGGGGGAATCATTTCTAGTACGTACGTGAAATACGTGCTAAGAATGGTTAGACTTTTCAGATATTTCAATTAGTCCAACTGCGACCCACGGTCGGTCGGGAGCGGCACAATGAAAGTTTCGGTTTTCAAGTCACAGGGATTTTGTTATTATTGTCCTGTTTTACCATGCCTTCTTTGACAATACGCACGTTGCGACATTTCGTGGGCAGAATGCGACAATGGACGTACATATGGATTACAGTATGAACGGTGAATTGCCTTCAACCGAACAACTTTTTCTTTCACGAAATGGGGAGAGCGTTCTTAAACTAAACGTGCGAAGTAAGAAAAACGTTTCAAATCAATGTGATAGGACTTGCTGAGAACTGTTAGAATATATACACAATTTGATCACTTTCTATTTAGAAAAGAAATCATGCAGAACAAATCATAGAGAACAACTCATAAAAACATTCGCACCGTCGTCGCGTCGTGTCAAGCAAATTCTTCCTGACGTACGCTGTCGTGTGTTAAAATCGCGTGTTAGTACGATCCCTCAGAACGTTCTAGTGCAAGAAGTGCTCCTATTACTTGTTTCACGGTTAATGCATAATACGCAATAATTGACATTTATTATATACTTTCTCATTTATTACTACCACAGAAAGATTAATGTTACTGAAACCAAAATTTATGAAATATATATTTTGCCCATATCTATTATAAACCAATACGACACATCTATTCCGCTGACAAAATATTAAAAACTATCCGTAGTAAGTAATAAAATATTTTTAAATGAATATCGTTTGATGCCGTGTGATGAATAATTAAAAAAACAAATTATTCTGTGAAAAAAAATTGAACCATGGCTAGGCGCGAACGAACGAACAAAAACCGCGTCGACGAGCGACGATGAGTACGACGAGTCAATCCCAAACTCTCCTCGATTCACTTTTCTCTGGATCGCGCTCTGCTCACAGCGGTGGTGCCCGATTTGCCTTCCGGCTGAAAGAACGCAATGGTACGTGCGATGCCTTATGCGAAATCTGGCACCACTGTCACCGGCCTGTGTGCGGAACGAAGACGCGACGCCGCGACTGCATGTCGAACAAAGACGCAACGCGCGTTGCTGGTTGAAAGAGGACGCAGCATGGTTCCGTCCTTCTCTCAAAGCCGAGCGCGATTCGGCGAGAAACGACGCGCGCAGCTCTCACGGACACGCACGCACACTTGCCGAGGTTTCCCCCACCCAAAAAACACCAACGGTGTTTTCGTGCCAGATCTGCTATCACTGACTGAAGGACCGTGGTGGCAATATAAAGAACTATTAGTGTGACATTTCTTCGTCCCACTTTCATATCTGTACACATTTTGTCATCACAAACATTATAAATATTTATTTCAATAATGACGAAATCTTTAAGTTTACGTAATATAAAAAATATTAAACGTTAGGGGACAGAAAGTGTGTGTTTCAATTTCTACTCTCAACCATCTGATAATGCATAGCCTAGAAATGTGATGTTATTCGAGTATGCCAGAAAACTTGTTACGTTAAAACAGTTCATGATAGGGATAGCAGATACCGCAAATGATTGAAACTGCGAGGTCTGAGCTACAACAGTTGATTTCTTCTCGTACCTATATGTATTTTAAGTCGCTGCTGACATCAAGAAAGAATATTATGTACATGGACTAAAAACGTTCAAATTTCGCGCCCTCTCTAATTATTTTCGAGTCTGTGGCTCCACCCGTAGCGGAGAAACGCTCAAACTAATCATTGGGCAGCAGTCGATATTGTCGTGGTATCTAGAATACCGACTGTTGCTCATTGATTAGTTTGAGCGTCTTCCCGTGTTTTTTGGTGACGCTACCGTATCAGTGATATTAATATAACGCGGGAAATTAAAAAATGTGTAACTAAACACAGTACGGGTGCTTGGCGTAAGTACATTTCATAATTGTAGATTTTTCTACTTCAAAGCAAACTACTAATTAGTTTATAATTATTCATAATTTCATATGTTATCAATATATGAAGGCAATCATGAATAATAGGTTCATACGTTAACGTCATTATTTATAAATACTAATGTTATATCTGATTATATCAGAAACAATAACAAAGTAAATGACTGCTTAAAACTTGATTTTTATAATTTTATTTATAAAACCAGACGGTGTTCTTTTTTTCTTGGAAATTGTTCACTCAACCAACTATTCAGCCGCACAATATTACCTTCAAATAAATAACTACTTAACTGCATTCATACAGTATTATATCCTACGTTTGATACTATGTATGTAAAGTATTAATTTGATTCTTCGTACAGTCATGTCGTATAAAATCGTTTTGTAAAATAAAAATGATGGAGTACATTGTAGCAGATACTAACGCTGGTATTCTTAGAACAAAAAACATCTGTGTAGCTTACGATTTCACATGT
The DNA here is from genome assembly GCA_963942575.1 of Priocnemis perturbator. NCBI lineage: Eukaryota > Metazoa > Arthropoda > Insecta > Hymenoptera > Pompilidae > Priocnemis > Priocnemis perturbator. The sequence goes on from OZ012649.1 coordinate 10,486,404, forward strand.
ATGAACGTGTATCAAAAATGATAAGCTACTATATTATTTTATGTCGTTATATGTTATCAGACAAGATTTCATAAATTATAATATTGGTACGTATCGATTAAGTTTATTAAAGTAAGATTATTTTTAATCTTTCGTTCAACAATTGATTTCGCAAGTACACTCACGGAAGTGTCATCTTAACTACAGTATTCTATCCTATGTTACATTTTAATGCTAAATAGTATATAACACTATTTCTTCTAACATTCTTGATCAGCTTCACTATTTAAAGCTTCCATCAATTTCTCTTCTAGCAACTGATTCTGCAGTCGTTGTGCTTTCAAACGGTTTTCTAATACCTTCGCCGTGTAATGTACATCCATCACTTGGTCTTGAGTATCTTTACAAAATTCGCCTAACGGGTCGTGATCTTCGGTACTCACATTATCGTCACTTATTCTTCTTTTCTTCGAAACAGCTGCCTGCTCATCGTCTATAGAACGCCGCGTACTTCTATCATCTTGTGCCGCAAACTCCGTTAATGCATTGGACTTAAACCACCACGGCAATGTTCTGAAGTGCTTAATGTGATTCTTATTGTATACAACTCTCGTATTTTCGCTTAGAAAATTAATTTTTTCTTTCACAATGGATAACAGTATGTCCACGAAGTTAGATACTTGCAAACTACCGGTAGAAAGGAATATTTTACTTAATATGTCGCAAGTCACTACGTTACTGTTTGAATCTGATAGCACCTGCTGGCAGTATTGCATGACACTTTGATGTAGAAGTTGAGTGTCCCTTATTGGCCACTGGACACTGGAAAAAATTAAAATGTGGTAGGCTTAGAATGTAGCAAGAAATGCCATCACGCAAGGACATTATTGTTGCTTGACTGATTACCTCCACGGCGGCAGTACGAAATTGTTCATTGCACTCTCCAACATAGCTCTGTATTCGTCTTTCTTCCAGGTGTCGTCAAAATATTCATAACCAAATGGTTGTTGCGGCTGGGCCTTGAGGAACCTTTTGAGTTCTGGTGGAAACTTCGTATACATGAGCGATTCGGGGTCCAACATTATATCCATCAAATGCATTACCGCTTCATTATGCAAATCAATCACGAAATTTGGTTCGTTCAACGCGCGTGATAATTTTGCATTGAACATTGAGTCACCCGTTATCCTGCATATTGAATGAAATAATTAACACGTATATTTATGTAACAACATATACGCAAAAAAAAATATGTTCAAATCCTTAGTTATATGTTACAAATAATTAAAGCAAACATACTTGCCTCAACCATAACTCCTCCGTTAAACCAAGATCATAAATGTTATGGATATAATCCATTTCCAGAGGATTTGGCGGTGATTTATTCACAGTTAGCCAGAGAATAGAGCTTTGTGTCAAATTCAATATGACCTTCTCACTCAGCGCTCTCTCAATAGTAATCGTGTACTCTGATACATATCCAGATTCTAATAGAATTTCAAGATCTGCTATAATATCTTCAGTCTGATTCTCTAAATGCCCTTCTCCTAAAATAAGGAAGACGAGAGGAATGGGCATAAGCTTGTCCCTTGACAACACACTTCTCGTCAATCGTCGAGTAACACATTTAAAATCCTCTGCAGCGCTGGCAATAAACAAAAGAGCGTCGGTCCCGACTAGTTTGTAATCACTAATCAATCCTTCAAAATGCCTTATGCAAATGTGTAGCGACTCGTACGCATTCGGTCGGTAAGATTTAATGATAGGTTCAGTTGTATAATTACTGGGACACAGATATTGATTCATAATTTTCTTGTGACGCCACAGGTTAACTTTGTTCTCCAAATTTGGCCATGAAATAACGAGCTTCCAAAACGAAACTGGCACAGTCACTGTGTCCAAGGACTTTAGATTTTCCTTAACACCGGCGTGTATTATAATTTCAATTGGAGCTAAGTTATCTGTTACAGGTCTTTCTATATGCTCTATGTATGGCTTTTTACTTATACTTTCTATCACTGTTTTTTGTTGTTTTTGATACAACTGTCTTGCATACGTTTCCACAGACTGTTTCTGAATCCAAACTGGTGTGTCATTCAATGCTTCCCTCTGACGCTTTCGCTTAATTGTGTATTGCTTCCATGCATTAAAACACTTTAGAGTTATTCTGTTCTTAAATCGTTTTGTAATGTCGTGCAACTTTTGTTGCATTATAATTTCTTCCGTCAAGGTAGAAGTGCACATTCCATGGCACACTTGGTTACACATTTCATTAAATATTTTCTCACTAATACTGTCATACATTGCTATCCTGTTTATTTCTTCCCTTACAATGCCCGAGCAGCAATCCTTAATCACATCTGCTTGTAGTTCCATGAAAAGTTTACAAGCATCCTCCTCTATTTCCTGCAGTTTCTTCTTACGATCCATTTCTTCTTGCTTGACCTTCTCAGCTTCTAGTCTTTCTGCTTTCATTTGCTGATTCCTGTCTGTCTGCATCAAGAGACTTTGCGATTGATGAAAGTTAGAGTCAACTGTGTCCTTGGCACTGAAGTATGGTTGTGAAGTATTGTGCGTAATAGGATGTGTACTAGTAAACATTGATGGTGATGTGCTTGGTTTTGCAAATATATTTTTTTGTGTAGCTCCTGGAAACATAGTCTTATGTGTTGACATTGCAAATGGCAATGTAGGTTCAAAGCCATATGTTACCTCAGGCTTTATTGGAGATTGTGCAAGTGGTTTGGGGAAGACCAAAGAACTTCTTTCTGTGTTGCCAAATATCGAAGAACTACTTGACTTGGTTTCTGAAACTGCCGCTTTAGAATGTTGGAATTTAAAGGGTGAACTTCTTGATACAAACGGTCCTGATGCTACAGGATGTGCTTTAAATGGTGAGCTGTCTGATGTAGTTGGCGGTTCACACGCAACTTTGGTAGGAAAGTCTGTATTAGATTTAATAGGTTGAAAAACGTTTGTATTCATTTCCGATGCACTAATTGGTTTAAACAGGTTTGGTTCATTAGTAGTACTGGTGCTTGGTTTATAAGATGTCTCAAAATCTGATTCCGTTGGAAGTAAATATGAATTAGCAAAGAATATGTTTTGTTTATTATCCTCTTGATGGGTTGGTGTTTGCACTGAATCCATTGAGTCGTCATCTGTAAACTCGTATGGGTCTTCTTTCTCACATGAAACAGATGGATTCTGATCTTCTGCATTTATAGAGCGTGAAGTTAAATGACCTTGGGTCTCAAAGCTGTTGTGAGGCTTGTGATTTTTATATGTTTGCTTGGGCATAATACCTCCAGCAATGCATTGCCCAATAGAGACTTGTAACATAATTCTTTTAGACTCAACCATGTTACAAGCTCTTCCTTGCTGTATGTTACTCACAGGCAAACTAAAGTTTTGTCTGTTTAAGAGAACATGAAATTCATCATCGGACACTTGAAGTCCCACTTGTTCACAGAAATGTATTGCTTCATTCTCGTCTTCAAAGCCCAGAATATCAATTAATTCATACAATGGGTACGCTGTTGACATAGTCCTACAATACGCTTTTACCATGATTGATAGAGCTTTCACTCTGACTTGATTGAAATATCTAAGCAATATACAAGCATTCTGGTATGTAGTCTTTCGAACCAGTTTGAAAAACTTGCAGTAATTGTTTGATTCAAGTGATGTATATACTTTGATGGAAAATTTTACTTCAGATGATTTTTGTATGGATTCGGGCAGTCGTTGCAAGTCTGACATAAAATTTGCAGTGTTCAAGTTTAGCAAAATAATATATGCCCGAAATTCGGGCTCATTCTTACATGTAACACCTTTCACTCTCAAATCGTGGTACATGTACTTCAATGACTGTAAACATTTTGTTAAATTTTCAGAATTAATTTTCTTATCAAAGACTGATGACTCTTCTGCGCAAAGCCTTTCAGAGCACACAATGTGAAACCTAGCACATTGCTCTACCAACTCCACACTGTCTGGGCAGCAAAGTTCTTGTATTGTTATATCTTTTCTAATACTTCTTGTTCTGTCCCATAAAAAGTGGTACCATTCCGCCAAATTAGTCCCATCTCTCTCAGATAGATCAGCAATCTCATGCAATAAGTAGCTCATAGTCATTTTCAATGATTTCACTGGCCTCAGGTCATGAGACATTGGTTCTTCTTGATCAGCAGAGGATCTAGAATACTGCTTAACTGCAATAGCATGATTAATTTTGTATTCTGCACAGTTCATTTGTTCATAAGGTGCAACTTGTCTTTGAGATTCACGCATAAGACGCTCTTTTTCTGGGCACATATCTGGACAAGTACCTCTAGTAACTTTAGCCATTGCTAATGAATGTGATTTTACTTGTTTCAATCTCATGAGTTTGTCTCTGGCTTCCAAAACTTTGTACTTGTCTTCAGAGCAAAGCGCTGCCTGATGCACAATATGTTGCAGTTCTTCTATTGTTGCAGCAGGCACTGGAGTTGATATATGACTATCTGGTTCAGGTTTCTCAGCCTTTGATACAGTTTTTTCTGATCTTAATCCAGATTTCTCATGTTTCACAAGATTCTTTGAATGCGCAGCTCTAGTTTTCTTAATAGTGAATACACTTGATTCCGCATTACTTCCTGCAGATTCGGTATGCATATTATATTCTAAGTTTGCCATAGCGTCCAGTTCTAACTTTACTTCATCTTCATCTGCCTTTAGTAACTTTGCCACCATGTTTTTTGGAACTTCTTTTTTCTTACTCACAGACTTAGGCAAGATATCCATTTTTGTCCATTTGACGTCAAATTTTACACCTAAATATTCACCACTTTTGGAGTACGCCTCATCTGCCTCATCTTTTGTAGCATAAAATATTCTGATAACATGTCTTTTAGGGCGAATGGTTATTTTCAGGATCTGACCAAACGCTTGGAAATATTCTTTTGCGGCTGTCCTTGTAAGCAGAGACTGCGGTACATTGGCGCACGTTATTGAACATTCAACATTAACTTTAACTACTTGCGATCTGGAATTCTTCTTTAACTGTTCAAATGCAGTTGCCCCTTTCAAAGCTTGAGCAAACGCATTCTGTGGCATCGCTACTTTAAACGCATTTCTAGATATCCTTGGTTTATATTGCTTTTCAGAGCTATTATCGTTGGTCTGAGCGTAAACATCGGATTGCTCAAACGATTGTTCCACTGTCGTCGGCTCCGCAAATGTAAAGACGTTCTTTCTGCTGTTGCACGAGTCTGAAATCTGATCAGAGTTCGGTCCAAAATTTGTCGTCCTAGTTGGCTTCGACACAACATTTGGTGTCGAAAATATAAACGACTTCGGAGCCGTGGGATCGTCAATATCCATTGTTTCTTTATCTGTCATAATTCCGCGTTTTTATTTGTTCCGCACTTTACACTCCGCACTCCTTTATGCGTATGCGTATCTGAAATGTTACACAGTCTTTTAATTCGTCATTTTCAAACATTCGATTGTGAGTACACTGTTTCTTTAAATCTTATGGCCTCACGCAACATACCAGAAAAGTTTACGTAGGTATTTAGGTTAACTTCTTCAAATCTGGCTTTTCAATGGTTATTCTTCGAAACTCATACTTTGCATGGCTGCATCCGTGCAGGAGCATACATCGGAAAAGCTTAATATAAGATACGTATGTAGCTAAGGCGTTGTTTTTCACTTCATGTTGCCGATCGAGCGTGTTCTTTGATTTTAAAGCATAATAAAAAGAGATTTAATAAAATTTAACGTCTCTAATCGAAATAGGCATTCTAAAAACTTTTAAATTTCCCGCTTTATTTTAATATTTTCGATACGGTGGCGTCACTAAAAAAAACGGAGAAACGCTCAAACTAATCATTGGACAGCAGTCGGTAATTTTGGAAACTGCATTATCATCGACAATACCGACTGCTGTCCAATGAATAGTTTGAGCGTTTCTCCGCAACATGTGGAGCCACCGTACCGAAGACTTTTAAATGTGGCGGGAAATTGAAACGTGGGTAAAATCATGTCAACGGTTAGTAAACCTAATTGCAAGTTCGTTTTACTGCGAAACAAACGCACCATGGCTTTATTTTTTATAAAGATTAGTCTATTAGCAAACTAATACGTGTTCTTGCGATCAATTTTACGCCCACGCATAATAAGTATTCCGTGGAATCAGACGAAGGCAAGTGTGAAGACCCCCTCGACCCCTGCAGTCCAGATTCGCTACAAAAGTTGGATAAGCCCAGATAAGATAAGCCTTATGGAATGAGTAGAGGAAGGGAGGAATTAGAAAACGGAACGTGTTGTTTATTATTTTCCCAGTAATTACAAATGAATGACTCTATATACCCAGCTGTCGACGATTTTTTTTGTAGAAATACTGTCTCAGGAACTATGTCATCTTTCAGAATGAAAAGCTCGATCATAAAAATTTAAACGAACTAACCAATCGTCAAATTGCATTAGAATCGTCGTCTGTTACGCGTACGCCGTCCGTGCCGTACTCATGATAAGCCGAGATATATCGATATGCTCACCTCTATCGATACTCACGAATGCTTAGCAGTCGTACATATATGCACACAGTTCCGATACGGCCAGATACGGCTAAATCACACACAGAGACAGATATCTTGCATTTCTTGTATTAACATTGTAGTGCACCGGTTGTTTGTTTATTCATTATGATTCTTTCGTTCACGAATCCTCATCCATCATTTGACGACACCTTTTTTCATATTAAATGTTAATGCTTGAAAATGTACTTATATTTACCAATAACATTTATTTTACCATTTGTAATTGTACATAATGAAGTAGTTTAATTAAACACTTTTATGGTATTTCGGAAGCTGCATAGATATAGGAGTTTATTTAATGTTTTTAGTGAAACTAGCACTCCTACCTATCCTCTAATTTTTCTTTAGCATGTGCCACAATATGTATATCAAAATCTGTTAATTCAATTCGTGCCATCAATGAAACTTGCATAATACAGTGCTTGTTATCATTGATGTAATTTTTTTATTAATGTAATCATAGTTGTTAATTATACCAACTATATTAATTTCATTGCAGGAACTTATACGTAGTTGAACTTCTTATTCTGTAATATCACAGAAACCTGTTGTGATGTTATTTACACTCTTCTATATGATAGCAACCTCTATTCAAGCATGGAGAATATCGTCGTTGAAAGCACGTTTGAGTGCACTATATCGGCAAGCCACTCACGCTTATCCGTCAATCATGCTTTATACAAAGCCAACAATGCACAAAAGTAAAGGTAACATATATGATATGTACACATGTAACACATACAAATGACTTTATGGAATGTGACTAAACGTTTCCAAAAAATCAATCAAATTCAAAAAATCCTCACAATATTCTGTCTTCTGATAAGAGTCAAATGGAACTGAATCTTCAGTGGTCGTTGACTATGAGGCAGCACAAAGTTCCATGAGTTCTTACCTTTGCCTCAATAAGAACCTTGCAAAATTGGGAGATCTCTTATGGTGCCATGGTGACACAAGATTATGTACCATCTACCCTCAGGTATGTGTTCTATTACATCATGAGAATACATATTCTTTTTAATTGACGTATTTGTTTTACAGCAAAAAATTGATATATCCGAATGGTTGGTGTACGAACATGGAGAAACATTATTTCCATTGTATGCGCATAATTGTTATGAAACTTCGCAATGTCAAGATCAAAAAATGCATGTCCTAGTTGAAGCAGACCTTGAGACTTATACACAAAGAAGTTCAGTAGTATTGACAAAGGTTCTGTGTATCATTCCAAAACAGGGTTTAAAATTATTATTGACAAATTACTAGTATTTCTATGATATCTTTCTACTTTTTTACTAATTAAGATACGAACTTACAGATAGAAGATTATGGTTTAATCTTAACTTGGACAGCAAATAAAAATCTTAGTTTACTATTAGAAACTGATCTTCATCATTTTGCAAAACTAACTATTGCTGTAATGCAAGGGCAATGCTATATTAATAATGGTTTGCTCGTCGTACGTATAGAATGTAAGTATAAGCAGTTCAATGTTCACAAAAATTTGTTGCAATAATTGCTACATCATTTTTCAGCCGTTTTAGTATGCGGAAAACCATGCATTTATGATAAAGAACAGTTAAGTCCATTGCTAGATAAAAGTAAGTTTAAATTCTTCTAAGGTAAAATAATGCAATTTATATGTATGTATTACTATATGAAAATGACATTGTTAATTTGAGATATACAAAGTATTAATTATTTTTGCATTAATTTACAGAATTGGCAGATAAAGCCCAATGGGATGTATACGTCAAACAATTAAGAACATTAAGTAATACTGCCAAATTAGTATCTCAACAAAATATGCCCTTGGAAGTAACAGACATGCCTGGAGTTGTCATATTTCCTAAACATAAAGCATTTGTGTTATCTGACGATACTACTGGTAAGGAGAGTTTTTATATACCTGTGCAGCATTGCTTTTTATATTATTCATTAAAAAGACTGTAAAATTACTTTTTTTGTGCTTTTCTGCAATATGAAATCCAATATAACAAAATATCTAGAAAACGTATTTGTTTCAATGTAAGAATTATGTAGCTTATATTGGAACACATTGAAACAATATATGTAGAAATAGCAGAAAATTGTTGTCAACATTGATTAGTGATTATTGACTTTCAACATATGCTGATTCAACTTTACCGAAACACATGCATTTCCATTAACTATACGAATCTAGTTTTGGATGGTCATTTTTAGGGCCCTGGTATTGAAACTTAAGTAATGGTGCTTAATCTACATATTTGAATATGGAAAATGAAGCTTGATTATTTATGGTGCGACCGTGACGCATTATATGTGCCTCAAAACAGTTACACACTATCAGAACATTTCTGTTAATTGTTTCTGACTTTATTACCTTTAAAAATATTTATATTTGAGTTTGAACAACCCTTTACATGTGATTTTTGTTCCTGTTCCTATTAACCGCACGAGCACGAGAGTACGATGCTTTATTAGTATTATTACTTCTGTTATAATATAAATATACTTTTATGATTTTTATTTTGTTACATTTTAACTTTGTTCATCAGGAAGAAATCATAAGGGATTGGTTGTTTCTATATTTCATGAAAGTTCATTCTGTGGTGATATTATGCAAATATATTGAAAGTGTTCCAATATTAAAGCTAGAAGTGGCAGAGGCAGCATCCTATTAGACGGTGGGCACTCTGTTCCAAGTTGAAGTCTTGTAACTTGTAAGTTTTCTTATTGTATGAGGGTAATACATGTAATCATATATGCAAAGACGTATGTGAAAGATTGTGTGATAATTTAACTCGCATAGAATGTACGAATACATAACACAGAATCTTATTCTCTCCAATCTCAATTCACTTACATGCACTCTAATGACCCAACTTATGATTTTACTTGCTTTCAAGTTTGCCATGTCATGATTAACAATCAATGTTAAAGCATATGAATATGAGGTAATAATTTGTGATTTACAGGCCTTTCATCATATTTTACAAGTTAATGGTATCGCACGGTAATATGTTAGTGGTCAGTGTTCCAATATTTGATTTGTTCTTAACAGTGATAGGTATAGTAAAGCTGAAATTGGCCAAACAAATCCATTTTCATACTGCTTTTTCATTGAGAAAATGAATCCTCAACCCAAAGATATACATCATATTTTCAGAAAATTGTATACCTAATCTTCTTTGTTTAGATGATAATGGTTCGTGCGATTCACCAGGTCTACCAACGCCATCGCAAACAGCAGCATCTGCAAATACTATGATGGGCGACAACGCATTTAATCTGCCTCAAACTGTAACAAGTCAGGTGGATCCTGCGTCGACAATGTCGCAAGGAACATCTAATTACGACAGCGCAAAGTCATCAGTGTCGGAAGCTTCGAAAGAAACGTTAGACACGAATGAGTTTAAGCAAGAGTTAGAATCTTTATCGGAGCCCGTAAGTCGACCAGCAGACGTTCCCACCACAACCAAGTGTGTAATTATGAAATACTTCATGTTTAAAAATTTCCATATACGTGATTAATTACAATAATAATGACTAATTACAGAACCTCCGTGCCCGAACAAGCATCATCGGCATACAGCAAACATATCAAATCACCAAACGTTCTTGTATATTCAGATAATCCCTTAGCTTTGAGCAATATAAAATCGTTACTGGAGACAACGTTAGCCGCAGATAAGTAAGTATATTGGAAAATTGTTATACTCTCAGAATGTGGCCCGCGTTTTTGGTTCGTCGGTGGTTTTCTTTTTGCATACTGTAGTGAGTGCATACATTTCCAAGTAAATATATAAAACTATTGAGTTCATGCTTTCACTGTAACATATACAACTGAATTATTTCAAATACTTGAATGTATAATTATTAGGTATACAATATATACGTTATCACCCGAAGACGTACGTTCCGATAAATGGGTGGATCAAGCATCTCTAGTAGTCGTATGTGGCGATGTTGGGGCACAAACCAGTGCACAACTTCTCGAATATGTCATACACGGTGGCAAACTTCTTGCCCTATGTTCTGACATTTTACATAGCGTACTTCCAATATTCAAAACTGCTGAAGTTTGTAAACAGGATCTCATACGTATATCATATGGGAAGTGGAAGAACATCTGTATAACACACACTGCCTTTTGTTATGAAACGGGTTCTGACCTAAATACGAAGTAAGGCTCTCGTACAAATTTTACACAAATCTACTTTGTTCTGATGTCGGCATTGTTACTGAAGTTGTTTTCTTTTCAGAACTACAGTTCTACAACCACCTACTTCTGGCGACGTTAAAGATAAACACGGCAAAGCACATTCGTTTGATCTCAAAATATTAGCTACGGAAGACGCTTGTCGTGCACCCGGTATCATGTCCGTTAACATACCATCCAGCGGTGGTAAAATTGTTCTGTCTCAAATTCATTTGGAAGTAAATCCGACAAACTATCAGAAGGACGATTTTAAGTTTAATGCCCTGAAGCAAAGCGATAAAGCACGCTTAGAAATATTTGGTGACTTGCTAAATGTGCACTTGGGGATGGATTTACATGTCGTTTCAAAAGAACCTGTAACATTTAGCCCTGCTTTTTTCCTCGGTCGACACGAGGTAAGTTATATTTTCATCACCAAAGGTTTCTGTCTCTCCTTGATCCTATAAAATAATATTCATTCCCACTCATAACCTGCTATGTTACAGTTGAAGTTAGAAATGTTAGAAGCATTAAAAGATGATATGCAACCTAACGGCGTTTTGAAAATGACACAATTGGATATGCAATTCTGCAACAGAAGCACAGACGTAAAATCAGTCTCACCGTCGTGTCTGCCGATTTTGTTACATCAGTGCCCTGATAATTTTTCAACCATAGAGTATTTTGAGGTAACATAACTTTAAATATTTATGAATAACCGATGTAAAAGAGTACTTATCAGCAAGAGTATATTTCAATAAATCACTCATTACACTTTTTTTTAGAATCTTAATTCAAAAGAATTGGGACGATTAGTGATATATGCCGATACATTAACATCATCTATGGACGTCGTAAATGGACTTCCATTACGACATGGATTAGCCGTTATTACCCGACATCAAACTCGAGGGCGAGGTAAATTGATTGCAAGTATTTCTTACGCAAATATTTACGTTTTTATTTATTAATGCTACGGTTATTAATAACTTTAGGCAGAGGGAACAACACGTGGCTGAGTCCGAAAGGTTGCGCAATGTTTACGTTACAACTTCATATCCCGACAAACTCGACACTTGGACAATGTATTCCGGCCCTTCAATACATTGTCGCAGTGGCGCTTATATCTGCAGTAAAAAACATCCCTGGATATCAGGTCCTATATATTTATACTCTACTAATATGCGTATTAGATCAATCAATTTTTCGAGACTGTAGATTGCCGGCAACTGCAAAGTTAATTCGCCATAAAATTGCTGCGCTAACCCGACAGTCAAAGTGTTAGTATGTGACTCGTCACTTTTACAGGACATTGATCTAAAAGTGAAGTGGCCTAACGACATATATGTTGGTAAATCAACTAAACTTGGCGGAATTCTCGTAACCACACATGTGACCTCGGCACTTATGATTTGTAACGCAGGTGCGTGCAAACTATAATAACTATTCAGTTACAGAAAGACGGCTTAATACAACTAATGGAAAGTGTTCTTGTTAAACATGTAAAATTTAATACACGAGTAAGTGTAACGTTTTGTTTTTAGGTATTGCTGTAAATCTTTCAAACAGTACGCCTACGTCTTGCGTCAATGACGTAATTACAGCTTACAATAAAGCGCATAAGAGCAAGCTCGAGACACTTTCACTTGAACGATATTTAGCACTCGTGTTCAGTGAATTGGAGAGTTTATTGACGACAGTGCAAAACGACAGAATGGATAAGTTTCTAGAAATTTATCATAAGTATTGGATGCATACGTAAGTAGATACATTCAGCAAGATTGCCTTAATTGTAACTGTGCGTATAAATTATGAAAATAATTTTTCGCGCGTTATTGCAGCGATGCAGAAGCAACGGTGGTGTCTGCGAACGGTAGTTCAGAAAGCGTCAAAATAATAGGCATCGATAACTATGGCTTCTTGAAGGTAAAGGGCAAGGCAGATAATGTATTTACAGTTCATCCTGATGGGAATAGCTTCGACTTTCTTAAAGGATTGATAGTTCCGAAATAATCGCGGAACGCATTTATAGCTATTATTGAGCGTAAACAGTTACAATAGTCGTACAAATTACAATGCTACATAATGCAAGCACTGAGATTGCGAGAGATCGCACTCTGTTCACATTCGTACCAAAGTACCTTTAGTTCGTAATACTTTGTGATTAGAAATTAATTTGATTGCTTAGTTGTCTTATAGAATGTTTTTAGTTTTATACATTCTCAAAATAACGATTTGATAAATAACGTATTTATTTGGACGAACCTTTACTCTATACAATAAAACAAAAAGAACATTAAGTGTGATGTCAGAATGTACCGTGTTTACATTACTTATGGAAGAATTTACAATATTGATAATATTCTATTGTACTATGCTTACACTGCATAATGTTAATGTATACATTGTATGCAATAAAATGGTTACATTGTTTTAAATATGACTTGTCATCCGACTGACAGCGGGATGCGTATGTTTCTTTGTTAAACTTATTGTTAGCGCACTGCTACTTCATCGTCCTTCATCCCAATGGAAATAATCTTAAACCGAACGCGCTGAGGTGATCCAAATCTAAACATAGATGTAAAGAATATAAAACAAAACGCAAGAAAAGAGGCTATTTACGCGCAGCCACGTGTTACACTTCGGTTTGCACGAATTAGTCATTTGGTTCGACATCTTCAGTAACGATTGAAAATTTTGTTTGTTAACGATTTATGTACTTCTGTATATATACCTATATACGGATATATACATATGCATACATTGTGCCCTTGCTCAGTTACAAGCTCGATGTGCAAACGAATCGACGCGAGGTAAAGTCAAGTTTCAAACTGTCCGCCGAATAAATTAATCCTCCTGTGGATCATTTGTCTGGCCGATGATCACGATTGTATTAGCGTTATCAGTTTCGCGGCACGCGGATCATTCTCCCGTTTGGACGGCGGGCATAAACGTGATCTTTAACCAATGACGAGCGCGCGTATTGACTCTGGCATCGCGTAGCCACGGCTGTCAAGTTTTTGGCAGATTCCGGCGTTATCTTTACGATCGTGCTACCCAATACGTTCGACTAATTCAATTTCTCGATCAGAGCGGGCAAAAGCAAAATTGAAGAAATGCAATTCGTCGACGCGTCGTCAATTTCACGATCTTAAACCGGGGAAAAGGATGGAAAAAAAAACGAATGATCAATGCATTCCACGATGAACAGCGGTTATATTATTCGATGAAGAGCAGTTTAACGACAATGGCGGCAATGTCCCCGTCGAAGGTAAGCTATCATAGGAAAGCCACCACGTCGACCGGAGTTTTTCTGTTTTTTTCATCCGAACATATGTCTCCGCCGAATGTCGGGGACCGTGTCGTTTCATCGGTTATTAAAATAATCGTTTCGCTGCCACGGCGTACGCTGTCAATGCGACACACATTCTGCACAGAAGTCCGTTAAAACTCAACGTTTTGTGTCAAACACCCGTTCGTAATATTGATTGATTGCCTTCAAGTTTTCGCGACGGTTTCGCGGTGTTAAGCGAACAATTTTCAACTGCCGCATTAGATACCTGGGAAGAAGATGGACGACGTGTAAACAAATGGTTTTGTTATCTGCGCGTAATTTTTATTTACAATTTATTCGTGAGGTAGTGTTAGGCTTGTGTGTATTGCAGAAATTCGTTGTCTTTTTTCCTCCCATTTATATCACTGTCAGGCTAGCTCTTATTAACAATTTGTTGCACCTAGTGCTATATGATGACACATATTTGTCTGTTATTAGAACGTTATCTTTGTACTGAATAGAGTAGATTTACATATTTGAATATGTCTTTGATGTCTATAGTATAGTGACTGAACTACGTCTTGTTACTGTAACAACATAATGTACCTTGTTACACATTTAATAGTCTATGACCCTTTTAACGGAAAAGGTGGTGGTATATATTCTGAGTGTCTAAGTATTGATTGTTCAGTAATGATAGCATGTATGATTGTGAGTTACACGGCATAAGGTTCAATAAAATGAAAATGTTTCAGCGACGATTACAAAAGGAGCTGATATCTTTGATGCGTGAACCACCACCTGGTATGCGCGTTGATGGAGATCTTGCTGATCAAAATTTGACACAATGGATTGTTCACATGGAAGGTGCCAAGGGTACACTCTATGAGGGTGAACGATTTCAGCTTCAATTTAAGTTCAGTTCTAAATATCCATTTGACTCGCCAGAAGTAACATTCATCGGCGGTAACATTCCTATACACCCGCACGTTTATAGCAACGGTCATATCTGCCTATCTATCTTAACGGACGATTGGTCTCCTGCGCTGAGCGTGCAGAGCATTTGTCTGAGCATTGTTTCGATGCTGAGCAGTTGTAAAGAGAAAGTGAGTATTATCATCATTAGGTAGAAAACTATTTTAATGTGCTCTTATAACACTGGCACTACGTTTATTCAGAAAAGGCCACCTGACAATTCTTTCTATGTGAAAACATGCAACAAGAACCCAAAGAAGACTAAGTGGTGGTACCATGGTAAGTTAATCATTTTTTTTTATATGCAAGAGTTAAAATGTCACTCGACAGAAATGCTATTTTTAATTGTACAGTATAGCTTGTTTACATTATTTAGTCTCAAATTTTGTTTGTGGTAAAATTATTTTTGTTAAACATTCTATTGTATGAGGATATAATACAATTTGGTATTCTACAGATGACAGTGTATAAGGATGACTGCCAAACAAAAATAATTCATCAGCTTAACAATGTGCAGATATTTGGACCAAGTGAAGTGGTATTTCCTGCATCCTTACATAAATTCCTGCACTTTAGACAAAATTATTAAGATAATCTTATTGTTTAATGGAACATTAGGTGCATTAGTTAGGCAATGATTAAAAGAAAGGCTACAACATACTTACTACTATAATAAAAAGAAACCGGAAGGCAATGTAAAATGTGTGAATTGTTCAGCTATAAAGTATTACGATGTTACTGAATTTAATACGTATTATATCATAGTTAAACTACGGTTAATAGGTCATGATATATTACGTTTAAGAGGAAACACTGAATTTGAGATCTTAATGTATATATACTTTTACGTGTACATGCATGTACAAGTATGTATTTTTACGTGTATACATATGCATGTATGTACATGTTAAAGTGATGAAAATTTCTTGTTATTCAAAATAGGAGCACACTAAATGTTAATGTCCATCAAGAAAGTAAGAGAAAGACAATTGGTTGTATAACACAGTACTGCATAACGACATCACATTTATTGTCACTTTCTATTTAATATTTACGTTCACTGTATCGTCATGAATAAAATACAAGTAATTATTCTAAATTGATTTATTTATATATAAGTAGAGCTATTAGTGACGTATGTAGCGCAAGATGTATTCATTAAAATTTAACTGCTTCTGATATTTCACAAATCACTGTCGACGCTAGGTGAAAAATCTCAATACTATATTCCTTAGTTCCTATAACATGTACATAGGAAGGCATAGATGAGTAGAAGGTAAACCGTAGCCGTAATGAACACTGTAAATAAAATCGAATAATAATCCTAAAAATAAATAAAAGATAAAATGTCATTAAACTAGTGAAGAAAATATTCATCCACTTTATGAAATCGGAAATGATGAAGTGTATCTTAAGACAACGTCTTTATCGATTAATATACATTCAGTGACATTCGTTTGTAAAGAGAGTCAACAGCATTGTAGCATGAAAACATTAACGTGCCTACATCATTGCCCTAATCACATACAAGGTGCCCTAATTAACGCAATTGTTATCTTATCAACCGAGATACCAGCCTTCATTCTTATTCAGAAGATGTCGCGTCAGCTCACGTTCGAAGACTGAAGCAACCCAAAATTCAGACGCCGCGTTCCAGCTCAAGCTTTTGGATGTCTCAATCTACTGACTTCCCAAACAAATCTCAACTACGTACATCCCTTCAGTTCGCAGCAGTCTACTACGCGCGATCGCTTAGCCAGGCATGAAAAATAAATAAGCCGCGATCCATTCAAGAATTACCATCGATAAGCGCGGAAGTAGTCTACACGTCTCTGACGAGCGCAAACTCCGAAACTGAGCAGCTGTCAGTCTATGAAAATTTAATATTATAGTAATGTAGCGACGAGGTACACAGTCTGGCCGTCGAAAAATGTGCCAAATCGACGGCTACGCATTGCTCGCGTTGCCAGTCAACAATCTTTATTATGCGAATCGCAACTATGTACCCCTCGCGACGTTTGATTCCAACCCTGCCGAGACGAAAGGTGCCGAGAGCGCACGAATATTCTCGACAGTCGTTCGATATTCTGCGCACGTGTCTCTAAACGGAGCCTCACGTCAGTGAGGGAGTGACTGCTGCGTTTGACAGTTCCCCCTTTTTTTTTTCAAACGCGTTCAGAGTGTAGCCTGCAAGGGCGCCGGCCGGCATTTCGCAAAATGTGAGTACATATCCCGCACTGTCGCGTTCGCGCGACTCAGCAAATACGTCCATGTTCTGTGCGTTACCCAGGCCGTCGTTCGCGATGCTCCCGGTCGTATTCGAAGGGAAACAATGTTCGCCACGAATTTGCCGCTTTTCTCGCGGCATGTAGTCGGTAAAGGAGGATGAATTTGAATCGGGAACGAGCCGTGCCAATCGACGTTCTGCGAGATCGGCCGCCGCGCAATTCGCGGCACACGAGCGTCGGCGAACTAGTCTCTCGATTCATAATTTTTTCACGGATAACCCCGCTTTATGTAGGTTGGTCGTGGATCGCATTTGCCGGTACGTACAGACAATAAGAGTCGGCCTGCCGTAGAGTACGGGAAATCGGAATAACACGCCGGGAGCGTGTACAGTTGTGTGTCGTTTGCATTGGACAGGTACATGTATGGATCAGGCGTAAATAAAACGTGACATAAGTTCTGAGACGTTCTTAGATCCCTTTTCTTTCTTTTTATACGAGGATTTGACGTCGCTTCAAGTGCTGCGAGACTGTTGACGACGACTGCGATTACAGTATTTTCTGGCGAACAAGCTCGCGACTCATTGTTAGACTTTTGTTTTATCCCCGACACGAAAATCATTCTGAGAGATCGAGAAGGCGGTTTGTCGGTTGTGTGGTATCGTTTGATTTTATCCGCCTAGTGAATTATGTACGTATATGGTACGTATGGCTATCTTTTGGTCTTTGATACACCGAGACGAGACGTTATTACGGCGTACACCTACGTTGAACGTGAAATTGTTATGATCGATTGTGACCGAATTGGGAAACTTGTTATGATTGATTTCTGATTATTTGCTATCCTGACGTGGACACTATTTCTCTACATATTACAGTAAGATTCTGTGTAGCGCGATTTTTATATTGTTTCATTTACCGACATTTTGCCCTACTTTTATTGAAATATGTAGATCGTCGTTATATAAATGTCGGGCAAAAGTTTCGGAAAATTAAGGTTATTTGAAAACCAGCAATCATTATAATACAATGCCGAATGAGTAACTTTAAACGGTCGGCCGTCGCAGTGTTAATACGAAGGCGCGTTGTATAGCGTTATACTTTTGCTGGGAACATCGATAGCGCACAACTTTACACAATTTCTCTTGGGCTCGCGTTCCTTCGATCGAACGCTTACGAAATTTCGCGATCTCGTTTATTGTATCGCATGCAAGTTCACGATACGAGATATATAAGTCTATAAACATACCGAACGAGTTTAGTCCCGGATGTCAATGAAATGTAGCTTGTTCATAGCCTTGTTTAATATTATCTGTGTGAACTACAATTAGATCGCTAGGAATGCCGCCGAGTGTAACTTGTCTTACAGACATTCGCGCGAACGTTTAAATTATTCTACTAATATCAATCGATGTCATTAGACTGCCACTGAACACACGCATATGTGCCTATGTT
Source organism: Priocnemis perturbator (assembly GCA_963942575.1). Classification (NCBI taxonomy): domain Eukaryota; kingdom Metazoa; phylum Arthropoda; class Insecta; order Hymenoptera; family Pompilidae; genus Priocnemis; species Priocnemis perturbator. The sequence goes on from OZ012649.1 coordinate 10,505,082, forward strand.
CCTGATAGCGTTTCATCGTTTACGTTATACATATGTATCCCAATAGATGTTCACAACGATTACTGCGCGTTAGTATACGGGTCTTCAACTGTCATTGATACCGTCAAGAATCGTTAACTGCGTCTAATTTAGGTTCTTTGATAATTTAGTTGTTGAAAAATCTTATCGCTTACAGGTACATCATACATCGCGCTTTCTCAATTCTGGCTAGAATATCTGTATAGTTTACCTTCTTGCAACTGCGAACGGTCATTTGATGTCTCCGATGTATCATTCACTCCGCTTACGTAGTTGCCTTCTTGATCGTTGGCATTCGTTCAACAGTGAACGATAATTTCGTGACTACAGACTACATAGTAAATACTATTGCCTGCGCCCACACAGGGTGCTCCTTTGATCGTTGACCATCGTTCAGTGGTGACCGATTATTTCACGACTTCCGAGTATCATTTACAGCACTAACTTTTGTCGCTTCCCGATAATTTACTTCCCATCAACTCTACACGAGAATCTGACCAGTTCCAGGTATCATCTACTGCGCTTACAATGAGTCAAACATTTTTGCTTTCCTCTGTGCGAGTATTTCTTAGTCAACAACATACGTTCAACTGTGAATGAAAATTCGATCACCTCTGGGTATCTTCTATGGCATTTGCAATTTAATGGAACACTTGTTGCTGCGCTGAACTAAGTGCCTTTTTCTAGAAGTCTACTCGGATGCTAATATACATATGCGAGTGTCGCGACCGATACGTGGCCGTAATATTTTTATCGCATTGAATATCCATTAACTTCATCTGCATGTTCAACCGTTATGACAATAAATAAATAGGTGCCGCAATTCGATATTTACCCGAGCCACTGAGCCACATAAGTATGTGCCGGTCATAACGAAAGCGGTTTAAATGGTAAAAGAAAGAGAACTTTTTTCTATCTCGGTAATGCAAATGAATGCCACGCGAAATAAGTGAGACAGTAAATTGTTCTTTAAGGTTCTTACTAATAGCGGCAGAGTCATGAAAAAAGATGAACGGCAAAAATATCTTCTTTTTTGCCTGTACGTGAGTGAAGTACTTACTTCCGCGTGCAATAACGATAAACGTAAGCATTAAGCGTAAACGTATGCAGGGTGACTCCGACTCAATACAGGATTTTCTTATATATGTTCAATGGGCACGGAAAATTTAGAGTAACTTTTTTTCCTCCAGCCACCGTAGGCTCGCGAATCTTCGACGTGTCGTATCAAAACGCTTAATCAAACGAGTTGACGGTCCTTTTGTTCGGAAAAGGACTTCAGTGGCACTTGAGAGGAATCATCGCGCGAGACTCGCGCGTGTGACGCTATCAGACGATCGCATGAGTATCCGGCTCTTCTCTTCTATTCGCATAGTAATCTATAAGTTATTTCAGATTTACAGTTATTTGAAACATTTCGAACAATTTCCAACTTTCTTTTATACATTACGGGTCCTCTTTCAAGTCATAAGATATTACTTTATTGGGTCGGGTGCAATAAAAACTACAGTAACCTTGATATGCTGATTGATTACACGTGCAAAATGTAGTTGATTAATATTTAACGTCGACGATGATCGTTCGATCAACGATTGCTTTATTAACACCAGTGCTACAGTGACCACGAAGTTTGCCCAACACTGACCATTGCCACTGTCGCACTTGCACAGCTGGGTGCGTGATCGTCAACGTATGTACGTGGGTGTATTTGCGTACAGACATAACTCGTTTGTTTACAAATAGCCGAATCCGTGATTCGGAGAGCGCGTGGGCTTTCCAGATTTGCCCGAAATCCGTGAGTGGTTAGGTCTTGGATGCCTTTGGCTCGCTGATATCTATACGGCTTGTCGGCTGCTCTCGATAAGCAGCAACAACGTCGTGCCAAAGGTCGACATTTGTTGTCTATGCTGATCGGCATCTTTCGGCGCGGTATTAATGCGAATTACGTCACGTATCATCGGCGTACATACTAGCCATTCCATTGATTACGCTAAAAGTAGGACGCAAATGCGCGATGTACCTTATCTCTTTGTCGGCTAAGATAAACGCTCGAGCGACGGCAGGTGTATTGATTCATAAGGGTAGGCGACTATAGTCTAGTTTGGCGAGAGTACGGCATAATGGTAGCAGGCGATACTTGTATCGGATTGTTTTTTTTTTTTCATCATCCGACTTTGTCTAATCAATATTCATTATAGGGTGACTGAACGTAATAGCATGATCTTTTCGTGACGACAGTGTAATGTCAATGGAATAGAATCGATGCATGAGTGTACATATTGTTTTTCTGTAATTAGTCGTTCGCTGCTGCATCGAAATCACAGCAGTCATTATCGTTTTGTTTTCAACAGATCGAACGTACTGCTTATTGTTCTTCTCTTTATCGTCCCTGCTACTACGGGCCAGTTACTTTCTTTCTCCCGGAGTTTCTGCTTCTTATGCACGCAGAATGGTTTTGTCATGATTATATGCGATTTCAACGAAGAGGCGATGCAAATAAAATGGGCGGTGTTATGAAAAATTCCTTCATCTGTTTTGCACACGACTATTTCCCGACTATTGTCTGCAAGCATCAAATCACTCGATAATGCATAGTCAATCGGTATATTTTACAATGTAAAATACTAACATTAGGAAAGATAATTAACGCATTCATGCGACCGCTGATCTTCGTTTCCCATTCTAATTTAACTCCCTAATCGCCCTGCTAATTTCTGTTTCGTTTTTGGTCGATTGAATATCAAACAACGCATATGACTGATCACATTAATACATAGAATTGGCGCACAGTGAACGTAAGAAGCATTGTGGTTGGCAAACTCCACAGTATTTCACATAAGGCAGATGCTCATGTGTTACACTTTATCATGTCGGAAAAAGTAATTATTGTTTCGAAAAATTCCTCCATCATTCATATATTAAACTGCACGCACGTACGTGTGTGAATGTATTTATAAATATTTCTTGCGTTTGGAAAAGTGTTAAATACCTACTCCGTTTTAGATTGACCGCGCCGGACTGCCACTGGAAATGTTTGTGAGCACTTCATCTCCTTTGACCTTAAAAATCGTTTGCAGAGTATTCTTAAGTTCTGCGAAGAAGAGTTACGCAAAGACAAGCTCCACTTTGTATTCGAATATTTACGACAATCATATTGTAAATCGAGTTTAGAATCAAACGATATCGTTCGACGATAAGAACCATCGTCTCGACTGTAAATCTTGAACTTTGAGGTCGCCGTCGGTCGTTCCGTCAAAGTCCGAGGACTGAACGACGTGCACCCGCGCGCACACGTGCACGGGATCAGATTTGTTCCGGTGTACATGTCAATCACGTTCGCGATTTGAATTCTTTGTTATTGTGACCGGGTATGACTAACGTTAATGAACAGCTTTCTCGCTTCTTCGCGACCAGACAGTTTTGCAAAATTTGGTTGCGACGCTCGAATCTCGCATTCTTCCGGATATTTTCTTCTCCTCACAATCAATACAAGTGTCATCGTGCATTTCAGAAGGCCGCGAATTTTATCAACCGTTTGCATAACTTTACTTGTTGAGCGTGCGTACGGCGAAGCGCAGAAATGTGCCGGTGATTATGAAATTGGCATACATAGACAGGCTCAAAAATAGTTGAATTTTTCATTTCTACCTCCACAGCTGTTAGCAGTACGATGAAAATGACCGTTTTTCCAGATATATGGGAATATCCTCCCATAACAGTCATCAGAATGAAATCCAATCTTTATTATATTTGCGCACTTGTAAAAACATCCACACCGACTTTCATGCAAAAACGCACCTCCGTGATAAGGAAAAAAAATATATAGTGTACAGAGACGTAAATTACTGAACACGAGTTTATCGTATGAAGGAATACCGGTCGAAAAATGACAAATAATGGTTGCAAACTGATGTAGAGCTAACAATGTTGTACACGTAACGGAAAATGGTCTAACGAAGCAAAACGTAATAAAGATGTCTGTCGAATTACAGGTTACTAGCAATGTCTTGCACCAGCGTGGGAGTCGCGCTCCTGTTTTTATTAGTAATCATCTGCGCGGTGAGCGAGGCCGTGAGGTACATAGCGAAATTCTTCGTCTTCATAATACTTAGCGCGATATCGGCGTCAATTTTTATACCCATAATGCCGTTCAGGCCGAAGAGCTGGAAAAACGCATTGTAAGTATACTCTCAAATTGTTATTATCACGAATACATTCCTCCGCGTTTCTAGTTACACATTTCGTACAAAGTCTGAACAAATTCTTTGTACAATCTCTTATGATTTCTCTGTAGTTCTTGAAGTACGTGTCGGTATGTATGGAAGTAATCTAATTGAAAGTAAAAAAAACTGTATGCCTTTAAATTTTCGTGATACGATTGGATCACTTTCAGAATGACCGATAGATATCATCCCACGGGAATTAAAAGGGTCAACATATGATTATGGTATTTAAGAGTTCAGTAAACTTGATCGTTACTTCATTGACATTTCTTTCAGATTGCCAGCTTGGTGCGTGATTCGTGTAGCTAAAATCATAGGTATGACGTTTCATGTGCGTGGAAAGGAGAACATAGTCAAGGATACAGGTTGCGTCGTTCTCATCAATCATCAGAGCGCATTGGACCTGTGCGGTAAGACGACATTTTTACGTTCAAGTTGTAAAATCGATATCTCTGTTACACGTCTCCCTCTCATTCTACTTATTTTCCTCAAGGAAGTATTGTTTTCTGTGTTCGGTTATGACTGAAAAACTTCGATTGTCTTTGCGTCGACGTAACAAAACATAATGATTGTCTGGTTCCGTTCGAGAGTTACATAAAGACGGGTGGAAACAGTCGGAGGATGTTCGGTTAATGATTCCAGTTCATTGAATTAATCTGTAGAGAATAGAAGGTAATAGGGGTGACGGTGATAATGAGAATAGGATTGGACGTGGCAAACGTTATATAACGCGCTACTAAGCGCATTAGTATTAACAATCGATTATTGGAAATCGTAGTAGTTTATTAGTAGACACGCCGGCGATTAACGGTAGTAAAGGCAAAATTGGATACATTCGGTAATTATGCTGTGTACGCGAAAGTTATGGTACTACAAGGAGGATATTTTTTAGTATTGGGAGTGCTCTGGCCAATATTGGAGCGATGCACGGTCATTGCCAAGAAAGAGGTATTTTATTTGGGAACATTCGGGCTTGCCTCTTGGCTATGGGGAACAATTTTCATTGACAGACTAAAAGTCGAGGAAGCGCACAAAATCGTTAACTCGACGGCGGAAATTATCAACGCGAGAAAGGTAATATTCTTTTACTTTCGATTATCTGGCAATCGAATTATTTTCAGAGCGTCCTAAATCCAACTTTCCGGATATTAGCGATATTATATTATATATAGAAAGAAGCGTACTGTCGTACCGTCAACCACGTATTATGCGTATACTATATAACGCAGCAATAAAATCGTTTATTTTAGGCGAAGCTCTTGCTATTTCCCGAAGGCAAACGTCATTTGGGGAGTACGTTGATGCCCTTTAAAAAAGGAGCTTTTCACGTGGCCATTGCGTCGCAGACACCGCTTCAACCGATCGTTGTCTCGAGATATTTCTTCTTGAACGACAAAATAAAGAAGTTTGATTCAGGTTTGTAAAGAAGGCTTTGTAAAAATTCCAATTTATTCAATCCACATAAACACTGTATCGTGCTGTGCATTGAATCATTATTCAATGATTATGAAATATTCTTTTTCCGTGCATTATTACAATGTACACCGTTTGCAGGTGCAAGCTTCGTCACGATACTGCCGGCCATTCCGACGGCAGGTTTAACGAAAGACGATATTCCGAAGCTGATGGAGACGGCGTACGAGGTGATGAATAAGACGTTCCTGGAAACGTCGGAGGAGAGCCTGAACAAGCACATGGATACGTTGAAGGTTGCATAAAGTCTGGCACCGACATCGAGTAACCAGACGAGGGAACGCCTCAACGATACAATATCAGTTTGACGACGTTTCGCTGCTCGAAGAATGTACCTGTAAAAGTCGGTCTACAAGATTTCATTTTCCATGAACGACTTGCGTGCCCTTATACAAATTTCCGGTGTTATTTCCCCACGCCCAGCCACGCACAACCCTCGACAATCTCTTCTTGGGCGTCGCGACGCGTCCGCTTTGTTGCGAATTTCGTACGTCAACGTCGACGAGTGAGACTCGTTCTAGTGTTTCAAATAAGAGATCATGGTTTGGACGTGTATTAAACAGGACGGGTGTCATTCGCGTGCATTCAAATACACGGGTAAAGGTGTTTTGCCGAGTGTCTATTGTGAATTGCCGTTGAGAGTTGGCAATTTTGAGAAGTCAATACTGTCGCTGCGATCTCACGTTACTGAATCTTACTGTGAATATTATGAAAGTACGAAACGGATAGTACAGGAATTTTTTACTTACGCTATTGTGTGTGAGTATACGTTATCGTTCAGATCGAAATCCATTCTATTGTGAAAGTTTCAAGTAGTTAGATATCGGAGCAACATGGGTCGTAATTTGATAGGGGTATGATCGTGTCTTCACACCGGTCGCGATACGCTCTTCCGCCTTTTTATCAGAACACGATAAAGGCATACAGACAGAAAAGAAAGAAAACCGTTCTACATGAGAAAGTAAAAAGATTCGTTGAACATTTTTGCCGATTTTTATACGTTTTACACCCTACAAAGCGTCGTAAAGTTTGTACTTTAACGTAATCACACATGTCAGGGTTTCGACAGTTACGTCTGCGTCATGACATTCTCTCGCAAAGATCATAAGAAACGTTGATTGAATCTATTCTCTCCATTGTCACGCTGGTTTTGACATGTTGCATGCGTACCATTTCCTTTTCGATTAAGCCATACGTTTGAACTGGTTTCAAAAGCACGACTTTCAAAGAGTCAACAATTTCTCGTCTCATACGATTTTGTAAATTGTGTATATGTACATATTAACGTAAACGATAAATAGTAAGGTGGGCTTAACGGAAAACGGTACAACAGCCTCCAATCGCGAGATTACGTGGTATACGATACAGATTAAATAGCAGTCCAATTTTGTACCTGTCGCGCTGTAATTGTTGTTTTCGTCACAAAGCATTAGCGCGTAAAGTATTGAACGCTTTTCCCTCGAATGCCTTGTATGGTTATAGATGAAAGTACGGCGTAAGTACCGACACATGTACGTATGTTATAAGGAGGCCAGGCGATCTTGAAGTTGCTCCGCATGCAAATCCATAACTCGCGGTATACGTTCCAATTATCGACATTCGTATATAGTTTATAACTGGTTATGCATATTTATGTACGTATACAAGTATGTGCGCGCGGATAAAAGATGTTACCGTTACAATAAATTATTTAAAATCTGTCGACGAATCTTTTCATCAAGTATATTAATCATTCCAGACGGACATTTATGTTCGGAGAAAAATATCCTGCAAACCGAATGATAGAAAGAACGTAGTAGTACGCCAATTAATTGTTTAGAATCCAAAGTTTGTGTTTGATACGGTATTTATAGAATAATCATTGTATATAGATATGTACAAGATTCATCAGTGTAGAAACTACAGTCTACATTTTTGAACCGATTGACTTCAGATGAAGACGTTTTCACAGTAGGAGCGCATCGATGGGAAACATGGTAAGTTTAAATTGTTTTAAAAAAGTGTTGTTATTCATAAGATGAATTCTTACATTCTGCTTTGTACAAGATTTACAGCCGAAACGTTGGAACAAGCAGTAGATAGAGGACGGCTTTGCGCATTGTATTAAATATTTATTTGATTCGTCACATGTCGTAGGTACATTCATCGTCAGTCGATCAAACGGGGTATCTTAGCAAACTGACTTATCGACTCACTTACGCGTTTGGTAATGCAAAATCCTTCCCTCTTCAAGTTTTTAACTTAACCCATAATACTATAATCTTGCAGTACTTTGTATTCGTATGTACAATATTATTGACAAAGATTGTCGATATAGACTCCGAAGAGTCGACCATTTCATCGTCGTTCGACGAAATGTCGCGACTACTTCCGTCGTTCCCCAACGAGAAAGCTTTACAAAATCGTAAAAACACGTAAAAATAATGATTTAAACCAAAAGAAAAAGATTGGGCGGAGGATCGTGAAACGAAGATTTTACCGAGAGGAACAGTAGAAATCGTCGCTGTCAATCTTTCAAAACCGTTCCGCAACAGGTCTTACGCACTCTCCTCACTTGGGGGTACACAGGAAGTTCACTAATCTCTTACGTAAGGCAACTTCACAAGGCGTTAACGTCGCGATCACAGGTTGCATTTTGATTAATGTAGAGCGAAGCGCGAAGATCGTCCGATTCCTTGTGTCAGTGGACCGCTGTCGCGACAAAGTTGAATCGCCTGGCTAATTCGTATGGCATGTTCTGGAATGCTTTGACTTAGCGCCATTCGAATCTACTTCTCTATCTCTTCCTCCCTCGCATATTTTCTCGGAGTCGTACCCCGCCATGTGCTATCCTTCCTCTCACGATTACTTCTTCTAACGTCGAGGTAATTTGGTTGTTACTTATACTCAACTCGCACACGAATCTCGACCACATAAAGTTCAGTGCGCCCCTTTGGAGCTGATCTTGCGGCGAATAACTCGGCTTACTGATTTGCCGGGCAATTACAACGTTACGTATCATGTCGCTTCTTTTCCACAGCAGAGTAAAACAGAAAAAGACTGTTGGGCATCAAGGCGGTAACGAAATCTATGCGAATACGGTGCATATCATTTCAATTTTCGAGTGTTACCCGTTAAATTGCTTCAAGCAAAACTTGAAAGCTTTTCGGGGCGACGCTAAATAATGGGCATCTGCTTTCCATTGACAAAGGCGTAAGCGGAATTACGCATTTGTAGCACCCGTTTAGGCAGACGAAGCAGAAATAGTAATATATTTTAGTCAAGGCTAATTTACGTAATAAGTACGTCAACGTATTCCGGATAAATTGAGAATGTTTCCACATGACTCAGAGTCCAAATAAATCTTTATATACGGTCTGAAGGACTTGACATATTTGAAATGCTTCCAGCTTTTGAAAGTCAACAGTTTATAACGTACCCCTCAAAACTCTCGATTTTTTATCTGAAACATTTATCAGCATCAGTAATAATTTCGATACTGCTGCAGCGAATTGATTAAAACGAGATACCGTATTTATAAATTGACTTTGTTACCGATGTCTTTTGTCAGAAATTAAAACGTAACCATATGATTAATTTTTATACCATCGTATAGATTACGATGTTACTATTCGTTAGAATTTAACATAAAGCAGCGATTCCTGTGGCACGGAAAGCTTCAGTCTATTTAATCGCACTATTGATTGTTATCTGGCGTATACGAAATTAGTGATCGACATGTTAGGCTTACCTATAATACTGATTGCTACGTCGACTGCATCACTTTCAAAACCGTACGTAACAAATTTGTACATAAACAGGGAAAACGTATATAATAGCTCATCATGTCAGATTCAAGGGACTAATGCTTCGATCTGAATCAGTAAGCGTAAAGAAAATGTACCGTTGCTAACACGATTCTAATCTCTCGCAACGTAAATTGATATGGTCCGATTCAAGTCCCAACAACGCACACATTGAGCCATTATTCTGTGCCTACTTGGGTGAAAGTCATCAAGAGTGCCGCAAGATCATTCAGTTCACCGATCAAAAGAATCTCGTGCCCGACTTGCGTACGGCGAAACATGTCGAACGACATTCGGCTAACACTAAATCTAACGTGAACACCGCGGAAGGCGCTCCTCCGGCGGCATGCATAAATAATAAAACTGATTGTGAGAGACACACGAAGATTTCAGTGCAAAGAAAGAGTAGGATGTAAGAACGAAAAGGAAATGAAAGAGCAAGAACATAAAAGACGATGCGTCTCGATTCAATCTCTCTCTTGGTCCCCCTTTCCTCTTCCGCTAAAAAAAAACTGGCACAGCCGTGTTCTTCCTCCATCTTCTCCGTCTCTTCGTGTTACTCTCTCTCTGCCTCGCTCTTTCTCTTCCCTGATTCTCACGAATCAGGCGAGAAGGGCGCAAAACGGTAAACACGTCGGAGGGTGTGTGTGGGACTTATTAGCGCGGACGACTTTCAGACGTTTCCCTCGTGGATACTGACCTTCGTCCCGTCGGGACGATGAGCTTTCCTTCGCAGACGCGTATCTCTCCTGATCACTATTCTCTGTCTCTTTGTTTTTTTCTCAGTTTGCGAGACCCGTCCTCGTCCCCGAATCATCATCGCATCATCGTTCACGAGCGCGAGGCTCATCGTCGTCGTCGTCGTCCGTTTGATGCGAACTCTTGCATACTCTCGTGTACTCTCCTGTCCAGGTAGCGTACAGGTGTCGTGTGCTGCTGTCGCGCTAGCTCAGTTTAGTCGGCCGGAGTATGGTCGGTCGGGAATACGGGGGGGAATATTGGGTACAGGACGCCTACAACATAGACAGACGATAAGTATATATGTATCCCGACATGCTCTTCTTATGATGCGTTAGCTGTTAAAAGGAGACGCGCGGGATTGCTGGCGTTTGGGGAAAATTTTTGTACAAGCGGCTGGGACGTATGTGTTACAGTGAAAGCATAAACTCAGCAATTTTATACACTTATCAGGCAATGTATGTAAAACTAACGTAGGTCAAACCTTCACCCAATCTAGAACGCGAGCTATACTTAAGAGTTTACCTACCATCTTTCAATATACGTATACATTCAGTGGTAAGTGGCTACAATTACCAAATATCATGCTTTCACCACATATACATGTACGCATGTATTGACCGGAACCGTGGCACAGTAATTCTGAACCTTCTACTTTGTTATGCGATTTAAATGAGATACACTTGACCCTTGACGTTCAAAATGCCAATTGACCTCTAGTTGATGGTCCTTTAACAGAGACTTTTGACCAGATTGATATATCATTGCTCTAAGCATAGCTTATTGCGCACACGTGGATACGTGGGCTTAAGGCAGACAAATTTATTATCTGCAATCCATCGTATACGTCATTGCGAAATAAGTTAAGAATCGCTGCCACATGAAAAATGAGGATAAGTACAAGATGTACGCATCGACGAAAAGGAAATGAAACAATTTGACGGACAATTTACAAGATATGGAACTAAGGTTTGCTGGGTAGCATGAGTAATTCCCATGCATTAACAGTACGTGAAAATGATGTAACAAATAACGTAAATATTGACACAAAAAGGATCAGCAGGTTTGAACGAGCTTCCAAACACAGAATTACATCTCAACATGTCACACGCGTGGGTAGAAAGTAACGCGTGCTTCGTTGTTGAATTATTCTAGCAATTATGCAAGTACAATAAAAACCAAATATTAGATATATATATATAGATATATCGTAAAGCGAACGACCTAAATTTACTATGTTGAGGAAGTAGAAACTTTCCGTAGCTAAATATTCAGTACAATCTTCGAAGCATGATTAAATGTAAAAACTAATAACAGTAAAGGTAGAGATTTGCATGACATGCTCTAGGCGTTAACGGAAAATTACATGCAAAATTGAACGTTGCCAAGATGACTTTTAAACACAAAGTCAAACGACGCTCTAATCCATTTGAATATGACTTCGTAATCTAATAAACGTAATACTGATTAGTAATTACATACATTGTTAACATTACGTTTCACAAACGGTCCTGGATGCATGGCGAGAGAAATTGTTAGGAGAACAGTGACTGTCGGGTTCAGTAAAAAAACGAGAACACAGAACGTGAATACGCATTCCTGCGCTTGAGAGAACCAAAGTGCGCTCATTGTACAATTAAAATTTACTTGTTGCGGAACAACGTACAAACTTATCACACAAAATGCGAACAATTTATTACGAAATTTTTAAATTCTGCGGAAACCTCTATACTGTTTATTAAAAGAAAAGCTAGTAATGAATTTTACATGGAATGAAAATGAGTACCGTAAACGTTGTAACAAGAAAACGTGTAAAAACATAACGTTTTACGGTACAATAATAATTCCGCGGACATAAAATACGTCTCCGGCGGAAATGCGTGCCCATACGTTCATAATTATCGGCTTCTTTCATATTCTTATTCATTTCTGTATGTATATATATATTTTTTTCGTAATATATATATGTGTGTGTATATATATATAGTATTCTAAAACACGTTACTTCCTATATACACATTTATATTGCAGAAAAAACAGTGTATATCACGCGTTATATCGCGCATGATTAAAGCGTGAAATTCGTGAGGTGCGCCATCGAAAGCATTTTGGTTTTCGCGAAGTAACCGTCCAACACTCGTAATTACCCCTCCGTCAAAAATGTTCCGCAATGTCTAGACCGAGTACCAATTCGCGAATCGTCCGAATTTTCGGCATTCGAAGAGATAGACCGTTTTTCACTACCATATTACGGAACCAGTAGGGAATTTTACAGGTCGGTTGAGACAGAACGAAAAATCCTGGAGAGCTCTGATCGAAAGGAAACCTGATGAACTTCGAATTTACGTAATTTGACGTTCAAACTTTAGACCATCAACGGAATTTAAGCCTATCGTTCGAGCAGCTAATTACGGCTGTTAGTCGACGGTTACTTCGCTCTCCGTTATAAGTCTCGCTCAACGTTGACAATTACATTGAATCGCGAGCGAATTCAACAGATCGTTCGAACCGCGTTGATCGCTCTCTCATCCGCATCCTTTGTCCGTTCTGGTATTATCTCGCGTTTTTACAACAACATTTAACGCATCGGGCGCAATACTCGTATTATCATTGCGCGTACACTCCGCCCGCGCTGTCGGTTTTCCCTTTGTTGCTCGACCGACCGAATACACGATTAACGCGAAGTTTTCTCGCAACATTACTTTATATATGCGCTCGCACGAAACGAAGTGTCCCGTCGCTTTTTTTCTCTCATCAGCTACATCGTAACTAGATCTTTATTATATAAGGCTTTTTTTAGATGGAAGCATGTGTGGAACGTGTCGAGCAAAGGATGCATCGCGATGCCAATTCGTCTCCTGTTGTGTCTTATCTCGCACCTCCTCGCCTTCGATTCACCTCTTTTCCCTCTCTCTCTTTCTTCCTCACCTAAATGCGACCTTTGTCCACTGTGCAAATCTTAATAAATATGTCAATTGTTTTTAACGATGACGAGGGTCACTTGGAATGTGTCGAAGTATTTTGAGTATTTCTGCCGCGATGACGATCGGAAATAATGTAAACGTGTAACGTTTCTCGATAAGGGAATGTTCACGAAGATAGCGTGTTACAGGCATTTTTGTGAATAATATTCCCAAGAGTTAACAGTGTAATTCACCGGTTCTCGGTAACGTCACGCCTTTCAGCGTACGAAGGTTTCAAATATTCCACGAACTGAGTTCGCTACTCATCTTTGCCGCAAACTCGGTTCTAAACGATTCATACATCGTAGATTCTATCCTCTTTCTAGATTCAAAAATGAAGGAAGAAAAATCTTTGCACTTTTCCACGACGCTTCGTCACTTTGTTAGGACTGTTCAAACATGCGTGACAGTAATCATATTCAAAACTATGTTCCGTCTCATCGGCAAAATTACTGTTCCTACTACGCGTAGGTGCTAGAACCTTACTAATAACATGATTAATTAGTTGGTAATATAATCTTTGTCCCTATATGTCTCGTTGACTGCTAGATATGCTCGCAATGCTTATGTCAGTGAAATCCTCAAAAAACAGCACCGATCCGATGCGACGTTCATGACGATAAGCGCCGTCAGGCCCCATATTCAGTGTCTACTATAGTGGCATAAAGAATGCAGAAATATAATAAAAGTTGTACTGAAGAATTACGCAAGCAATGATATAACTAAGAGTAGATTCGACGCTATTGTTAATTGACTTGTAAACCGCGTTACGAAATAATTGGTAGAAGCAATGACAACACTGAATGTAAAAAGGATATTTTCGTTCACTTCAAGTAATTAAGAAAAACATTTAATTCGGATTAACATCTTTCGTTGTCTTGTTCGAAGCACAGACGGTCCAATCTTACAGAAGTTTTGTTACTCTGTTACTTCCTTTAGAAGCATAGTATTACATCAGGTATCTACACGCCTTCGTCGATAGAACGAACCGAGGAATTGTACCGTAATAAGATTGTGTCGGTATGTCGTACAGATTGTACGTGACATGGCGACTTAAAGAATTTTTTAAATATCACGAGTGGACAGTGGTCGGTTCATCGCAACAGGTACATAGAGTAACGTGTCTCTATCGACATTAATCATCCTTTTAAACGAGACCGATTTGTTCCGGGTAACATAAGAAGCAGCGAATGGGCGAGAAAATAATTTGATGATTTACTGAACATGGGCCGCGGAATTTACTGCTGGAACTGAATAGATACGCGTGTAGCTTACCAGATATAATGGTAACAACTATAAAAACGGCGTTCGTGATAATGGCAATGCGTGACGACCGATGACACTGACGATATTATTACAAATATTGATATATATGTATATACCTATATATTTTGTGTATCGTTATCCATTACCATTATTATCGTTAATATCATTATATCAACATATACGATTTATAAGTTTTAGCGTAATAGTTCTTAGAATGGTTTGCATATTTATACATATACGCGTGTATATATATATATAGGTTCCACTGTACAGTAACATTACAGTAAATACCGCAGCTAGCCGCACGCGATATTAGCATCTCACATTAACATTTAACATTTTTGTCCTCTTTTCACATCTTTACGGCACGACTTACGTGGTATTTAATGGCTAATTAATAATCCGGTATCGCGCATCGGCGCCTGGGAGCACAACCGTAATTTGTAGATTCGTCATGCTTTTAGTTCGTTAAAACTTTACTAGTAGTTATCTGACTGAGGTTCGCAATTTAACAGGAGCAACGGTGAAATTGACGCTTGACATAGCGAAGCAAAGCAGCGTCGTTGCGTACCAATTCTTCGTCTCAAAATTGTTCGACTCAAAAGAAAAAAGCAACGGGATTACGGATGAATCCACCGCACGCATAATCGCACGAGCAACAAAACATATACATAGATAACGCCACCTGTTCGAACTCGACAATGGAAAAGCCCTTACCGCGCATACCATTTCTTTCTTTTTTTTTTTTTTTACAAATTTCGAGTGGCCATAATGTCAATCAATATATGTTTATAACACAGTGGCACGAGAAACGAGAGTCTACCGTCGTCTATGCTCGCCTAATTTTCTTTACCTATCCTCAGGGACACGTACGACGCGGCTGCTGTAACGAAAAATAATATTTACTCTTCTTATCTCTCCCTCTTTTTTCTCTTTGTAATTGCACTTCGATCGTCACTCTCGCCCTTTCAGCGTGTCACTGCGTGGAGGTAGAAGTACGCACTCGAAGCCACATGCAAAAATTTCGTAAAAACACGTCTTTCCCCCGTTTCCCTGTCATATGTTGAGCGTGCGATACACCACGAAACTCCGTTCGGGTATTACATGGTACGCTTGTTTATATTTTGTTTCTCGTTCATAGTAAAGCTACTCGGCTCGAGGGTCTGCGGCGTTAGTAATCTGCCCCTTCGACATTCTTTATGCCTCAATGACAGTTTCATTATTAGCGCTATGTTGCCTACATCACCTACATGTTTCACTACCGTTCGTATTTGTGTGCGCGTGCGGGGTACATGTACATATATATAGATACATTTAATAGATCTCTATCGTTCCTACGTTCACAGTACGCCTAACAAGATACACGACGCCTTTACCAACGCGGATGTACCGAATTACAAGAGCACCTCAGGATACGTTACTCTTTCTGTACACGCGTCCACGATTCTAATCATAAGCACGTGTAAAATCGGCGAAGCTCAGGCGAGCATAACGTGTGTCTTCTGAAATGCGACCCAGAGCTTGCCAGGAAATATAACTCTGATGAATGACATTATCACTAATCGCGTATATGCCCGCCGTTGACTACTCAATCGGCGCCATGCAAACTGTCAATTCACTGCCGGAGGTCTAACTCTGTGCGGATAAACATGCGTGAGTTTGGATTTCAAAATCTGAAGTCCACGAAAGCGCTCTAGGCTATATCACAATCCTACGTCTGACCACGTTTTTCTTTCTTTCCTAGATTTTCTTCGTCAAATTTATACCTCGCATAGATAAGATAATACCAAAGACTATCAATGTATATAGTATATATGCACCTATGAAACGTTTACTTTACTAGCCGGGATGAAACGAATCTGTGTGCAAAACGTCGCAAGAGATAGAGAGAAACAGAGGGATTTATACGTTATCGTTTGGAGTATTCGGTGTAATGTTAGTCATCTGTATAGATCAATCACTTTTCTAGATTTTTTTTGTCGCTTTTGTCTTTGTCGATGCAACGAAATATACATTCGCACGATTCGTTTATATCTTTCCAACAGCATGACATTTCTTCTGTACGCCTCGTAAGTGTGATTCAATCTAGATTCACGTTTTTCAATTTTCTGTTTTTTTTTCCGTTTGCTTTCTTTACGTACTTATCGATTTGTAATGTGCCTTTTACAAGAACTACGTACTTAGTCAATACTAAGGTTGGAACGCATTGCAAGGTTCTTTTTTTGCGGTGATATTTCCGGGATAAATCAGCTAATTTAATATGTAACCTACGTAAGACATGGAGTATCGCTTAACTTTAAATAGACGCCGGCTTCGGATCAATAATCTATTTGATTCCGGCTGATATCGCTGGAACAAAGATTCACGCTCAAACGTGGCACTAACGTTCAGGCAAGATCGTGTGACCGAATTTCGTGCACTGTCGGCCCCGAAAATCGTCAGCGTTCCTTTAGGTACGTGATTTCTACGTATGGTTAATCTCGTATGCGAGAGTCTGTACATGTTTATTGCTCCTTTAAATTTGCAAACATATCAGTGAAAGCAAATGTACACGTACAGATCGTTCGCGTGTGGAGACGATTAAATTCTCACCTTACTGGTTAGAAGTAACATACAATGTCGCGTAAGTAAATCCTTATTTAATTAAAACGCCTTACAAATATACAGCCGCAATTCTCTTGTACAATTAACTTTCTATGTCGCAATCTGATTTATCATTATTCTCTGTGGTAGTTATATGCGCAGATATGTGCACGGGGACATATATGTACAGCTGATTACGAAAGTGGGGCTGTGTAAAAATCTGAACGAAATTCAATATTTCGTTTATATTATAATGTGAATCAATGAGAGACAAGATAAATGAAAAATTCATTTTCTTTCAGCTTTTTAATTTAGACCACTTTTGTAATTACCGAAACATATATACGGTATACCGATTAAAAGGCATCATTGTTAATAACTTCATACGTGTGATCATGCGATAAAGGTAAAAGAGGAAACATCGAAGAGATAAACGTGGGAACAGAGTGAAACAAGTAGAGTCTGGGATAAGTAAACGGAGCGGGGAAGACAGAGGAGAGAAACGGAACGATTGCTCGGAAAACAGGGTAGAAGGGGAGAAAGCAAAGGAAGAACAGAGATACACGAAACACAAGGAAGAAGTTACAATTATTCAACAAGTCTGTTAAACAAGAACTATCCAAGACAACGGAATGTAGAATTAGTCATTGTTCAGTCCTGAACTGTCTACAGTCTACGGAGTAACTTAAGAAGTACTGGATTATATACGCGTTACGATTAGAGGAAATTATTGAAAAATCGCGAATCGAATGCTACGACACAGATAAGCTACGACAGAGTTTGCTATTTACTTGATCCTGAACGCATCCATCAGCTCGTTCACGGCGGCATTTGCGGCGGCCTGTGTGGCAGCCTGTGTCACCCTCTGCTGCAGACCACCACCCCCTCGACTAAACACATTACGGACACTGTTGTCACTATAATTCTCACAATTCGATTCTCGTCTCTCTTAACCCTCTCAGGAGCTCGCGGTTCTTCGATCATAGAGCATTGCATCCGCGGCGCAATTTCGATTGTCTTCAGGCGCTTTTTAACGTTCCAATTTGTTCAAATCGACGTTTGACAGATATCGAACCATGTAAAGATGACAACGAATAAAATGCTGCCATTCCATCGTCCAGTTTTCTGCTTTTGATTTTGTCATTCCTCGTATCGCGATGAAATTACGATCTCGTCAGTAACATTTTCACAGGAAGTTACACAGGGAAGACGATACCATGATATTTGGATATACGTAGTACACTTGCTAGTGAAAGGGTTAAGATTGTGCAGTAGGATCTCGATCCCCGAGTTATCGAGAGTGGAACAATGAACATTTGGATTCTTGAAGACAATTTACACAACGTCTGTGTTGGACGACAAAGACTTATTTGAAGTTGAAAGGCAGCAAACATATACTATACATTGAAACAGGCTGAATCAGAATAGTGGGACGACGTAGATTTACCCTATCAGCTGTTCATTAAATAAGTTTAGTTGTTAATTAGATTGAATAACCGAATGTTGATGTATCAGCCTCCGAACTTTAAACCTTATTTGGTTCAGGAGGAATTTTTATAAAATTGGTCAACAACTGGCAGGGTGACTCTATATAAGTTAGACTCAACAAAACTGAACAAACGAATGAGCAATCGAGATCATACTGTACTGACGTGCCGTTGACGCATTTTATAACAGCACGACGGTATCAGACGTTCATTCTTGAACGTTTAATATCTTATAACAAGTGTGTATTCCTATCGGAGCTTATTATCTCAAAGAATAGAACAACCGCGACACATCCAGCGTCCTTAATAAAGATAAGCTCAAAGCTGATTCTGTTCACACGTTTGGTGACAAAGTTAAAATAACGTAGTGCAGGCACCGACATTTTTGTCCTTGGATAGTAAATTGATAAATTCGCGATCGGTACCGCGGTTTCGGCGGGAAGAAGTCTGACACGTCGCAAAATCGAGAGAACTTTGCGTTATTCATCGTATTGCATCTCGCCTGACACAGTCATGTGCGCGCGTACAGTCGTAAGACTTTCGCAGTGAGATGTAATATTTCGCCGTCTCGTTAGAGCCGCGAATGAGTGAAGAAATGTCATGCTGTTAGTAAGCGAGTGCCTCTGCCGTCCTCTCTGATAAGGACGTGATACAACATTTTATCTCTATATATTCGATATAATATTATATACAGGTATCATATACAATTGCGTACGAACGAGGTGTGAAACCTGTCTGACCATTCCCATAGAATATAACCTGCTGCAGTTGGGCTTTAGCGTACCGCTAGCAACACCGAAATAGAATTATTACGAACTAGGGGTGTGACGGCATGTCCCGTCGGGAACATGCAATAAAGTCGTGCCGGTGACACTGAGGTGTTAACGAATCGTGTGGTCTCAATCAAAACGGGGAAGAAAAGATGACGATGTTATCGTGTACGAAACACTTTTGTAACTTGGTCATTCTTAAAACATAATTGGACCTCTCGAAATGATGCACACTCATGCGGATGCATCGACGAAAAACACACTATGTGCAACGAAGTAAATTGACTTTTGTAACATTCCTGGAAGCTCCAATGTGGTCAATAATCAATAACTAAATGAATGTCGCCTTATTAAATGTCGTGACTTAGATCCCGTTGCCAGGTGAGTTGCACACCCCTAATTAACACTGATATCGTACTATGCAGACGTATATAGAATATAACACGGAACATTCGGGAACTGTACTTCGTGTAAAATGTACACCCACTATATGCGACAATAATATGTATATGAGGACGTGTGTGTGTATATATATATATTTTTTTTTTCTCTTTACGTATTTATATATATATATACACATATGATTCAGTAAGTATATATGTATATACATATATATTCATTAATTAGTAGCGAATAGGCGTGTTAGTGCGAAGACTTATTGTCGGCGCCTGCAATAGAAAGTGAAGTTAGCACCAAAGCCCCAATCACATAAAGCTATTGTTTAATAGAGGAAGAGCACAAATGTAATTGATACCAAGGGAGAAATCACTTTCAACCTGACATCACGTGTAAGAGTGCTTGGATACGCATCAACCTATCTTGGTACATCATTGCGGTACCTTAGAATGCGCCTGGTAATATCAACCGTGATATAAAATATTGGTGATTTGAGAATGCAAATCGAGGGTGACGATAAAATGTGTTTTAACTCCTTGAATTGAGTACATCTGCATTATTTAGATGGTCTGTGTAAGAAAATAGCACCAGTAAACTTTGCAGTTGTATCACTGTTTTGCGTTTTATGAAGTAAGAGAAGATAAAGGTAGTACGAGTTCTGAGAATAATATCACTATACATTACTATATGTAATTATCTCTTCTAAAGGAGCCGATACGTTTATCATTTCTACCGACCTTACATAGGCTGTACGGAATACTCTCAGATTTCATACGTACGCTTTTTCACATCTTATTTAACACATGTATAAAGAATTCATAATATTTCAATGTTCGAGAAAAAGATAATAATTAAATTCTTGCACAGACCACTTTAATGAATAAATGCGTTATAAAGTATAACGTCTTCACATGATGGTCGTACTTACGATGGGATGAGAGGGGGAGGTAAGCCAGGTGTAGCTCGAGCTGGAGGCGGTCCTCCCGGTCCAGGTCGGTTAGGAATGGCTGGTGCTGGTCGGCCACCCAGGGGTACTGGAGGTGGTGCCCGTGAACTAGAAAGAGGTGGTGGCTGTGTCACTGCGCGTCTTGGCCCACCAGGAGATGGTGGCGATAGTCTAAAACAACAACTTATGCCTCTTAATACCGATAAATAAAAGCGGACCGTTTAGGATCTTTTGTCAGGTGTACTACTACGTACACGGGGATATTTCCGACAAGGTACGTAAAATTTAAATCGGATATCATCCTCCGATGAACAATTTCTTTTACCTGTTTAATACGGACAGATTATGTGCAATTTTAAAGCTGACGCGCGAAATGTTCAAGTGTGAGCGTATTCTGTTGATTAAGAGTACAGTCTTTTCATAAGCATAGCGAAACACGATGAACGTAAATTTTCGACGGACATAAGAGACAAATAGAAATCTGAATAAAAACAGGAGCAATTAAGGCATGCAGCTTTGAAATTAAATTTACATCTACTCGCGTCGGAACAGTTCTCGTATTTTGAGACCTAGAATGTGTGCATTCGCCACAATACAAGTAATATTGAAATCATAGAGGGTAATGAAACTAAATAGCAGATTGCGGTGTAACAATGCTTGTTGGTTATGACAAACTGAAATGTTGATTCAGTGTAAGAGCTCTTACCCGAGACTGTTGCAATGGTGTTCGAGTGTACGAGGCAAAAGCAGACGGTAGAAAGTTGAAGAACAATAAATTAGTAAAACATATAAGTAAAAACAATAATTTATTACGACCGTTACCTTGGATTTTCACCGGACGCTAGCCAATCGTTTTTCACTGGCGGTGGTACGGGTGTCGAGACCGTTGCCATTGAAACGTCGCCGATAATTCGAAGTGCTTCCTTGCAAGCGTGGTACATACGTAACATCTCTTCTCGTTTCTGTGCTTCTTCAGGTGATTCTTCCATCATGGAGGACTGAAAATTTGACGACAATATTAGTGAACATATTTAGGACCAAGATATTTTAGCAGTCAAGTATGTTCTTATAATAATTGCAGTAATAAAAAGTGACACAAATAACAGGAATCAATAACAACATTGAGGAAGGAATGATTCTTATCGCCTTGCAGGGAAGTGAGGGTATATTAGGAATGGTGACTTACTATTAAGGGGTCAATTAGGTTCTTCAAAATGTCTGATTCGCCTTCCACTAACTGGGAGAAAGAAAAGGAGAGATTTACAGGATCCGGTGACACAGGAAGTATCATATCGATGATACATCTTGGGATAGGATGAAAAACGTATATTTCGGTATTGCTGAAAATGTTCTTACTTGATCGCCACTCGCATAAAGATGAGCCAGGAGTTCTCCGTTGATAAAATCTTTCGCATTGTTTATGATCAGAAGCATAATCGTTTTTGGAACGAGATCACGTGTAGTTTTGGTGACGATTTTCATATAGGAATCTACCAAATTCCTAATAGTCTCGACTTGTCGTTCCAATTGAGGGTCCATCGAAGACTGACCTTCCGCGCCGCCCTAAAGACACGAGATGCTTAAATATTTCGCCATATCAACAATCGTCTTTGTCAAATAAAATTGTACTTCGAATTCAAAGCGCAACGCTGTAAAATTCGATTGGAATGAAAACTCGTAGAGTAAAAAGTAAAAGCGAAAACGGTGTAAGAGTAATATGATGCATATGATGTATAGAATAATTGAAGATACTTTGTAGTATGGAATAAGACACAATAAAAATGTTATATTGTGTTCATTGAGTGACTCTCAGTAACGTGGTGTCCTGGGTGGAGGTGTCTGGTCGTATTCATGCGAGTGTCTTGTGTTTTCTCAGTGTACAAAACATAGTCGACTGTACCAACCTCATATCCTTCCTTTTTGTCGATTAGAATTTAAGAGACAAAGAAAAGGTCGATTATAAATACGAAGGGCGCATGGAGATACTAAATAAGCAAAACTTAATATTGTCTGGGAAATATATGTCAAGACCACGCAAATTTTACTTTGACTCTAAAAGCATCCGGGCAATGATTGTTAATGCGCAAATTGTTAAAGGTAACTTCTCCACCGTAATTTTACTCCGTAAAGTATTTTCAAGTGAAACGGTTAAATCACACCACCACACAGTTAACAAGCATGAATACAAAAAGGATTTTGTGCCTATTGTTCACTCTAGAACTCACCCTCTGGTTGTCCTAAAATAAATAAAAAGATCCTGCTGATAAATGTGAAAAAAGATTGATGCATTGACTCGACGTACAAAAAAAAAAAAGTAACAATAACAGTGACATGGGCATTCGTTTGTCGATATTTGGGAAACGTCATGTTTCTAGGTTTAGACTGAATGGATTTTTTTTTTAGTTTACAACTGCGGTTGCACGCATGCTGAACGAAAACTCACCTCTCCGTCGCCGTTTGCCTGATCCGATGATTTCTCGGGATACACGCCAGCCCTCAGGAACGATGCTTTCCAGGAATCAACGTCATCCTGCGTTTCGCAACTTAGCTCGAGTTGCTTGTAATCCTTGTAAACATTTCTGCCTTCTGGGTTAAACAAAGCGAACAAGTGCCGCCGAGACATGAAGCTCTGTTCGAGGTCGCGCAATTTCAATCCGTCCAAGGGTAGCATGTACTTCTTCTCACGTTCCTATAAAAAAAAAAGTTACACGCGTGTTAATGTCAATGTACCCGTGCAGTAAAAGTTTAGTAACATTTGGCATGCCATAACACTGTAATTTTCGTAATACCTCCTCATCCTTAAACCAAGAAATACTCTCCGAAGTAAGGACAAACCAGTAGTCCCTCGAACCGCCCTTCATAATACCTAGATTATGTATGTACATGTAACCCTTCCGAATAACTTGATTGCCTAACGTATGTCTGCCTGCCTTAACAGCGTTCTCGGAGGATTGCTGGGCACTGCAACAAAAAATACAACATGTAATGAAATGCCAGGAACACTACTATTGTGTTCTCCTATAATTGAGTGCAAGGTTCTTTCAGCTAAATTGCCACCAAAAGTTACAGTAATCAGTCGAACTGATAAACTAGCAGGACAAAAAATTATATAATTAGGTTTAAAAATCGGTTGTATAGTATTGATATTATTGTATAGGATGTTAATTTGATTGTCTATCGTAAACCAAGGTATTCGTTATGAACGATTAACTCACTGAAGAGCGTGTATCGTATATACTGTCAAAAATTAGGTAAATATGTTTCGACTGAAAAACATAAGTGACCGATACACAGTTTTCATAGACAGGACTATTACACACATCACGGGCAGTTGCACTTGAAAAAATATTCAACCAATATCTGTTTAATTAACTCACTTATTTCATGCATGTTAAGCTTTCATAACTCTGCACAATTTGTTTCCTATGTGATTGTTTGGGTAGTCATCGAAACGCATTCACAGATAGCGAACATATATAACGTATGTAGCTACCATTTAACTAGCACCTAGAGGGACATTCTACTTGATGAGGTACATACATGGTCACAAGAAGCGTATATTACATCCATTATGAAATTGGATGGAGAGACAAGGAAATAAAAAGTTCGCGTTGCCATTGCTGAAATATATACGTTCTATTTGACTATTCACAGGCTATGCCAATTCAGTTTCAAGTTAGTCGAAAACAATTGCAAGAGTTACAAAAAACAAAACATGAAAGTAAAACCATAAAGTGGACAACCATGTCGTTATAATGCTTTATCAGATTCACGATCCCATTTTTTTCCCCTTATAATTCATATCACACATACAAAATGCTTAGAACATGAATGTGCATGTATATCGTTACACAAGACGTAGAACCTAGTAGAGGATGTGAAGACTCTGGTGACAAATTCCCAATGTGTGCACAAATTCAACAAATAAACAAAAAACATCAGTACTATATACGTAATGTATCCCTGTCTCAAGAATTAAGAACATTTAATTAGACTGAACAGCGTTAAATTTGCAAGAATTCTATGTGTCAGAGTTACAAGAATGTTATTTGAGTGAAGTTAACAAAGAGGATCACGGTAATAGCTCTGTTTTTCCTGTTCCTTCAATCTCGTCGACGTTAAATGAAAAATGATATGGAAACGTTCAAATACCCTATTATAGTGCATGTGTACTGTGTGTCTGTGTGTGTATGTGTGTATGTTGGAGTGTCCAAAGATTAAATCAAGCTGGATATTACTAGTCAATGGTTAGCACATTAATTAAACACCACATTAAAGTAAATACTCAAGAATACCGAGGGATAGATAAGCAGAATAAAACAAGAAAATGAAAATAAAATAAAAAAAAAAAGAGAAGAAGGGGACAAAGAATGTGGTGTAGATCTCTGTTTCAATGTACTTTTAATATTCTTACCTTGCGTTATGGCTACTGGCCGCTGCGCTGCCAATATAATCAAATCGTTTTTTAAAAATGTAAAGTATAATGTATATATGTATAGAAATATGAAGATAACAGTGTATATGTTATGTTGCGCAGAGCAAGGCATACATATATCATCTTATCTATAAATATATATGCGAATCAATAGGAGTAAGGAATCTGCTTATGCTTGCATTTATAAATCATTTGATGAATTAGAAGTAAAGCTTGCTTGGGTACAACTTACACACAACAAGATCACAAGTTAAATTCGTGAAAAAGTTTGTATATATATTATTCATTCACCAATAAGGATATCACGTACACATGTATATAGAGCGTAACAACAGAGCCCATTGTGTTCCTCACAGAAACAGATTTACTTGGACAATAATAATAATTAAAAAACAAACAAGGTGGAAACAAGGTGTAATAATTTATCACATTTGTTCTGCATTGTTTAAGTTTCATGAAGCTTGAAGGAAATATCAGGTTAATGTAAACGAAATTTGTAGTTATCGATAAATTGAGAGGTAATAAAGGAGAACGTTTACTTAATTCACAGAAAGTTCAAAAATAATGGATAACCTCTACATTACTTCATAGACGGTGTAGATATTTAATGTCTAAATAATGTTCATTATGGACTTCGTATTTGTATCTCAAAAAAGATCCAAATGAAAGGAGTGCTCTTTACAGCTTTAGAATTGGACACTGTTCCGTACTTTATGCTCTGGTTGTTCATCTAATAAATAACGAAAAGGATAATACAAATTGCACTATGTCAGCGAATGAAGAGAAATCATAAATTACTGAAGTACGTGTATTATGAAGCAAGTGCATATGAGAGTATATAAAAGTTAGCATATTGGTTTACAATATATTGCGCAATGGCATGCAAACGGCTGCACATTGCGCAGATGACAGAAAAATATACAAGTGCCGTTACCCATTAGAAATTAGGAAAGTGCGATTTTGCTTCGAAGGGCGGAAAACGTTGAAGGTTCACAACAGAATTTTCAGATTGAACTTACCAAAACATGCACTAATTTAGAAAAATAACTTCTTTGCAAAATCTAAAGAAGATAAGATACAGCAATGAAAGGAAACAATATAGTAACTGTCATTCGTATTCTACTATTTTGTCATGGCATTGTCGCATAACTTGCAATTAACGAAGCAAATGACATTTGCAACTGATTAACGTAGCAACGTTCCAGATGAATCTGTTGACTCTTTTTCCAAACTTTGCGAACTTTAGGCACATTACTGCTACTACTGCTAAGTGTGCTACATTACTACTTTTCCGTGGCATAAACCAACATATTAAAGCATGGTACAAGTTTTCGTACAACGTGTTCTTTGTAAATAAGGTGAAGTAATAAAAAACGTTCAAGATAGGGTGTGTCTGGGTGAAGTAATCACGTATCACTTGATCTTACTAACTTCGAGCATATCGTTGTGAGATCATACATACTTCTTTGTACATTCTTATAGCTTCGGAGACACTCTATCTTAACAACCGAGAAAAACATTTTCCGCGACAATTGCATTGACAGTGGTTAATCATCAGTGAAACCAAATTGAGAAGAAAGTTGACAATAAATTATTTCTGTTATGACTAATATTTGAAGGTCTAACGTGTCTAACGCAATAGGTTTACATAACTCAAAGTAGAAATCCTCCTCGGATCAAAACGAAGAATATTGGTGACATGTGCAACATTACATTATATCACATCTTGCGTGATTTTGTCAAATACCACACTGACTGAAGTTATGATTACCAAACGTTTGACAGAAATTAGATATTCAAGTCATTCTTTTTTCGCATGAATTTGCTGCTTTGGCCAATACACTTTAATTCTTGAACATATATATATATATATATATATAACTAAGAACTGCAACTTCAGGCAAATACACAACAAGAACAACAAGTAAAGATACTTATATGTAACTTACTGAAGCAAAATAGTTTACATTTCTTTTTTCCTTTTCAAATGTTCATTAGTGTCGAGGAATCATGGATAAATTTATAAAATACAAAGTGACTACTTACTTGGCGAAGCCGATAAAATCTTCATGGTTCGTATTCATATAGGCGAGCTCACAATCGACCAAAAGTACCAGTTGCTCTTTACACATTTGTTCACGCTGCCTGATGTATGTAGTAATGATACGCTCCGTTTCTTCTCTTAATCTAGGATAACGTGACATCTGCAAACCGGTTATAAGATATCATTGCTGCAGAACATTCGGGTACCATTTGACGAACCATTGAATAAAATAATGGGCCGTAGATAATTTACTTACCCTTTCTGTACAAATTCGCACGACATTACTAAGCTCTTGTACGACTAGGTCCACACACTTGAGACTAGGCTCTTTTAGCCTATTTATTTGTTTTTTGACTATTGCTTCAAAGGCCATGTCTGGCGTGAATAATCCCACTCTGATACCTGGAATGTTTGAATGCTCATAAAAGATATGCTTGACGAACGACGCTCGTTGCAAAGTAGAACGTTGAAATGTACTGAAACACCATAATATTAATCTCAGTCGTAACAAACCATGTATATTTCTGATGGCAAATGCGATTTCTCTTCGTAATTCTTTTTCATCAAATTCCATCTTAACGATCTCGAAGGGGAAACGTTCATGGAACAATCTATTTATCTTTGCGCCTCCGCTAAGTTCCATGGTATTGATTTGTGCTGAGCCCGAACCCTCTATAGTCCTTTCGAAGTCTGATTGGAGTTGTTGTATCATCCTTAAAAACATTTTACTTTCAACCGGCGTGAAAATATATTGTGTTCGTTAAATATTTTTTACATGGATAGAGAGTCCTTAAGACAATCTACTTCCAAATTTCTGAAAACTTTGAACTTTGGAATATGTCTAAATTATTGATTGAAACTGTCACACTGTTATGCTTATATCGTAGCGTATCGCGTTGTTGTAGGTTCGCTGTAAAATCAGTGACCCGCAGGGAATCAATGTGTTAAATATCTTTGTCACAAAGCAACATCATACAAGTAAAGTTGTTAAAAAATTAGCAGTTCAACGAGTACACATTCTTTGGTAACTTACTATTGGATTGGAACAGTCTTTTAAATAGAAATTCAATATTTTCATAGGCTATCATTTCAGATCCCGGTAAGCAATGCATACAGCAAAAACAAATAAACCATAAATAAGAGAAAACCAAATGAATACGTCTCTAAGTCGTCACACTCATGCAATCAAAGCATATAACTTTAATAAGCTCTTCGTATAACAAAAACGCGATACCTACATATATAATTGTATTGATCTGAAATCAAAAATAAAAGATTGTCTGAAAAATAGGACGCTCTACCCATAGAATAGAAATGTTAAAACAAACATAGAAAAACGTATAAAAATATATGAAAAGGAAATTGGAACGAATGGAAGATAAGACAAACAAACACAACCGGGTACAAAAATGTATACAATGCCATGACATAGTTGAGAGCCATGAAAACGATCACAAGACTGTCATTATTGTGTACTCGACAAATGTAACAATCACGAATAGTTGTATGACATGTACAATTGCGACACGCAGAAACGCATAATTTTTTCAGTTGAGAAGACTTACTGTAACATAGCTTTTGTTTTAATCGCCGGATCATCGGGCCTGAAATGCTTGTACTGCTCCACATCTTTTTCTAATGTAAGTTGTTGCTTTTGCAGCCTATCTCGTAATGCAGGCAACGTATCCCTGATATGGTTTGTCAATTGTTGATTCAAAACCCTCTGTAAGTAGGGCGTGCCTAATCTATCTGCTAAGTGTCGGTATGACGGATGACTGAGGAAAAAAATATTATTTTTTGTATAAACATATTATAATTTTTCCAATCTGAAATGGTTATCTGCTTGCCTACCTGAGGAAGAATTTTCGTTCAGCGGCCAATGCATTTTTTATATCTTTCCTTCCTTCAATATCTTTTTGACTTCTGTTAACGACTCCTATGTAACCACGCCGCAAGGGTAGCAACTTATTTTCTAGAATGTCTCTGGCATCAGTACCATCATCCATAAGATCCAACTTAGTGATGACTCCAATTGTTCGTACACCTTACATAAGATTTTGAGCATTAATTCATCACTCTTTACCTTGACTTGTAGCATGTTAACTTATATTAGCTCTTGTGTACATATGTGGTTATTAAAATAAAGATTACTTATAAACGTTTAAATAGAGGATGCTTCATGATGATGTACCTTGAGGGTCAACCTCTTTGGCAAGTTTAAGTGCATCGCTGTTAGCCAGATCAGTATTTGCAGGTGTAACTGCCAAAATCAGGCAGTTCTCCCTCTTTATGAATTGAAAGATCATGCCTTTTATTTGAGCCTCTATATCTGCTGGCTGATCGCCGATCGGTACTTTTGTAAGGCCAGGCAAGTCAATCAATGTTAGATTAAGAACTGAAAGACAACATAAGTACAGTTCCTATACAAAAAAACAATGTGTTTTTAGGATATATAAACACTCAGCAATGTGCTTACCATTTGGTGAGTAAACCCTTAAATTAATAGGTATATTGGAAATTCCCTTGTTACTGCCTGTAACCCTATCTGTTTCTCCCTCAATTTCTCTCCGCACCTCATCAAAATCCACAAATTTCTTCCCTTTGCAATGCAAAAACTCAGCAAATTCTGCAACGATCAAGAATAATCATGTGAAAATTGTAGGGAATACAAAATTTATCTACAATACAAAATGACACTTTGTTAATCATATTGTAATAAAAAAACAATTAGTGTTTCAAGAAATCTCCTCTAATGTATAATTTTTTAATATAACAGGCCTATTTTACTACAGGCATACTAACGCACTCAATAACCTGCTTATCATAAATGTCTCAAGCGCACAGGAAGTTTGATAACTCAACGGTTGGCAGTGAAGTAGGTGGGCCATTCAATTTGTGTTAATTTAATCTAGTAGATACTTTATTTATGATCTATTACACATTAGAACTAATCAGGGCAAGAACATCCACATATCAAAACATATGTCATGCATAATTTATTAAGATTCACCTATAATGTATTATTTTACATTTGTGAAACTTGTAATATGTAAGAAAAGTTCAAATAAAATGACACGGCTTCATGTAATCAGCACACAAGACAGAGTTCTGTGTGAAGAGAAAACGTTAGCTATATCAGAGGTCAATGGGTTAAATGCACTAATACTGGAGTATAACATGCGGTCATAATGACAGATGCCAGCATTTTTCATACGTGCAAGTCATTCACCAAAATTTCATAAAGTAAGTAGGATCATAATGACAATATGAGAAAAAGCAGAACAATTGGGAATGAAATTTGTCAAAGGAATTAGAGGAATTTTAAACAGTCCTCTGTATATGGTAAACCAAACGTTGAAACAAAAAATATGTATCAATCAGATTTTATCTACAATGACTCACCGGTTGCGGAATTAATCAATTGTAAGATGAGTGGTCTTCTGGTTACAATGCCAGAACCTCTGGGTAAGAAGTCTCTGCAAAGAAAATTTTTTTTTAGGGAAGTACTTGTATTTCAATATGAAAGCTTAACTATTTTCAACAAAGATCATCTTTCAACATTGTAGCAATGTATCAAATATTCACATACTAGATGCTCTCATGAAATTGCATAAAAATGCAATTAGGCGAACACAGAACGAGCTATGAAATATTCGATATTATTGCAGTAGCAGGCGCTAGCTTTTCGAATATACGTTAAAAAAAAGGGAAAAACGATGTGACCTTAATTAAACAAGAACAACTCTAGTTATTTCGAATATAATATCTGAATATATCGTCTTTGCGACATATTACATTATATAATAG